>CM062294.1:263519184-264242269 GCA_031216915.1 Pictodentalium vernedei
ACTTATATGTGTTTATTTTGTATTTTCCCAGATTATACGCGAGTTTAGATGAGGAAAATATGCTAAGAAAAGGAGGGGGGGAGGGGTCACAAATTTTTTTTCCGGACGTCAGGCGTGGGTGGGTGGGTGTGCCTGGTAGCCGAAAAGCAATTTTTCCACCCTCCAAAATTTTTTCCTGTCTGCATTTAGCCTGATTTCGCTTGAAGTAACGTCATCCAGACTCATCAGTAATCCTTATTAAGCAGTTTCGCAATATCCAAGGCCTTCTAGGGGTAGGCATGAGATGGGTACAGGTCTGGGAATTGTATTATTTGTGGTCAAATAGCAATAGAATGTTGACATATCACCAAGAGTATGATCCCGTCAATATGTCTTGTGGTTTTGGGTAATAAGTTAACCCTTTACCTAACATGAAAAGCAGACGACACTTGCAAAAAAAATTCTTGAATAACTAATTTTTTTCATTTTTTGTCTCAAAAACATAGGTTATGACCCCTCGTTGGAACGAGCTCGACGAGCTCGTTCCAACGAGGGGTCATAACCTATGTTTTTGAGACAAAAAATGAAAATATTTTGAAAATTAATTGGCGATTTTTGAGAATAGCGCTGGCCGGTTTTGGCCGTTACGTTGGGTAAAGGGTTAAAGCAGTTAAACTGGGCTAAAATGAATTAGGATTGTATCTAGCTGTGTATCTGATTAAAAATTAACAGACCACACCAGTTGAGCGCACTGGATCTTTAACCCTTTGCACTCTGATGACAAAATCGTCTGTATGCAACACTATATGCAGTTTCAATTTGGAGTTAGCTGCCGTTTTGTGCAGTGTTTTGTTGTCGAAAATTGTCAAAAATTCAACAATTTATATTTTGTTTAACGGAGCCCATGCATGGAGCCCTGTTAAACAAAGTATACATTGCTCAGCATTGCTGCATATCTGACACCTCAAGGGGTTACCTGGCATATCAAATGATAATTCGCGAAATGTGCAAATGACCAAATACAGTTCTTCGTTTAATAAAATATAATCGCTTCAGATCTGTTCAGATCTCTTTTAAAATAAAATATATATTAACTATTTCAACAAATTTAACAAATACTTGACACAAAAACGAAAAATCTTAGACAGCCTGTGTCTGCTCACAAAAGTCTTTTGGGCAAGTAACTGCAAGGAAGCTTATAATTGGTATGTGTGCTACAAGAGATATGACCATATTGCTATCTGAGTTCCATATTATCCAAAGCAACATGCTAAAAGCATGTCGCTTAGGACAATATGGAACTCAGGTAGTGATAGGTTTGGTTCTGTATTTTTGTCACTGCCCAATTCATATATGTAAGTTTCATTAAAAGAAAGAAAATGCCAATGCTGGACGATCCACAAAAACGAAAAGAGAGAACCTGTCTCCCTGTTTTCGTTCACAAAAGTTTTTTGGGCAGAGAAGCTTATTGATATGTGTCATATAAGAGATATGACCATCTTGCTACCTGAATTCCATATTACCCAAAGCAACATGCTAAAAGCGTGATGCTTAGGACAATATGGAACTCAGGTAATGATAGGTTTGGTTCTGTATTGTTGTCACTGACCAATTCATATATGTAAGTTTCATTAAAAGAAAGAAGATGCCAATGGTGGCCGATCCACAAAAACGAAAAGAGAGAACCTGTCTCCGCTCACAAAAGTCAGTCCTGGTTTGTCCTGAAAGTATTAAAAGCTGTATTCTTAACATCCGATACCTAGTGCTTTGCTGGGGAAAAGAAGCTACCTCACACTCACCTAATCACTCCTCTAAATATGAATTGAACAGAACTATTCCACTCCTCTAAACTTCCATAACCAAGAGTTTTACCTGTTGTTTCTAGCTGTGTCTGGCTGTTTTTATAAATATATTGGACAGTATTGGGTAGAAAAAGCATACTTGCTGATGCTTGTTCATAAAACCCAGCTTGTGACAATTTATTGGATAGTGTCAATAGGCAGTCTCCAATAAATTGTCACAAACCAGTTGTGCAAACAATTTTTTTTAAAAAAAGGACCCATTTTAGAAGAGACATCAACCCTCTCAATCCATGATTAGAGGAGCTATTTGGCTCCTCTACATAATATTGCTGAAAAGTCTGAACACCTACAACTTTCCACTCTGTTATGGATAGATAAAAGTTAAGAATGGTCATTGGAACAATACAAATCAAGTTGTAACATTACTCACTTTGGAAAACACCACCGTAACACTTCACAGGCCGGTTACTCCAATTTCAGGGGGGGGGGGGGGGGTCCTCCATTTGAAAACAGAAGAAAATTTTTTTCCTGTCAAAAATGGGTGGGTGGGTACCTGATGAGCTGAAAGGTTTTTTTGCGCCTGACGCCCAAAATTTTTTTCCTGACCACCCCCCACCACACCCCCCCCCCCCCCCGAGAAAAGCTTTATTTTTTAACATTTACAATCTGTCGTCATTTGTTATAAAAAATATCGTCATTCCGGTATTCTCACGTACACGGCAACCTTCACACATTCCTCCTATTTCCACTTTCTTAAAAGGGTGCGTTGGGGGGTCTGGATAAAACGTCTGATCGCCAAAATGTCCGATTTTTTGGACAAAATGTTCGATTTTGGGGGGTATAATGTCCGATTTTTCGGACATAATGTCCGATCGTTGGACGAAATATCCGATTTTTTTTAATGAAATGTCCGATTTTTTAGACATTATGTACCGTAACAATGTCTAAAAAAATCGGACATTCACAGGGGGGGGGGGGTCTTCCAAAAAATTCCGGACTCAAGGCCGGGGTGGGTGGGTGGTCGGATGGGGGCCAAAACACCTTTTTTTCCTGGAGTTGCAATTTTTTTCCTGGTGTTTTTTTTTCGAATTATTTTCACATAACAAGGCTATATTGTTGTTTAGTAGTCTAATAGGCACCTGTTTGTCAGGTAGGGTTAGTGAATAAGGTCCCACTAGGCTGATTAGGGGATTTGTTCTCTTTTTTGTAAATTAAATTAGATGCATTAAAGAATTGTGTACTCCAGTTTGACTAAAAACAATCAGTGGAAATTTATGAATTTTAATTTGGGAATGGTTAACATAATTTTCATAGCTGAATCACTACGGCACAATTTGGATTTTACAATGAGTAGCATTGTGTTTAGCAGAACATCTAAAATAATGTAAAAAATTTACGTAAAATAATCTAAATGCCCAGTTTCTCTGAGTAGAGCTCTTGTAACCTGAAACTAATGAAAATTCTCACTGTGCATCTTTGATATAAAACCCCACTTACTTAATTCAAGCTCATAGTGATAGTTCCAGGGTTTTCACAGAGTGTTTGTCTGGCTATCTCGTGAAAACATAAAACAAAAGTTACAGTTAATATTTGAATTGAAAACTGACCCTGACTGAGCCAGAGTATATAGATGAGTAGCTGAGCATAATACTATGCAGCAAAAGAAGATTATTTTAATCCTCTATTTGATGTTCACAAAAATAGTCTAATTCTTACATTATATGCTGTTATATGCAGAAATCAATGCTGGCATGTTTTCGGAGACGGACCAGGACGGACAGTGAGATTTACAATAGTGTCAGGTGACAGATTTTCAGATTTCCTACGCTGTCTACTATCTTTTGAGTAATGACAATTGGCTGAAACCTCAAGCCTAGACACTTAGCCTGTAGTCAGGTCATTAAAATTAAAACTTCTTCACTAAATTTAAACTGTTTCTTCAGTCTCGGAACTTAACACATGAATGATAATTATTATGAGAGCATTGAGGCCAGAACTTTCAGTTCAGCATTTGTAATTCATGCACTTCAATAATATGCCAGTATACACTACGCCATAGTGTATATAGGCATATTATTGAAATGCATGAATTACAAATGCTCAACAGTCACAACAAAAAATAACAATGAAATTTTTCCCAGTAAAAATAAATGCATGCTTGATAACAAAGGAGTTAACAATTTTCTCTAGTGAAATCTAAATGCTTTTGTTGATGCTGGTTGATGTGTACATAATTAGTTTAGACAGTAGATTAGGATTCAAATTAAGGCAAGGATTGACAACTGGAAGCTCAGTGCAATAATTTTTCATTACCCACTGTGGTGATACACTGAAAAAATATAGGTGGTGGGGTGGGTGTCCAAGTGGTCAGAGGAAAAAAATATTTTTTTTGCACGTGGGTGGGTGGGTGGTGGTCAAAAGGTGGAAAAAAATATTTTAGGCCTTGTGTCCGGAATTTTTTGGAAGACCCCCCCCTCCCCCTGACATTCACAGTAAATTCAAGTCTGTGTGAAACGGGGTTAAAGGATCAGGAAAAAACTGTATAGAAAGAGAATTTATGGAGGCTTATTTTCGGGAGTAAAATATTTTTAAACAAATTTGAAATAGATTTTCGTTAACAGTATTTACAGATATTCATACAGGAATTAGAACATTTTTTCTAAGAAACCAGAAAAGGCATATATACATAATCTTTAGAATTGCATTGGTTGTTATAAAATGCAATTCCTGATAGTTTTGAAAAATATGAACTTAATGCCCTCTGTTGAGCGCATTGAGGTGGACCACATTTTGAACCTCCAGTAAGTTTCAACTCATTCGGTGTAGGTCCCATTTCTATAGGTCATACCAGGCCTTAAGGGGTCGTCCAACCTAACTTTGGTCAATTTTTTGACATTTTTCCCAATGCCTCAGAAACAGATAAGAGAAGTAAGGAAAGGCAAATTATATATCAAAATAATGAGTAAAGTGCATAGAAAAGGTACATATATTTTTTTTCAGGAAAAAAAGTGAATTTTATGATTTTGAAGAAGATTAATTTGCAAATGGCATAAGTAACGAACCGGTAAAACCACAAAATAATCGGTAATTCGAAAGCCTTGTCCTCAATATAATGATAACATACTACAGACTCGGAGAAAGCATTTTTTTTGACACACACTCTGGTGGGTTTTGACGTTTGAATGTAATAACATCAACACAAATGTTTGATGTTCCGGATGTGGCCATGTTTCAACGATGTTTTTCCGGTCATGTGATTACGATGTGGTTCTTGCAAAAATACTCAATTTGGGCAATCGTAAGAATGCAAGGACGTGATCACGCCCTTTATTTGTTCGAGACAATGTATGAGCGTATTTGCAAACAGGTGACAGCAAGTACTTGAGCTGTTAATGTCATAACTGCAAAATATGGTTCGAAATTCCCTCTCGTGTTTACAGGCCGTCTGAACTTTTTTGTTGACAAAAAATCTGAATTATTGCGCACTAGAAAGACAACATGAACCACTTGTAAAAAAAATAACCGAGTGTATAAAATCGGGACGATACACATAAAATAAGGCAATATTCATAACAAAGTAAGCAGAATGCTTCAGAAATCACTTTTTCACGAAGTATATTCCAAGTGACCTGGAACTATATTGAGTGTGTTAATTTCCCCCTGTCGCTGCGAAGTTATTTACGTCCTAGTAACCATGGAATTTGAAGACGGGTATGTTTGATGTCTGCAAAGGACCGATTGAAGATGGGTTGAAAATGATGCATTCGTGCTTTTAAATAAGGTGCGCTTGGACGATGCTGAGAATTTAGTTTTTTCTTCCAACCAACCATAGTAATACAAGCGTCGATCAGTGGTTTTTTTTATCGTTTTACACTGACAAATGTGACAAATCTCCTTCACCGGAAACCATCCCCCAATTTGCATATCACAATAAACATAACCGCTGTCACGGAGTGTCAGCGTGGCCGTGTGGTCAAAACCGAAACGAATTATCGAATGCACGGTCAATATTAGCTGCAATTGGCTTTTAAATAAATGAAATACACGAAATATTCGCAATTTCTTCATTATTCATGCCGAGTTACTTTTTAATCAAACCACATGCGTTCAGTTTCGTTTGTCGGCATCAAACTGATATTGTTTGTGGTAATTAAATAGTACGAGAAGGCGAAGGAAGCCAAATATTTTTACATCATCTATTATTTAATTCAGATTGATAATTTCTTTTATTTAACTGAAATTATGAACTGATAAGTTGGGTGTGTTGCGATTATTATGCCCCAGACCTGGAACTTAGTGGAAGTTGGAAAATCAAAGGTGCATCTAGGGCCGTGCAGTGGTGACCCCCTGTCCTCTTAATCTTAGTCTTACCCATTCATCATTGCATGTACCAACATTCCCCCTTGTATCTCAACCATTGCTACTCCAATTTGAAGGATATTTGGTTTTGTGATCGAGCATCATGGAGAAACAATGCCTGTGTAGCTGCTGTAGCATGTGTTTCTTCCCACATTTTTTCAGAGTTGTGGTACTTTTTCACTCTTTTGAGTTAGAAAATTTTGTTTATAACTAGTTGATTTGTTACAATTTGTTGCAGAGTGCCTGCTAATACCCTCAATTGTATTGCTGCAGAATTTTCTTGTGAAGATTTTGTTCCTATTACTTATCAATCAACAACCTAATGAATATTCTGTATAAAGCCACCAATCTGATGTTTGACACTTTTATTGGAGCTGTTTTGAAGGCTTATGGAACTCAAAATGTTGATTATGGCAGGACTTTTCTATTCACCCATGAATCGATAAATTAAGTGTTATAGTTGGAAGTAAGAAGCATGAAAGGTCCAGAACTAAAACTCTAAAAAGAATGTTTTGCAATGTAACATGATTTTTGCAGATACACTTATTTGGAGGTTTACCTGTCTGATAGTGTTTGGAACATGTGTGGCCAGGATCTTCAAAAAGAAAAAAAGAGTTAAACTTTGAGAAAAAAGGCATATGCCTTGAGTGCCGGAGGTAGAGTCATACAAGGAAGAGAGCCCCACCCCCACCCCCCCCACCCCCAAAATTTTCTGTGTCAAATGGAGCTCACTTGTCATCTTTTGGGGATTGCTTTGTGTACTGCGTTCTTGAAAAAAATATGTGAGACCCTCTGGATGTGCCCTTCTGATCTCAATATGT
Organism: Pictodentalium vernedei; assembly: GCA_031216915.1. Taxonomy (NCBI): domain Eukaryota; kingdom Metazoa; phylum Mollusca; class Scaphopoda; order Dentaliida; family Dentaliidae; genus Pictodentalium; species Pictodentalium vernedei. The sequence goes on from CM062294.1 coordinate 263,526,146, forward strand.
CAGTAAGCCTCCTTGGGGAAAGTACATGCAATAATGGTTATGTAAGGCTGATTTGATGTGTTTTGAATAACAATGTACTTTTAAGTACATTAGATGGTTTATTGCAGTGACAGGTTACAGTTACCCTTATTTCTTCTCCAACAGATATCATGAGTGTATTGGTGTCCAAGAGTTAAACAAAGCTAATGTACTTATTGATAAACCAGACAAATTTAACAATTTAATCACTATCAAATTGATGCATGGGATAAAAGGGGTTACAGTGCAAGGGGTTTGTAAATATATTTATTCAACTACAATGTATGACTTTGCAGTGCATTCTACATAGGAGAATATCATATTTTCTTTCCAAACCATTACAGTAACACATACATCTTTATATTGGGAGACACTCTTTTGTCCTTCCATACTTCTTCTGCTGGACTCCTTCAAGTTGACCTTTGTTGAACTCCCCAAATCAAAACATAAACAAAAGAAAATGTCTGCCTTCAATCAGTGAGCACTCCACTTATAACATTTGGTCTCAATCTTCATTACTTTCATGAATTAGGAAAAGATTTCTTCGAGTATGTACTTAAATGTTTATAGAATACAGCTGTTATTTTATTTTGAGGTATTTTATTGTAAAAATTTTGTTCTCTTACTTATGCCATAGCAGACTTTCAGGTGGTGCTATTTACACATGGCAGCAGTTCCATGGCAAATTTCAGTTTCCACATGTTCTATGTTTCATTCCAAGCATTTTGGTATATAATTTATTGGGGTTATTCATTTTGGGCCTTTATTAGACTTGAAAGAAAATTACATGAAATTTGACCAAAGTTAGGTTGGACGTCCCCTTAAGTATGAGCATAAACCACTTTAAAAATATTGGCTCCACCAACTCCAGATCTGCCATATTTACAGATGATGGCAAATATTTATATCAGCTAGAAAATGTTAAAGTACATGGTACCTCTGGAAAATATAGTGCGAGTAAAAAAGTTCAGTAATGCTGGAATACAGACGTGAAAAGGCCTTAAAGGCCCCAAGGGCCTATCTGAAGACTTATTGGCATTGGCAAAATACAGAGGTCTGATCCATGCCCATGTGCGTTTAGACCAACATTGTGAGAATGGAAAGGGTTTCCATTATTCTCTAACTGTATAAAATAGAGGGTTAAAATACTCCATTTAAATACTCCATTTTAACCCTTTAAAAACGAGCTCGTTCCAATGAGGCGCCATAAGCTATGTTTTTCAAGTAAAAATGAAAAAATATTGAAAACTGAATAGAAACTTCTGTGAATAACGCTGGCCAGTTTTCGGTGTTTTGTTCGGTAAAGGGTTGATAATGCCTTACATTTGAAGGTACACTAAAAAGGTGACCCATTCCTCATAGAATTAAATGTTACTGAAAAGAAAGCTTAAAAACATCCTGTAGCCATGAGTTATATCAAATGTATGTACTCACATTGTATCAAGAGGGTTAAAAACAGATCATTCAAATATTCCATTTTATTAATTTATAATTGTGACAGGTGCTTTGAGTAATCCACTCGCCACCGAAACCTGTTGATCCTGAGTTATGATTGAGAATAAATAAATTTTAAAAATGCTTTGAAAAGTGAAGGGTTTTTTATTCAATATGGTTTGAAAATGAATTTTGTAACATGATATAAATAAATAAATATAGAATGTTATTCTATGTAACAGTTGCAGCTTTCTCTCTGACCTCTTTGTTTCTCTCCTGTTTTAAGTAATGACTATTGCTTCAGTGAACTCATTTGCCAGAACATGTTGAAACTGTGAATATCTCTTAGCCTCTAATAGATCATAGATGACCGAGTACTAGTGGCAGTCTATCAGTACAACAAAACAACATTAAGATAGGATTGATTGTATTCGGGTTATCATTTTTGACAAATTTGGTTCTGGCAGTGGAATTTGTCTGCTTGGTAGATAGCAGTCTGGCTAGGTTGGTTTGAGAATCTCGCCATTCGCTTTCGTGCACATGCCCATCTTCATCTTCCCAGTCAGCATTGCCCCTGGCGAGATAGGTGCTTGATTTTCTTCTCAGGAAATTGTGAAGATAACAACACGCCATTGTGACAGTCTCTGCTTTTTCGGGTGACAGAAGCATGTGCCTTTGAAATACACCAAAGAGTGATGACATTATGCCAAATGCATTCTCTACCACTCTGCGGGCGCGGCTCAAACGATAGTTGAATACACGTTGGTCAATGTTGAGTTGATCATGTGATTCAATGTAAGGTTTAAGCAGATTTTCAGGCATTGCAAAAGCATCATCATCCACAAAAAAACATATGGCATGGGTACAGCATCACCTGCATGAAGCACTTCTGGTTTGGGCGGTTGAAGCTCATTGTCATTGAAAAGTCTACCAAATTCAGTGCTCTTGATGACGCCTCCGTCAGATACACGTCCATTTACTCCCACATCAACCAGCAGAAACTCATATTTGGTATTCACAACCGCCATCAAAACAATGCTGAAGAACTCTTGCAGTTGAAATAGAATGACCCTCATCCTGTTGGTTTCTTGATGGCCACATGTTTTCCATCAATTGCTCCTAAGCAACGTGGAAAGTCCCACTGCAATTCGAAGTCCTGACTCACAGGCTCCACTCATCTCCGGTATTTGGTAGCTGAAACAGAAACAAGAAAGCATAAGGATAATTCTCTAGGGGCTGGTACTGATGCCAAATAATTTGCCGAGGACGTAAGCGGCCTCGGTAATTATTTGGCATCAGTACCAAGCCCCGTGTGAATTACCCGTCTTAAAACCCACCCATCGCTTTTCATAAAAACCTGACAGTGGACAGCTCGCATTGACTAGTGTGTGGGTGGGTGATTATCACAGATAAACCCAAAGCAACAACAAACGGGTGCGGTGCAAGTGGGTTTTAAGTATTATTTACTGTTCACATTTACATTACTGATATTTCTTTTCAGGTAAAGACAACGGATGTCCGACGACAAGATAATTTATCAAGTGCGGCTGCTCCACCTTCCACCAAGGGCAGTATTAAGAGGACGAAAATGGGCATTGATGAGAAGCGTGATGAGCTGATGGCATTGGCATGCAAACGACTACATGCACCAGAAGATGAACACGTGAATTTAGTTAAAGCGTGGGTTCATGAGCTGACGCAAATGGAGCAACAACAGCAATTGCTTGCAAAGAAGGCTATCAATGACATTCTGTTCGAGGGTAGAATGGGCACACTTCACAGACAGTCTGCGCAGATAAATACAATTGCCCCACAGTCAAGTGAACAGTACCGGCCCACACAACCACAGAATACTGCATCCAGTCGGTCAGCTACACCTACTCTGTTGTGAGCCAGGGTTCACACCAGGATAACTCCCCAACATATCACGACTTGAGGCCTGTTCAAGAGTGTAGCCAGAGTAATCTTGCCAACTATTTTTCGAATTTTCAGCCGCCTTATTATTAAGCGTACCAGCATCTTGTGTGTGTACTGACAACCATAATGGTTTTAAACAAATTATGTTCGTTTATGTTATTTTCACAGTTAACACATACGTTTACAGTTCATGTTCGTCTTGATTTTTCCTGTTTATTTCTATCGAACTTTTCATCTCAGGATATGAGAGTTTTTTTTTTAAAGTTGGAAATAATAAACATTTACCTGAATGTACCTGCTCAAGCAGATAATGATAGCCTTACACGTTTCTATGACTACACGACCAATAGTCTGCGGCGAAATAGCACAGAGGAACTTCGGGTCTTCAAATGTATTCCCCGTGGCCAGGAAGCGCAACGTAATTGACAGACGTTCTAATGGCAATACTGATTGTCGCATCAATTTATCTTCCTTTTGTATTAAAGGGGTTATCATTCGTATGAGTTCATTGAATAATTCCTCGTCCAAATTCTTGAAGTCTTCTGGTTGGTTTGCCCGCAGTTCATTAAGAAGCATGGCATGGCCAAACGTTTCTTTCCTTAAAAAACATCTTTTGGACCAATACTTCTTCCGCTTGCGTTTGCATGTGTCCAATACTAGTACTAGACTTAAAGCTGGCACAGGATCCATTATCATAGAATGGATGTGGAAGTACGAATGAATCAAAATATTAAATTATTGCGCAGTTGATGGCAAACAAAATATTATCAATTTTATTGAGTCAATATTATTGTCAATTTTATTGATCGTGGATGGGACCCTTTAGTACACAACGGCACCATGCCCTCACGTGGGAAGTGTGTGTGTGAGGGGGGGGGGGGGGGTGAAGTGTTTTGTCCAAAGACACAAGGCGGTTGCCGCAGGTGGGAATCGAACTGGGAACCTCTTGCAGCCTGTATTAATAACGACTCAGAGGGTAAGTCTTTTCATTCCTGCAAAAAATGCAAAATGTAGATTTCAAATAAATTATCATTTATAAAAGGATTGTTGTGTAAAGGGTTAATATATTCTTTATTATTTTTATTACAGGCTAGCATGCACGCCTAAATTGGGGCCCTTGGAATACCACCTTTCGACGTTCTTATTGACAGGCTCAACGACGAATCTCAGCTTCTTACGGTACAGTGAAAATTGATAAATGAAGTTAAAGAAAACTAAGAGAAAATCCCAGAATAAGAAAGAGAAATATTGTGCTTGTTATATTTGTTATTTGTCTGTGTGAAAATTAGTCTGTGTGAAACACACAGACTATTTTTTGTACAGTTTCTTTCATTCTTTCTTCTTCTTCTGGAAACTGGAATTTGCCATGGAACTGCTGCCATGTGTAAATAGCACCACCTGAAAGTCTGCTATGGCATAAGTAAGAGAACAAAAGTTTTACAATAAAATACCTCAAAATAAAATAACAGCTGAAGTCAAAAATATTGAAGTACATACTCGAAGAAATCTTTTCCTAATTCATGAAAGTAATAAAGATTGAGACCAAATGTTATAAGTGGAGTGCTCACTGATTGAAGGCAGACATTTTCTTTTGTTTATGTTTTGATTTGGGGAGTTCAACAAAGGTCAGCTTGAAGGAGTCTACCAGAAGAAGTATGGAAGGACAAAAGAGTGTCTCCCAATATAAAGATGTATGTGTCACTGTGGTGGTTTGGAAAGAAACATATGATATTCTCCTATGTAGAATGCACTGCAAAGTCATACATTGTAGTTGAATAAATATATTTACAAACCCCTTGCACTGTAAACCCTTTTATCCCATGCATCAATTTGATAGTGATTAAATTGTTAAATCTGTCTGGTTTATCAATAAGTATCATAGGTTTGTTTACACTTGGACACCAATACACTCATGATATCTGTTGGAGAAGAAATAAGGGTAACTGTAACCTGCCACTGCAATAAACCATCTAATGTACTTAAAAGTACATTGTTATTCAAAACACATCAAATCAACCTTACATACCCATCCATTATTGCGTGTACTTTCCCCAAGGAGGCTTATTGGCATATTGAGATCAGAAGGGCACATCCAGAGGGTCTCACATATTTTTTTTCAAGAACGCAGTACACAAAGCAATCAAAAGATGACAAGGGAGCTCCATTTGATACAAAAAAAATTCCCGGGGGGGGGGGGGGGCTCTCTTTCTTGTATGACTCTATCTCCGGCATTCAAGACATATGCCTTTTTTTCTCAAAGTTTAACTCTTTTTTTCTTTTTGAAGATCCTGGCCACACATGTTCCAAACACTATCAGACAGGTAACCCTCCAAATAAGTGTATCTGCAAAAATCATGTTACATTGCAAAACATTCTTTTTAGACTGTAAGTTCTGGACCTTTCATGCTTCTTACTTCCAACTATAACACTTAATTTATCAATTAATGGGTGAATAGAAAAGTCCTTCCATAATCAACATTTTGAGTTCCATAAGCCTCCATGGTGGCTTTATACAGAATATCCATTAGGTTGTTGCTTGATAAGTAATAGGAACAAAATCTTCACCAAAAATATTTTGTAGCAATAAATTTGAGGGTGTCAGCAAGCATTTTTCAACAAATTGTAACAAATCAACTAGTTATAAACAAAATTTTCTAACTCGAAAGAGTGACAAAGTACCATAACTCTGAAAAAATGTGGGAAGAAACACATGCTACAGCAGCTACACATGCATCGTTTCCCCATGATGCTCGATCACAACACCAAATATCCTTCAAATTGGAGTAACAGTGGTTGAGATACAAGGGAGAATGTTGGTACATGAAATGATGTATGGGTAAGAGGACAGAGGACACCACTGCACGGCCCAAGATGCACCTTTGATTTTAACTCCCAGGTCTGGGGCATAATAATCGCAACACACCCACCTTATCAATTCATACTTTCAGTAAAATAAAAGGAATTATCAATTTTAATTAATTTATAGATGATGGGAAAATATTTGGCTTCTTTCGCTTTCTCGTACTATTAATTACCACAAACAATATCAGTTTGATGCCGACAAACGAAACTGAACGCATGTGATCTGGTTAAAATGTAACTCGGCATGGATAATGGAGAAATTGCGAATATTTCGTGTATTTCATTTGTTTAAATTCCAATTGCGGCTAATTTTGACCGTGGATTCGATAATTCGTTTGGGTTTTGACCACACGGTCACGCTGACAGCGGTTATGTTTATTATGATATGCAAATTGTGAGATAGTTTCCGGTGAAGGAGATTTGTCACATTTGTCAGTGTAAGACGATGACAAAAGACACTGATCGACGCTTGTGTTGGTATGGTTGGTTGCAAGAAAAAACTAAATTCTCGGCATCGTCAAACGCACCTTATTTAAAAGCGCGAATGCATCATTTTCAACCCATCTTCAATCGGTCTTTTGCCGACATCAACACAGTCATTGGCGAAGATCCATGGTTACTATGAAGTAATTAACTTCACAACATCGGGGGAAATCAACGCGCTCAGTATAGTTCCAGGTCACTTGGTATATACTTCGAGAAAAAGTGATTTCTGAAGCATTCTGCTTACTTTGTTATGAATATTGCCTTATTTTATTTGTATCGTCCCGATTTTATACACTCGGTTATTTTTTTACAAGTGGTTCATGTTGTCTTTCTGGTGCGCAATAATTCAGATCTTTTGTCAACAAAAATGTTCAGACGGCCTGTAAACACGAGAAGGAATTTCGAACCATATTTTGCAGTTATGACATTAACAGCTCAAGTATTTGCTGTAACATGTTTGCAAATCTGCTCATACATTGTCTCGAGCAAATAAAGGACGTGATCACCTCCTTTCATTTTGACGATCGCCCAAAATGAGTATTTCTGCAAGAACCACATTGTAATCACATGGCCGGAATAAACATCAGTGTAACATGGCCACATCCGGAACATCCAAAATTTGTGTTGGTTGTATTGCATTGCGACATCAAAACACACCAGAGTGTGTGTCAAAAAAATGCTTTCTCCGAGTCTGTAGTATGTTATCATTACATTGAGGACAAGGCTTTCGAATTACCGATTATTTTGTGGTTTTACCAGTTCGTTACTTATGCCATTGGCAAACTAATGTTCATCAAAATCATAAAATTCACTTTTTTTCCTGAAAAAAATTATATGTACCTTTTCTATGCACTTTACTCATTATTTTGTTATATAATTTGCCTTTCCTTGCTTCTCGTATCTGTTTCTGAGGCATTGGGGAAAATGTCAACAAATTGACCAAAGTAACATTGGACGACCCCTTAAGGACAATGTTACCCCAAATTTCAACCAAAATGCACAGTGCCAAATCACACAATTGAAACATCCGGATGTATCACGGTTATTTGATTAACACATCAATGATAAATGAAGAGAACAAAAAGTAATTTTGAAGTGAAAAAAATTACTTTTAGTTATCGAATTTAAAAAAAACAGCTACAGCTAAATACGTGGGAAATATCACTGAAATGGTTAGACCAAAATATTCAGTGAACATTCATCTAGTGGCAATTACCAACTAAATAATTTTAAAACCCCAGCAAAGAATTTTAAAATTGGCACAGAAAATGGTAAATTATGTGCATGTTGTTTTACAAAAGATACCGAAGGGCACCCTTAAAATCCCAAGACTCTTAACCAATACACATATGCAGAGGCATTGTAACTGGTCAGTGCGGCCAAACAATAACAAACATGCATGATTACAGTAGAAATTATTTAGTTGGTAATTGTAACTGGTCAGTGCGGCCAAACAATAACAAACATGCATGATTACAGTAGAAATGATTACCGATTGATACTCGGTGATGGAAAGGGGTTTTCCTTCCAAACATTAGACTATCCAATTATCCAACAGAGGTTGAATGCTTTTTCCACCTCACACTCAGTACCACTCATGCAAATTTGGTTATCCTTCGTTTTTTGTTTTTTTTTGTTTTCAAAAGTTAACTGATTTAGAACTAACAAGAGAAGTTCTTTTTAACAGTTACATTCATAAGTTTTTCTCATTTCATATTGAATTTCTCTCTTCCCCTTCTACCTGCATGTCTGATTTAAAACAAAATATTCTCAAACAACTTTGCATTTCAATCACAGCTTTACCAATTATTTTAGCATTTAGGAGGTTCTGCTTTGGGCATCTGTTTACAGTGAAACAATACATATAGTTTGATCTTTTCATTTTTAAAATTATTTAGACATTTTTTAAAATTATTTGGTTGGTAATAGCCACTAGATGGAAGTTTACGGAATATTTTGGTTTAACTATTTCAGTGATATTACCAACGTATTCAGCTGTAGCTGTTTTTTTTAAAATTCGATACCTAAAAGACATTTTTCACTTCCAAATCCATTTTTGGTCTTTTCATTTATCATTGATATCTTAATCAAATAGCCGTAACCCAACAGATATGGAACATCAACATCCGAAATGTTTCAATTTCGTGTTTTGGCACAGTGCTTTTTGGTTGAAATTTGGGGTAACATGGTCCTTAATAAACAGTCAGTCCATTAGAATATGCATGCAGACAATAAACTCCCCAAATAACGACCCTAAAGAATGTGTATACCGTCAATTTGTTGAGATCAATTTAAGGGCCTATATAAGTAATGGAATTTTGTTTATTTTGAAATTTTCACCTCTCATATTCCTTAAATGCAAATTAAATATACACAAATTATACACCAAAATGAAGGTTGGGATGTATAGAACACGAAAAACATATGTAATCAACTCATAGAGTTGACAACAGGCACCATTGGTTCCTGGAAGTCTGCTACCGTCTTCGCACCAGAACTGACAATAGAATAATATTTCGCAAAAAAAAACTCGTGGCCCAATGTGCTTCAGATATTCAATAACAAAGCTAGGCATTCAAAGCGTTTTCCAGTGCAGCGATAGGACTGTATTTTTGGAAAAGGACAACACTGTCTGCATTTTTTATTGAAGATGGTTCCATGCTCGACAGACATGCGCAAATCACTCGATACCACGAATTTCCATCGAAAAACAAAATTGTAATTCCAAGAAATTTGGAGTGCCATGATACCTTGCATTGAATATGGCAACTGTGCAATCTCTATCTAATAACAGTAAACTGTATGAAGGCGATCTTTTTCATTATTTGATTTTAGACGGCATTGTTTTTACATGCTTTTTCAGTCCGATAACGTCGACCGGAAATCGAAAGTATATTCAAACGTAAACAAAAGCAGAGGCTTTGGAATTTACCCCCATGCAGCTCTGTTGCAGTGTTTTGAAGAATTTTGATCCCCAAGCTCTGTTCTTGGATACGTAAAGCACATTTGGCCACAAGTTGTTTTTGTGAAATATTATTAAATTATCAGTTCTGGCGCGAATACGGCAGCAGACTTCCAGGAACCAGTGGTGCCCTAGGTCGACTCTATGAGTTGATTACACATGTGTTTCGTGTTCTATACATCTCAATCTTCATTTTGATGTACATTTTGTGTATATGTAATTTGAATTGAACGAATATCAGAGGTGAGAATTTTCAAAACAAACAAAATTCCATTACTTATATAGCCCCTTCAATTCAAATTACATATACACAATTATACAGCAAAATGAAGGTTGAGATGTATAGAACAAGAAATATATGTAATCAACCCATAGAGATAACAGCAGTCATCGCTGGTTCCTGGAAGTCTTCTACCGTATTCGTACCAGAACTGATAATGAAATAATATTTCACGAGAACAACTTGTGGACAAATGTGCTTCACATATCCAAGAACAAAGCTAGGCATTCAAAACACTTTAGAGTGCTGCGATAGGACTGTATTTGGGAAAAGAACAACACTGTCTGCATTTGTTATTGAAGATGGATTCCATGTTCGACGGACATGCGCAAATCACTCGATACCACGAATTTCCATCAAAAAACAAAATCGTAATTCTAAGAAATTTCAACAAGTGTCATGATACCTTGCATAGAATATGGCAACTATGCAGTCTCTATATAACTAGATATCGCGGAGATGGAATCCATCTCTGTGAGCCCCACAGCAACTAACCGATGTTAGGTATAAACTGATGTGAACCGTAATACTAAAATATTTCAAGCAACAGGTAAAATCTGATTAAAATCCCTTCCCGGACACGAACTTGTTAGAAAAAAAACCCAAATTCTGAATAATTTGACCTTGAGGTCAAACCTCAAGGTCAAAGCATGGCAACCTTGGTACGCGACACGTCGTCTTGAGATAATCTACCCACATACCAAATATCAAAACCCTATCTATTAAGGGAAAAAAGTTACAGCCCGGACACGAACTTGTCAGTAAAGTACCCCGAATTCCGAATAATTTGACCTTGAGGTCAAAGTTCAAGGTCAAAGCATGGCAACCTTGGTATGCGACACGTCGTCTTGAGATAATCTATCCACATACCAAATATCAAAACCCTATCTATTAAGAGAAAAAAGTTACAGCCCGGACACGAACTTGTCAGAAAAGAACCCCGAATTCGGAATAATTTGACCTTGAGGTCAAAGCATGGCAACCTTGGTACGCGACACATCGTCTTGAGACAATATACCCACATGTCAAATATTAAGAGAGAAAGATTACAGCCGGGACAAATTTTGTTACAGACGGACGGACGCACGGACAGAGCGATCACTATAGGGCGTCCGCCTCACGGCGGGACCCTAATAATAGTATGTTATGTTAAGGTGATGTTTCTCAAAATTTGATTTTTGACGGCGTTGCATATTGATGCTTTTTACGTCCGATGACGTTGACCGGAAATCGAAAGGAATTTACGAATGTAAACAAAGGCGAGAGTTTGGGAATTTACCGCCATGCAGCTCAGTCGCTGCGTTTTGAAGAATTTTGATGCCCTACCTTTGTTCTTGGATATGTGAAGCACATTTGGCCACAAGTTCTCGTGAAATATTATTTTATTATCAGTTCTGGTATGAATACGGTAGCAGACTTCCAGGAACCATTGGTGCTTGCTCTCAACTCTATGAATTGATTACAACTGTTTTTCGTGTTCTGTACATCTCAACCTTCATGTATTATTTGTGTATATTTAATTTGCATTTAAGGAATATCAGAGCTGGTAATTTCAAAGTAAACAAAATTCTATTACTTGTATAGCACCTAAATGACAACTCGGCCATGTTTCGTACGTTTCAGTCAAGTTTCCACTGAATCTGTAATTCAAGAAGGGAAGCCGCCTGAAACAAGTCAGGTATGAGTCTATACACGGTCATACTAAATACCGACGGATACATTTTGTCTTCTCATCTAAAAGGATCCAAAATAACAAAGTCGAGGTATGTCATCCGGTAGTTTAGCAAAGCAAGTTGAAGTGATGACATTTCCATGGGTAATACTTTTTGCCGTTATAAAGGACGGTATCCGGTAAAAAGGACGGTAAGTGTGTAAAAACTACGCTTTAAAGCACTAAATGTACCTCTGAATGTGTGAAAAGTGATTATTTAAGGAAACTTACGCAATAATAAATATATAGAAGGAAGATTAAGTATTGTTTGCTTTATTGTAGACTATTTTCAAGACAAAATATATCATTTCGCCATCGACACTGATCGACACGCCATTTTGTGCAAGGAAAACAACGAATTCGCCGAGGTGCACGACGGGGTGAATATTTTCATATTTGCTCGACGGAGGTGTAGCTAATTTAAGATGTTTCTGTTCACCACGAGGGGATTTAACAGAAAGTTTTTTTGGAGAGAAGCTATTTATAATTTGAAAATAGTCTACAATAAAACAAACAATACTTAGTCTTCGTTTCATATTGCGCACGCTTCATTAAATTGTCACTTCACACTTTCAGAGGTACATTTAGTACTTTAAAACAGTTTTTATACACTTACCGTCCTTTTCACCGGCAAAAAAGTTGTGTTCAAGCTTTTTTTTTAAACGGGGGTTCATATTTTATTTTCAGTTGGCGTTTCGCCAAACACATGCCGAGGTGATAATAAATATTAAAGCCAACCATACACCAGTGGATACTAGTTCTAGAGTCCTGTAAGTCTCACCTCAGTGATACCCACATGAGCCTATTAAGACTAGGGCCCCTTGAACTCACTCTACCAACCCCTATGTGTGAGCTCACGGTGGTGGGTCCGGAGGGGGGAGGGGGGCTGAGGGGCCCCAAATGCAAACCGTAACTTACTCTTTTTAACCCCCACGTTTCCTCAGGAGGCACCAGAATCGATCTCAGAGCTTCATAATTTGAAGAAAAAAAATATCCGGGGAAGGGCCCACAATCATGTGAGGGAATACGCCCAGTTTCATAGTTCAAGCCATTGAAATATCCCAGCGTTATATCGATCTTGTCCCTCACCCCACCACCACCATTTCGAAAATATGAGAAATGGATTATATATCTAGTGGGGCGTATCCAGGATTCTGTAATTTGGGAGTGGGGGGGGGGAAGGGGGGGGGGGGCAATCATGATTTTTGGAAGGACGTTGTGGGGTCCCCCAGGCCAGTTTCAATGTAATCGTATGTGCTTACTGGGCAGGGAATATAGAGAAGAGAATTAACATGTACAGGCATTGGACACGAGCCTAGTCTTCGATTCTGGTCGCCATGCTGGCTTACCAAGCAACTTAAAAAAAACAGGGTGGGTGGGTTCTGCACCAAACAACCTTCAAATGGTAAATTTTGATCACCAATGTACTGCACCCACCCCCACTACTGGGAAGAAGGTTAAGTTGCTAGACTCTAGGGGAGATCGACCCTGGTGCCTCTTGAAGAAAGGCAGGGGTTAAAAACAGTGACAGTTTGCATTTTTTTTTGGGGGGGGGAACCTATAACGACCTTCCAAATATCATGATTGCCCCCCCCACACACACACACAAAATGCCCCCCCCCCCATTATAGAATCCTGGTTACGCCCCTGCTAGATAAAAAAAATGGCGGGGGGGGGGGGGGCGGGGGGGGGGGGGGCACTTGATCGATATAACGCTTGAACTATGGAATTGTGCGTATTCTCTCCCACGATTATGAGCCCTTCCAGGATGTTTTTATTCTTCAAATACCGAATCTCTGAGATCGATTCTGGTGCATCCTGGGGAAACATGGGGTTAAAAACAGTTAATTATGGTTTGCATTTGGTGGCCCTCAGACACCCCCCCCCCACCAACCCCCCCCCCCCCCCCCCCCACACCCACACCCCCGCCCCCACCACCACCACCACCGCCACCCCGGGTCCACCACTAGGAGCTCACACATCGGGATTGAGGGATTGGTGGAGTGAAAACAAGGCGCTCCAGTCTTAATAGACGCCTGTGAGTATCATTGGGCTAGGACATACAGGAATCTAGAACTAGTATCCACTGATGTGTGGTTGATTTTAATATTTATTATCATCTCGGCATGTGTTTGGCGAAACGCTAACTGAAAATAAGTTATGAACCTCCGTTTAAAAAAATATCTTGAACACAACTTTTTGCCGATAAAAAGGACGGTAAGTATATATTAAAACTATGTTTGAAAGTACTAAATGTACAACTGAATGTGTGAAAAGTGACAATTTAATGAAGCGTGCGCAATAATAAATATATATAACGAAGATATTAAGTATTGTTTGTTTTATTGTAGACCATTTTAAAATTATAAATGGTTTCTTTCCCAAAACCTTTCTGTTAAATCCCCTCGTAGTGAACAGAAACATCTAAATGTTATGCACACGAATTAGTTACACCTCCATCGAGCAAGTATGATAATATTCACCCCATCGTGCACCTCAGCGAATTCGCTATTTTTCTTGCACAAAATGGCGTGTCGATCAGTGTCGATGGCGAAATGATCTATTTTGTCTTGAAAATAGTCTACAATAAAACAAACAATACTTAATAGTAGGTAATAATTGCCGATCTACGACCACTTGTACATGTACGTGTACAACATACGCACACGATGCGTTCACCAACGTGGAATTCAGTGTTAAATCACACGCTTGTTCACAAAAACTGTACATGGTGTTGAATCCCCCCATGTACAGTTGTGACTCCTAGATCGCGCTTTTAACATTCAAATACTCGTGGTGAATGCGTGGTGAACGCGTGGTGAACGCGCGTTTTTAAAAAAAGGGTGAAATTGTACATCTTCGCTTGTATCTTGTACGTAATTTTTCGTCGACGTTCCCATCGCAGATCAGACCATCGATCCATCGTTGGCGAACGCGAGCAAAAGCAAAAAATTCTGGGTCATCATCAAAAAACAGTTTTGTGGACCCTAGACCAGCGGTCCAGAACCCGCAATTGTGTTGAGACAGAAGGTCCAGAACCCGCAATTGTTTTGAGGCGGTGGGTTTTTTTTTTCCCCATTTATGACATTACTAGGGGAATTCCTCCACTATGAGAAATTCTCAAAAACTCAGCTGATTGAGTGATCGGATTGGTCGATTCTCGTAAAAACTCGATCTGAACGAAGAGTGTTGTCGTCATCGGTGTGTTGGAAATTCGCGAACCCGCTGTCACGTTTTTGATTGATACATATAGGGGAGAAAAAAAATATATAAATAATAGTTATTTAGAAAATTAAATATATCAAATCGAATAGATAATAAAAAAAAAAAAAAAAAAAAATACGTAAATCATGAGCAATTCTCAGACTATTAGAGCGAGGTTTCTTTTAAACATGCTGATGAGAGCATACGCAATCTGCGTGAATGAACAACTACGTGCCATCTTGTTAGAACGATGCGTCGGATGTCAGGATTATCTAGACTTCGATCATGAGAATCATTCGTGTCTGACGATGGAAAGGGAAGATATGGTCGTCATGTATTTCGAACCAGCGTTCGAACGCGTTAAATTGAACAATGTGATCACGTTTTGGAAGAGATTAGTCTTCTGTAAGAATCGAGACAGGCCCACAGATTCGGAAGAACTGAAATTGGCGCGTAGAAGTTTGACTTTGGAAGATAAGGGATGCATCAAGAAATTATTGCTGAACGAAGCATAAGTTTTTTTCGTTGATATAAAATAAGGGAGAGTAGATAATAAAAAAAAAAATAAATACACACATAAATTTTTTCATCTATTATTAGAAAAGAAAGAAAAAAACACAAAATGAGAGCCAGAAATAAATTGTATCCGACGTTAGTGGACGACGAGGACGAGAAGCCGAACGGCGTTTTGCCGACGGCGTCGTCGCTAGAAGAAAGAGAAAGAGGAGAGAGGTATCGCATCGATCAAATCAGTAGAATCCAATTGTATCTGACTCGAGAGAGAGATTCTCGTCGTTCCCTCAAGAAGAAGTATTCGCGTTTCGTGAAATTCGTCAAGGTGATCGACACGACACTCATCACGATTTCCATGGGTTTACACGTGGCCGGCATCGGATTGTTGTCGACCACGGTCAGCATTCCAATCATGTTGACCGTAGAAGGAGTAGCCCTCGCCGCCGGATTGTTTAGCACGCTCGAAAACTTTTTGAGTAGGAAATTATATCTGAAGGCGAGGAAACACGACAAGATTCGCGTCTTGGCCGACTCCAAGATCTACACGATATCCGAATTGATCTCTATGGCGTTGAAAGACGGTAGGATATCGGACGGAGAATACTTCGCGATATTGAGCGAGAAAACGAAATACGATGCCATGAAAGAAGCCGTGAGAATCAAGACTCGTCAGATCATCAAGGAAGAGATGAAGGATTCTCTCGTGGAAAAGGGGAGGAAAGAGGCCAGGGAGGAATTCAGTAAGATGATAGAACTCAAGAGCAGCGATTGAAAAAAAAAAAATATATATATATATATAATAAGAACAGAATTTTAAAAAAAAAAAATATTAAATTTATATATAAAATAAAAAAAAACGAAATTAATTTAAATAACTCTTAAAAAAATGTATTGCGTAAAGTGTAAGAGAGTTACCGAGACGAGTAATTCTAGAGAAGTGCGAACTAAAAACGACAGACGGATGCTTCACGGAATTTGCGACGTGTGTGGTTCTATCAAGACTCGATTCGTCAAACAAAAGAACGCGAGCAAAGGTAAAGGCATCGTGAATAAAATGATCAACAATCTACCTTTTGAAATGCATCTGCCCGGTCACAGTTTCATGGGACCCGGAACGAAATTGAACAAGAGACTCAACGCCGATCTGACACCCAAATCTTGGAGCAAACCCGTGAATAGGGTGGACGCGGCCACGTACGATCACGATCTGTGCTACGCCGGACATCCCGACACCAAGACTCGCAACGACCTCTGCGACAAAAACATGTTGGGGAGATTGAGAGGCATATCGAATCCGACCAGGAGAGAGAAGATGGAACGTTCGCTGGTCGGCAATCTGATCGGTGCGAAACGGATGGGGCGTTCAAAAAAAAAAAGCGCATCTGAAAAGAAGAAGAAACGATTTATTGACGAGCGAATTGGCTGAGGAGTTACACAAACCCATAGTGCGTAAATTTCGAAAGAGAAGGGTGTTCGTGAAGGGTCTGGATGACATTTGGTCTGCCGACTTGGTCGACATGAGATCGTTTTCGAGGTGGAACGAGGGCGTCAGATATCTATTGACGGTCATCGACGTGTTTTCCAAATACGGTTGGATCAGAGCTTTGAAGGATAAATCGGGACCTTGCGTCTCCGAGGCTCTGAAGAGCGTGTTCGACTCGTCTTCTCGAAAACTGAGTAAATTGTGGGTGGATAAGGGAAAGGAATTCTACAACAAGGACGTTCGTCGATTGGTAGACCTCTACTTGATCGAAAACGAAGAGAAAGCCAGCGTGGTGGAACATTGGAATCGAACGATGAAGGAGAAGATGTACAGATACTTCACGGCGAATTCGACCAAGAAATACATATACGCTCTGAACGGTCTGGTCAAAGATTACAACAACACGCGACACAGATCGATCAAGATGACTCCCGCGGAAGCTAGCGATCCTCGAAACGAAAAACGGGACTATGTGAATCAATATCCCGAGAGATCTAAGATCAGGAAGAAGTCTAGAACGCCGAAATTTGCGGTCGGCGATCGAGTGAGAATCTACGCTTATAAGAAGCACTTCGAAAAGGGTTATACTCCTCGATGGACCTCGAAAATTTTCGTGATCATCAAAATATTTCACACCGATCCGGTGACTTACGAAATCGAAGCTTTGGATGGAGAAGAGATCATTGGAAAGTTTTACGAACAACAATTACAGAAGACGAAGTTTTGATGAAGAACACAAAAAATTTTTTTTATTTACTCTCTTTGACATTTTCTTGTTTACACACATATATATATAAAAGAGAGAAAAAAAAATAATAATAAAAAATAATTAAAAACTATTTTTTTAGATAAAGAAAGCAAGTGAATTAATAAACAAAAAAAAAACAAACTAAAAATCCTTTAAAATGACAAATATACTAGATATAGCACAAAGCATAGTGAAAGATGAAAGTATTCAAGAATATGAGGTTCACGAATATGAACCGGTAACCGGAACGAGTTTGAACAATGCGGGAGAGATAAGAATCAATGTCGAAACTCAAGATCTATTCGTACATCCTAGCGAGAGTTACATAGTGGTGCAGGGACATCTCACCAAGGAAGATGGGAGCGACTACGCCGACGACGACACGGTTACTCTAGCTAATAATGGCATCATGCATCTATTCAGTAACATAAAATACATGCTATCCGGACAAGAGATAGAATCTGTGTTTCATCCCGGTCAGGCCACCACGATGTTCGGACTCTTGACGTATCCTGATGATTTTTCGAAATCCAGAGGACTTAATCAGTTGTGGGTGAAAGACACCATAGGCCCTGCTAGCGCAGGCGCCACCGCGATATTTGACTACGTCGTCAAGATGTCCAGACCTAAAGGAACGTTTTCATTCAGGATACCTTTGAAACACATCTTCGGATTCGCGGATGATTACAACAAGATCATGTATGGATTCAAACACAATCTGACGTTGATTCGAAAAGGAAACGATGACGTAATAGTGAAACTCACCGCGACCGATGCAGGTAAGATAACTCTACACAAGATATCGTGGTTTGTTCCACACGTGGAGCCTTCGATCGTGGAGAAAGCGCGTCTCTACAAGATCATAGAACCCAAGAGTAAATTACCCGTGGGATTTAGAATGAGACAGTGCGATGCGGCTAGCATTCCTCTCTCCACAAATCACTTCGATTGGAGATTGATGGTGAAATCCGCTTCCGAGAGACCACGTTTCATCGTGGTTGCATTTCAGACCGATAGGGATGGGTCTCAGGAAAAGAATGCGTCGCTGCTCGATCACTGCCATTTGAGAAACATGCAAGTGTTTCTGAACGCCACAAGATATCCAGCAATCGATTACAATGTGTCATTTGACAAGAACGATTTCTCCAGACTGTACGGCGACGCCGCTGATTTTAGAAACAAGTATCATGGTCTAGACGAATTGATGAGCAATCCTAACATATCTCCCGGTGAATACAAGTCGGTGTATCCCATTTTCGTGTTCGACGTCAGTAAACAGAGTGAACGACTCAAGAGTAGCGTGTTAGACATTCAGATCAAGATGCAATTCGATAGGAACGTGCCGAGAAAAACCGAAGCCTTTGCCCTGGTCCTGTCGGACAGAGAATTACAATTCGAATCGGACGAAAATAAGATGTCGATCATTCGATGAGAGACGGGTGTGTGAAAAAAAAAAATAAAAAACAAAAAAAAAAATAAAAAGTAATGTGTGATTATTAAAAACAAAATAAAAAAAAAAAAAAATAAAGTAATGTGATCTAGAGAGATTGAACATCTCTCTATATCTCATTACTTTTTTTTTTGTTTTTTTTTGTTTTTTAATAATCACACATTATTTTTTTTTTTTTAATTCATTATTTTCCACGCGTTCACTGTTTGTTCAAAGGATCCAGTTCGATCAGTAGACTCACCATGGAAGTGGCAGCTTTGGGATTATTGGTTTTCGTGACGAAATTAATCCTGTCTCCGGCGTTCACTTTGAGAGGCGTGCCGAACGTGCTAACATTTGCGTGTTGATTCTCAGTCTTTTCGACGCTGTATCTCTTATTGCTCTCCACACCATTCACCATTCAAATCCAAGGAAGCCAGACTCATTCGAAGGATTTCACCTCCCAACAGCATGGGATATCCAACCTGACTGTGTTTCGATCCGCTACCTCCATTTCCAAAAGACCACTCGGCTTTTCCCTCATCTAAGGTGCCGGCCTCTTCGGCCCACATGGTGATCAATTGTCTAGCATATTTGACTTTCTCCACCACCGAAATCAGGGTGCAGGCATCCATCATGTTCACGGGATCCGGTAGATTCGTGAGCGCGTGTCCACCCATGTCTAGTTTACCTTCCATGATGTTGCCCTTTCTCCAGACCGAGTTGTCGTCCACGTACTTCCTGCTTACCACGCTGGAATCGAATTCGGGATCGTGATCGAGACCGAATAAATTGTGGCCATTCATGTTGATGCCACCCTCCATGGTTCCGTCAGATTCTTTGTTCAGGTAGAGATCGTCCACTTGTGATTCTAGGTATTCTTGTGATTGTACCACGGCAGAATCTACGTAGCCCTTGTTGACCGTGGTTGAGTCCGCATCCATGTCGTCAATCTTTGACAGATTCAATATCTTGTGGAATCCCACATTCAGATCCGATTTCATTTCTCGTCTGTCAGACTTTCTCTGTTCCAGATCTACGTAGTGTTTGGTCGCCACGTCCTTGGGATTCGTGGGAGTGGCCACGTTCATTATCTTGTTAGAATTGGCGTTCAATTCCGAGTGCATCGTTTTCAGAACGTATTTTTTTCTCAGGTGTTTGCTGAATCTCGCGTGAGAGTCGTCCGCATATTTCTTGGTCGCGGCATCGGTGGGATCTATGGGATTTGCGATGTTCACCAAACGTTTGGATTTCAGATTGAGATCGTCGGTCATGGTTTTATCCACGTAATTATCCAGCAGGATTCATTCGAATTCGGCGTTCCCCCTGTCGACGTATTTTTTAGTCGCAGCATCTGTGAGATCTATCGGCTCGGGAAGATTGTAGAGCTTCTTATTGTTCATGTTCAAAGGTTCTTCTCAAGGTTCGTATCTCCGAATGTAACGTTCGTCCAAGTTGGCAACGTCGTAACCATCGTCGACTTCGAACGGGTTGTTTCTTTCTCGGGTTGACTTTTTCGTCATCACTTCTACCAAATTTATCGACTGGCATGTTGTTGTGGGATTTTTTTGTTTTTAGAAAAATATGTTCAAAATGCAGTTTATTAAAAATGAACTATGTTATTTTATTTTTCGTTTTTATTCGATTAAAATTTTTTTTTAAATAATTTTTTATCTTTATATATACTATAAAAAAAAAAATCTCTCTCTAATGTAAATCATTGAGAATGTCTTGAAATCGATCTCCTTCAGACCATCTCTTGAGAACGTAAAGACACAGGTAACCGCAAAACACTTGATCTGGTGATTGCACTTGTTCCATGTTGTAACGAAACATCGATTTATTGAAATAGTTCTTTATTTCTTTTGGCAGGCGAGATTCCATAGCTGTCGAAATAATAATTTTTCTTCTTCCCGTTCTTCATCCACGCCACCCAGTGAGTGCCTTCACCCGATGAATCATCTAGATTTAAAATTCCACATTCCGATTGTTGAGGTTTTCTCATCGGCAAGGCATCTCTGGAAAACACTCCTAGAAAATCTTCGATTTTCAAATCATTTGCCGCATTCAACAGATCGATGTTGGATAGGGGTTCATTGGGTAAGACGACACCTTCTACGGATATCTTTATTTTCTTATTCATAAATGCGTATATATTTTATTTATTTATTTATTTATTTTATTATAATTTACTAAAAATGACGTTATTTTTTTTTCTATTTTTTTCTTTTTCTTTTTAAACTAACTTTCTCGATGTCACTATCCATTTCTATAATTTTGTGTTCATCTAATTCTTCTTGATTTTCTGGAATCCTATCATCCACAATCGTATCTGGAATCTTATCATCCACAATCGTATCTAGAATCCATTCATCCCCATTCATATCGTCTAAAATTAGATCCAAAGTCCAATGTCCGAGTGCCAAAGTGCTTATTTTATCGTCTAACACGAATCTCTTGTCGTCGTCGGCCGTCAGCGAAATCTTGTTGACTATTTCGGTATACAAGTCGTGATTTTCACTTCGAATCGATTTCATAGTCTTATACACCGGACCACTTCCTAACAGACAATCTTTATACTCTTGGAAAGAGATGTTTTTCTTCA
The DNA here is from genome assembly GCA_031216915.1 of Pictodentalium vernedei. Lineage (NCBI taxonomy): Eukaryota > Metazoa > Mollusca > Scaphopoda > Dentaliida > Dentaliidae > Pictodentalium > Pictodentalium vernedei. Next base: position 263,547,798 of record CM062294.1, read on the forward strand.
CCACGCACGCTTTAACTCCTTTGCACTTCTTGATCTCTTCATCATCTTCTAGATGATAAGCATACAGTTTGGGTCTCAAGCCCACGAATTTGATGATCTGTTTACCGCCGCTCTCGTCCTTAAATTTACCCAACACCTTCTTGTTGTCGTTCGATTGAATGTTGGACGGGTGATCGACGGGATAATTGCTTGTGTCGAACCAATCGGCCGCATCCAGAGATATATCTCGGTAGACATCTTTCATCTCTATCTCGTAAACTAAACTGTCCGTGTCAGTGAACAGTAGTTTGGCTTTGTCACCAAATTTTCGTTTGACGTAATCGTAGTGAAACTCGTACATCAATCGCTTGCTGATATCTAAGATGATCGGTCCAAGATAATACGGTTTGTCGAACTTCAGATGCGTCTTTTGCTTGTAAACGGCCACTAGATTTTCGTCGAATATGGTTCGGTGTTTGTAATTGGGTTTTGCCACTAATATTTTAGCTCTTTTCTCAGACGTGACGAGTCGAACGTCGATTCTCTTCCTGATGTTTTCCATCAATTTACCGTACACGCAGTTGTTCATGAGTTTGAAGAAATCTTTTTCAAAATCGTTCTCGGCTCGAGTTCTGAGATTCGTGTTGAGATCGATGTATTTCTTCATCCAAGGCTCTTTGTCGAATTGAATGATGCGATGTATGTCGACTAATTCCATCCCATAATCGATGTACTGTTTTCAAATTCTTGCTGTAGATGACGTAGTTACGTTTGTTAAATAAATTGGGAATGAGTTTTTCCTCGTCTCCTTCGACTTCTAAAATGCAAGGATAGTCTCTCCATTTTTGCATCTCTTCCGGTTCCTTCACCCATTCGAAATTTCCAATCGATAAAGGATGACTCATAGCCCAACCGTACAGATTATTGGCGTCCCAATACTGTATGTATTTAGTCGACCGTTTCAAATCGAAACCTTCTTTCATGTAGGGATTGTTAGCTTCAGAATGTCTGTGGGAGATCATCGAGACGCCACCTCTCGCAGCCCTTTCGAACATGAGCAACATGTCCACGTCGGATAATAATTCCAATTGGACTTCGGTGGTCTTCAACGGAGCATCCCACGCCAAACCGGGTGCGGTGAAATACCAAGCAGGATCCAGAACGTAATTTCGACAACAGACGTCTCGAAAATTTTCGAACACGTCTGCCAAGAGTAGAACGTCAGTCTTCAGATAGAGATCATGATAATCTCTCATGGTTTTCATATCGAATGATTTCCACACGTTTTTGGCGTGTTCGTAATTCTCATCGGAAATGTCGGATTCGTATAATTTCAAATAAAAATCATCTTTCGAAGGTAGTGCGGTGTCTTTGAATCTCTTCAGATCGTTCATGTAATCGTAAGGATAGACTCCTTTCCTCAACATGACGTCTACTCGTTCTCCAAAATGTTTGCTCGTGATTTTAAATTTATCCATGCTCATGTTATCGACTAATTTTTCCAGAGCGGTCGACATGAATTTAAAACTGTCGATGAAACGTATGCATCTACGAATGGATTTCGTTTTTTCTTTCAACGTATTTCCGTCGATTACTCTTTTCCTCTCCATGAGCTTCCATTTCGTGAAGGAAATGTATCTTTCTTCGCTGTTCACGATGCAATTTAATTCTTCGTGTGAGGTGCCGAGATTTTTCACGAACAGATGACTGTCATAACCCGAGAAATTGTGAAACATCACCGGATAGAAAGTGACGTCTCGATATTTTAAATTACACTTGCTGTGAGCCAGACTGTGATACAGACCTGTGTAATGATCGTGGTCTCTGACCTTCTTATTTTCCTGCGAATTCTCGTCAAACGATTGTCTGCATATGTGACATTCGGTGGCTCTGTTATTTTCGTCCTGCTGCTCTCGCGTGATGATCATTTTCGCCGGAGTTTTGAATTTGTCGTATAACATTTGAATTTTCGATTCTAACTCTTCCACGAACCTTTGAGCCACGTCGTCGACTTGGCTCTGTTTCGTGTAGGTGAAGGGACCCATGTCGTGTTGCGAGTCGAAAGCGCATTTCACGTAAATGCAATAGCCTGAAGGTATGTGTTTTTGATATCTTTCGACGTAACTTTGAAGAGCGTTGGGTTGACAGGAACTCATTTTCGCAGTGGAACATTCGAAATCAGCGTACACGACGAATGGTACTTTTAACCTTCTATTGTGATTTTCAAACTTCACGATGGTGTTGGGTTTGGGCATTTTCTACACCTTGATTTTCGTTGCAATATTCCTGATGTTTCGCCAACGAGTCTTCGCTGTGAAACACGTTCATGCAGTTGCAACATAAACATATCTTATGTTTATGTTTATTATTTTGTCTCGACAGTAATCGGCTCGGATGTTTAACCCAACAATAATGATGATTGTCACCATTCAAAATCAATAATAAAATAATCGTCTTTTCTCTTCCGCGATACGAAGTCTGTCTGAGAGGATAGATCGTTCGATTTTCGTCATCATATCCTAGAACGTTCACCGCTACGGTGGGATTTTGAGCCTCGAAACGTTCGATATGTTTTAACTCTGTTGGAAAAGTCACTCCGGTCCAATCGAGATTTTAATAGGTTTCCTCGTAATGAGAAACTCTATCGGTGTGTATTTCGACAGGGTATAAAGCGGAGGTGACTGCCCATTTAAAACACTGATCATCTTTATTTCTCACGTTGACCACGGCGTGTTTCTTAGTCAAGAAATACGGTAATTCCAAGTAGGAAGATCCTTTCAACGGATCGTTTTTATTCATGTGAATTTCGAGTTTCAACACCTCATCGAACGTCCAATTACTACCGTCATGTTGATAATTCGCGAGAGACGTCAACATCTTGTCTTTCATCTTTTCGAAAACGTCCGATAGATCTGAACCTCGAAATACGGGTTCGACGTTAGATCTGAAATATGCATTTTTCACGATGCTCTCGCCGGACTTCACGTCGATTTTATTCATTATGCAATGGAGTATCATCTTAATTTTTAATCCCACGTTCATGTATTCGCGAAACAAATCCAATACTTCTTTCTTCACCCGTTCCATGAACAATTTCGGATCGACTTTCTTCAACGAGGGAATCACGTCGAAAGTTTTAAAAATGACTTTGATCGCCCTCTCCCGTTCTACGGGTTTCGATTGGAATAGTTCCGCAATGAGTCATGTTACATATTCTTCTCCTTTCTCTTCGTCGATTGCTCATTGAATTTCGCTCGATATATCTCGTTTGTCTTGAATCTGAAGTGCATCACTTGTTTTCGTTTTAGTTTTTCTTTTCTTTTCTTTGGAAACTTGATGTTCTTCAACAGCTTTTCGTTTAGTCATCTTCTTATTTTTCACAACCGCTGCATCTTTTGACGTCGTTGCTGTCGACATTTCGTTTGCTTTTCTAGCGTTTCACAAATATTCTTGTATGACATCAATTTTTTTTTATTTAGTTCTATGATTTCTGAAATCTGAAATTTCTAATAGTTTACAAATCTCCTTTAACTGAGGTATGGTTTTCTCATTTAAATTTGCCATTGTTTTATCTGTTTGCTTCATTTGTAAGAATATTTTATTTTTTTTTTTGGAATTTTGTATTAAATAATTTGTTAAAAAAAGTTTTGCTCTTTTACTCTTTTTATATATATATAATAGAAAAAAAAAAAAAAAAAAAGTTAAATTTTAAATTCAATTTTTTTAATACAAAATTTAAAATATACATTATTTGCAAGAATTCATAAAAAACTAAATAATCGATCATGACAACAACACCTAAAAGATGCGAATTGAAATTGAAACGAGATGAAAGGTATGAGAAATCCAGTTTTAATATCTATACATTACAACCACACGATCCCATCGAATTGAATGAGGTTGAGATGGTGGACTTAGAGCGCTACTACCACAAATATCGAATGTGTTTGAAAGTGGATGAAGCTGTGCTCGATTTGTTTTACGAGTACCAAAGTGAACTGCTGATTAATATCATCGTCGCCGAAGACAGAGAATTCGATAGGGGTGATTTATTGTTGTCCTATGGAGGTTACATATATCCAATAATCTCACCCGAACTCGTGAAGAAATTGGGTGGTGAGAGCGCATTCGCCTATGAAAAAAAACTCAAAAGAGTAAAGATAAACATTCACACCATTTTCGTATGTGGAAAAATGACGAATGTCAACTTGCTAATAACGGACTTGGAAATATAAACAATAGAGAGATTGAAATTAAAAATTTTACTTTTTATATATATATAAAGAGAAAAAAAACTTTTACTAAAAAAATTTTACATTAAAGAAAATTAAAAATTAAAAAAAACAACTTTTTATATATATAAAGAGTAAAAAAAAAACTTTTTAAACAAATTATTATTTAAATACTAAATAATCGATCATGAAGACAACAACACCTAAAAGATGTGAATTGAAATTGAAACGAGTCGAAATGTATAAGAAATTTGGTCATAAAATCTATAGATTACAAGGACACGATCCCATCGAATTGAACGAGGTCGAGACGAAGGGCTTAGAGCACAAATACGAGAAATATAAGATGCCTTTGAAATTGGACGAAGCCGCATTCGATTTGATTTACGAGTACCAAAGCGATCTGCAGAACATCGTCATCGCCGAAGATAGAGAATTCGACAAGGATGATTTGTCGTTGCCCTATGGAAATTACATATTTCCAAACATCTCATTCGAACTCGTGAAGAAATTGGGTGGTGAGAGCGAGTTGACCGATGTAAAAAAACTCAAAAGAGTAAAGATAAACATTCAACACGTTTTCGAAAAAGGAGAAGACACGAGTGTCAACATGCTAATAACGGACTTGGAAATATAAACAATAGAGTGATTGATTTTTAGCGAAGAAAAATGAAAAAAATAAAAAATAAGATCATCTTTAGATCTCATTACTTTTTTTTTTTTTTTTTTGTTTTCCTTCTTCTTCACTATCATCATAATATATTATAATAACGTTTCCTTTTCTCTCAAATTTCAGCGTTGATTCTTCTTTTTCTTTTTTTCTTTTTCTTTGTGATGTGATATGTTTATGGTAACATTTTTGTTTATCCGAATCATAATTATGAACGAATGTTGTGCATCTCTTGGTAACACTCGCATCATTACCATTCTCTTCAGAAGGTAGTGGTGACCGTGGAAAGCATCATCTCATTCTCAACCGTCTATCCCGCGCTTCATCTATCTCTTTCATTAGTTCTTTCCTTAGATATCCATCATTAGCGTCTAACCATTTTTTTATTTTTTCGCTCTCTGGCTCGCGATGTTCGTCATTATCGTCAAATTGTTTCTCCACCTTTTCATCCAGGTGATAAATTTGTTTCTCCACCTTTTTATCCATTTTAAATATATTATTTTATACTTTCTATGATTTTATATATTTTATATAATTTTATATTATAATAACATATTCAAAATCGGTATGTTCTTAAATGGCGAATTCTCACCGAGCAACAAACCCTTGCCGAGTCGTTCGACGTTCCGTCCACTCTTCAGATAGAGACCGTTTCCTCTCAGAGAGTTGCCACCTCTAACGGGTTCTAGATACAATCCTTTAACACTGTCGTCTACGTGGACGCGACACACGGCTCCTCCCTTCTTCAAAAACAGTCCGCTGCCACCCATTAATTTCTCAACCGCCGAACTATCGAGTCCCGTGAGAGCTCCCACGCCGAGAGTCTTTCCGAGAAAGGGTAGCACCTTTGCGGCGAAGGGTAATGCTTTTGCGGCTATTCCTGCCAATAGCGGTAGGAAACCACCTTTCATTCTCAAATTGTATCTCAATTGAGCGGGACTCATTCTCACCATCAACCCTCTTCCATCGCGAATCACTTTCTCCATCCTTTTGATTTGACTTCTGGTCCAGGCGATCGAATCCTGACTGCCTCTCATCAGACCTTCATGAGTGAATTTGAATCTCACCACCTCGCCTCGAGTTGTTAATGCTCTCTTAAGTTTCTTCCTCTGTCCTGCGGATATGTTCACGTTTTTAACCACGTATTCTGTCATAATTCTGTTTTTTGGTTTTTTTTTTAAATATATTTACTTCAATTGTTTCTTGTTTAATAATTATATTAAAATAATTTTGTAAAATTAATATTGCGTTTATTTTATTTTTGTTATCTATATATATAATATTTTTTTTTTTTTTTTTTTGCTTTTATATTTCTCTTATGTGAAATCGTATCATCACTCTCTCTCCGCGAAGATCTAACAGTTCACCATTTTGATCCGTCAACGTGGTTTTGAGACTATACAACGTGTCTAAAATCACTGGTAGATAAACTAAATCTCGAGGTCGCTCCACGATCTTATAACCCGGCGACACGTTTGGAAAGAAGGAATAGATCGTCAGTTGAGCGCTACCATTCACGTAGCTTCCAGCAATCACGTCCACGTTCACCAGAATGCTATTGACTGCGAGAATGTCGACCGTATTTTCAGATGCCGCATGGCCTCGATACATCTTTCGATTGAATCCCAACATCTTGCCTATAGAATCGTCCGTGTTGAAATCCACTCGAAAATTATCTTTCAAATCCAACATCGTCTGTAAGGTATTAGGATTGGGAGCGAGTCTGATCTTGTTGCTTCCCTTTCCATCCGTCTTCATTCGCGTCTGAATGTAATTGTTCAAATCGTCTATGTCGTAACTCCCTTTGGGAATTCCAATCTCCAACCAATCCACTCCGACGGAATACTTGAACGAGTTATTCTTTTCGGTGACATTGGGAAAGGAATAATAAGTCTCCAGATTCACCAACACCATCTCGTAACTTTTCTCTCTATTCAATTCGATGGAAGGTTCGAATTTCGTAGCGAATCGAGTCAAATCGCCACTCACCATGATTTGAATGGATTGTTTTGCAGCCGTATTCTCGGCTATCCGTCCTAACAATTCTCCATGCTCGAACATTATATTTAATTTTATTTTTTTTTTTATTCAAAACTAATTATTTGAAGATTTATTATTTTCTAAATTTTATTTTCACGCTCTATCTTATTATTATCATTGGAAACATAAAAACTTGTCGAATCCGCACCGATATTTTCCTTGATTAAATTCACTTGTCAAATCGATCACGACGAAATTGTAAAGTCCACCATCCCAAACCCTCTTGCAGAATCTCCTGAATTCCGCAGTGCTCATGTCGTTTGCGACGTGATCGCCGTAGATGTGATTGAGATTCTTGAGATCTTGGCGAAAGAGACATAGAAAATTAGCGTTCTCCCTTATCGTCTGTCTGGGCAATCGAAAATAATTCTGCGACAGGTAGAAACAGTCCACGTTGCTGTGTCGACCCCTAACGTAATACGATTCGCATCGGTTCTGTCTCTCCAAAAGCAGATCGTCGAAAATCATGAGATTCTTATCTTCCGATTTCAGTTCTCTAGGATCCGGAACGTCGCTAGCGTTCTCATAAAATCGACACTCGATGTTCGAAGATGCATTTCTCTTCATCAGCTCCGTCGCCGCGCCGTCCAAAATGGTCGAGAGTGGAGCTCCGCTCTTGTCGAATTCCTCCCTACTGTCAAAGATTTTGGCTATGACGTCCTTGGGCAATCTGCGATCCATGCACTCTCGAAGCAATCTGTATTCGGGTTGAAACAAGCTCTTGCCAAACACGAACAATCTGTTGTAATCCAACCAGTCGGGTCGGGACAACAGATTCATCAACAGATTGGTCTTTTCACAATTCGATTTTCCCACTATCAAACCTCTTATGCTCTTGGGAAAGAACTCGTTATTCGACCTCTTGGTCGAGGCGTCGTTCCAAGACATATCTTTAGTGTTCATCTTTGTTTTTATTTTGTTTGTTATTTTAGATTCTTTTCAAACACAAATTTTTTTTTTATGTTTTTCAAACTCTGTTTTTTTAATGTTATTATTATTTATTTATATCTCACCGTCGCGAGTTCTCTTAAATCCGGATCCACTCGTCATTTTGGCTAAATCTTGTATGGGCACCACGGCATCCTTAAAATCTTTCCAACTTTTTGGAGTTCGCTCTAACGCAGCTCGCTTCGCCGGCGGACTGATCAACTTGTCGATCAACGCGTTGGCTGCCCTCTTGCCAGCCACAGAAGCTATCCTACCACTGGCTTCGGAAGCGGCTTTCTTACCAGCATCCAAAGCCGTCTTCTTACCGACCTCAAATGCGGTCGATGCGAGTTTTCTACCCGCATTGCTCGTGAACGCTCGCATTATAGAATCGACGATGCCAGAACCGCCTTGAACGTAAGTTCTGACGTATCCCCTGTTCTTTATCACCAACATATTTTATTTTTATGATATATTTTTTTTGTTTTTTTCACTGGTAAATCGTTTTGTGGTTTTTAAATACTTTTATTATTCTAGTGTAAGAATTTACTGTTTTATTTTTGTTTGTTTGTTTGTTTCTCCCTACTTATTATATACACATCAATCCTTCAATTCGTTCATCAGCCTTTTATACTGGTTTTTATTCAAAACCTTCTGTCTTAACAATTCGTCAGATATAGCAACTATCTGATTATCTAATCCCGTGTTACCAGCCCGTCTGCTCGCCATCAACAAACTCAATCTCTGAGACAGAGCGTCGGAATCGCTCGGAAGAAAAGTGGTTTTCACCCCTTTGCCAGTCACCGATTTGACGAACTTCTTGTTCATGTCCCATATGGGTTTCACCACTTTCATCCACTTGTAACCTCTGTTGGCTTTGGGTCTCGTCTCTCTGGCATCGTTATTTCTCTTCATGGCGTGGGTCTGGACCAGAATATCTCCGTAATTGTCGAAATCCTGTTCCGTGTAATCGCCGGGCTTGTCGTAAAGGAGCAATCTGCGCAGACCATCAGTTACTTTATATTTATTCGAACTCACGATCAATTCATCATCATCCATTTCCACTTCCGTATCACCTACAAAAGTTCTACCCTCAGAATCCTTATAAATTCCATATGACTGATCTCTCTTACCGCCATCATCATCGAACGATGCAACGCTACTAGTGGTGATAGTCGAAGCCGTATCGGTGTCTCTCTCGCTCATATCTGTTTGAATTCCCGTGGGAACGTAATCCGGTGTAGATTGAACGGAATACCGATTTCCAAAACTAGGAGGCAACGAACGCATTCTCAAAGAACTCTCCTTTATGGGTCTCAATTCTTCGACTATCTCCTTCCTGCTTCGCTCTTGACCCTCCGTCACGGGTTTAAATATTTTTGTGGCTTCGCGTCTGAGTTCTATCTCACCGAGACGTCTGCTTCTGTCAGCAGACTGAATGCTCTTCTTAGCACGTTCATACTCGCCTAAAATTAAATCTCGGCGCCTAGGATCCATCTGTAAAAACATCTTTCGTTTTTAATTGTTTTTATTATTTTCAAAATTAAATGTTTAATTATATTTTTTTTTTATGTTTTTAAGTAATAAAAAAACTCTTTCCGTCTTAATATATAATAATCTGAAAATATTCACATCTCAACTGACTGTGTTAATTGAAGTTTAAAAAAATACGTTTAAACAGTACATGACAAACCGGTTTCTGATTTAACGCATTTTGACAGTAGTTTTTACATTTGTCAAAAGATTTTTCATTCGCACATCAATTCACTGAGTGTCGAATTAAGAGAGAATCCTTTTGATGACTGCGATTGCTATCATGAATATATTAAACCACTCAAAACCTAATTGAGCGGAAAATGCGTTTTAAACATTCCGTGGGGAATTCCCCTGATAATGTCATAAATGGGGGAAAAAAAAAACCACCGCCTCAAAACAATTGCGGGTTCTGGACCATCTGTCTCAACACAATTGCGGGTTCTGGACCGCTGGTCTAGAGTCCCCAAAACTGTTTTTTGATGATGACCCAGAATTTTTTGCTTTTGCTCGCGTTCGCCAACGATGGATCGATGGTCTGATCTGCGATGGGAACGTCGACGAAAAATTACGTACAAGATACAAGCGAAGATGTACAATTTCACCCTTTTTTTAAAAACGCGCGTTCACCACGCGTTCACCACGAGTATTTGAACGTTAAAAGCGCGATCTAGGAGTCAAAATTGTACATGGGGGGGATTCAACACCATGTACAGTTTTTGTGAACAAGCGTGTGATTTAACACTGAATTCCACGTTGGTGAACGCATCGTGTGCGTATGTTGTACACGTACATGTACAAGTGGTCGTAGATCGGCAATTATTACCTACTCTTAATCTTCCTTATATATATTTATTATTGCATTAGCTTCCTTAAATAATCACTTTTCAAATATTCAGAGGTACATTTAGTACTTAAAAACGTAGTTTTTATACACTTACCGTCCTTTTTACCGGATACCGTCCTTTTTACCGGCAAAAAGTATTACCCCATTTCTATTCCCCCGATTTCCACTCTCCCTCTATCTTTTGTTAGTTAATCTATAAAATACATTTTTAGGGTCGAGTATTTGTAAAATAAAAGTCATTCCGTGTGATTTTTATGTCATTACAGTGTCATTCTGCGTCATTCCCTTTTCACCCCCTCCCCAACGCACACACACACACACACACACACACACACACACTCAAGACCTCAAACCACAGCTCAAGTCAAGATGAGTAACGGGACCATTACACTAACGGGTAGGATTGACGGATCGGGAAGCTTCGGCTTTGGACTTTTCGGCCCTGGGAAGATTCGGCCGGGAAGATTCGACCAGTGTACTCGGTGATTGACTGCTAATTTGTTTATTCATGTTTTGTCGAGGGGGGGGGGGGGTTGACAAATGACCGTGACAAGCGGTTTAAGGTAATTATTTTCTAATAACATTAGATAATATTATTTCACAACTTAACAATACAAAAACTCAAACACTCAAACACTACAATTTTATATATTATGTACATAAACAGAAAATGTCACACAAAACACTGGTGGTAGTACAAGTATAATCTTTTAAAGATACATAGATGTAATTACAGAAGTTATTATTTTTTATTTGTAAACATGGAGGCATTCGGCATAGTTGGTTCATTGTGGATCTATTTCCTCGTCATCTGCAGTTTATTTCCTTTAATATTTGGGGTACAGTGTTTCATATTCATGCAGTATGAATGATGAATGAAAAGTTTCAGTGCGCCGATGGCGCACAGGGATGATGTGAGATTTCAAATCCGATGGATGAAAAGTTTCAGTGCGCCGAACTCACACAGGGACGATGTAGGATTTGAAATCCCTTGCGACCCAAATAACTTTATTTGCTTATTAATTCATCTTAAGGTTATGCGACGTCCGGTATATCGTTGGGGGGGGGGGGCATAGAGCGAGAGAGGGCAATAATAGTTAATGTAGTAAAGAAAAAAACAAGCTCGGCGTAAACTTCCAAGAATCGATCAACATAAAGATATCTCTACAGAATATCATAATAAAAACTAGACTCTATGATTCTGGAGAATCATGGCTTTTCCAGACGGGATTCCATGAATTTTTTATGACCCCAGTGTTGTTGATTTGTTTATTTACGGTATATAGATAAGGCTTTACAAATCCAATATATTTCTAACCACAGTGAGACATACAAATACATACCGCAGGGAGATAACATAGCCAGATTGGCTGTCTACCTGTTATCTCCCACGCAAGAATATTTCAACGCTGTAGCCGGCTGCAAATGTACTCTAAGGGTTTTAGCGCTTTTCTTTCCTGGGAAGTAAGACGTAAGAATGATGGGGTGGGCAGGGGTCAGTGGTGGGGAGGTTATCGTGTTAGGTGGATATCAGTGCTTTTGTGCATCTGCAGAACTGGCAGTATAAGTCAAAACCATTTGTGGACAAGACGGCCAGACGAAATTATACGTGTGCCATGTAAGATGCTTGCAAGGCCTAAATCATTATCTATGGATAGACTCTCTTGGGTACCGTTAAATAGATTATTAGTTTGCTGTTGGCCACGTTTCTGGAGTCCCCAAATATTTCTCAGTAGCGGCTCAAGTATAAGTCAAGTATAAGATGTCACATTCTTAACGTTGTGCAGTGAACAAAGCAGACACTCACTGATAATGGTCTAGTGAACTGAATTAGATACATTAGGTCAACCACAAGGCAAACACCTCAGAGGTATTGACAATCTCGACAATATGGATTCTCACATTGGACATTAACTGGATATGAAGACAGCAGCTTTAATGTTAATTTTCTTTTAAATTCATTCCTATTATGGGTATTTCGTAGATCAAGTTCCAGCTCGTTCCATATTTTGGGGAAGTTAAAGATGGGTAACTTGCCTAATGATTTTGTTCTGGTTCTACTAACATTAAGTAGTCCCGACTGTCTTGTATTCATTGTCAACATGTTTTGCTGTGTGTTAAAAATTCTTTAAAAGCAGTTGGAAGTTTGTCTTTTTCCCAATCGAAAACAAAGAAACACGCCTGGAGCTTAAACAAATCATTCACTTTTAGTATTCTATCTTTGGAAAATAAAGGGTCTGTGTGAGCATTATATCTTTTATTATTTATAATTCGAAGAGAACGTTTCTGCATTATTAGCAGTTTCCTGATAGCTTTAGAATTACCCCATATATGGATTCCATATGCCAGGTGGCTGTAAACAAGTGAGTAGTATAGGGTTTTCATTGCTGAATACGGCAGTATATTCTTTACTTTATTTAAGGCGTAATTGGCTCGTCCTATTTTGGAGCATATTTTTGAGATGTGGGTCTGGTAGGACAAGTTTTCATCAATTGTAATCCCTAGAAATTTCAAAGATTTTTCGGGTTGTGTAGCTGCTATTCTGCTGATTTCCTGGTCATTTATAGAGATGTGTATGTCGTTGGGGCATACATTTCGGTGGGTAGGGTTAATAATCATGTATTTAGTTTTATTAGCATTCAGGACCAATTGATTTGCAGATCACCACTCGGATATATTGGCTAGTTCATTATTTGTGTGTAGAGCCAGTCCGGCAGTGTCCGATGCAGAAGCATATCCTGATGTATCATCTGCAAATGACAACAGTTTTAATGTTGTTGAGTATCTGATGTCATTAACATACAAGAGGAATAGGATGGGCCCAAGTATAGATCCTTGAGGAACACCACAAGTTATTTCGACTAGATTAGAGGTTTGTTCGCCGTATTTGACATACTGTGACCTATGTGTTAGATAGCTTTTGAACCAGTTATTGCTAACACCTCTAAAGCCGTATTTGTCTAGTTTGGTTAATATTGTGTCATGATTTATTGTATCAAACGCCTTAGAGAAGTCCAGAAAGAGAGCTAGTGTTTTATCTTTACTGCTTTTATTGTTTTCAAGAGCTATATCTTTTAGTAGTTGCATCACGGGATGTAAAGTACTGTGATTTTTCCGAAACCCATATTGATGATGGTATAGGATATCGAATTTGTCCAAGTATTTTATAATTCTATTCAACATTAATTTTTCTAACACTTTTGAGAAATTAGGTAAGATGCTGATCGGCCTGTAGTTTGTGAACTTTTGTTCATCATTCGATTTATGTATTGGAATAACTTTTGCTATTTTCATCCGCTCTGGTAATGTGCCGTTAGTGAATGAATTGTTAATAATGTGTGAAAGTGGTTCGGTTATTACATCGATTGTACGTTTGAGGAGGTGAGTGGTGATACCATCACAATCTTCACTGTGTTTAGATTTCATATGGTTTGTCACATCTACCACCTCAAATGGTGTTGTTGGACTTAGGAAAAAACTTTGTTCAGAAGTAAAACCCATAAAGTCTAAGGGTGATTTGTTTGTACTACCTGATTGCTCACTCGTTCGCTTTCCAATACTTGCAAAAAATGTGTTAAATTCCTGTGCTATTTCCGTTGGATCACTTATTTCGTTTCCGTCATCTTGGACAAAGAAGGTCGGTATTATTGTCGAACGTTTGACTTTTTTTATGGTTTCATTTAATATCTGCCACGTTTTCCTATGGTTGTCTTTATTTTCTGACAATATTCTCCTAAAATACATCGCCTTACTTTGTTTCTTAATTTTCTCGAAAAGTCTACAATAATTTTTGTAGTTTTTTATATTTTGTTCAGTTGGGGATTTTAGTTTTTTATTATAAAGTTTGGCTTTATTTATGGATGATCTTAAAAGTCCCTTAGACATCCATGGTTGTTTCCTGATAAAATTTTTTTTTAAGACGAATATGTTTGAAAGGAAAAGCTTTTTCAAAGGCCGCTAAGTATATATTACTGTACGCTGTATTTGGACAATTCACTTCAAAAACTGGGGAAAATCACTTTGTGATAGGAGAATTTTAAAGGTAGCCACGTTATCTTCGTTTATCATTCGTTTCTCAATAGTTATTGGTTTGTGTCAAGTATGAGTATTTACCTCTGTGTAAAATGTACCGAAATGATCGGATACATCGGCGATGATTATTCCCGATGAAGATGTGGATGGTACATTATTTGAAAAAAGATGATCTATCAAGGTAGCAGAGTGAGCAGTCACCCACGTTGGCTTAGTAATAGAGGGTAAAAAGCCTTGGCAGTAGGTAATAAAGGCAGATATACTATCACTTTGTACATGTACGTGTACAACATACGTACACAATGCGTTCACCAACGTGGAATTCAGTGTTAAATCACATGCTTGTTCACAAAAATGTACAGTGATGTTGAATCACCCATGTTTTTTTGTGACTCCTAGATCGCACTTTTAACTGTCAAATACTCGTGGTGAACGCGCGTTTTTAAAAAAAAGGCGAAATTGTACATCGTCACTTTTATCTTTTACTTTAAAAATTTTTGTCGACGTTCCCATCGCAGATCCGACCATCGATCCATCGTTGGTGAACGCGAGCAAAAAATTCTGGGCCATCATCAAAAAAAGGGTCTGCGGATTCTACATCAGTGATCCAGAACCCACCATTGTTTTGAGGCGGTGGGTTTTTTCCCATTTATGACGTCATTAGGGGAATTCCCCACTATGGGAATTCCCAAACTCAGCTAATCGACCGATCGGATCGCTCGATTCTCCGTCAATCGACCGATCGGATTACTCGATTCTCGTAAACTCGATCATACGGAGTTATCTCCCCTCGTCGTGGGGTGGGTGGGGGAATACCCGAGGAAATAAGTGAAAAAAAGTGATCGATATATATAGGAGAGAAAAAAAAATATATAAATAATAGTTATTTAGAGAATTAAATACATCAAATTGAATAGATAATAAAAAAAATATGTAAATCATGAGCGATTCTCAGACTATTAGAGCGAGGTTTCTTTTAAACATGCTGATGAGAGCATACGCAATCTGCGTGAACGAACAACTACGTCCCATCTTGTTAGAACGATACGTCGGATGTCGGGATTATCTAGACTTTGATCACGAGAATCATTCGTGTCTAACGATGGAAAGGGAAGATATGGTCGTCATGTATTTCGAACCAGCATTCGAACGCGTTAAATTCAACGATGTGATCACGTTTTGGAAGAGATTAGTCTTCTGTAAGAATCGAGACAGGCCCACAGATTCGGAAGAACTGAAATTGGCACGTAGAAGTTTGACTTTAGAAAACAAGGGATGCATCAAGAAATTATTGCTGAACGAAGCATATGTCTAAGTTTTTTTCGTTGATATAAAATAAGGGAGAGTCGAAAATAAAAAAATAAATACACACATGAAATTTCTATTTAATATTAGAAGAAAAAAAAACCAAAAAATGAGAACCAGAAATAAATTGTATCCGACGTTAGTGGACGACGAGGACGAGAAGCCGATCGACGTTTCGCCGACGGCGCCGCTAGAAGAAAAAGAAAGAGGAGAGAGTTATCGCATTGATCAAATCAGTAGAATTCAAGCGTATCTAACTCAAGAGAGAGATTCTCATCGTTCCCTCAAGAAAAAGTATTCGCGTTTCGTGACAGTCGTCAATGCGATCGACACGACACTCATCACGATTTCCATGGGTTTACACACGGCCGGCATCAGATTTTTGTCGGCCGCGGTCGGCATTCCGATCGTGTTGACCGTAGAAGGAGTGGCTCTCGCCGACGGATTGTTTAGCACGCTCGGAAACTTTTTGAGTAGGAAATTATATCTGAAGGCGAGGAAACACGACAAGATTCGCGTCTTGGTCGACTCCAAGATCGACAGGATATCCAAAATGATCTCTATGGCATTGAAAGATGGTAGGATATCAGACGGAGAATACTTCGCGATATTGAGCAAGAAAACGAAATACGATGCCATGAAAGAAGATGTGAGAATCAAGACTCGTCAGATCATCAAGGAAGAGATGAAGGATTCTCTCGTGGAAAAGGGGAGGAAAGAGGCCAGGGAGGAATTCAGTAAGATGATAGAACTCAAGAGCAGCAATTAAAAAAAAATATATATATAATAAGAACAGAATTTTAAAAAAAAAAAATATTAAATTTATATATAAAATAAAAAACGAAATTAATTTAAATAACTCTTAAAAAATGTATTGCGTAAAGTGTAAGAGAGTTACCGAGACGAGTAATTCTCGAGAAGTGTGAACTAAAAACGATAGACGGCTGCTTCGCGGAATTTGCGACGTGTGTGGTTCTGTCAAGACGCGATTCATCAAAAAAAAGAACGCGAGCAAAGGTAAAGGCATCGTGAATAAAATGATCAACAATCTACCTTTCGAAATGCATCTGCCCGGTCACAGTTTCACGGGACCCGGAACGAAATTGAACAAGAGACTCAACGCCGATCTGACACCCAAATCTTGGAGCAAACCTGTGAATAGGGTGGACGCGGCCGCGTATGATCACGATCTGTGCTACGCCGGACATCCCGACACCAAGACTCGCAACGACGTCTGCGACAAAAACATGTTGGGGAAATTGAGAGGCATATCGAATCCGACCAGGAGAGAGAAGATGGAACATTCGCTGGTCGGCAATCTGATCGGTGCGAAACGTCGATTCGGATAGAGCGTTTACTGACGAGCGAATTGGCCGAGGAGTTACACAAACCCATAGTGCGTAAATTTCGAAAGAGGAGGGTGTTCGTGAAGGGTCTGGATGATATTTGGTCTGCCGACTTGGTCGACATGAGATCGTTTTCGAGGTGGAACGAGGGCGTCAAATATCTATTGACGGTCATCGACGTGTTTTCCAAATACGGTTGGATCAGAGCTTTGAAGAATAAATCGGGACCTCTCGTCGCCGAGGCTCTGAAGAGCGTGTTCAACTT
Source organism: Pictodentalium vernedei (assembly GCA_031216915.1). Taxonomy (NCBI): domain Eukaryota; kingdom Metazoa; phylum Mollusca; class Scaphopoda; order Dentaliida; family Dentaliidae; genus Pictodentalium; species Pictodentalium vernedei. Next base: position 263,564,974 of record CM062294.1, read on the forward strand.
GTCTTCTCGAAAACCGAGTAAATTGTGGGTGGACAAGGGAAAGGAATTCTACAACAAGGACGTTCGTCGATTGGTAGACCTCTACTCGATCGAAAACGAAGAGAAAGCCAGCGTGGTGGAACGTTGGAATCGAACGATGAAGGAAAAGATGCACAGATACTTCACGGCGAATTCGACCAAGAAATACATATACGCTCTGAATGGTCTGGTCAAAGATTACAACAACACGCGCCACAGATCGATCAAGATGACTCCCGCGGAAGCTAGCGATCCTCGAAACGAAAAACGGGTCTACGCGAATCTATATCCTGAGAGATCTAAGATCAGGAAGAAGTCTAGAACGCCGAAATTTGTGGTCAGCGATCGAGTGAGAATCTACGCTTATAAGAAGCACTTCGAAAAGGGTTATACTCCTCGATGGACCTCGGAAATCTTCGTAATCATCAAAATATTTCACACTGATCCAGTGACTTATGAAATCGAAGCTTTGGATGCAGAAGAGATCATCGGAAAGTTTTACGAACAACAATTACAGAAGACGAAGTTTTGATGAAGAAGACAAAATTTTTTTTTTAATTTACTCTCTTTGACATTTTCTTGTTTACACACATATATATATAAGAGAGAAAAAAATAATAATAAAAAATAATTAAAAACTATTTTTAGATAAAGAAAGCAAGTTAATTAATAAACAAAAAAACTAAAAAAATCCTTTAAAATGAAAAATATACTAGATATAGCACAAAGCATAGTGAAAGATGAAAGTATTCAAGAATATGAGGTTCACGAATACGAACCGGTAACCGGAACGAGTTTGAACAATGCGGGAGAGATAAGAATCAACGTCGAAACTCAAGATCTATTCGTACATCCTAGCGAGAGTTACATAGTGGTGCAGGGACGTCTCACCAAGGAAGATGGGAGCGACTACGCCGACGACGACACAGTTACTCTAGCCAATAATGGCATCATGCATCTATTCAGTAACATAAAATACATGCTATCCGGACAAGAGATAGAATCTGTGTTTCATCCCGGTTAGGCCACCACGATGTTCGGACTCTTGACGTATCCTGATGATTTTTCGAAATCCAGAGGACTTGATCAGTTGTGGGTGAAAGACACCGTCAGCCCTGCTAGCACAGGCGCCACCTTGATATTCGACTACGTCGTCAAGACGTCCAGACCTAAGGGAACGTTTTCGTTCAGGATACCTTTGAAACACATCTTCGGATTTGCGGACGATTACAACAAGATCATGTACGGATTCAAACACAATCTAACGTTGATTCGAAAAGGAAATGACGACGCAATAGTGAGACTCACTGCGACCGATGCAGGTAAGATAACTCTACACAAGATATCGTGGTTCGTTCCGCACGTGGAGCCTTCAATCATGGAGAAAGCGCGTCTCTACAAGATCATAGAATCCAAGAGTAAATTACCCATGGGATTTAGAATGAGACAGTGCGATACGGCTAGCATTCCTCCCTCCATGAATCACTTCGATTGGAGATTGATGGTGAAATCCGCTTCCGAGAGACCACGTTTCATCATGGTTGCATTTCAGACCGATAGGGACGGGTCTCAGGAAAAGAATGCGTCGCTGTTCGATCATTGCAGTTTGAGAAACATGCAAGTGTTTCTGAATGCCACGAGATATCCAGCAATCGATTACAATGCATTGTTCGACAAGAACGATTTCTGCAGACTGTACGGCGACGCCGCTGATTTTAGAAAGAAGTATCATGGTCTAGACGAATTGATGAGCAATCCTAACATGTCTCCCGGCGAATACAAGTCGATGTATCCCATGTTCGTATTCGACGTCAGTAAACAGAGTGAACGACTCAAGAGTAGTGTGTTAGACATTCAGATCAAGATGCAATTCGATAGGAACGTGCCGAGAAAAAGCGAAGCCTTCGCCCTGGTTCTGTCGGACAGAGAATTACAATTCGAATTGGATGGAAATAAAATGTCGATCATTCGATGAGAGACGTGTGTGTGAAAAAAAATAAAAAACAAAAAAAAAATAAAAGTAATGAGTCATTATTAAAAACAAAAAACAAAAAAAGAATAAAAAAATAAATTCGTTTTTAATGATATTTTTTTAACAAAAAAAAAAAAGTTTCATCCGAGAAAAAATCGTCTTTTTTCAACATTCTCGACATACAAAATGTTACAATTCCTAAGTAGTCATGTGAAAAACGAAATACACGTTCCATTTTCGTGTTTGAAAAAAAAGAAGATATTTACGATTACGTTCTGAATTATTTAAAAGATCGCGTGCTATTCACTCGAGAGAAACAAAAAGGATATTTCGTGACGAAGATATTAAAACTTGAAGAGATCTTAGATTGTTCGCTCCTGTGCGATCGTCTCTCTGTTTCCGTCAGATGTTCCATCCTGTGTTGCAAGCCAAAAAACAAAAAAAAAAGATGTGGCAGAATGGATAGGTAAACAGCGGGATAGATGGTTGGCAATGAAAAGAATGAGACACTTTCCACCATCACCACAACCTTCTGAAGAGAATGGTAATGATGTGAGTTTTACCAAGAAATGCACAACATTCGTTCATAATTATGATTCAGATCAACAAAAGTATTGTTATAAACGTATCATATCACAAAGAAAAAGAGAAAAAGAAAAAGAAGAAGAATCAATGCTGAAAATTGAGAGAAAAGGAAACGTCATTATAATATATGGTGATAGTGAAGAAGAAGAAAAACAAAAAAAAATGAGATCTAAAGATGATCTCATTACTTTTTTTTTTTTTTTTTTGTTTTTTTTGTTTTTAATAATCACACATTTTTTTTTTAATTTATTATTTTCCATGCGTTCACTGTTTGATCAAAGGATCTAGTTCAATCAGTAGACTCACCACGGAAGTGGTGGCTTCGGGATTATTGGTTTTCGTAATGAAATTAATCCTGTCTCCGACGTTCACTTTGAGAGACGTGCCGAACGTGCTAACATTCGCATGTTGATTCTCAGTCTTTTCGACACTGTATCTCTTATCACTCTCTACACCATTCACCATGAGATTGATGACCGCTCTGTTATTCAAATCCGAGGAAGCCAGACTCATTTGAAGGATTTCACCTCCCAATGGCATGGGATATCCCACCTGACCATGTTTCGATCCGCTACCTCCATTTCCGAAAGACCACTCAGCTTTTCCCTCATCTAAGGCGCCGGCCTCTTCGGCCCACACAGTGATCAATTGTCTAGCATATTTAACTTTCTCCACCACCGAAATCAGGGTGCAGGCATCCGTCATGTTCACGGGATCCGGTAGATTCGTGAGCGTGTGTCCATCCATGTCTAGTTTACCTTCCATGATGTCACCCTTTCTCCAGACTGAGTTGTCATCCACGTACTTTCTGCTGACCGTGCTGAAATCGAATTCGGGATCGTGACCAAGACCAAATAAATTCTCACCATTCATGTTGATGCCACCCTCCATGGTTCCGCCAGATTCTTTGTTCAGGTAGAAATCATCCACTTGCGATTCAACGTATTCTTGTGATCGTATCACGGCAGAATCTACGTAGCCCTTGTTGACCGCAGTTGAGTCTGCATCCGTGTCGTCAATCTTCGACAGATTCAATATCTTGTGGAATCCCGCATTCAGATCCAATTTCATTTCTCGTCTGTCAGACTTTCTCTGTTCCAGATCTATGTAGTGTTTGGTTGCCACGTCCTTGGGATTCGTGGGAGTGGCCACGTTCGTTATCTTGTTAGAATTGGCGTTCAATTCCGAGTGCATCGTTTTCAGAACGTATCTATTTCTCAGGTGTTCGCTGAATCTCGCGTGAGAGTCGTCTGCGTATTTCTTGGTCGTGGCATCGGTGGGATCTATGGGATTCACGACGTTCACCAAATGTTTGGATTTCAGATCGAGATCGTCGGTCATGGTTTTATCCACGTAATTATGCAGCAGGATTCATTCGAAATCGGCGTTCCCCCTGTCGACATATTTTTTAGTCGCAGCATCTGCGAGATCTATCGGCTTGGGAAGATTGTTGAGCTTCTTATCATTCATGTTCAAGGGTTCTTCTCGAGGTTCGTATCTCCGAACGTAACGTTCGTCCAAGTTGGCAACGTCGTAACCATCGTCGACTTCGAACGTCTTCCTCTTCTTTCTTGGGTTGACTTTTCCGTCATCACTTCTACCAAATTTATCAACTGGCATGTTGTTGTGGGATTTTTTTGTTTTTTAGAAAAATATGTTCAAAATGCAGTTTATTAAAAATGAACTATGTTATTTTATTTTTCGTTTTTATTCGATTAAAATTTTTTTAAAATAATTTTTTATCTTTATATATACTATAAAAAAAAAATCTCTCTCTAATGTAAATCATTGAGAATGTCTTGAAATCGATCTCCTTCAGACCATCTCTTGAGAACATAGAGACACAGGTGACCGCAAAACACTTGATGTGGTGATTGCACTTGTTCCGCGTTGTAACGAACCATCGATTTGTTGAAATAGTTCTTTATTTCTTTTGGCGGCGAGATTCCGTAGCTGTCGAAATAATAATTTTTCTTCTTCCCGTTCTTCATCCACGCCACCCAGTGAGTGCCTTCACCCAATGAATCGTCTAGATTTAAAATTACGCATTCCGATTGTCGAGGTCTTCTCTTCGGCAAGGCATCTCTGGAAAACAATCCTAGAAAATCTTTGATTTTCAAATCTTTTGCCGCATTCAACAGATCGATGTTGGATAGGGGTTCGTTAGGTAAGACGACACCTTCTACGGATATCTTTATTTTCTTATTCATAAATAAGTATATATTTCTTTTATTTATTTTATTATAATTTACTAAAAATGACGTTATTTTTTTTTTTTTCTATTTTTTTCTTTTTCTTTTTAAACTAACTTTCTCGATGTCACTATCGATTTCTATAATTTTGTGTTCATCTAATTCTTCTTGATTTTCTGGAATCCTATCATCCACAATCGTATCTGGAATCTTATCATCCACAATCGTATCTAGAATCCAATCATCCCCATTCATATCGTCTAAAATTAGATCCAAAGTCCAATGTCCGAGTGCCAAAGTGCTTATTTTATCGTCTAACACGAATCTCTTATCATCGTCGGCCATCGGCGAAATCTTGTTGACTATTTCGGTATACAAGTCGTGATTTTCGCTTCGAATCGATTTCATAGTCTTATACACCGGACCAGTTCCTAACAGACAATCTTTATACTCTTGGAAAGAGATGTTTTTCTTCACCACTCACGCTTTAACTCCTTTGCACTTCTTGATCTCTTCATCATCTTCTAGACGATAAGCATACAGTTTAGGTCTCAAGCCCAAGAATTCAATGATCTGTTTACCACCACTCTCGTCCTTAAATTTACCCAACACCTTCTTGTTGTCGTTCGATTGAATGTTGGACGGGTGATCGACGGGATAATTGCTCGTGTCGAACCAATCGGCCACGTCCAGAGATATATCTCGGTAGACGTCTTTCGTCTCTATCTCGTAAACTAAACAGTCTGTGTCGGTGAACAGTAGTTTGGGTTTGTCACCAAATTTTCGTTTGGCGTAATCGTAGTGAAACTCGTACATCAATCGCTTGCTGATATCTAAGATGATCGGTCCGAGATAATACGGTTTGTCGAACTTCAGGTGCGTCTTTTGCATGTGAACGGCCACTAGATTTTCGTCGAATATGGTTCGGTGTTTGTAATTGGGTTTCGCCACTAATTTTTTAGCTCTTTTCTCAGACGTGACGAGTCGAACGTCGTTCTCTTCCTGATGTTTTCCATCGATTTACCGTACAAGCAGTTGTTCATGAGTTTGAAGAAATCTTTTTCAAAATCGTTCTCGGCTCGAGTTCTGAGATTCGTGTTGAGATCGATGTATTTTTTCATCCAAGGCTCTTCGTCAAATCGAATGATGCGATGTATGTCGACTAATTTCATCCCGTAATCGACGTATTGTTTCAAATTCTTGCTGTAGATGACGTAGTTACGTTTGTTAAATAAATTGGGAATGAGTTTTTCCTTGTCCCCTTTGTTTGGTTCCATTCGTTCAGGAGCTAGCGGATAATCATTGTGTGGATCGTGTAATTCTTCCGGATAGTTCAAATCGACTTCTAAAATGCAAGGATAGTCTCTCCATTTTTGCATCTCTTCCGGGTCCTTCACCCATTCGAAATTTCCAATCGGTAAAGGATGACTCATAGCCCAACCGTACAGATTATTGGCGTCCCAATACTGTATGTATTTAGTCGACCGTTTCGAATCGAAACCTTCTTTCATGTAGGGATTGTTAGCTTCAGAATATCTGTGAGAGATCATCGAGACGCCACCTCTCGCAGCCCTTTCGAACATGAGCAACATGTCAACGTCAGATAATAATTCCAATTGGACTTCGGTGGTCTTCAACAGAGCATCCCACGCCAGACCGGATGCGGTGAAATACCAAGTGGGATCCAGATCGTAATTTTCGACGACAGACGTCTCGAAAATTTTCGAACACGTCTGCCAAGAGCAGAACGTCGGTCTTTAGATAGAGATCATGATAATCTCTCATGGTTTTTATATTGAATGCTTTCCACACCTTTTTGGCGTGTTCATAATTCCCGTTGGAAATGTCGGATTCGTATAATTTCGAATAAAAATCTTCTTTCGAAGGTAGTGCGGTGTCTTCGAATCTCTTTAGATCGTTCATGTAATCGTAAGGATAGACTCCTTTCCTCAACATGACGTCTACTCATTCTCCAAAATGTTCGCTCGTGATTTTAAATTTATCCTTGCTCATGTTATCAACTAATTTTTCCAGAGCGGTCGACATGAATTTAAAACTGTCGATGAAACGTATGCATCTACGAATGGATTTCGTTTTTTCTTTCAACGTATTTCCGTCGATTACTCTTTTCTTCTCCATGAGCTTCCATTTCGTGAAGGAAATGTATCTTTCTTCGCTGTTCGCGATGCAATTTAATTCTTCGTGTGAGGTGCCGAGATTTTTCAAGAACAGATGACTGTCGTAACCCGAGAGATTGTGAAACATCACCGGATAGAAAGCGGCGTCTCGATATTTTAAATTACACTTGCTGTGAGCCGGACCGCGATACAGACCCGTGTAATGATCGTGGTCTCTGACCTTCTTATTTTCCTCCGAATTCTCGTCGAATGATTGTCTGCATATGTGACATTCAGTGGCTCTGTTATTTTCATCCTGCTGCTCTCGCGTGATGATCATTTTCGCCAGAGTTTTGAATTTGTCGTATAACATTTGAATTTTCGATTCTAACTCTTCCACGAACCTTTGAGCCATGTCGTCATCTTCGCACTGTTTCGTGTAGGTGAAGGGACCCATATCGTGTTGCGAGTCGAAAGCGCATTTCACGTAAATGCAATAGCCTGAAGGTATGTGTTTTTGATATCTTTCGACGTAACTTAGAAGAGCGTTGGGTTGACAGGAACTCATTTTCGCGGTGAAACATTCGAAATCGGCGTACACGATGAATGGTACTTTTACCCTTCTATTGTGATTTTCAAACTTCACGATGGTGTTGGGTTTGGGCATTTCGACGGCGACACCTTGATTTTTGTTGGAATATTTCTGATGTTTCGCTAATGATTTTTCGGTCTTAAATATGTTCATGCAATTGTAACATAAAGATATCTTTCCTTTATGATTATTATTTTGTTTCGACAGTAATCGGGTCGGATGTTTAACCCAACAATAATGACGATTGTCACCATTCGAAATCAATAATAAAATAATCGTCTTTTCTCTTCCGCGATACCAAGTCTGTCTGAGAGGATAGATATTTTCTTTTTCGTCGTCGTATCCTAAGACGTTCACCGCTACGGTGGGATTTTGAGCCTCGAAACGTTCGATATGTTTTAACTCTGTTGGAAAGGTCACTTCAGTCCAATCGAGATTTTTAGAAGTTTCCTCGTAACAAGAAACTCTATTGGAGTTTATTTCGACAGGGTATAAAGCGGAGGTGACTGCCCATTTAAAACACTGATCATCTTTATTTCTCACGTTGACCACGGCGTGTTTCTTATTCAAGAAATACGGTAATTCCAAGTAGGAAGATCCTTTCAACGGTTCGTTTTTATTCATGTGAATTTCGAGTTTCAACACCTCATCAAACGTCCAATTACTACCTTCATGTTGATAATTCGCAAGAGATGTCAACATCTTGTCTTTCATCTTTTCGAAAACGTCCGATAGATCTGAACCTCGAAATACGGGTTCAACGTTAGATCTGAAATATGCATTTTTCACGATGCTCTCGCCGGACTTCACGTCGATTTTATTCATTATGCAATGGAGTATCATCTTAATTTTTAATCCCACGTTCATGTATTTGCGAAACAAATCCAATACTTCTTTCTTCACCCGTTCCATGAACAATTTCGGATCGACTTTCTTGAACGAGGGAACCACATTGAAAGTTTTAAAAACGTCTTTGATTGCACTCTCCCATTCTACGGGTTTCGATTGGAATAGTTCTGCAACGAGTCGTGTTACATATTCTTCTCCTTTCTCTTCGTCGATTGCTCGTTGAATTACGCTCGATATATATCGTTTGTCTTGAATCTGAAGTGCATCACTCGTTTTCGTTTTTCTTTTCTTTTCTTTGGAAACTTGATGTTCTTCAACGGCTTTTCGTTTAGTCGTCTTCTCATTTTTCACAATCGAAACGTTTTTGGTTTTTTTCGACGTCGGCATTTCGATTCCTTTTACTATCTTCTCATTTTTCACAACCGATGCATCTTTTGACGTCGTTGCTATCGACATTTCATTTGCCTTTCTAGCATTTCGCAAATATTCTTGTATGACATCCATTTTTTTTTATTTAGTTCTATGATTTCTGAAATCTGAAATTTGTAATAGTTTACAAATCTCGTTTAACTGAGGTATGGTTTTCTCATTTAAATTTACCATTGTTTTATCTGTTTGCTTCATTTGTAAGAATATCTTTTTTTTTGGAATTTTGTATTAAATAATTTGTTAAAAAAGTTTTGCTTTTTTACTCTTTTTATATATATATAATGAAAAAAAAAAAAAAGTTAAATTTTAAATTCAATTTTTTTCTTTAATGTGTTTTTTATTCAAAAACAATTCAAGACCGCTTTTATTTCTCGTTCGCAAAACGAACACGTTTTCTCGTCTTCGGAACAACATTCTCTACAGTAACGCAGGTGTGCGCATGGTAGAAACAAGACGTTTGCAACACCTTCGCAGAGCAGACACTTGGTGGTGGACGTTTTACTCGGTTCGTTTTCGACGAGTGATGATAACTTGTCCGCTTCCGCCATGAATTTGAGGAGATATTCTAAAGTTATGAATTGAGACAGGGTCTTGTTCGCCTTGTTTAACGCATTGTACAATTGTTCCTTGGTGTGTCCGAGTTGTAACATATCCATCAATAATTTTTGGTTTTTATCTCTATCCCTCTCTTCGTCTTGGATTTTGATCAATCCCAATGTTAGGATCTTCTTCAAATAATCACATTCGCCTTTTTTAATATTACTTATGTGTTCTAGTAAAGGTCTGTCGTGAGGTTCCCAATTCATCAAATGTAAGTTACAACAAAAACATTTGACTTTATCGCCTCTACCCACATAAACGAAATCTGCGGCGGCTAAATCTTCAGGTTTTTGAGCGAGATGCGAAGGCCAATTTTTAAACGTTTGAAGTCTTGCACGTTCTAGACTATAATTCGGATGTTTGGACTTGATCATTGTTTTTACCTCAAAATTGAGTTTGTAGGAATATTTTTTTTTAACTTTTTATTTATATATAAAGAGAAATAAAGAGAAACTTTTTTAACAAATTATTATTTAAATACAAAATTTAAAATATACATTATTTGCAAGAATTCATAAAACCAAATAATCGATCATGACAACAACACCTAAAAGATGTGAATTGAAATTGAAACGAGACGAAAGGTATGACAAATTCGGTTTTAATATCTATACATTACAACAACAACACGATCCCATCGAATTGAACGAGGTTGAGATGGTGGACTTAGAGCGCTACTACCACAAATATCGAATGTGTTTGAAATTGGATGAAGCCGCGCTTGATTTGTTTTACGAGTACCAAAGCGATCTGCTGAATAATATCATCGTCGCCGAAGACAGAGAATTCGACAGGGGTGATTTATTGTTGTCCTATGGAGGTTACATATATGCAATGATCTCACCCGAACTCGTGAACACATCGGGTGGTGAGAGCGCATTCGCCTATGAAAAAAAACTCAAAAGAGTAAAGATAAACATTGACACCATTTTCGTATGTGGAAAAATGACGAATGTCAACATGCTAATAACGGACTTGGAAATATAAACAATAGAGAGATTGAAATTTAAAATTTAACTTTATATATATATAAAGAGAAAAAAAAACTTTTACTAAAAAATTTTACATTAAAAAGATTAAAAATTAAAAAAAAACAACTTTTTTTTATATATATATAAAGAGCAAAAAAAAAAACTTTTTAAACAAATTATTATTTAAATACAAAATTTAAAATATACATTATTTGCAAGAATTCGTAAAACAAAAAACTAATAATCAATCATGAAGACAGCAACACCTAAAAGATGCGAATTGAAATTGAAACGAGTCGAAACGAATAAGAAATTCGGTCATAAAATCTATAGATTACAATGACACGATCCCATCGAATTGAACGAGGTCGAGACGAAGGGCTTAGAGCACAAATACGACAAATATAAGATGCCTTTGAAATTGGATGAAGCCGCGCTCGATTTGATTTACGAGTACCAAAGCAATCTGCAGAACATCGTCATCGCCGAAGATAGAGAATTCGACAAGGACGATTTGTCGTTGCCCTATGGAAATTACATATTTCCAAACATCTCATTCGAACTCGTGAAGAAATTGGGTGGTGAGAGCGAGTTGACTGATGTAAAAAAACTCAAAAGAGTAAAAATAAACATTCAACATGTTTTCGAAAAAGGAGAAGACACGAGTGTCAACATGCTAATAACGGACTTGGAAATATAAACAACAGAGAGATTGATTTTTAGTGAAGAAAAATGAAAAAAAAAAAAAGTAATGAGATCATCTTTTGATCTCATTTTTTTTGTTTCTTCGCACTCTGTCTCGCGATATTCGTCATTATTGTCTAATTGTTTCTCCACCTTTTTATCCATTTTAAATATATTATTTTATACTTTCTATGATTTTATATTTTATATAATTTTATATTATAATAACATATTCAAAATCAGTATATTCTTAAACGGCGAATTCTCACAGAGCAACAAACCCTTGCCGAGTCGCTCAACGTTCCGTCCACTCTTCAGATAGAGACCGTTTCCTCTCAGAGAGTTGCCACCTCTAACGGGTTCTAGATACAATCCTTTACCGCTGTCGTCTACATGGGCGCGACACACGGCTCCTCCCTTCTTCAAAAACAGTCCAGTGCCACCCATTAATTTCTCAACTGCCGAACTAGCGAGTCCTGTGAGAGCTCCCACGCCGAGAGTCTTTCCGAGAAAGGGTAGTGCCTTTGCAGTGAAGGGTAATGCTTTTTTGGCTATTCCTGCCAATAGCGGCAGGAAACCACCTTTCATTCTCAAATTGTATCTCAATTGAGCGGGACTCATTCTCACCGTCAACCCTCTTCCATCGCGAATCGCTTTCTCCATCCTTTTGATTTGACTTCTGGTCCAGGCGATCGAATCCTGACCGCCTCTCGTCAGATCTTCGTGAGTGAATTTGAATCTCACCGCCTCGCCTCGAGTTGTTAACGCTCTCTTAAGTTTCTTCCTCTGTCCTGCGGATATGTTCACGTTTTTAACCACGTATTCTGTCATAATTCTGTTTTGTTTTTTTTAAATATATTTACTTCAATTGTTTCTTGTTTAATAATTATATTAAAATAATTTTGTAAAATTAATATTGCGTTTATTTTATTTTTGTTATCTATATATATACAGAATATTTTTTTTTTTTTTTTGCTTTTATATTTCCCTTATGTGAAATCGTATCGTCACTCTCTCTCCGCGAAGATCTAACAGTTCACCATTTTGATCCATCAACGTGGTTTTGAGACTATACAAAGTGTCTAAAATCACTGGTAGATAAACTAAATTTCGAGGTCGCTCCATGATCTTATAACCCGGCGACACGTTTGGAAAGAAGGAATAGATCGTCGTTTGAGCGCTACCATTCACATAGCTTCCAGCAATCACGTCCACGTTCACCAGAATGCTATTGACAGCGAGAATGTCGACCGTATTTTCAGATGCCGCACGGCCTCGATACATCTTTCGATCGAATCCCAACATCTTGCCTATAGAATCGTCCGTGTTGAAATCCACTCGAAAATTATCTTCCAAATCCAACATCGTCTGTAAGGTATTAGGATTGGGAGCGAGTCTGATCTTGTTGCTTCCCTTTCCATCCGTCTTCATTCGCGTCTGAATGTAATCGTTCAAATCGTCTATGTCGTAACTCCCTTTGGGAATTCGAATCTCCAACCAATCCGTTCCGTCGGAATACTTGAACGAGTTATTCTTTTCGGTGACGTTGGGAAAGGAATAATAAATCTCCAGATTCACCAACGCCATCTCGTAACTTTTCTCTCTATTTAATTCGATGGAAGGTTCGAATTTCGTAGCGAATCGAGTCGAATTGCCACTCACCACGATTTGAATGGATTGTTCTGCAGCCGTATTCTCGGCTATCCGTTCTAACAATTCTCCATGTTCGAACATTATATTTAATTTTATTTTTTTTTATTATTCAAAACTAATTATTTGAAGATTTATTATTTTCTAAATTTTATTTTCACGCTCTATCTTATTATTATCATCACAAAAATAAAACTTGTCGAATCCGCACTGATATTTTCCGCGATTAAATTTGCTTGTAAAATCGATCACGACGAAATTGTAAAGTCCACCATCCCAAACCCTCTTGCAGAATCTTCTGAATTCCGCAGAGCTCATGTCGTTTGCGACGTGATCGCCGTAGATGTGATTGAGATTCTTGAGATCTTGCCGAAAGAGACATAGAAAATTAGCGTTCTCCCTTATCGTCTGTCTGGGCAATCGAAAATAATTCTGCGACAGGTAGAAACAGTCCACGTTGCTGTGTCGACCCCTAACGTAATATGATTCGCATCGGTTCTGTCTCTCCAAAAGCAGATCGTCGAAAATCATGAGATTCTTATCTTCCGATTTCAGTTCTCTAGGATCCGGAACGTCGCTAGCGTTCTCATAAAATCGACACTCGACGTTCGAAGATGCATTTCTCTTCATCAGCTCCATCGCCGCACCATCCAAAATGGTCGAGAGTGGAGCTCCGCTCTTGTCGAATTCCTCCCTACTGTCAAAGATTCTGGCTATGACGTCCTTGGGCAATCTACGATCCATGCACTCTCAAAGCAATCTGTATTCGGGTTGAAACAAGCTCTTGCCAAACACGAACAATCTGTCTTAATCCAACCAGTCGGGTCGGTACAACAGATTCATCAACAGATTGGTCTTTCCACAATTCGATTTTCCCACTATCAAACCTCTTATGCTCTTGGGAAAGAACTCGTTATTCGACCTCTTGGTCGCGGCGTCATTCCAAGACATATCTTTAATGTTCATCTTTGTTTTATTTTTTGTTTGTTTTTTGTTTTAGATTCTTTTCAAACGCAAATTTTTTATGTTTTTCAAACTCTGTTTTTAATGTTATTATTTATTTATATCGCACCGTCGCGAGTTCTCTTCAATCCGGATCCACTCGTCATTTTGGCTAAATCTTAAATGGGCACCACAGCATCCTTAAAATCTTTCCAACTTTTCGGCGTTCGCTCCAACGCAGCTCGCTTCGCCGGTGGACTGATCAACTTGTCGATCAACGCGTCGGCTGCCCTCTTGCCAGCCACAGAAGCTATCCTACCACTGGCTTCGGAAGCGGCTTTCTTACCAGCATCCAAAGCCATCTTCTTACCGACCTCAAACGCGGTCGATGCGAGTTTTCTACCCGCATCGCCCGTGAACGCTCGCATTATAGAATCGACGATGCCAGAACCGCCTTGAACGTAAGTTCTGATGTATCCTCTGTTCTTTATCACCAACATATTTTATTTTTATGATATATTTTTTGTTTTTTCGCTGGTAAATCGTTTTGTTGTTTTTAAATACTTTTATTATTCTAGTGTAAGACTTTACTGTTTTATTTTTTTTTTTTTTTTTTTGTTTGTTTGTTTGTTTCTCTCTACTTATTATATACACATCAATCCTTCAATTCGTTCATCAGCCTTTTATACTGGTTTTTATTCAAAACCTTCTGTCTTAACAATTCGTCAGATATAGCAACTATCTGATTATCTAATCCCGTGTTACCAGCCCGTCTGCTCGCCATCAACAAACTCAATCTCTGAGACAGAGCGTCGGAATCGCTTGGAAGAAAAGTGGTTTTCACCCCTTTGCCAGTCACCGATTCGACGAACTTCTTGTTCATATCCTACATGGGTTTCACCACTTTCGTCCACTTGTAACCTCTGTTGGCTTTGGGTCTCGTCTCTCTGGCATCGTTATTTCTCTTCATGGCGTGGGTCTGAACCAGAATGTCTCCGTAATTATCGAAATCCTGTTCCGTGTAATCGCCGGGTTTTCGTAAAGGAGCAATCTGCGCAGACCATCAGTTACTTTATGCTTATTCGAACCCACGATCAATTCATCATCGTCAATTTCTACTTCTGTGTCTCCCACAAAAGTTCTACCCTCAGAATCCTTATAAATTCCATACGACTGATCTCTCTTACCGCCATCATCATCGGACGATGCGACGCTACTAGTGGTGATAGTCGAAGCTGTATCATCGCTCTCGCTCATATCTGTTTGAATTCCCGTGGGAACGTAATCCGGTGTAGATTGAACGGAATACCGATTTCCAAAACTAGGAGGCAACGAACCCATTCTCAAAGAACTCTCCTTCATGGGTCTCAATTCTTCGACTATCTCCTTCCTGTTTCGCTCTTGACCCTCCGTCACGGGTTTAAATATTTTTGTGGCTTCGCGTTTGAGTTCCATCTCACCAAGGCGTCTGCTCCTATCAGCTGACTGAATCCCCTTCTTAGCACGCTCAAACTCTTCTAAAATTCGATCTCGGTGTCTAGGATCCATCTGTAAAAACATTGTTTTTATTATTTTCAAAATTAAATGTTTAATTATATTTTTATGTTTTAAGTAATAAAACTCTTTCCGTCTTTAATATAATAATCTAAAAATATTCACATCTCAACTGTAATTGAATTGGTAAAGTTTAAGAATACGTTTAAACAGTACATGACAAACCGGTTTCTGATTTAACGCATTTTGACAGTAGTTTTTTACATTATGTCAAAAGGTCACCATTCACACATCAAACAACCATTCACTCAGTGTCGAATTAAGAGAGAATCCCTTTGATGACTGTTAAACAGTTTCAACACACAACTGAAAACTAATTTTAACGCTGAGAACCTATTTCATCTCTCTGATTGCTATCATAATATATTAAAAATTCACCACTCAAAGACCTAATTGAGCGGAAAATGCGTTTTAAACATTCCACTAAGTGTTTGCCTCTTCGAACAATATCCTCGAAAACTCAATTTCTATTCATCTCATTCAAGACAAAACGCGAATGTCTATCACAGATCGACTCCCCCAAACAACATCCCCAAAACTCAATTTCTATCCGTCTCATCAAGAGAAAACATGAATGTCTATAATACAGACCATATTCATAATCGACTCTTTTTGAACAAAAAACCTCATTCAATCATAACGATAACATGTGTTAAATTTACTTCAGGAAAGACGTGACAGCGGGCTCGCGAATTTCTAACACACCGACAACACTCTTCGTTCAGATCGAGTTTACGAGAATCGAGCGATCCGATCGGTCGATTGGCGGAGAATCGAGCGATCCGATCGGTCGATTAGCTGAGTTTGGGAATTCCCACAGTGAGGAATTCCCCTAATGACGTCATAAATGGGAAAAACCCACCGCCTCAAAACAATGGCGGGTTCTGGATCACTGATGTAGAATCCGCAGACCGTTTTTTTGATGATGACCCAGAATTTTTTGCTCGCGTTCACCAACGACGGGTCGATGGTCTGATCTGCGATGGGAACGTTGACAAAAATTTTTAAAGTAAAAGATAAAGGTGACGATGTACAATTTCGCCTTTTTTTAAAAAACGCGCGTTCACCACGAGTATTTGAACGTTAAAAGTGCGATCTAGGAGTCACAGAAAACATGGGTGATTCAACATCACTGTACATTTTTGTGAACAAGCGTGTGATTTAACACTGAATTCCACGTTGGTGAACGCATCGTGTACGTATGTTGTACACGTACATGTACAAAGTGATAGTATATCCGCCTTTATTACCTACTCTTGGCTGAACATAATATCTAAGTACCTTTCGGTATTTGTGTGTGTACCAGATTTGAGTAGATCAATATTGAAGTCTCCCATAATATAGGCTTTTTATTTTCGTAATTAATTTGATCAGTTATTTCACTTAGTTTAGACAGAAATAGGTCTATATCCGCCTTTGGTGGCGTATTTGGTCTATACACAACACCAATCAGAATTTTAGAGCTGTTTACTTTAATTTCGATGAAGAGGGACTCTATTACGTGTGGAATAAAAACAGACAAGTCATGGCGGATTTGAGGAGCAAGCCCCTCTTTGACGTAGAGTCCAACGCCACCACGTCCATCGTCACCTTCGGGCCGTGTGCTCTTTATTAGGGGATCATAGCCGTCTAATGTATATGAGATGTTAGAGGGTACTTGAAATAGTTCAGTAAGACCGATGATGTCGAAAAAATTCTCCGTGCCTTGCATATCGTGTAACAGCATGTTTAAAGGGTCCCAGT
Organism: Pictodentalium vernedei; assembly: GCA_031216915.1. NCBI lineage: Eukaryota > Metazoa > Mollusca > Scaphopoda > Dentaliida > Dentaliidae > Pictodentalium > Pictodentalium vernedei. The sequence goes on from CM062294.1 coordinate 263,581,872, forward strand.
GAGCATTAAGACTTTGACAATTCAGATGAAAGAGGGAGAATTGATCTGATCGGTTTTTGTGGAGACTGCGAAATTCACTAGGTAGGTAATATTTACAATCAGCTCCAAATTCTTTGAAAGGAGAATCCTCGTTATTGGGCATCTCACACACTCTTGTATTGAAAATATTCATGAAATCGTATTCAACGTTTGTCTGGATCTCGTCCAGGGTAATATTACCAGCCATTATACCGAGGATACATGCCAAGTCCAGCAGATACACGGCAATTTAAGAAAATAACACTGTTATCCACATTTGAGATTTTATGCTTTGGGAACCCATGTAAGCTAAAGTACTCAATCGGTACACACCCACCCTCTTCGGTATCATCGGCGGCAAGTCTATGCTGCAGACCTAAAACATACGTAGCAGTCGGATACAGAGTGAAACATTCCTGCTTGTTGACGGAAGAAAGAAACAAAAATATAACAAAAAACATATGTACAGTTGTGGCTATTGGTTGGTAAATGGTTTATAAGTCAAGGGTTGGGAGACACTTCGTATAACAAGTGTGACATGTGAAAAGGGGTGTCAGACCCATAAAAAAATGGATTACGGACAGTTCATGTAAATCGAAAAGTCGATTTTGTTCCTGCGGAGATACTTTGATTGAGGTCAACTTTCGTGACACATTCTTCGTACAATTGTCTTCAGCGTTCATTAAGGCGTCATCTAACAATATATCTTATGAAGTAAAATGCATATTTCCCAAGCCAAATTCTTAATAAAAAGAATTCATACTTCTCTTCGTCTGCTATTCCGCCACACACCTTACAGACCCACTCTTGTGGAACTTTGCTTTAAGGTTGATTTCGAAATTATTTATTGTCAAGAAGCAGTTTTTGTCATCAGATGGCGCCTTAATTAATTATCAATCAAGTCAAATTACACGTGGCCCTGGACAGAGTTACAGTTATCGATTCTTAAGGTGGTAGGATGTACAATGTGATCGTCCCTCGTTGGGCACAACAGGAATGGGACAAGGAACTGGATATAAATATATATTTGTGTTCATATCAATCGTACACAAAATTATCACCCTGTTAGTTCTATAGGACCTTCATCGGGCTGATTCACGACTGGGATGGGCAGAGAATTGGATATAAATATATGTATGTGTTCATATCAGACGAATAAAAAGTAATCACCTGATTAATTCAATAGGACCTCATACAGACTCGTGAAGGTGTCACCTCATCAGCGGTCTATTACCAGATCAATATACAGAACAGACCCTGGCAACCAGTCAGTAACGATGATCAGCCTATGGCTGCTGTCAGGGACTAAGTGGAAATTGTTGAATTGATGTGGTTAAATTCATTAACGCCAATATTGCTGAGATTGGAACAACTAATGGGGTTACACCTCGAAGTTACCACAAGAAAGTCGAGTAACAGCCCGTCTATTGCAGTGGGCATCATTACAATAGAAGAAGTCATTCCATGCCATGTCGACTGCCAATGCTGCCATGGCTAGATCAGAGTCAAAGCCTTAGAGTTAGAGGTTGTGCAGGTTTACCCGGTAAATTTACCTTATATACATCAGCAGTTAACATAGCAACTAATTATTAGTCCATAGGCATAAATCATTAACACATATTTAATTGTTATTGTTGAAGGTAACTTTTGAGCAGCCATGGCTAGTTGTGACCGAATCAAGTGTGTAAAATCACCCCTGATGCGGCCACAACTCGCCATAGCCTACACCTATACTGTCCATCCCCGGTGGACTATTCTGCCCCAGGAATTATTGACCGATTCCAGTTTCCCCTGCTAAACAAGTATTGATACACACCCGGAAGATTTTGTCTCAGTTTATATATTACACGCACTTTCCGGGGGTTTCCGGTGGGGACTAACAGATAATAGTCATACTGAGCTTCAAATGGTCTTATCTCGTAGAATAACAAGTTATTGTTCAAACGTAACTCAAGGCGTTAATATTCTCAGTAAAAGAAGGCTTACTTTAGTAAGTCATTGTTCATAAACAATTAATCTATCACAAGCCATCGGAGAGGGCTCTCAAATAAGTTGTAACAAAGCAATTGGACATTAAATTTAAACATGTATCCACTGACAAACTAACCGAAAGGAATTTATTTACATGTTCTTGCAGCACAAAGTCAATAAGCCGAAGAAACCCCTGGATGCTATTCAGCAGCCATGGCCTGGTTCGATTCTTGGCATTGTCGGTAGTTGATAGTCAATGAAGTTAGCCTTATTTTAGGAGCGGCGTTGGACTATTGGACTATTTCATTACCCCACAAGCAGAAGCATATAATGCTATCATTGGGGGGGGGGGGGGGTCCATTAAGTTTAAAAACACCAATTCAGCAGGGTACGTTTTTGTTTACATTCTAGTCACGTGTTAAATGAGACTCTTCTCTCAAAATCTCTCCGAGCCTTTTAACCATTTCACAAGAGAGCTAAGGCTCAACAATAAGCTAAGGCATGATACGCTGATACATAGGGGTGGGGAGGGGGTGGGCATAATTTAGATGAGACTCTTCTCTCAAAATCTCTCCGAGCCTTTTAACCATTTCACATGAGAGCTAAGGCTCAACAATAAGCTAGGGCATGATACGCTGATACATAGGGGGTGGGGGTGGGGGTGGGCATAATTTAGATGAGACTCTTCTCTCAAAATCTCTCCGAGCCTTTTAACCATTTCACATGAGAGCTAAGGCCTCAACAATAAGCTAGGGCATGATACGCTGATACGTGGGGGGGGGGGGCATAATTTAAACAGTAGGTCGATCATATCTAAGATATTTGTATATACACTGGAAACTGCGAATTTGCCATTAACTTTAGGAAACACCAGTTTTGAAAGGTTTTTTGTTTCCATTCTGGACACGTTTTGAATGGAGACTCCTTTCTCAAATCTCTTCAAGTCTCGTAAACAGCTAAACATCCCACAGGAGAGCTGGGTCTCAGTGGAGAGCTAGGGCATGGTACACTGATATGGAGGAGATGGGGAGCATAAGTTATTCGGCAGGGCGATCATTATCTTGGATATTAGTTAATATCTAAACTGGAAAGTACAGATTTTCCAGTAACTTTAGAAAACACCAATTCAGCAAGGCACGCTTTTGTTTGAATTCTAGTCCTATATTAAAAGGGACTCCTTTCTCAAAATTTCTCCAAGTCTGGTTAAACTTCTCACAAGAGAGCTAAACCTGGAGCTCAACAATGGGCTAGGCATAATACGCTGCTACGAGCGGTGGAGCGGGGGGGGGGGGGGGGTCTTAGATATTAGTATTAGTGTTATACATGTTCAAGGACACTCTTTTCTCAAAATCTCTCCAAGTCTTTAAGACACCTCACAAGAGAAATAGCACCATTCTCTTGCTTAACAAACAGCTTCCCGTCGCTAGTCCATGTCTGCTGAATTTTTCCCTCTTTTTTAAGTTTGAGTGAGTTTTTGAATAGTTGGAACTTGTCTTGTGTTAGGTCTTCATTAATGTAGCAGTTTTTACCATTAATTGTCTGGGACTTAAGTTTCTTCTTTGCAGTGAACAAACGACGTCTGGCACCATAATTGGTGAACCTAACTAGTAATTGTCTCGTTCCGCCTTGCCTGGGGGCTCCAACTCTATGAGACCTGTCAATGTCTGAAGGAGATATGTCAGCTTCAATTTTTTGTGCCACACATAAGACAAGCTTGTCAGTACATTCTCCACCCGATTCCTCTAGGCCACTTATTCGCAGGCTGTACCTTCGGATGTACTGTTCCAATTCGTCAACTTTAAGCGTTAAAGTTTCTATCTCGCTACGAAGTTTCTTGTTTTCCACTTTTACCTCTTTTAACTCAGAAACCAGGTTCTGAGTAGCATCTACTACAGCCTTTTTCACAGCTCTATCTATCATTGTCTCTACATCACCGAGCATCATTGATTTTAGATGCATAGCTAAGGCTTTTTACATCAACCCCCGGGATATCGGACGCCATGACCTCTGATTCAGTTTCTGAAACCCAATCTGAATCTTCTGAGCTCTCCACAATTCTTGATAATTTAACTGAGCGTATCACATCAGATGGGAGTTTATGAGGACTAGAAAGCTTTTGTTTGGGTCTACCTTTAACTTTAGGCATCACAGGGAACAGTTCAAGAAAATAAAGTAATCAGAAAAGCAGTTCCTCAGGAGAATGTTGTCCCTAACAACAAGGTTACTAGGTCGAAATTAGGCAACGCAGTTTCATATAAATAAATTCACTGCCAATAACTCCTTCCCGCCATTAGGCGTCACGTTAGAACACAGATCACTTACTCCACATATTACAGAAACTCCTTGGCTGTATTCACATTTTCAAATGTCTCCCAGAATTAAAAAAAAACATCATTTTGATGTCCTTAACAACTCCAACCAATTTCGTGTGATCATCATCCGAGAGGGCAATAATAGTTAATGTAGTAAAGAAAAAAACAAGCTCGGCGTAAACTTCCAAGAATCGATCAACATAAAGATATCTCTACAGAATATCATAATAAAAACTAGACTCTATGATTCTGGAGAATCATGGCTTTTCCAGACGGGATTCCATGAATTTTTTTATGACCCCAGTGTGTCTGAGGAAATGCTTTAACTGTATCACTGAGCTGCAACAACCACGTTGTGTCCTTGGGCAAGACACTTCATCCCATTGTTCCACATGTGGGAACGGTGGCGTTGTGTACTAAGGCGTACTGCACGTTGATGGTGCACCTGGCTTCAACCAATGCTTACCCTGCTTGTGTGGAGTTAGTATGTTGGGGAGCTGACAGTTGCTCATCTTTACTCGGTGATTCTCTCCGGATACTCCGGCTTCTTCCACTCGTAACACTGTCGTGGTCACGATTAGCCATTATGCAGAAATATGTGACATTAAACACCAATAAATAGATATAAATGTATCACTAAAGTATCTTTATTGATGCCTTGAGAAAAGTGGGTATAACAGTCTCAAATTACCGAGTTTGATAAAGGAAAGTTTTGGTTAAAATCATCATTATTGTAGGAGAGGGTTAATATCAATATCAGCGTCCGAAAAGTCTGTGTCCGACAAAAGAAGTCATGTTTGTATGCTACATACTCGTTAAGTTCTGTGGCTATTTGCAAACAGCCCATCATATCTCAATTTTTTCTAAAATGTTGATGCTTGGCAGTAGGGCTGCAACGGTACCTTTTCTGATGATACTATGCATATGGGCTGGTGAGTAGAGGGAAAAGTCTAATATCCACCCACACAATGGCCAAATAACAAATCATCATACAGTTTGGGGTCAAGCACCTGGATTTCAATGAAATTAGACTTCTCAAACTTCTTGAAAACAAAACATCGTGACACACTCATCTGTTTCCTTGGAATTTATGATTTGTTGGATCATAGTATATAAAGGTTCAAGGGCGAGGTTATTGGTTTGTGCTATTCAGTGCTAGCAAATACCCGGGTGCAATGTAAATTCAGACTTCTACAATCCCGATTTTAAAGGAAAATTACATATAATGGATGCGAATAATCAACAATGAGGCCATTTTTGAAGTGCCATTAACAAAATATTCATTCAATTTCAATTTTGGGTCTATGAGTATCGTGATACTGTGCAAGCAATCGTGATACATATCGTCAGAGAATGAATCGAGATACATTCGTTTCATGATTAATCGCCGCAGCAGCCCTACTTGGCACCTTGTGGAAGGTGAATGAACACTTGCGAGAATAATTCTTCTCAGGAGTCTATTTGTTCTACAATATCTGTAAAAACCACTTGAAGAAATCCATAGAAAATGTGAACTTTAAGTTCTTAAGTGTTGTCTGTCTTGGTCCTGCAAAACAGGGTTAAGACTTGTTTTTTGAATACCCTAAATACTTTCAAAGATTATGCCCCATGAATTGTGCGTCCGATAAAAGAGAGTATGTTTATCTGTCACATACCCATTTGGTGCTGTTGGTGTCCGAAAACAGCCAATTTTATCAATATATTGACGTTTAGAAGCCTGTAGAGGGGTTAAGAAAAGAAAAAATAATAATAATGCAAAACAGATACATAGGCATAACTTGAAAATCTGCATTCGATAAATCACGATGGCGAAACTATTTATAAACAGCGAGCATATTTACGTCTGAATCATAGGGCGTTGAAACTCAGTATACATGTAACTTTGACTGTACCACAAAAACAAAGGCAAGTACCAGCTAATCACATGCATCAGCGGGGCCTTACCGTGTAAATGTCAACAGAGATTAGAAAGGACACCATTAAGAGATAATAAATTTTAAAGACAGTATTGTCAATAGTACAGGACGCCATTCCAAGACTTGACTAGGAGTGACGTATAGGCGAGGTCTGAGTTTATCAAACATCGGATAATTCCATTCTGCATGGCAGCAATTCTTTCTCTAAAACTAAAAATAAATCTTCTGAGAGTAAGTAAGGTTGGAACTCTATCTAACACAAACATGTTACTTGCACTACAGAATTTGTCGTATCTAAGTAGTAGCCTATAGGCATTGTTGTAGCATACGGTGAGGCGCCGCATACTACTCTGATTGAACAACACAAGTGACAACAGTATAAGGGAGTTAAATATTTCTCAAACAGAAATGTTTTGACACATGGAGTACAATTCGAAAATTTTCGGATTAACTGATTAGACCTGATACATATGGCTCGGTATTTTTTTCTATGTCTAAATCATATTTCAATGAGGTATGTATAATATGCCCAAGGTACTTGTACTGGTCTACAAATTTTAACTCTGATTTGTTAAGATATACTTTTGGGAATTTGAGTTTCGAAAAACACTTAGGAATGAAAGACATACAAACTGATTTTTTAGAATTGTAAATTAGATGGAGATCAGCTGCTTCTAATTCACAAATACGCAATAAGATCCGGAGACCTCTAATAGTAGGGGCTATCAAGCATAAATCATCTGCGTAGCAAAGAAGATTTATATTAGCATCACTCAGGGAACATCCAACTTAAGCTTGACCTAGTCATTTACTAAGATCGTCTAAGTAAATGTTGAACAGGAGGGGGGAAAGAATCCCCCCTTGTCTTACCCCGTTACCTACCGTGAATTTATAGGAAAAGGACTGTCCCCATCTAACACAAAATTGCTGGATTCCAAACCAGCAATGCAACAGACGTACGATTGCAACCGGAACCTCACGTGATATCAGTTTACGCAGGAGTGTGGCGTGGTTGACTCTATCGAAAGGCTTACTACCGTCCAGGAAACACACGAAGACTGGGGTATTATGGTCTACATAAAAGCGTAAAATTTCTTTGAGTGCAAATATACAGCTGTCAGTTGAGTGTTTTCGTTTGAAGTCGAACTGACAGTCGGTTGTATTCAAATTATTTACACAGCGATATAGAATTAATTTCTCTAGCAGTTTTGACAATATTGTTGCTAATGCGACTGGCCGGTAATTATCCTTATCGGAGATGTTGCCTATCTTATTCTTAACTAACGGGATTAGAACTACATCTGCCATGTCACGTGGAATGTAACCGGTAACCGTGTGTGATGATTGCGTTTACCAGTGTCACCAGTAGTGGAATCAAAGACTGGTCGCAGTGTTTCAAATGTTCAGCACACAATAAGTCTGGGCCACCAGCCTTGCCGGCCTCGAGCTGCTGAATGCAGTTAGAAATTTCGAATGACTCAACGTACAGATATTGTTCAACTAGGGTAGATTGTAGGTCTTGTAAAATACCATCTTTATGTTGACTAGTGGGCACAGAATTTAAAACACCTTCAAAGTGTGTCCCCCCATGGGCGCAGATCAAGGGGGGGGGGGGGGGCGTGTCCCCCCAGATCTCATGAAGGGGGGGGGGGAGACATGGTATGCCATGTCCCCCCCCCCACCACTGGGGGGACATGGTATGACATGTCCCCCACTATGCTCCCCCACTGCTGCACCCTCTCATCAATTTTGTTTGAATAATTTTGAGACGTGGAGACTCAGAACACGTGCGAATCGCTTGTTAGCCCATTGTGGGTTAACCAGGCCCGTCGGAACCGGGGGGGGGGGGGGGGACTGCAGCCACCCCAATAGTTTGCTCTTGTGTCATCGTCAGTTTATCCACGCTGGGAGCAACCGATGTTAAATATCCACAACTGAGTCCAATTTGAATAAAACAGAGTCAATCAACTACGGATACGGGGGTGGGGGGGGGGGGGGGGGCAGTCGTAACTAGACTCATACAGTAACACAACGTAGGTTTTTTGTCGGCGTAAAAGCTTATCTTTTGGGCCCAAATATCTGCATTGGGAATTCCACTGCGTTGCGTCAGCTTGCATGCGGTGACGTTGTAACTGGGAATCCTACAGCTTCACTCAGTATAATAACGTGCTGCTGTGTCGACAGTGGGAAGAAAACTACCTCCTCCTGTTACAGAGCAAACAAACTTACGAAATTTATCGATCGAATTCATTCAATTCACGCGACTTGTTGATGACGTATGTGTCGGGCTGTTATTGGATCTGTTAATCCATTAACGGGCCCGACACATACGTCGTCGCTCTATCTGTCCGCACAGTTGAATTGTGTTAATCTAATAGGGAACGCTCGGTAAAGCGGGAACAATTACGGTTAAGCATTTTGACAAAATTACAACAGGCTGTTGAAAGACATATTTTTTTCTACTAAATTATTAAGAGAAATTATACCCCAGAGGCCACCAGAATGCACCATTTGATAGCGCAATATTTAAAAATTTTCTTGGGGGGAGAACCAAACCCCCCTCTGCCGGCTCGTGCCTGCAGCACTCGCTGCAGATGCCTTCGGCATCTGCCCATCCCCCCCCCCCCCACACTTTTTGAAAGAGATCTGCGCCCATGGTTCCCCCCACATCTAAGCTATTGCGGATTCACCCGAGATCCCTCCCACAGTACCTGCGAGTTTGGAGGTTTTACCACGCGATACGGCTTTCCAGAATCTAATGTAATCATTATTTTTAAGTTTTCTGGAAAGAGAGTCTGATTCCAGAGATTTTTCTTGTTTCTTACATAAACGAAGGGCGTATTTAAATTCTGCACGCGACTTACGCATGACATCATATATCGGACCGTCGTGGGTCTACCATTATTTCGCCAAAGTTTGTAGCAGCTACGAGCAATAGTGTGTCGCTCCTTAACAATTTGTGTCCATCCCACTGCTGGAGAGTGCTTCCTTGGGGCGCGTATCTTAATTGTATCAGCAGCGGCATCTCTCAACGATTCCCCAATGCTGGCATTGAGTTGGTCAATTGCAGAGATGTGGTCCTGGTTACAACAACCACCAACTGAACATAGAGACAACTCTCTCATACATTTAATATTACCCAACTTGATACGTGTTGAATCCCGATAGGCAAGAAGTTGTTCAGGGGTGGCTTTTCTCCAATCAATTTGATACTTGGGAGAGGAGTCGGTAAACTATACCGTATTCGCTTCAGGGAAAAGGCCAATATCTAAGCAAATAGACAGTGGTAAGTGGTCCGAAGTGATCAGTGAATGGTCCACGGATATTGATACAACCGAAGAATGCACTGGGCTGCTGGTGACACAGTGGTCCAACCAGGAAGTAGTGCCGTGCGCATCACTGACGAATGTAAAAGTATCTGAATCACTACCGAATATTTCGACGTCAAAGATAGTCAGTTTATATTCTTCGCAAAATCTGTATAGCTCAATCATATGCTCACTTTCCCGAGTTACGTCCGCGTTCCAGTCACCAACCACGCAAATATTGTTAGTGCCAGATTCCTCAATGATTGCGTAGATCTTGCCAAGGTAATCAACAAATTCCTCTCTGTTTCGACCATTATCAAGTATACACATAAAATTAAAAGGGAATCGTTACCATTAGTAAACAACAGGCCAACTAACCTGTCATCGGAGTAATTTATAAACTTAACTGAGTTACCCAACGACTTCCGCCAGAGGATAGCCACCCCTCCAAATGGGCGTCCCACGTGGAGGTGACTTCCACTGTCCATAGCGGATACTCCTTCACCAGTGAAGTCATTGTGAATAGAGCGTAAATAAGGTATATCAAAGTCGAACAACCAATGTTCTTGCAACAGTACAATGTCGTTAGTGACACACAGCTGCTGGACTGAAGAGCGTGAACTTTTCACGGACTTGCAGTTATATGAGACAATTCTTGAACTACCCATGATGAGGTTATTTGTTAATTCCACGTCTCAGGCCCCCGGGTGCAAAGCGAGGCATATAACTGGGCATATAACTTGGCAAAACAGATTTTCTTGTGGGGGGGGGGGGGGGTATTTTCTCACCAGAACACCTACTGGCCAGACCTCAGGGTCGAGCAATTTACTAAGTGATTTGCGGTCAATGAAATCTATGCGGAAAGAAGAACACGAATCGTATTTTGTCACCAGCTTTTCGCAAGAATTCACAATGGTGTCACAACTGGAAGTCACGTACTGTTCAATGTCATTTGCGGTGGTATCAGGTGACAACCGAGAGACAAAGACAGAAAACTTGTACATAACATGAGGTCTCCTTGAGTCAATTTCACCTTTGCAGATGTTCCACAGTCATTGCACTTCATTTTGCAGCAATTTATATATAAGACACCACTACATTAGCCAGCTTTAAACAAGTTTAAACATGAGCTGATAAACACGGCATGTCAACGTCGCCGCCATTTATACCGTTGCCAATGTCCAATGAGTAGGTAATAAAGGCCGATTCGGGACCACATGTACAAGATTTCGTACATGTACACGTACATCGATATACACCTCCATAGGATTTAGTGTTAAAATCGTGTACAGGTACACGATTTGTCGTTTTTTATGGTGGTACCGAATCGGCTTTGTCGATTCTACACCACTGGATTCTATATACACATCGCTCAAGAGTGAAAAAATGTATGAAATTTTAAGGAAAAATAGGTGTATCGTCTGGTCCAGAATCGGCAAATGGGTCCCCCCCCCCCCCCCCCCATAAGATTCAGTGTTAAAAATCGCGAGCAAAAACGTGTTGCCGTTTCTGGACCAGCGTCGAAAAGTGGTTTGCCGATTCTGGACCATCCCTGTCTGTACACGATTTTAACATTGAATCCCTATGGAGGCGTACACGGAAATCCATTTAGGGATTTTACATCAGAAATCGACTCGTGTACGGTACACGGAAAAGAGGTGGTACCGAACCGGCAAACCCACTGCCACGATGAGAGTAAAAACTGACACTTTTTGTTGTGATTGAATGAAGGTTTTCGTTCAAAAGAATCGACTATAAATATGAGTGTCAGTTTGTTTTTTGTTTCTGGCGTGAATGAAAGGTTTTTGTTCAAAAGAGTCGACTATAAAATATGATCTGTAAAAATAGACATTCATGTTTTGTTTCAATGCAACGAAAAAAAAATTGAGTTTAGAAAAATTAGAAAAAAAATCAGAGGTAAAAAATCGTTTGTTCGCGTTTTTGTCACTGTTAATTTTATGAAGTAAATTTTAATAAAATACTTTATGGAATGTTTGGTCAAATTGACACTCATGTTTTTGTTGTGGTGTGAATGAAGGTTTTCGTTCAAAAGAGTCGACTATAAATATGAGTGTCAGTTTTTTTTGTTTCTGGCGTGAATGAAAGGTTTTCGTTCAAAAGAGTCGCGTGAATGAAAGGCTTTCGTTCAAAAGAGTCGACTATAAAATATGATCTGTAAAAATAACAGACATTCATGTTTTGTTTCAATGTAACGAAAAAAAAAAATTAAGTTTAGAAAAATTAGAAAAAAATCAGAGGTAAAAAATCGTTTGTTCACGTTTTGTCACTGTTAATTTGTGAAGTAAATCTTAATAAAACACTTTATGGAATGTTTGATGAAATTGACACTCGTGTTTTTGTTGTGGTGTGAATGAAGGTTTTCGTTTTTTTTTAATGGATCGTTTTAATAGATAATAAAACGCATTTTTTCCACCCAATTAGGTTTGAGTGGTAAATTTTTAATATATTCATGATAATGTTCGGAGATGTGAATGAAATCCTTTTAACGTTAAATTAGAAACCAGTTTTCTTTATGTGCTAAAATTTTTTAACTGTTTTCAAAGTTCTCTCTTAATTCGACATTGAGTGAATGGTTTTGATATATGAATGAAAATTCCTTTTAACAAACGTAAATTATTCTCAAATGCGTTAAATCAGAAACCGGTTTGTCATGTGCTTAAACTTTTTTTCAAACTTTTTTTCAAACTTTTTTTCAAGTTTTTCCCAGTTCAACACTGAGTTGAGATATGAATTTTTTAGTTATTATATTAAAGACAGAAGATTTTTATTAACTTAAAACATAAAAAATAATTATACATTTAATTTTGAAAATAATAAATAACTCACATTAGCATACTCAAACAATTAAAAACGAAAAATGTTTTTACAGATGGATTCTAGACGCTGAGATCAAATTTTAGGCGAATATGAACGTGCTAAGAAGGGCATTCAATCGGCTGACAGAAGCAGACGTCTCGGAGAGATGGATCTCAGACGCGAGACCACAAAAATATTTAAACCCGTGATGGAGGTTCAAGAGCGAAGCAAGAAGGAGATAGTCGAAGAATTGAGACCTATAAAAGAGAGTTCTATGAGAATGTGTTCGTTGCCCGGTAGTTTTGGAAATCGATATTCCTTTCAATCTACACCGGATTACGTTCCCACAGGAATTCAAACCGATGTGAGCGATGATGCAGTTTCAGCTATCACCACTGATAGCGTCGCGTCGTCCGAGGATGGTGGTTAGAGAGATCTGTTGTATGGAATTTATAAGGATTCTGAGGGCAGAACTTTTGTTGGCGACACAGAAGTGGAAATGGATGATGAAGATTTAATTGTTGGTTCGAATAAATATAAAGTAAATGATGGACTGCGCAAATTGCTCCTTTTCGACAAGCCTGTAGATTACACGGATCGGGATTTCGACAATCACGGTGACATTCTGGTTCAGACCCACGCCATGCTGAGAAATAATGATGCCAGAGAGACTAGACCCAAAGCCAACAGAGGTTACAAGTGGACAAAAGTGGTGAAACCCATATGGGATTCGCATAAGAAGTACGTCAAATCGGTGACTGGCAAAGGGGTGGAAACTACTTTTCTTCCGAGTGATTCTGACGCTCTGTCTCAGAGATTGAGATTGTTGATGGCGAGTAGACGGGCTGGTAACACAGGATTACATAATGAGATAGTTAGCATATGTGACGAATTGTTAAGACAGAAGGTTTTGAACAAAAACCATCATAAAGGCTGATGAACGAATTGAAGGATTGATGTATATATAATAAGTAGAGAGAAACAAACAAACAAACAAAAATATATAAAATAAAAACAGTAATTTTTTACACTAGAATAATAAAAGTATTTAAACAACAAAACGATTTACCAGTGAAAAAACAAAATATATTATAAAAATAAAAATATGTTGGTGATAAAGAACAGGGGATACGTCAGAACTTACATTCAAGGCGGTTCTGGCATCGATGATTCTATAATGTGAGCGTTCACGAGCGATGCGGGTAGAAAACTTGCATCGACTGCATTTGAGGTCGGAAAGAAGACGGCTTTGGATGCTGGTAAGAAAGCCGCTTCCGAAGCCAGTGGTAGGATAGCTTCTGTGGCTGGCAAGAGGGCAGCCAACGCATTGATCGACAAGTTGATCAGTCCACTGGCGAAGCGAGCTGCGTTAGAGCGAACGTCAAAAAGTTGGAAAGATTTTAAGGATGCTGTGGTACCCATACAAGATTAAGCCAAAATGACGAGTGGATCCGGATTGAAGAGAACTCGCGACGGTGTAATATAAATAAATAATAATATGAAAACAACTGAGTTTGAAAAAAACATAAAAATTGTGTTTGAAAGAATCTAAAATAACAAACAAAAAAATAAACAAAGATGAACATTAAAGATATGTCTTGGAACGACGCCACGATCAAGAGGTCGAATAACGAGTTCTTTCCCAAAAGCATAAGAGGCTTGATAGTGGGAAAATCGAATTGCCGAAAGACCAATCTGTTGATGAATCTGTTGTCCCGACCCGACTGGTTGGATTACGACAGATTGTTTGTGTTTGGCAAGAGCTTGTTTCAACCCGAATCGAGAGTGCATGGATCGTAGATTGCCCAAGGACGTCATAGCCAGAATCTTTGACAGTAGGGAGGAATTCGACAAAAGTGAAGCTCCTCTTTCGACCATTTTGGATGGTGCGGTGATGGAACTGATGAAGAGAAATGCATCTTCGAACATCGAGTGTCAATTTTATGAGAACGCTAGCGACGTTCCGGATCCTAGAGAATTGAAATTGGAAGATAAGAATCTCATGATTTTCGACGATCTGCTTTTGGAGAGACAGAACCGATGCGAATCGTATTACGTTAGGGTTCGACACAGCAACGTGGACTGTTTCTACCTGTCGCAGAATTATTTTTGATTGCCCAGACAGATGATAAGGGAGAACGCTAATTTTCTATGTCTCTTTCGCCAAGATCTCAAGAATCTCAATCTCATCTACGGCGATCACGCCGCAAACGACATGAGCGGGGTGGAATTCAGGAGATTCTGCAAGAGGGTTTGGGATGGAGCACTTTACAATTTCCTCATGATCGATTTGACTAGTGAATTTAATCGCGGAAAATATTGGTGCGGATTCGACAAGTTTTATGTTTCTGATGATAACAAGATAAAGCGTGAAAAAAATTAGAAAATAATAAATCTTCAAATAATTAGTTTTGAAAAAATAAAAAATAAAATTAAAATATAATGTTTGAACAAGGAGAATTGTTAGAACGGATAGCCGAGAATACGGCTGCAAAACAATCCATTCAAATCGTGGTGAGTGGCGATTCAACTCGATTCGCTATGAAATTCGAACCTTCCATCGAATTGAATAGAGAGAAAAGATACGAGATGGCGTTGGTGAATCTGGAGACTTATTATTCCTTTCCCAACGTCACCGAAAAGAATAACTCATTCAAGTATTCCGACGGAGTGGATTGGTTGGAGATTCGAATTCCCAAAGGAAGTTACGACATAGACGATTTGAACAATTACATTCAGACGCGAATGAAGATGGATGGAAAGGGAAGCAACAAGATCAGACTCGCTCCCAATCCTAATACCTTACAGATGATGTTGGATTTGGAAGATAATTTTCGAGTGGATTTCAACACGGATGATTCTATAGGCAAGATGTTGGGATTCGATCGAAAGATGTATCGAGACCACGCGGCATCTGAAAATATGGTCGACATTCTCACAGTCAATAGCATTCTGGTGAACGTGGATGTGATTGCTGGAAGCTATGTGAATGGTAGCACTCAACCGACAATCTATTCCTTCTTTCCAAACGTGTCGCCGGGTTAAAAGATCGTGGAGCGACCTCGAAATTTAGTTTATCTACCAGTGATTTTAGACATGTTGTATAGTCTCAAAACCACGTTGACAGATCAAAATGGTGAACTGTTAGATCTTCGCAGAGAGAGGGTGACGATACAGTTTCAGATAAGAGAAATATAAAAGCAAAAAAAAAAATATTGAGTATATATATATAAATAACAAAAATAAAATAAACGCAATATTAATTTTACAAAAATTATTTAATATAAATAATTATCATTGAAACAAGAAAACAATTGAAGAAAATATATTTTTAAAAAAGAATTATGACAGAATACGTGACTAAAAACGTGAACATATCCACAGGACAGAGGAAGAAACTTGAGAGAGCGTTAAGAAATCGAGGCGAGGTGGTGAAATTCAAATTCACTCATGAAGATCTGACGAGAGGCGGTCAGGATTCGATCGCCTGGACCAGAAGTCAAATCAAAAGGATGGAGAAAGCGATTAGTGATGGAAGAGGGTTGACGGTGAGAATGAGTCCTGCTCAATTGAGATATAATTTGAGAATGAAAGGTGGTTTCATACCGCTATTGGCAGGAATCACCACAAAAGCATTACCCTTCGCCGCAAAGGCACTACCCTTTCTCGGAAAGACTCTCGGCGTGGGAGCTCTCGCAGGACTCGCGATTTCAGCAGTTGAGAAATTAATGGGTGGCAGCGGACTGTTTTTGAAGAAGGGAGGAGCAGTGTGTCACGTCCACGTAGACGACAGCGGTAAAGGAGTGTATCTAGAACCCGTTAGAGGTGACAACTCTTTGAGTGGAAACGGTCTCTATCTGAAGAGTGGACGGAACATTGAGCGACTCGGCAAGGGTTTGTTGTTTGGTGAGAATTCGCCATTTAAGAATATACCGATTTTGAATATGTTATTATAATGTAAAAAATTATATAATTATATAAAATATAAATCATAGAAAGTATAAAATAATATATAAAATGGATAAAAAGGTGGAAAAACACTTAGACGCTAAGGATGAATATCGCGAGATAGAGTGCGAAAAAGATGTGGAAAAACGATTAGACGCTAAGGATGAATATTGCAAGATAGTGTGGGAAAAAGATGTGGAAAAACAATTAGATGCTAATTATGGATATCTTAGGAAAGAACTGATAAAAGAGTTAAATAAAGATCGGGATAGGTGGTTGAAATTTGAAAGAATGAGACGTTTTCCACCGTTACCACTGAGACGTTTTCCACCGTCACCACTACCTTCTGAAGAGAATGGTAATGATGCGAGTGTTACCAAGAGATGCACAACATTCGTTCATAATTATGATTTGGATAAACAAATGTGTTGTTATAAAAACGTAGCATATTACAAAAAAAAAGAAAAGAAGAATCGACGCTGAAATTTAAGAAAAAAGGAAACGTTATTATAATATATGGGTAATAGTGAAGAAGGAAAACAAAAAAAAAAAGTAATGAGATCTAAAGATTATCTCATTACTTTTCTTTTTTTTCCTTCTTCTTCGCTAAAAATCAATCTCTCTATTGTTTATATTTCCAAGTCCGTTATTAGCATGTTGACACTCGTGTTTTCTCCTTTTTCGAAAATGTGTTGAATGTTTATCTTTACTTTTTTTAGTTTTTTTTACATCGGTGAATGCGCTCTCACCACCCGATTTGTCCACAAGTTTGAGTGAGATTTTTGGATATATGTAATTTCCATAGAACAACGTCAAATCGTCCTTGTCAAATTCTCTATCTTTAGTGATGACGATTTTCTGTAGATGGCTTTGGTACTCGTAAAACAAATCAAACATGGCTTCATCCAATTTCAAAGACATCTTATATTTGTCGTATTTATGCTCTAAGTCCTTCATCTCGACCTCGTTCAATTCGATCGAATCGTGTTGTTGTAATCTATAGATTTTAAAACCGAATTTCTTACACGTTTCGACTCGTTTCAATTTCAATTTGCATCTTTTAAGTGCTGTTGTCATGATCAATTATTTGGTTTTTTGTTTTATGAATTCTTGCAAATAATGTATATTTTAAATTTTTGTATTTTAATAATTTGTTTAAAAAGTTTTTTTTTTTTTTACTCTTTATATATATATAAAAAAAAGTTTTTTTATTTTAATTTTCTTTAATGTGAAAAATTGTTTTTGTAAAAGTTTTTTTCTCTTTATATATATAAATAAAAAGTTAAATTTTAACATCCGTTTTTTCTTGTATTAATTCAATTTTTTTTTTTCGTTAAGGAACATAAAAAATTGATTAATTTCATCAAAAAAATTTTTTTTTATTTTTTCACATTAAATAAAAAATTGAATTAAAAAAAAAAAAATCTTTTTTATGTATATAAAGAGTAAAAATCAAAACTTTTTAACAAATTATTTTAATACAAAATTCGAAAAAAAAAAAATTCTTACAAATGGAGCAAACAGATAAAAAAATGGAAAATTTAAATGAGAAAACCATACCTCAGTTAAACGAGATTTGTAAACTATTAAAAATTCCACATTTCAGAAATCATAGAACTAAATAAAAAAAAATTGAAGTCATACAGAAATATTTGCGAAACGATGGAAAGGCAAACGAAATGTCGATAGCAACAACGTCAAAAAATGCATCGGTTGTGAAAAATTAAAAGAAGAAGAAAAAGATAGTTAAAGGAATCGAAATGCCGACGTCAAAAAAACCAAAAACGTTTCGATTGTGAAAAATAAGAAGATGACTAAACGAAAAGCCACTGAAGAACTTCAAGTTTCAAAAGAAAAGAAAAGAAAAACGAAAACGAGTGATGCACTTCAGATTCTAGACAAACGAGATATATTGAGCGAAATTTGACAAGCAATGAACGAAGGGAAAGGAAAAGAATATATGGCATGACTCGTTGAGTGCGATCAAAGGCATTTTTGAAACTTTTGACGTGGTTCCCTCGTTCAAGAAAATCGATCCGAAATTGTTCATGGAACGGGTGAAGAAAAAAGTATTGGATTTGTTTCGCAAATACATGAACGTGGGACTAAAAATTAAGATCATACTCCATTGCGTGATGAATAAAATCGACGTGAAGTCCGGCGAGTGCATCGTGAAAAATACATATTTCAGATCTAACGTCGAACCCGTATTTCGAGGTTCAGATTTATCGGACGTTTTCGAAAAGACGAAAGACAAGATGTTGATGTCTCTCACGAATTATCAACATGAAGGTAGTAATTGGACGTTCGATGAGGTGTTGAAACTCGAAATTCATATAACTGAAAACGATTCGTTGAAAGGGTCTTCCTACGTGAAATTACCGTATTTCTTAGCTAAAAATAATCCGTGATCAACGTGAAAAATAAAGATGATCAGTGTGTTAAATGGGCAGTCACCTCCGCTTTATACCCTGTTAAAATACACTCTGATAGAGTTTCTTGTTACGAGGAGACTTCTAAAAATCTTGATTGGACTGGAGTGACTTTTCCAACAGAGTTAAAACACATCGAACGTTTCGAGGCTCAAAATCCCACCGTAGCGGTGAACGTCTTGGGATACGACGATGAAAAACGAACGATCTATACTCTCAGACAGATTTCGTATCTCGAAAGAGAAAAGACGATTATTTTATTATTGATTTCGAATGGTGACAATCGTCATTATTGTTGGGTTAAACATCCGAGCCAATTACTGTCGAGACAAAATAATAAACATGAACATAAGATATGTTTATGTTGCAACTGCATGAACATGTTTAAGAGCGAAAAATCGTTAGTGAAACATCAGGAATATTGCAATGAAAATCAAGGTGTCGCCGTCGAAATGCCCAAACCCAACACCATCGTGAAGTTTGAAAATCACAATAGAAGGTTAAAAATACCATTCGTCGTGTACGCCGATTTCGAATGTTTCACCGCATAAATGAGTTCCTGTCAACCCAATGCTCTTCAAAGTTACGTCGAAAGATATCAAAAACACATACCTTCAGGCTATTGCATTTACGTGAAATGTGCTTTCGACTTGCAACACGATATGGGTCCCTTCACCTACACAAAGCATTGCGAAGACGACAACGTGGCTCAAAGGTTCGTGGAAGAATTAGAATCTAAAATTCAAATGTTAAACGACAAATTCAAAACTCCAGCAAAAATGATCATCACGCGAGAGCAGCAGGACGAAAATAACAGAGCCACCGAATGTCACATATGCAGACAATCGTTCGACAAGAATTCGGAGGAAAATAAGAAGGTCAGAGACCACGATCATTACACGGGTCTGTATCGCGGTCCGGCTCACAGCAAGTGTAATTTAAAATATCGAGACGCCATTTTCTATCCGGTGATATTTCACAATCTCTCGGGTTACGACAGTCATCTGTTCGTGAAAAATCTCGGCACCTCCCATGAAGAATTAAATTGCATCGCGAACAGCAAAGAAAGATACATTTCCTTCATGAAATGGAAGGTCATGAAGAAGAAAAGAGTAATCAACGGAGATACGTTGGAAGAAAAAACGAAATCCATTCATAGAAGCATACGTTTCATCGACAGTTGTTTTAAATTCATGTCGACCGCTCTGGAAAAATTAGTCGATAACATGAGCAAGGATAAATTTAAAATCATGAGCGAACATTTCGGAGAACGAGTAGACGTCATGTTGAGGAAAGGAGTCTATCCTTATGATTACATGAATGATCTAAAGAGATTTGAAGACACTGCACTACCTTCGAAAGAAGATTTTTATTTGAAATTATATGAATCCGACATTTCCAACGAGAATTACGAACACGCCAAAAATGTGTGGAAATCATTCGATATGAAAACCATGAGAGATTATCACGATCTCTATCTGAAGACCGACGTTCTGCTCTTGGCAGACGTGTTTGAAAATTTTCGAGACGTCTGTCGTCGAAATTACGATCTGGATCCCGCTTGGTATTTCACCGCACCCGGTCTGGCGTGGGATGCTCTGTTGAAGACCATCGAGGTCCAATTGGAATTATTATCTGATGTGAACATGTTGCTCATGTTCGAAAGGGCTGCGAGAGGTGGCATCTCGATGATCTCCCACAGATATTCTGAAGCTAACAATCCCTACATGAAAGAAGGTTTCGATTCGAAACGATCGAATAAATACATACAGTATTGGGACGCTAATAATCTGTATGGCTGGGCTATGAGTCATCCTTTACTGATTGGAAATTTTGAATGGGTGACGGAACCGGAAGAGATGTAAAAATGGAGAGACTATACTTGCATTTTAGAAGTCGATTTGAACTATCCGGAAGAATTACACGATCTACACAACGATTATCCGCTGGCTCCCGAACGAATGGAACCGAACGAAGGAGACGAGGAAAAACTCATTCCCAATTTATTTAATAAACGTAACTATGTCGTCTACAGCGAGAATTTGAAACAATATGTCGATTACGGGATGAAATTAGTCGACATACATCGCATCATTCGATTCGATGAAGAGCTTTGGATGAAAAAATACATCGATCTCAACATGAATCTCAGAATTCGAGCCGAGAACGATTTCGAAAAAGATTTCTTCAAACTCATGAACAACTGCGTGTACGGTAAATCGATGGAAAACATCAGGAAGAGAACCGATGTTCGACTTGTCACGTCTGAGAAAAAAGCTAAAAAATTAGTGGCAAAACCCAATTACAAACACCGAACCATATTCAACGAAAATCTAGTGGCCGTTCACATGCAAAAGATGCACCTCAAGTTCGACAAACCGTATTAACTCGGACCGATCATCTTAGATATCAGCAAGCGATTGATGTACGAGTTTCACTATGATTACGTCAAACGAAAATTTGGTGATAAAGCCAAACTACTGTTCACCGACACAGACAGTTTAGTTTACGAGATAGAGATGAAAGACGTCTACCGAGATATATCTCCGGACGTGACCGCGTGGTTCGACATGAGCAATTATCCCGTCGATCACCCGTCCAACATTCAATCGAACGACAACAAGAAGGTGTTGGGTAAATTTAAGGACGAGAGCGGCGGTAAACGAACCGTCGAATTCGAAGGCTTGAGACCCAAACTGTATGCTTATCATCTATAAGATGAAGAGATCAAGAAGTGCAAAGGTGTTAAAGAGTGCGTGGTGAAGAAAAACATCTCTTTCCGAGAGTATAAAGATTGTCTGTTAGGAAGTGGTCCGGTGTTTTAGACTATGAAATCGATTCGAAGCAAAAATCACGACTTGTATACCGAAATAATCAACAAGATTTTGCTGACGGCTGATGATGATAAGAGATTCGTGTTAGATGATAAAATAAGCACTTTGGCACTCGGACATTGGACTTTGGATCTAATTAGAGACGATATGATTGTGGATGATAAGATTCCAGATATGATTGTGGATGATAGGATTCCAGATATGATGAGTAAGGATGATAGGATTCCAGAAAATCAAGAGGAATTAGACGGATTCGAGATTATGGAAATCGATAGAGACATTGAGAGAGTTAGTTTAAAAAGAAAAAGGAAAAAAAAAATTTAAAAAAATAACGTCATTTTAGTGAAATATAATAAAATAAATATATAAAAATATATACGCATTTATGAATAAGAAAATACAGATATCTGTAGGAGGTGTCGTCTTACCTAACGAACCCCTATCCAACATCGATCTGTCGAATGTGGCGAAGGATTTGAAAATCAAAGATTTTCTAGGCGTGTTTTCCAGAGATGCCTTGCCGGAGAGAATACCTCGACAATCGGAATGTGGAATTTTAAATTTATCGGGTGAAGGCACTCACTGTGTGGCGTGGTTCAAGAATGGGAAGAAGAATTATTATTTCGACAGCTACGGAATCTCACCGCCGAAAGAAATAAAGAACTATTTCAACAAATCGATGGTTCGTTACAACACGGAATGAGTGCAATCACCAGATCAAGTGTTTTGCGGTCACCTGTGTCTCTATGTTCTCAAGAGATGGTCTGAAGGAGATCGGTTTTAAGACATTCTCAATGATTTACATTAGAGAGAGATTTATTTTTTTATAGTATATAAAGATAAAAAAATTATTTTAAAAAATTTTTAATCGAATAAAAATGAAAAATAAAAATAAAATAATTCATTTTTTAAAAAACTGCGTTTTGAAATATATTTTTTAAAAAAAACAAAAAATCTCAACACAACATGCCAGTCGATAAATTTGGTAGAAGTGACGACGAAAAAGTCAACCTAAGAAAGAAGAGGAAGACATTCGAAGTCGACGATGGTTACGACGTTGCCAACTTGGACGAATGTTACGTTTGGAGATACGAACCTCGAGAGGAACCTTTGAACATGAATGATAAGAAGCTCTACAATCTTCCCGAGCTGATAGATCTCGCAGATGCTGCGACTAAAAAATACGTTGACAGGGGGAACGCCGATTTCGAACAAATCATGCTAGATAATTACGTGGATAAAACCATGACCGACGATCTCGATCTGAAATCCAAACGTTTGGTGAATGTCGCAAATCCCATAGATCCCACGGATGCCGCGGCCAAGAAATGCGCGGACGACTCTCACATGAGATTCAGCGAACACCTGAGAAATAGATACGTTCAGAAAACGATGCACTCGGAATTGAACGCCAATTCTAACAAGATAACAAACGTGGCCACTCCCATGAATCCTAAGGATGTGGCGACCAAACACTACGTAGATCTGGAACTGAGAAAGTCTCACAGATGAGAAATGAAATCAGATCTGAATGCGGGATTCAACAAGATATTGAATCTGTCAAAGGTCGATGACATGGATGCAGACTCAACCACGGTCAACAAGGGCTACATAGATTCTGCCGTGTTGCAATTTCAAGGATACATAGAAGCGAAAGTGAACGATCTCTACCTGAACAAAAGATCTGGTGGAACCATTGAGGGTGGCATCAACATGAACAATGAGAATTTATTCGGACTCAGTCACGATCCCGAATTCGATTCCAGCGCAGTCAGCAGGAAGTACGTGGATGACAACTCAGTCTGGAGAAAGGGTGACATCATGGAAGGTAAACTAGACATGGGTGGACATGCGCTCACGAATCTACCAGATCCCGTGAACATGACGGATGCCTGCACCCTGATTTCGGTGGTGGAGAAAGTCAAATATGCTAGACAATTGATCACCACGTGGGCCGAGGAGGCCGGCACCTTAGATGAGGGAAAAGCTGAGTGGTCTTTCGGAAATGGAGGTAGCGGATCGAAACATGGTCAGGTGGGATATCCCATGCCACTGGGAGGTGAAATCCTTCGAATGAGTCTGGCTTCTTTGGATTTGAATAACAGAGCAGTTGTCAATCTCATGTAAATGGAGTAGAGAGCGATAAGAGATACAGCATCGAAAAGACTGAGAATCAACACGCGAATGTTAGCACGTTCGGCACGCCTCTCAAAGTGAACGCCGTAGACAGGATTAATTTCGTTACGAAAACCAATAATCCCGAAACCGCCACTTCCGTGGTGAGTCTACTGATCAAACTAGTTCCTTTGAACAAACAGTGAACGCGTGGAAAATAATTAATTAAAAAAAAAAATAATGTGTGATTATTAAAAACAAAAAAAAAGTAATGAGATTTAAAAAGATGTTCAATCTCTCTAGATCTCATTACTTTATTTATTTTTTTGGGGGGGGGGGGTTTGTTTTAATACGTTATTTCTCATAATGTTTCATCTCGTGAAATTGGATCACCTATCTCGAAACACGCGTCGACATCTATTTTAGCATTTCGAAGAGCTTTTATAAATTCTCGAAAAGCAGTCGGTCCTCTATACGTCAACGTGTCTAAAAGTTTTCTGGTCTTATCTTCTATCAAGATTTTACTTTTGATTTCACGTCTCGTATAATTGGTCAATATCAAAGGTTCTGTTTCGACTAAAGTGTCTAGAATTATTGCTAACGAATCTTGCAAAATATTTTTAATCAAAACACATCTGTTTCTTCTTAAGTATTCTCTTTCTTTATCATTCATTTTTATAATAATTTTTTTTATTTTTTTTTGTTTTATTTTTTTTTTCACACTTGTCTCTCATCGAATGATCGACATCTTATTTCCGTCCGATTCGAATTGTAATTCTCTGACCGACAGGACCAGGGCGAAGGCTTCAGTTTTTCTCGGCACGTTCCTATCAAATTGCATCTTGATCTGAATGTCTAAGACGCTACTCTTGAGTCATTCACTCTGTTTACTGACGTCGAATACGAACATGGGATACACCAACTTGTATTCGCCGGGAGATATGTTAGGGTTGTTCACAATTCGTCTAGACCGTGATACTTCTTTCTAAAATCAGTGGCGTTGCCGTACAGTCTGCAGAAATCGTTCTTGTCAAACGACGCATTGTAATCGATTGCTGGATATCTCGTGGCGTTCAGAAACACTTGCATGTTTCTCAAATGGCAGTGATCGAACAGCGACGCATTCCTTTCCTGAGACCCATCCCTATCGATCTGAAATGCAACCACGATGAAACTCTGTCTCTCTGAAGCGCATTTCACCATCAATCTCCAATCAAAGTGATTCGTGGAGAGAGGAATGCTAGCCATGTTGCACTGTCTCATTCTAAATCCCACGGGTAATTTACTCTTGGATTCTATGATCTTGTAGAAACGCGCTTTTTCCATGATCAAAGGCTCCATGTGCGGAAGGAACCACGATATCAACGTCAGATTATGTTTGAATCTGTACAAGATCTTGTTGTAATCATCTGCAAATCTGAAGATGTGTTTCAAAGGTATCCTGAACGAAAACGTTCCTTTAGGTCTGGACGTCTTGACGACGTAGTCAAATATCAAGGCGGCGCCGGCGCTAGCAGGGCCGATGGTGTCTTTCACCCACAACTGATTAAGTCCTCTGGATTTCGAAAAATCATCAGGATACGTCAAGAGTCCAAACATCGTGGTGGCCTGACCGGGATGAAACATAGATTCTATCTCTTGTTCGGATAGCATGTATTTTATATTACTGAATAGATGCATGATGCCATTATTGGCTAGGGTAACCATGTCGTCGTTGGCGTAGTCGCTCCCATCTTCCTTGGTGAGACGTCCCTTCACCACTATATAACTCTCGCTAGGATGTATGAATAGATCTTGAGTTTCGACGTTGATTCTTATCTCTCCCACATTGTTCAAACTCGTTCCGGTTACCGGTTCGTATTCGTGAACCTCATATTCTTGAATACTTTCATCTTTCACTATGCTTTGTGCTATATCTAGTATATTTGTCATTTTTAAAGGATTTTTGTTTTTTTTGTTTATTAATTAGCTTGCTTTTTTTATCTAAAAATAGTTTTAATTATTTTTTTATTATTATTTTTCTCTCCTATATATATATGTATGTAAACAAGAAAATGTTAAAGAGAGTAAATAAAAGAAAATTTGTTTTCTTTATCAAAGTTTTGTCTTCTGTAATTGTTGTTCATAAAACTTTCCGATGATCTCTTCTCCATCCAAAGCTTCGATTTCGTAAGTCACCGGATCGGTGTGCAATATTTTAATTATCACGGAGATTTCTGAGGTCCATCCAGGAGTATAACCCTTTTCGAAGTGCTTCTTATAAGCGTAGATTATCACTCGATCACCGACCGCAAATTTCGGCGTTCTAGACTTCTTCCTAATCTTAGATCTTTCAGGATATAGATTCGCGTAGACCCGTTTTTCATTTCGAGAATCGCTAGCTTCCACAGGAGTCATCTTGATCGATCTGTGACGCGTGTTGTTGTAATCTTTGACCAGGACGTTCAGAGCGTATATGTATTTCTTGGTCGAATTCGCCGTGAAGTATCTGTGCATCTTTTCCTTCATCGTTCGATTCCAACGTTCCACCACGCTGGCTTTCTCTTCATTTTCGATCGAGTAGAGGTCGACCAATCGATGAACGTGCTTGTTGTAGAATTCCTTTCCCTTATCCATCCACAATTTACTTGGTTTTTGAGAAGACGAGTCGAACACGCTCTTCAGAGCCTCGGCGACGCAAGGTCCCGATTTATTCTTCAAAGCTCTGATCCAACCATATTTGGAAAAACGTCGATGACCGTCAATAGATATTTGACACCCTCGTTCCACCTCGAAAACGATCTCATGTCGACCAAGTCGGCAGACCAAATATCATCCAAACCCTTCACGAACACCCTTCTCTTTCGAAATTTATGCACGATGGGTTTGTGTAACTCCTCGGTCAATTCGCTCATCAATAATCAATTCTTCTTCTTTTCAGATGCGCTTTTTTTTTTGAACGCCCCATCCGAATCGACGTTTTGCACCGATCAGATTGCCGACCAGCGAACGTTCTATCTTCTCTCTCCTGGTCAGATTCGATATGCGGCTCAATTTCCCCAACATGTTTTTATTGCAGATGTCGTTGCGAGTCTTGGTGTCGGGATGTCTGGCGTAGCACAGATCGTGATCATATGCGGCCGCGTCCACCCTATTCACAGGTTTGCTCCAAGATTTAGGAGTCAGATCGGTGTTGAGCCTCTTGTTCAATTTCGTTCCAGGTCCCGTGAAACTGTGACCAGGCAGATGCATTTCAAAAGGTAGATTATTGATCATTTTATTCACGATGCCTTTACCTTTGCTCGCGTTCTTTTTTTTTAGGAATCAAGTCTTGAAAGAACCACACATGTCGCAAATTCCATGAAGCATCTGTCTGTCATTTTTAGTTCGTACTTCTCGAGAATTACTCGTCTCGGTAACTCTCTTACACTTTACGCAATACATTTTTAAGAGTTATTTAAATTAATGTCGTTTTTATTTTATATATAAATTTAATTTTTTTTTTTTTTAAATTCTGTTCTTATTATATATATTTCTTTTCAATCGCTGCTCTTGAGTTCTATCATCTTACTGAATTCCTCCCTGGCCTCTTTCCTCCCCTTTTCCCCGAGAGAATCCTTCATCTCTTCCTTGATGATCTGACGAGTCTTGATTCTCACGGCTTCTTTCATGGCTTCGTATTTCGTTTTCTCACCCAATATCGCAAAGTATTCTCCGTCCGATATCCTACCGTCTTTCAATGCCATCGAGATCATTTCGGATATTGTGTCGATCTTGGAGTCGGCCAAGACGCGAATCTTGTCGTGTTTCCTCACCTTCAGATATAATTTCCTACTCAAAAAGTTTCCGAGCATGCTAAACAATCCGGCAGAGAGAGCCACTCCTTCTACGGTCAACACGATCAGAATGCCGACTACAGTCATCAACAATTCGATGCCGGCCGCGTGTAAACCCATGGAAATCATGATGAGTGTCGTGTCGATCGCGTTGACGAATTTCACGAAACACCAATACTTCTTCTTGAGAGAACGGCGAGAATCTCTCTCTCGAGTTAGATACGTTTGGATTCTACTGATTTGATCGATGCGATACCTCTCTCCTCTTTCTTTTTCTTCTAGCGAGATGGTGCCGTCGGCAAAACGCCGTTCAGCTTCTCATCCTCGTCGTCATCTAACGTCGGATACAATTTATTTCTGGTTCTCATTTTTGTGTTTTTGTTCTTTCTTTCTAATATTAGATAAAAAATTTATGTGTGTATTTATTTTTATTTTCTATTCTCCCTTATTTTATATCAACGAGAAAACTTAGACGCATGCTTCATTGAACAATAATTTCATGACGCATCCCTTGTCTTCTAAAGTCAGACTTTTATGCGCCAATTTCAGTTCTTCCGAATCTGTGGGCTTGCTTCGATCCTTACAGAAGAGTAATCTCTTCCAAAACGCGATCACTTCTTCGATTTGAACGCGTTCGAACGTCGGTTCAAAATACTTGACGACCATATCTTCCCTTTCCATGATCGAAGTCTAGGTGATCCCGACATCTGACGCATCGTTCTAACAAGAGGCGACCTAGTTGTTCGTTCACGCAGAATGCGTAGGCTCTCACCTCTTTCCGTGTACCGTACACGAGTCGATTTCTGATGTAAAATCCACAAATGGATTTCCGTGTACGCCTCCATAGGGATTCAGTGTTAAAATCGTGTACAGACAGGGATGGTCCAGAAACCACTTTTCGACGCTGGTCCAGAAACGGAAACACGTTTTTGCTCGCGACTTTTAACATTGAATCCTATGGGGGAAACCCATTTGCCGATTCTGGACCAGACGATACACCTATTTTTCCTTAAAATTTCATACATTTTTTCACTCTTGAGCGATGTGTATATAGAATCCAGTGGTCCCGAATCGGCAAAGCTGATTCGGGACCACCATAAAATCGACAAATCGTGTACCTGTACACGATTTTAACACTAAATTCTATGGAGGCGTACATCGATGTACGTGTACATGTACGAAATCTTGTACATGTGGTCCCGAATCGGCCTTTTATACCTACTCCAATGGTTCTTGAAAATCGCAGACAGTTAGTGAAATCCGCTTAAAATGTAAATTTTAAACTTTTAAGGGCATTTCTCCTTAACCAGTCCAAAATGGGTTAAGCTTCAAAGTCAAGCTGAGCTGTTGCCATCACTTCTCGTCCGTCGGCGTACGTACGTACGTACACGTCCGTATGTCCACAATTTCCTTTGGCACACCTCACAGGTCGCATTTATGATCAGATCGCTTTGAAACTTTGCACGCTTGTTTGGAGTGACCTCTAGATGGGAGCTATCGATTTTCTTTAATTTCCGTCCAAAAAATGTTGCCGCGGCTAACGTTCTTAGAACTTGGTTTAGTCAGACCTCAATATTTCCCTTTGGCACGCCCTACAGGACACATTTATGATCAGATTGCTTTGAAACCTGGCATGCTTGTTTGTGGTGACCTCTAGATGGGAGCTATCGATTTTCTTCCATTTCCGTCCGTCAAAAAATGTTGCCGCTGGCAACGATCTTTGAACTTAGTTTAGTGAGGCATCAATATACTCCTTTGGCACGCCGTACAGAGCACATTTTTTATCAGATCGGTTTGAAACTTGGTATGCTTGTTTGGGATTACCTCTAGATGGGATCTATCGATTTTTTTATATGTGCAAAGAAATGTTGCCGGTGGCAACGAACTTTGATGAACTTGGTGCAGTTATGCATCAAAATGTCCCCTTGCCACACCCTGCAGGGCACATTTATTATTGGATCACTTTGAAACTTGGTATGTTTGTTTGGGGTGACCTCCAGATGGGAGCTATCGATTTTCTTCAATTTCCGTCAAAAAATGTTGCCACGGCCAACGTTCTTAGAACTTAGTTTAGTCAGACCTCAATATTTCCCTTTGGCACACCCACCAGGGCACATTTATGATCGGATTGCTTTGAAATCTGGTTTGCTTATTTGGAGTGACCTCTAGATGGGAGCTCTTGATTTTCTTCCATTTCCATCAAAAAATGTTGCCGCTTGCAACGACCTTTGAACTTAGTTTAGTCAGGCATCAGTATATTCCTTTGGAATGCCCTGCAGGGCACATTTATGATCAGATCGGTTTGAAACTTTGTATGCTTGTTTGGGGTTACCTCTAGATGGGAGCTATCAATTTCCTTTGATTTCCGTCATAAAATGTTGCCGCTGGCAGTGACCTCCGATGAACTTAGTGCTGTTATGCATCAATATTTCGCTTTTGGCACACCCTGCAGTGCACAGTTTTGACCAGATCACTTTGAAACTTGGTATGCTTGTTTGGAGAGAGCTCTGGATGGGAGCTATCAATTTTCTTTTATTTCGGTAAAAAATGTCGCCGCGGCCAACGTTCATAGAACTTAATTTAGTCAGACCTCAATATTTCCCTTTGGCACACCCTGCAGGACACATTTATGATCGGATTGCTTTGAAACCTGGCGCGCTTGTTTGGGGTGACCTCTAGATGGGAGCTATCGATTTTCTTCCATTTTCCGCCAAAAATGCAGCCACTAGCAACGACCTTTGAATTTAGTTTAGTCAGGGATCAACATATTCCTTTGGCACGCCCTACAGGGCACATTTATAATCAGAATGGTTTGAAACTTGGTATGTTTGTTTGGGGTTACCTCTAGATGGGAGCTATCTATTTTCTTCCATTTTCGTCAAAAATAGTTGCCATTGGCAACAACCTCTGATGAACTTAGTAAAAACTTAGTTAACTTAACCATCAATATTTCCCTTTGACACACCCTGCAGAGCACATTTATGATTGGATCGCTTGCAAACTTGGTGTGCTTGTGTGGGGTGACATCTACATGAGAGCTGTCGATTTTCTTCCATTTCTGTCAAAAAATGTTGCCGCTGACCTTTGAACTTAGTTTAGTCAGACCTCAATATTTCCCTTTAACACACCCTTCAGGGCACATTTATGTTCGGATCACTTTGAAACTTAGTATGTGTGTTCGGGGTGACCTCTAGATGTAAGCTATTGCTTTTTTTCATTTCCATAAAAAATTATTGTCGTTATCACCAACCTTTAAACTTACTGCATTTGTGCATCAACTTATCCCTTTTGCACTCTCTGCATGATATATTTATAAATTTCCATAATAAAAAAACAAAAAACATTGCCACAAGCAATGACCTTCTACTTAGTGCATTTGTGCATTAGCATCTTCCTTTGGCATGCCTCCGAGGGCACATTCATTATCAGGTTGTTTTGAAACTTTGTATGCTTATGCAGGGTGACAAAGATAGGAGCTACTGATTTTCTTTTCATTTCCATCAAAAACTGTTGCTATTAGCAACAATCTTTGAATTTATTGCATTTGTGCATCAACATTCTTCTTTGACATGGCCTACAGGCCACATTTATCATAGGATTGATTTTGAAATTGGTGTGCTCATTAGGCAAAAGCTTTAGATAAGAGCTATTGATTATCATTCATTTCTGTGAAAAAAAGTTGCCATTTACAATAACCTCTGAACATACTGCATTTGTGTAGCAACATTCTTCATTTAGTCAGTCTTACAGTTTACATTTAAAAATGCATGGATTACTCTGACTTTGTGCACCGCAATGCTGTTATGTTGAAATTTCATCAAATAACATTGGTAGCAATGATCTTCAATTTTGCCATTTCATTTATAACTTACCAAGTTCAAGTTGAGCTACAGTGTCATTGCCATATTCATTTAAATGCCCTTACTACTTACAAAAATGATCCTCCGTGAATTCTATGCACAGTCCCTATTCAGCAGGATCTCATGCAGGATCTCATGTGACGTCATAGTGACATGACCTAGAGGCGCCATGTTTGGTTGTCATGGTAACCCGCGTGAGCGGCCATCTTGTGACGTCATCTCCATAATGATGCGTGTTGTTAGTGCGCATGTGCAGCACGTGTTGTTAGGGTGATACGCGTTTCCGTCGGCCATTTTGTATACTGGAGGCCGCCATCTTGGTTTCTATTGCAGCACGTGGTTGCTATGTGACCCAAAGGTTAATAATAGGACAGGGATATGTTTGGAGGGTATGTTCGATTGAATCGGAGTATCACGAATTACCACAAACAATCCCACAAGTTTTACTATTTCGAATTCTTTCTATCTATCTATGCAATAGTTTTCGTCTACCTGACCATGTTCGTTTGTCCTAGAGTATACTTCAGTAGAGCAGAAGAGCCTATCAACTGCAACAACTTTTCTTATTATTACTATTTTTAGTTTTCTGGTCTGTTGTTGTTAGTTCTGACCCTATTCCGAGTACTCTTGTTGTTTCATTTATCTAGATCACCCAATCAGTTCACTTTCCTAGCTCTAACTAACCAATCAGATTGCTTGATTTCCATAATCTGTAAACAGAGTTATCTCCCCTTATTACAACGAAGTCCTATAAGATTCTCACCACCTCTATATCCAATGGTCACGTCCCATGGAACCCCTGTTTTGTGAAACGTCTCTGGTTATGGAATCCTGTTTCAGTTGTAAGAGGCCATGAGGGCTATGAGAAATTCCCTCAATGAGGTCTAATTTACTATCCCTCTTAACCTCATTTCGATTCAGGCCATGAGAAATCCCTCAGTGAGGCCTCATTTACTACCCCTCCTAGCCTCATTTCGGTATTTGAGGATACGTATGGCCTGGTATTGTATTATTTGAGGATACCTATCGAGAAAATCCCTTTTTTATCGTATGAGGCCATGAGGGCCATGAGAATTCCGTCCTTGAGGCCTCATTTACTGTCCCTCTTAGCCTCATCTCGGTATTTAACAGGCATATCTCATGGAATCCCATTTTTTAAAAACATATGGCCTTCCGAACACCTTTTAAGTCGTATGAGGCCATGAGTGCCATGAGAAAAGCCCTCAATGAGGCCTCATTTACTATCCGTCTTAGCCTCATTTTCTTTTGAGGCCATGGGGGCCATGAAAAAATCTCTCAATGAGTTATAATTTACTCTCCCTCTTAGCCGCATCTCGGCATTTAACAGGCATATCCCATATTTTTTTAAAACACCTGTGGTTGTGGAAGCCCTTTTTTGTCGTATGACGACATGCGGGTCATGGGAAAGCCCTCAATGAGGCCGCATTTACTATTCCTCTTAGCCTCATTTCGTTGATTGTATTGGATCTTCGTTCACTTTTGTACCTTCGTTATTTTGTAGTGGTTGGTTGTCAGTTGTATCTGTTCAGGTTCTTGTAATAATAATAATTGGGCGTTACCAACCCCTTTCCATACCCTCGAGTGTTGATGTCAAATTACGGAATCCAACGTTTAGGGAGACGGTTAAGAATCTCAATTACGGAATGCCTTATATAGCCCGTTTATATGTATACATGGGAAATCTAATTGAACATTTTGAAGGCCTGAGCGAAGGTATAGCTAGGAAGTAGTGATACAAGTCAATATTAATGGATGATAATTTAGTCAATAGTACTGATACAAGGCCGCAATGGAACAAGACTGTTGTAGAAGTTAATATTAGGACAGGTAGACCATAGGCAAGTAGTGGCCCTGGGGCTTTGGAGACAAGATGGAAGCCGTTGGTAGGACTACATTAGACCTCATTGAGGGATTTCTCACGGCCCTCGTGGCCTCATACGACAAAAAAGGATTCTCCAAAAGGTATCCTCGATAAGTATCCTTATATAATACAATACCAGGCTATAGGTATCCCCAAATACCGAATTGAGGCTAAGTGGGATAGTAAATGAGACCTCACTGAAGGATTTTTTCATGGCCCTCATGCCCTCAAAAGAAATGAGGCTACTAGGGATAGTAAATGAGGCCTCATTGAGGGCTTTTCACATATACCTCATGGCCTCATACGACTAAAAAGGGATTCTCCAAAAGGTATCCTCGATAGGTATCCTCAAATAATACAATACCAGGTCATAGGTATCCTCAAATACCGAAATGAGGCTAAGAGGGATAGTAAATGAGACCTCACTGAGGGATGTTTTCATGGCCCTCATGGCCTCAAAAGAAATGAGGCTAAGAGGGATAGTAAATGAGGCCTCGTTGAGGGATTTCTCAAGGCCTCATACGACAAAAAGGGATTCTCCAAAAAGTATCCTCGATAGGTATCCTCAAATAATACAATACCAGGCCATAGGTACCCGCAAATACTGAAATGAGGCTAAGAGGTAAAGTAAATTAGGCCTCATTGGGGGCTTTTCTCATGGTCCTCATGACCTCAATCAAAATGAGGTTAAGAGCGACAGTAAATTAGGACTCATTTAGGGCTTTTCTCATAGACTTCATGGCCTCCAACGACTTAAAAGGGATTCCATAACCAGAAACGTTTCTCAAAAAGGGATTCCATGAGACGTGGCCCTTGGATATAGAGGTGATGAGAATCGGATAGGACTTCGTTGTGATAAGGGGAGATAACTTTGTTCGATCAAGTACAGATTATGGGAAATCAAGCAATCTGATTGGTTAGTTAGCATCAGGAAAGTAAAGCGATTGGGTGACCTAGATAAATGAAACAACGAGAGTACTCGGAATAGGGTCAGAACTAACAAGAACAGACCAGAACAGCTAAATATGGTAATAATAAGCAAAGCTGTCCCAGCTATTGCGTAGATAGGTAGAAGCAGATAATTTGGAAAGAATTCGAAATAGTACAACTTGTTGGGTTGTTTGTGGTAATTCCACGAATCGGAAATTACTCCTGTTCAATCGAACACACACTCCGAACATACCCCCGTCCTATTGTAGGCGTTTGGGTAACATAGCAACCACGTGCTACCATAGAAACCAAGATGGCGGCCTCCAGTATACAAAATGGACGATGGAAACATGTATCACCCGAACAACACGCGCTACGCATGCGCACTATCACCACGTATCACTATGGGGATGACGTCACATGATGACCGCTCACGCGGGTTACCAAGACAGCACAACATGGCGCCACTGGGTCACGTGACTATGACGTCACATGAGATCAGGCATGAGATCCGGCTAATGGGTCCTCAAAACCACATCACATACTGGGGGCCCGAAAACAGCCCATTTCATCAAAATTTTATATTTGTCAGCCTGTGGGGGTTAACAAATGCATTGCCTAACATCTATTGTAATATAAATAGTCGTGTCGCAGTCAGGTCTAACAATCATTAATGTTTAAAAAAATGTACAAGACGTGTTTTGAGAAAGTGCCGATAAACCATCATTTTGACAATGTTAGACCAATTCTGGAGATATAAGGGTTAAATCGAAAATTCCACTTTTTGTACATTTTTAGACGTTTCCCCCCTCTATGCGTGTACAAAATTGTGTGAAATTCGATTCGAAAATGGCTTCTGAATCGTACCGACAAAATGTGTGGGGGGGGGGGGGGGGGGGGGAAATGAAATAACTAGGCTTTTCCTTGCGTACAGAAACATTAAGCCCTTTGAAGAGACTTAATAAAATTTCAGCCCCTTATCGCTGAACATGTAGATGTGCATTTATTTGTTTATTGGAGTTTAACGATACATTTGACAGTCATGGTCACCTCGTGTCGGCTGTTTTACGGGGGGTGGGGGGAGAGAACCACCGAGCAATGGCGAGCAACTGTCAGGCTTCTCAACATATTATCTCCACACAAGCAGGGTTAGCATTGGTTGAAGACAAGTGCAACATCGACGAGCAGTACGCCCTGGTACGCGATGCCACCGTGCCATCACGTGAGTAATGGGGTAAAGTGTCTTGCCCAAGGACACAAGGTGGGTGCCGCATGTGGAATTCGAACCAAGGACCTCTCTGGCTTGCAGTCTGCACCTCAGCCTACTGACCAATCGTGCCTTCATGGGTTTGCATACCGATATTGCCCCGGATAAAGGGTCAACACAACGTTAAATGAAAAATCCATCCAACCTGTGCAGAAAATCTATTGAAATCAGTTAAAACTCATTTTAATGCCAAAAAAAATTTGTCAGCGACTCTTACTGATAAACTTTTTAATCAGTAAACGTTGCTCATTTAGTCGATTTCCTAGAGAAATTGGTGTTAATGTCCCCAAACAAAGCGACAAAAACTTTTGATAAACTCCCCCCCCCCCCCCCCCCCTGTTTGTTCGCAATTATTCCACTATCTCTTCTGGATCCAAGAGTTTCTGTGGTTGAAGGTTTTACCATTAAGGCAACAACAAACGCAATCGGGACCCACTCATGTCCCTTTCTTGGTAAAATTTCCTCAGGTGACAAATTTCAGATCGCTGTCTGTGAATGTAGGAGTGCATGCAGCTT
Organism: Pictodentalium vernedei; assembly: GCA_031216915.1. Classification (NCBI taxonomy): domain Eukaryota; kingdom Metazoa; phylum Mollusca; class Scaphopoda; order Dentaliida; family Dentaliidae; genus Pictodentalium; species Pictodentalium vernedei. The sequence continues at coordinate 263,617,813 of CM062294.1, forward strand.
GTTCTTGTACACGGGTCGGTGAATGAAGGGTTAAAAACAACTATGTACCTAAAATTCCCCCCGTTATATTAGTCCTAATAAAATACCCCCAAGTACCAAATTTCAATTCCATATCTCTGAACATATATGTTTACATATCGGCGTTGTTCTGGTCCAAGTGTCAACACCACGTTGGATGTAAATCACTCGAAATCCTTCAGAGCATATTTTAAAGCAGAAAACGTCACTCGAATAGGCAGACGTTACCCCTAACCGGGGTCAAATGGACATAAATTCAAATGGAGATTTTCTTCTTTTTTCATAAAACTGTGCAATGAGGCCCATAGTGAATTTCCTTTTTTCGGTAGTGAAGAAAAACGTGAAAATTGGCATTACCCGAAACATGGTTACGCTAATTCTTTTCATAACCTTTTATGTTTGCTTAACTTATTGTGCTATGTATATACCTATTTTTACAGCGTTTTAGATACTGTACTTAATTACGTGCAAAATAAATAAACAAGTTTGTTAGCCTGTACTAATGTATATTCTATTGCAGGCCCCCATTCATGGACGTAAAGGTAGGATGCCCTTCCCCCACCCATAAGAAAAGAAAAAAAATTGGGTAGAATTCCCGCAGCATGAATATATGTGTACACCTCACCCCAGTCCACCACAAAAGGTTAAAGTTGAAATACAACATCGAGCACAATTCGCTTGAGCACAATTCGCTTGCCACTTTCCAGGTAAAACGACCTCTAGGTTTCATGTTCTATCGAGACAGTAGAACTAATAAATGTGTAGGGTTAGCTGCATTCGTTGTTAAAGGGTTAATGCACGATAAGAATGCATAGCAGAGTCGAACTGCATATTGCGTTGCATTGGTCAAAGGGTAAATGCCACGAGTACAATCGGGGCCAATGTCACGCCAGTGTCCTGATTCCACTGTCCCGATGAAAAGTTGGGGAGCTGTCAGTTGCACGCCGTTACTCGGTGGTTCTCTGTGTGTACTCCGGCTTCCTCCATCCGTAAAACTGTGGTAGTCATAATTAGCCATTGTGCAGAAATATGTGACCTTAAACACCAATAAATAAATAAATGGACCGATCCACGAATAGCCCATATTTAGTAATAAGGCCATGTAACGCCACCAGCGTCTCGAACAAATACCAGTATAAACAGATGGCTGTGTACGCAATAAAGGGTTAAAAGATTTTACATCACCTTTACAACCGACAATTTGTTTTCTTCCAAGTTCAGAAAACTGTTTTGCACCCAATCACCTCTAATAGGAATGGTTTTGACTTGTCATTTTGATTTGAAAAGGCAACACTCTAATAAAATAAACTGACAGCTGTTGACTGCTGTCTCACCTGTCATCAGTGTTTTTGTTCTTTAGGTTCTCTGTATTAACCACCACCCACCCGTAAAAAGTATGGGGTCTTCTTCGATGTGGCCCTGTAATACATGGCCTGGCTTTGAAGGACAGATTTATTTGGGTTATAGCTTTAGAGTTACTTTCACTATTGATCATATTTGTTCGTCAACCATTTGTTCAGACTGCCGATGTTGTTTAAGTACATTTACCATATAACATTCTGACAGTTCCAAACATCTGTTGGAGGCAATTTAATTACATAAATGCAACAATTCCGAAGATAAATGAAAAGAATAAAGAATGGATAGGGGTTGCCCTGAAGATCTTTTTGTCAGTGATTCGACCCATTCTACCACCTTTTAGGCCTACAAACCAAACCATTGTGACGTGGTTCTACTTTGATGAAAAGGGCATACCGGGGGTACGCAGATGCCGAAGGCGAGGGTACAAGGGGTTGGGGGATTTTTAATTTTACTATCAAACAGAGCTCTCAGGATGATTTTTGGGGGATACATTTGCATTCTAAGTTCTTGAAAGAAAAATGTAAAATGGGGTTCGTTTGCATCCCCGACCCCCCCCCCCCCCCCCGCCCCCCGAAACGTTTTGAATCCAAAAAATCATTAAAATATATTCAAATAATAACTTTTCTAAATAACTGAATAAAATATAAATTTCAAAAATTAATCTCAAAGTGAGAAGATTCGGCCCACCACCAGGGCCGAATCTTCCCGGCCGAATCTTCCCAGGGCTGTTTCTTCCCCGACCCTTATCGATCTTGCCAATTGACTTTCAGGTCGAGTGGTTAAGTGCGAATTGGTACCGGGAGTTTCACCAGTAACTCCCCAGAAGTTCATGTAAAGAGAATCATCAACAACAACATAATAAATACTCACACATGTTTTTCTCTGTTGTGCTGTTCTACCGCTTTCGGAGTTGTTGTCGTGCGACTGCAACTGATCAATGCACAATGCACACTTCATTGAAAGGGGCTGTTATTTGAAAGAATCAAAAGGATGGATGAAATCAAATGAGTGTTCATTTCTGACAGAAGGTTTGTTTGGCCTATCTAAACACCGGAATCGTAACAGTTCCCGCTGCCAAAAATTTAAGAGGTTGTCCAGAAACACCAATAAACTATATTCTAAAAGGTTGTAATGGAACATGTGACAGCTGAAATTTGCCATTTTCCCGAAGCTGGCTGTCATTTGGTTGGGAGCAGTACCGAAAGTCTGCTAATGCCAAAATTTAGACAATGTCAATAATGAATAAAATACTTTAAGTTTAAGGACAAGGTGCTATAAAGTAAGGGAAATTTGTTTACTTTGAAATTCCCACCTCTGATATTCTATAAATTTAAATTACATATTGTGGTGATCTTCAAAGACCCTTGTCCGGTTTTTCTGGGTGCACAATACCATCGTGCCCCGAACATACACTACCCCAAGTGAACAGCTCCCATTTGTAGGGTATAAGAGAAGCCGGAGACCCGGATTCATTCACCTTATCCCAGTCATTCACACTTCTGACTTCAGAGTGTGAACACCTTGATTGAAATGGAAAACCTGGAATTACCAGCTCGTCTAAAGAAAGCCATCTCAGCTCTGGGCATCTCTTGTCCCATCTCCTGGACTATCCAGGAAATAGGCAAGAGCGTCCATCTGAATATGGAATTTAAAGTAGAAGAAAACATCACTACACCACCCTCCGCGGGGAGAGGTAATACCTTTGATGAGAGGATCCCCTCTCACTCTGGTCCTCACCGGAGGAGCTCAGAAGGCCCTGAAAAGAAGAAAAGGAAAAAGAGTCCATCAACCAGGCGCAGGGATTTGCGTCGCCTGGAAGCTTTCCTGGATAAGAAGAAAGCGGTGAGCGAGGGGGTGGAGGTTCCGGAAGCAGCCACCAGTTCCCCTCCTAATCCTACAGGCACACCCAACCAACTACCAGCTCCCCAGCTGGCACAGTTGGATGAGGAATGTCCTGTAGAGATTGAGGAGGAACTGGAAGTTGTTTTTTCGCCACTTCCCACCCCTCACTCCCCTCTTCCTTCGTTCTCGGACAGCCAGGACAAGGAGGAACTAACACCAAAACAACCTTCACCAGCTTCACAGACAACCTCTAAAGAACATTCAGACATGACAAAAGCGCTATTAGAAACCCGGCAATTCTTGGCTGAATGCAAAGAATTCAATAAACGCAGCGAAGAAAGGGACAGACGATCCAAAGAAATCGACAGACTGCAGAAGGAATTCATCAACAGACAAAGACAACGGACAGACACAGCTAATCACTTAACAACTCCAACCATCACTTCCACGGTCTCTCCATCACAGCCACCTCCTCCAAAGAAGTCACGACGAAAGAACAAACGTGGATAAGCTGCTTCCTAAGCCTTGCCTCCTTTACCACGCTCAGAACATAACCAAAACATTATACAGCTAACGAGGGTCGAAAGGGGCTTGTTCCCCATACTGCCCCTGCGCGCCTTTGGCGCGCAAAATCATTTCGTTCATGAAGTTTTTGATTCGTCTGCAGTGGTTCACAGAACGTAGTTCAACAGCTGCTTCTACTGCTGGACGAGCTGACAGTATTAATATCAGATTAGATAAGAAAAAGAGAAATATAACAGAACAAAGCCTGGTGAGAATTATCTCTAGCTGTGTATTATTGTATCCTCGGTCACTACAAGTGGCGTCGCCGTGGTTTTGGACCTGTGCTCATTTTGTTTTACCACCTCGATTCAAATTTGCCGCCATTTTGGTGCGCCATGCCGTCGAGTTCGATTTTTTCATTCGGTGATTATGATTAAAAATTCCTACCTCACCATTTCTTCCTCTCTCACTGCATGTGTGCCTGTTTTTTATGCATAATTTTTTTTGGTCCCTTTTTTGAGGATAATTATTTTCTTTTGTTTTTGTTTTTTTTCTTCATATCCAATGACCTTCACCTTTCCAATTCCTTTGTTGACAATGTCTGAAAGTCCAGGTTCACGAAGTCCCGTTCATGACATACAACCCAGAGGTGCTGCTCTGGCTACACCAGTTTTGGTCAACCGGTGTGCCTTTCCAGACCTGTTCCACATTTCGGGTATGACTATTGACACGGCCGTCGCCATTTTGTGGAAGAGGGAGGAGAATGGGAATGTTGATGTTGACATACTGAGGGACATTCCAAATTTAAAGGTAACTAGGTTGTTTATAACAGCCATTGATTTATCCCCACACCAGGCTGGAGATGACCGTGACTTTTGCCCCCAATCATTGGAGGTGGCAGAGAAGTTGAAAATCGCCAAACAGCCCCAGTCTGTGTTTGCACATAATGTTTTGGGTGCTATTTCAAAGGCCCAGTTATCTGGTCCCCCACCAAACCATCCTCCAAAAAGTGACAGTTCAGCTGAGGTTAAGCCTGATCCCTCCATGTTACAGGGGTTGATCAACCCACCACCTCCTAATACTGGTGGGCACACATCCCAAAGAATTCAGAGTGGTCCCTCCGTGTTACAGGGGTTGAGCAATCCAACCCCTCCTAATTCTGGTGGGTACACCCCCCCAAGGAATTCAAGGTGATCAACATCGACAGTCACCACATGTGCCTAAGTACTTGACATATGATGGCACCACCAATTGGCAAGCTTTTCGTGTCAAGTTTATTCATTTCTCCCACACCCAGGTGGGGACAGCACAAGACACCAAATTGAATCTATGTTGGTGCCTAAAAGAGAAAGCCAGTGATTACTTCACGACTCTCATACATCAGGACCCCAAAATGGACACTCAAGATATCCTACACAAAATGGAAAAACGGTTTGGCCTCTATGACCTTCCCGAAACAGCTCAAATGAAATTTGCGCAATTGCAGCAGTTTCCCGGCATGCAGCTTGATAGTGGGCAGATGAAATTCAAACCCTGGCCATCCATGCATTTGGTGGACTGCCCGAAGAACACATGAATCAACAAATAGTAATGCGCTTTTGTCACGGATTGGAAGATAAAAATGCTGGCCAGTACGTTTCCAATCTGCGCCCCCGTACTCTAGAGGAGGCCATTGATAAAACTAAATGGTACCAGTATACCAATAAAGCAATTTGGGGATCTGACTGTCAGAGCCACAGTACTGGTTCTACAGGCCAGGGGGCATTTACCCCCAGTTCCTCTTCGAACCCATACTCAAGGGCACGCCCACCAAGTCCTGACCATTACAGGGGATATAGTCCTGCTCGTGCCCAAGCTGCCTCAACCCCAAAGTCCATCTTGAAGTCACCGCCCAGGAGTCCGTCTCCACCAAATAGATCGGTGGACCCTGAAATAAGAAATCTTTCCAACCAGGTGGAAAACCTGACCACCAGTCTTACTAAGGAGATGCAGACAGTCTCCAAGGATATTAATGCTCTTACGCATGTCATAACATCTTTCATGGCAGAGATTAAAAGCCATTAGACCGACTGGCGGGGACGAAGCCAATCAAACAATAGAGGCCAGACTAGTAGATCTCCCTCCCCTGACCGAAGGTGTTGCTGGGACTGTGGTTCTCTATCCCATTTCTCACGAGAGTGTCCAGCCAGGAAAGACTTCAATAAACCTGCAGATCGTCCAAATGTTAATCCATCAGCTTCAGTTTCCTTTGCTGAGGATTTAAACGTCAGCGGGTCGACCCAATAGGCCTACACTCGACCCCACCTGATGTAAAAGGCCTTTCCAACCCCATTGATTCCCCTTTACCAGAAAGTATCACTCTTTGCCATCTGAGATCTCGCTCAACAGTATTCGTCCCAGCTGAATTGGAGAACATTCACCTTAATGCAATAATTGATACTGCAGCCGAGGTCACAATTATTTCTGATAGACTATTAGATTATTTTAACAAAATTCCTCCTGTTGTAAAAGAAGTAACCATTCACACAGCAGGTAGAAAACTCTCTATGAAGGGTAAAATAATGGGCCCGGTAAATTTAAAATTAGGGAAGACTGTTTACCAGATTCAGGTATATGTGGCTCCTATCGAGGATGATTTGCTGTTGGGGCTGGATTTCATGAGTGACAATAAGGTGCGGATTGACTTGGCCCAGAATGAGATTCAAATCGGGTCAGAAGTGCTTGACATGCAGTCTATATGGCATCGACACTCAAAACAAGTTACAGTCTCCCTCTTACGGAAGGCAGTTGTGCCTCCCAACTCAGTAGTCAGGGTGCAGTGCAGTCTACCCCAGTCAATGCCTATGTACATAGTGGAGCCCGACCTTGATTCCGATCTCTTGATACCAAGAACAGCCTACTCTGAAAAGAATCCACCGGTAATTGCCCGGATCAACCCCAATGATCACTTTGTCACTTTAAAAAGGGGCACTGTCATAGGTAAGGCGGTTGAGGGTGAACCCCTCCCACTAGCCGACCAAAATCCAAGTGTAGATGGGGACATGGCTCAAGTCCCAGAGCACTTAGCCGATTTGCTACAAAAATCATCTACTCCTCTAAACCAAGAGCAGACAACCATACTCAATAAATTGCTAGTAGAGTACCAAGATGTATTCGCTCAGCATGAGTTTGATTTGGGAAATTTCACCGCGATTAAACACACTATTGACACTGAATCAGCTAAACCCATCAAATTACATATGCGCCGTACTCCTGCATGTTTTGTGGATGAAGAAAAACTTCATCTGCAGAAGATGTTGGATGCCGAGATCATCCGACCCTCCACCTCAGAATGGGCGGCAGCTCCTGTCTTGATTCGGAAACCATGTGGTGGAGTACGGTGGTGTTTAGATTTTCGAGGGTTAAACTCTGTGACTGTTAAAGATAGCCTTCCACTGCCCCTTGTTGATGATTGCCTGGACACCCTGGCCGGCAATCGGTGGTTTTCCAAACTGGATGCAAATCAGGCATACTGGCAGATTCATATAGAGGAAAGTGATAAGAAAAAAACTGCTTTCATCACCAAGTATGGCCTATATGAATTTAATCGGATGGGCTATGGATTATGTAATGCGCCGGCCTGTTTTTCCCGAGTCATGGACTTAGTCCTCAGAGGACTAAACTGGGAAATAGCGTTGGCATTCCTAGATGATATAATTGTGCTAGGCAAAAATTTTGAGGATCATATTTCCAATCGGACACAGGTTTTAAGCAGATTATGCCAATATCAGTTGAAACTGAAACCTAAAAAATGTCTGCTCTTCCAAAAACAAATTGAATTTTTGGGTCGCCATATTTCCCCTGAGGGGTTAGAAATTGGAAATAATGCCACGAAGGTCATTCATGAATGGCCTGAACCAAAATCTACAAAAGATGTTGAACAGTTTCTTGGATTAGCTAACTACCATAGGTCCTTTGTTAAGGATTACGCAAAATTGGCAGCTCCTCTTTATCAGAGAACTGGGAAGGGTGCTTTTGCTTGGGGGGAAGAGGAATCTAAGGCATTCAGTGATATAAAGTGTGCACTAACCTCCCCCCCTCTACTTTCTTTTCCAACCAAGGATGACCCTTTCATTCTGGACACCGATGCTTCCGGTGAAGGCTTTATGTGAACACCTAGGGTGGTCTGTTCCCCCCACATTTACCCTTTCTCCTATCAATTCCAGGGCTGGCCTTTTACATTGGAGGGCTATCATGTGGTTTCTGGCTGGCTTACCCAAAGATCGCCACCCCACTTTCACCAAACCGGGTGCAGCTCAGCTCACCAAAGCACCTACACCCCCAGTGGGCCCTCAAGCAGCAGTTCACCCCGCTCCTGTGGAACCTGTTTCTTCCCGTCCGGAAGTGGTGTCACCTGTGTTGGCAAAAACACCTCCACTCCAATTGGGCCAAAGTCAACTTCCTGTGGACACCTGTGTATCCCGTGCTCCTCCGGGACTTCCTGCTCCCACTCATTCTAGTCCGTCACCCCTGATGGAGTGTAACCCACAGATAGCCGCCTTTGGTCCATCTCCTCCAAGTGTAGAGGCCCTAGATGCGCATTTTCATGTAGACCGAACCCGTAAAAAATTGGCCCTACCTAACCTTTCGGCCACCGCCCTTTTGAACTTGGGAAGAGCTCGGATTCCCCAAACGCCTGCCAATGTTGTTGGAGGGGTGGCAGTTTACTGTGACCCAGAGACCTTCCCTCACGGCCCTGATCCAAATCCCCAAATAGCCACAGCCATAGGTCTCCACCCCAGACACCTCAGCAACCTTCCCAATATATTCCTCCAACAACATCTGAGTCAAATAAAAGCTCTTCTTCCCCACGTCAGTGCCCTCGGGGAAGTGGGTTTAGATCGCACTGAGCAAAGCATATTTTGGGATGCTCAGGACGACTTTCTAGAAGAAGCCTGTCAGCTGGCCACTCCTGATAAGCCCCTTGTATTGCACCTGCGAGGGCCTCGGGATGGTGCCCCCACCATGTCCGATGTGTATTCCTGAGGTCTTCAGATAGTAGGTCGCAACTGTAGTCCACAGCAAATAGTCCACCTCCACTGCTTCTCTGGTGATGCCAATATGGTCAGGGATTGGCTGAATAGTTTTGGGAAGTGCTATTTCAGTGTAGGGGTGGGCTGTTACTGCTTCTCTGACAGGCAAATCCGGGGACTTCAAATGATCCCCGACAATCGGTTTCTGGTGGAGACTGACTCCCCGTACTTTGCTGGACCCCTGGGCATAGATGTAGCAACTCCTGCCTACATAGGTGATGTGGCCCAACGTATCGTCATTTTGAGGCATACATCTGCCCAACACCTTCTTAGCATCTCATCCAGCAACCTTCAGGGGATGTATCGCATCCCTCAGTAAAGCCCCCATTAACGTCACTCCTGGGTGCTTAATGACAATACTAATAGGTCAGATTATTTTTACCAGCACCTGGTCGGAGCCCACATCTACTTTTCATTTTGTTTTTCATAATTGTGACCCCCTACAACTGCCTCAGGAAGTTACTATTTTGCATTGTATTTTTATTGGGCACTTAGGAGTATTAGGACTTAATACCTACATTAGAATGATACCTGGGTGGTCAATGATCACCGTAATTTACATGCCACTTTGTTTTGGGACACAAGGACTTGTCCCTCTTAATCCTACTTTGGTGATGATACATCACCGTTATGAAAAGCGACCCTATACATCTTCCTACATCTATCCCTATTAAGATCACCTTAAGGTCATTGCCCATCATCCCTTTAAAGGTCATAATCCCCCATTCCTTTTAAACACCGGGAGAGTGTGGTGATCTTCAAAGACCCTTGTCCGGTTTTTCTGGGTGCACAATACCATCGTGCCCCGAACATACACTACCCCAAGTGAACAGCTCCCATTTGTAGGGTATAAGAGAAGCCGGAGACCCGGATGAAGTTTTTGATTCGTCTGCAGTGGTTCACAGAACGTAGTTCAACAGCTGCTTCTACTGCTGGACGAGCTGACAGTATTAATATCAGATTAGATAAGAAAAAGAGAAATATAACAGAACAAAGCCTGGTGAGAATTATCTCTAGCTGTGTATTATTGTATCCTCGGTCACTACAATATACACAAATTACCCATCAAAATGAAGGTTGTGATGTACATGTTTTGAACACAAAACATATTAGTTCAGCAATCGGAGCGTACATGTACAGTTGTTACGGCGGTATCGGATCACCTTTCAAAAATTGGCCGCCGCCAATTCAATCGATGTATTTTTCCTATTAAATATATACGTGTGTGTGAAGACAATTGTCTCCTTGAAAAACGCAAACAAGTTTCAAACCAATATTGTACTGAAAGTGACAAAATAATGCATGCCTTTGGGGGACCTGATTGCGGCAGTACCGGATCAATTTTGGCAATATCGGATCACGCATCCCATTGTACACTTGCGCTTGAGATATCGTACCCAGATGGGGGACATGCCTTGTCTGCAGTCTGGGGGTAATAATGAAAGTATTCCAATTGGAAGCATTCAAAGGAACTACGTATTTCTTTCTTGGGTAACTTTAAATCTCAACCAAAAACGCGTAACAAAAATAAAAGTGATATAAATTTTAATGGCCACAACAAAAAACTGTTTCTTGAAGAAATTACAATAAATCACATAAAAATCATTTTCAAAATATCCCAGTATTGTTAAGTGAACTGGCTTATATCTTTGTTGTATAATATAAGAAGTATTTTTATTTTCACCACCCCCGCGACACGCTCCTTCCAATGAGGGGGTCAGAACCTAAGTTTTGGAAGCAAAAAATGAAAATATAAAAAAGATTGAATAGCGATTTTTGTGTATAGCGCTGGTTGATTTTGGCCGTTACGTTGAATAAAGGGTTAAAACTTGTTTACTGATATTTATTTGTTTATTGGTTTTGGGATTTAGCGACTTTTTCGACAGCCAGGGTCATATCGTGTCGGAGACAGTTTTATATGTGGAGAAAGTCAGAGTCATCGATGAGAACCACCAATCAGAGACGAGTAGTTGTCAACTCCTCAATATTCTTACTCCAGTCCACCCATAAGTGTATCATTTGGTGTTTGAGGGTTCATTGGTGAATTGTAACCGTGAAAGCCTACATGTACATTGTATGTATGGAATTTAGAGTACCGGGAGAAAATAAATCAACAAAGATGAACAACTGGCAGCTCAACAACATGCTAGTAGTATTGGTCGTATGAATCAAGCCCTTTTTGAGAGATTTTTTGGGGAGCAATTCAGGGGAGCCAGTGTTACATTCCCATAGAAGGAAGGGGACTACTTTTGGGGGAGCCACCTTTCGTATGAAATCCATGATGTTGGGTTTTCTGCCTACCTGCCTGCCGTCCCCCCCCCCCCCCACGGGTTCTGCCTGCAGGGCCCCACCTATTTACATGCCTGGCCTGTGGCCAGGCTTAACCTTCCTGTCTGCCCCGGGGGACCTGTCTGCAGGGCCCGCCTGGCTGGCCTGGTCAGGCCTGCCTGCCTACATGAAATGAGTCGGAGAGTCGTTCAGGCAGACAAGCAGGCATGCAGGTAGGACCTGCAGGGGCAGGCAGGACCCGCGAAGGCAGTATTTGAGTCATATGTGGAGTCACTCGATCGAGTGACTCCTCGAATTTTGAGTCGTTCGAGTCATATGTGGAGTCACTCGATCGAGTGACTCTTCGACTCATTTCAGGTCAGGCAGACAAGCAGGCAGGCCAGACAGGCAGGCGGGCCCTGCAGGCCGGACCGCCGGGGGCAGACAAGAAGGTTAGGCCTGGCCAGAGGCCAGGATGAAGTGAAACAAAGGAGTCGAGAGGACAACAAACGTGCTATAGCCTATTCTACCTTTCTAATCTATTACGCATTATACACAACTTCACAATACTGTCTCCGGTAGGTTAATAGTACCAAGAGCTAGATGGGCCTTACATGGTACAATCCATCCATGCTATACCACCGTACTAAACTACCAGGCATTACCACCACTCCACAATACACCCGTACATTACCAATTACCTATACCAGTTATAGAATAATACCACGCAGTCGATAAGCTATTATTATCAAGGGCCTTTCAGGGATATAGCCCATCCATACAATACCGCCGTTCTAAACTACCAGGGATTGCTCCTCCCCCTCCCTTTGAATATGGCTTTAGTTTAGTTGTATTACAAAGCATTAAAGGAAATTAACAGTACTAAATACTAACACTGAACCCCCATGCATTACTCCCGACCACAGTATCACCTGCCCTAACTATCTATATTACTTATACAAGACATATGAAAACATAACCCATTAAGTTAACACCAGTTACGGGTGACTTACAAGGGTACATACCACAACTATAATAGCCACCCCATACAGGTAATCCCCACCCTCTAGCCAAAACAATGTTATGTCAATGTCTACAGTGGACATCAATAGCGGTCAACGTCTCTATGAAGTCATGTGCATATCATGACGTCATGACGTCAATAGCAATGTCAACTGTTTCGTGGGGAAAAGTTTCAAGAAAACCCAACATCTCTATCAATTTTCCATCACATTCTCAAACATTATTTCCATTGCCCAAGTGTACATTTATCATTATACTTATCCTATTATACTATATATGCAGTACGTAAACCACTTTCCGGATGTGGCTGTTTTGAACCATGGTTTTCACACGAAAGGTGGCTCCCCCAAAAGTAGTCCCCTTCTATGGGAATTTAGCACTGGCTCCCCCGAATTGCTCCCCGAAAAATCCCCCAAATAGGGCCTGATTCATATGACCTATACTACTCATGCTCATACCCTGCAGTGGTGGGGGCACTGCAGGGCTTAATTTAATCGCCTATAGTTTGATAACAAGTTTCTGTTTGTGTCATAGGGTAAACCGTTTCACACCGTGGCAGAATCAACTTCACCAATGGCACAGTTGATGCTGTCAGCGCCTGTTCGGAAACCTCGCTAAGTTTGCTCAATCAGAGATCCAACGCAGGACCTCTGCCATAATAGACCAGCACACCAATCTTCGAAAGGGGAGGGGGCTACTCTGGTGCCGATGGGGGCTACGCTTCGACATGTTGAATCTGTGATCTAACATGTCGAAGCGTAGTTCCGTCTGTGCCAACGTGGCCTAGAGCCTCCCCTTTGTGTTTACCAGCGTTGCCCCTTGTCAACCCTCTGTCTGGGTGTTAGTGTTAGTCCAACCAAGGCCCGAAAGAAACCAGTGACATCCCCAATACATTTGAATGCGAAGGTTCGGAATGCGCATTTCCCATTTGTCGAATGTGCCCACAAGATAAGTCATCCGCCGAAAAATGCCAGACTTCTCTGATGTAGGGGAGGAGGGGCAGGGAGTCATAGCCCCCCCCCCCCCCCACCCCAATTAGAGCCATTTCTGCAATCCATCAGTTTCCCGAATTTTGTTAATTTTTTGCTAGAAATGTCCGAGATTTGACAGTTTTCAACCTTCCCAATACCTTCCTGGTCCGCACAACTGTAGTGCTATTTTAAGGGCAGTACCGATAGGGTTAACACCCTGCTACTGGATTTAATATGACATTGCAGCCATCCCCGCCATATTTGCAGTTAATATCGTTTGTGGGTTGGGAAGCGGTTTATTCTCGTTAACATTTTGTGTGACCGCGTGTGTCCATATCGATGAACAGCGCGGAAATGGGTGATCCACTACACAAGGAAAAGGGAGCCATAAGACAAGTTACTGTTATAACTTAAAATGGAAACACAGCATTTTTTCTGACTTAGGAAATCACACGTGTTTTCATATGAAGTAACTCATAATAGGAATTTGTTCCTTCTATATGTCATTACCAGAAAACAAACAACTTTTTGTCGTCCTTGTATTTTCGCGTTTTCTGCAACTTAGGAGCTCACGGCGCATGCACAAAGATTGTTTATTGTTTACGAGTACCCCTATATTGAGTGAGAAGCTAATATTTGGTATTTGGTGCAAGAAATAAATTGCCTTCAAAAATATGACCTCCTAGTTCACAGAAAAACGATAACTTTATTGTTATTCAAGATAAAATTTCAAAGTGATCCGTTACCGCCAATGATCCGATACCGCCACTTCAGCTGTAGTGGCTACCTCTCAATGTAGAGGGGTAGCCACTACGTTCAGATCGTTGAACTAGAAAAATATATGCAGTTAACTGAAACTCACAAAGTTGGCAACATACGCCAATGATTCCTAGAAGTCTGCTACCATATTCATACCAGAACTGATAATGAAATAATATTTCAGATCAACTCGTGGCCAAGTGTGCTTCAAGTTCAGATATCCGAGAACAAAGCTAGGCATTTAAAACACTTTACAATGCAGCGTCAGGACTGCATTGGGGGAAAGGAAACTTAAAATACTGCATTTTTTTTATTGAATATGGGTTCCATGGCCAACGGACAGGTGCATAAAACACCATACCACAAATTTTCATTGAGAAAACAGTCGCATAATTCTAAGAAATTCAAACAGGTGCCATGATAGCTTGCAAGTAATATGACAATTGTGCAGTCTCCATATAATAATAGTGTGTAGTATTATAATTAAGGCAATTTTTCTAATTATTTGAATTTAGACAGCATTGTATATCAGTGTTTTCTTGGCCCTGCTTACCTTGAAAGAAATGTAAACAGACAACGAAAATAAAGCTGGGAGTTTGAGAATTTACTCCCATGCAGCTCTGTCGCTGCATTTTGAAGAATTTTGATTTCCTAGCATGGTTCTTGGATATCTGAAGCACAGTTGGCCACAAGTTCTCTGTAAATATTATGTTATTACCAGTTCTGGTATGAATATGGTACCGTAGTTGACTTCCAGGAATCATTGGTGCCTGTCGTGAACTCGGTGAATTGATTGTATATATTTTTCATGTTCTATACATGTACATCACAACCTTCATTTTGATGTACAGTACAGTCGCCATGGACTGGTTGTAATCCATGTGTGGTTAGTAATGTCCATGCATGTGTTTACCAGGTAATAAAAATAATCATTATCAAAATTTTAATTAATGAAGCTCCGGGTCATAGCCGGTGCTTCGTTAATTAAATTTTTGGTAATAATTCCTATAATTAGTGTTTAGAATCTAATATTATTGCGTCTGTGGAAATATTGTCCACCCATGGCGACCATACTGTATAATTTGTACATATTTAAGTTTTGTGTGATTGTGCTGTCTGTACGGAGTATGGGCAGAGTTTCCAAGTTGCAAACCTTGTTCCAAAATAGGAATGTAGTTTGCATCATGCAAGTAAGAAATCACTTACAGTTAAAACTAGAAGTCCTGTCATGAAATGCGCACAAATAGCGCGTTAATGTGCACGTTATGGCCCAAGTAAAGCTATCAAATTCTGCACATATCGCCTGTGCACAAGCAATGTTTCAGCCAATGGACCTCCGGGTTACCCGGAGGTCCATTGGCAGAAACATTGCATGTGTTTGCTATGAGTAACCAGGAGAACCTGCAGTGCTTTGGATGCCATTCGATATGGCAAATGCACGCAATTCCAACATGCAATTAAGCCTAGATAAGCGCACTATTCGTTACAGGACTTCTAGTTTTAACTGTAACAGGGGCCGCGGAACTGGGGGGGCTTCAGCCCCACCACTTTTTTTGCAGGGCCATGTTTTTTTGTGTGCATATATTTTAACACAACCAATGACTGGTGAAACAAGGGATGGATCCAGAGCCTCCCACGTATTTTTTGCCAGCTATGTTTCTCTCGTACTGGTTCAGTTTCGATGGATTTCGGATCATTTTTAGCTTAACTTGACATAGTCAAGATAAGCTATTTCCATCACGCGTGCGGAAGTCTGTTAGTCTGTGACGTCTGTTCACATTTTCCTTTAGCACGGGCTACACCCCGCAGTTCTTGTCTGATCGTCATGAAATTTCATATGCAGGTTTGGGGTCATGTCTAGATGAGAACGTCCCCTTTTGGTCGCAATCGGGCAACCGGTATGGCTGCCCGAGCCCAAAACCATTAGCACAGTCTACAGGTCGTATTTATGAAGGGGTTTCATTGTAAGTTGGTAGGATGCCTCTGTATAATGCCTAGATGAGAACGTCCCCTTTTGGGCATGATCTATCAACCCTGATGGCTGCCCAAGCCCGAAACCCAAAAACTTTTAGCACAGTCTGCAGGTCATGTTTAATGTGAAGGGATTTCATTGTAACTTGGTAGGATGACTCCTTATGATATCTAGATGAGAATTTCCCCATTTGGGCATGATCTGCCAACCGTGACGACTGCCCAAGCCCAAAACCCGAAAACCTTTAGCACAGTCTACAGGTCATATTTATTGAGGAATTTCATTGTAACTTGGTGGGTTGACTTCATACAATGTCTAGATGAGAACGTCTCCTTTTGGAAGTGATTGGGCAACTGCGACGGCTACAGGGGCCCGAAGCCCGAAAACCTTTAGCACAGTCTAGAGGTCATATTTATGAAGGGATTTCATTGTAACTTGGTAGGATGACTCCAAATAATGTCTAGATGAGAATGTCCCATATTGATCGCGACCATGCAGCCTTGATGGGTGCCCGAGCCCAAAAACCTTTAGCATAGGCAAAAGGTCATATTTATAGAAGGATTTCATTGTAACCTGTTAGGTTGACTCCATATAATGCCTAGATGATGACATCCACTTTTGGTCGTGATTGGTCAGTTGTGATGGCTACAAGTGCCCAAAGCCCAAAAACCTTGAGCACAGTCTACAGGTCATATTTATGAAGGGATTTCATTGTAACTTCTTAGGATCACTCCAGATGATGCCCAGATGAGATTGTCCCCTATGGTTGCGATCATTCAACCATGATGGCTGCCCGAGCCCGATGCCCGAAAACCTTTAGCACAGTCTACAGGTCATATTTATGAAGGGATTTCATTGTAACTTGGTATGTTAACTTCATATAATGTCTAGATGAGAACGTCCCCTTTTGGACGTGATTGGGCAACTGTGACGGCTAAAGGTGCCTGAAAACCTTTAGCACAGTCTACAGGTCATATTTATGAGGGGATTTCATTGTAACTTGGTAGGATGACTCCAAATAATGTCTAGATGAGAACGTCCCATTTTGATCGCGATCATTCAGCCTTGATGGGTGCCCGAGCCCAAAAACCTTTAGCATAGGTAAAAAGGTCATATTTCTGGGAGGATTTCATTGTAACCTATTAGGTTGACTCCATATAATGCCTAGATGATGACATCCCCTTTTGGTCAGGATTGGTCAGCTGTGATGGCTACAAGTGCCCGAAGCCCGAAAACCTTGAGCACAGTCTACAGGTCATATTTATGAAGGGATTTCATTGTAACTTGGTAGGATGACTCCAAATAATGTCTAGATGAGAACGTCCCATTTTGGTCTTGATCATTCAGCCTTGATGGGTGCCCGAGCCCAAAAACCTTTAGCATAGGCAAAAGGTTATATTTATAGAAGGATTTCATTGTAACCTGTTAGGTTGACTCCATATAATGCCTAGATGATGACATCCCCTTTTGGTCGTGATTGGTCAACTGTGACGGCTTCAGGGGCCCGAAGCCCAAAAACCTTGAGCACAGTCTACAGGTCATATTTATGAAGGGATTTCATTGTAACTTTGTAGGATCACTCCAGATGATGCCCAGATGAGAATGTCCCCTTTTGGTTGTGATCATTCAACCATGATGGCTGCCAGAGCCCAAAGCCCAAAAACCTTTAGCACAGTCTACAGGTCATATTTATTAAGGGATTTCATTGTAACTTGGTAGGTTGACTTCATATAACGTCTAGATGAGAACGTCCCCTTTGGATGCAATTTGGAAACTGACGGCTACAGGAGCCCGAAGCCCGAAAACCTCTAGCACAGTCTACAGGCCATATTTATGAAGGGATTTTAATGTAACTAGATAGGATGACTCGTTTTGGAATAATTTCAGTGTAACCTGGTAACTTTTGTTGATATACGTTAACTGTGAGGGCCACATACATTAACTGTGAGGTCATATTAACCCACCCCTCAGCTCTTTAGTACAGTGTGCACCTCATATTATTTTTATCATAAACATAGCATACAGGGAACAGAAATGAACATATTCCCAATTATCAAAATTCTTGTCTTATTTCATAATCCTTTCATAAACATTGAACATTATCGTTTTCATCAAACACAACACACAAGTTAAGCTACAGTGTCATTGACACTTTCATTTGCAGTAAGTGGTAGCAAACGCTAAAATGTATACAGTCTGTTAAAAAATTGGTTATCTTTAATAGATCGTAACCTTAAAGTCATACAAGTACCAAATCCACCCCAGACATGATAATCCACAGAGAGTATAATTGCTGTTAATGTCTGGTAAAGCATATAGGTGAGGTCTATTTATCAGCTTTGGTCGTTACGACCAAAGCTGATAAA
Organism: Pictodentalium vernedei; assembly: GCA_031216915.1. Lineage (NCBI taxonomy): Eukaryota > Metazoa > Mollusca > Scaphopoda > Dentaliida > Dentaliidae > Pictodentalium > Pictodentalium vernedei. The sequence goes on from CM062294.1 coordinate 263,635,970, forward strand.
TAGACCTCACCTGTATGCTTTACCGACGTTTTATAACGGCTCTCAACGTGTGAAATCTTTCAAATACATCTCCTGAAAAATCTCAAATTATCTGCTCAGATGCATGGTAATGTGGGTTTTGGGACCCTGGAATTTAAAATTTTCGTATCGACAACCATCCATCACCAGATCCAGCCCCATCACTTTGAAAATCTCCCCGCGCGCCCCTGCTTAACAAACTGGCATAACTGCCACAAACAACAATTATGAGTCGAACATTACTGACAGTTAATCCATATTGATATGATTGATAACGAGTGGATATATCGATACAAGGAATGTAGGTAACATGCCCCTGCGACCATCATGCTTGACTGAACCCGACCAAAATAGGAAGTTCTCAGCTAGACATACAGAGTCATCCTACCAACTTACAATGAAATCCCTTCATAAATACATGCTGTAGACTGTGCTAAAGGTTTTCAGGTTTCTGGCCTGCGCAGCCATCATGGTTCACTGATCATGACCAAAAGGGGACATCTAGACATGACTGTTATAGCCCCCATATTATATTGAGATTGATATATCCTTAGTAGATAATTATATGAGAAAGATATTTTTTTTTATTGCTGCATTTTCTGACTGGTCTAACTCTTTTGCACTCAGTGACCTTGTTTACATCTTTGTTACACTGATATATTGTACATATAGCTGTTGATTGTTTAATTGTTTAAATAGGTCAATAACCTTGTTTACTTGAACTTTAACAGAATCCCCCAGAAACTAATAGAACATTGCAGAAACTTCCTCTTCTGGGACATTCTATCTGGTTACTATATAAAGGTTTGTCAACAGAATTCAAAAACTCATTCTTAGAAAGCCTTTCAAAAAGACTCACTTCAGTTATTTCCATTGGAGAATATTATTGTTTCAGAACAGTGCATTTATTATAGAAGCAGTGCTTCTTTGTGAATTTGGAAGATTGATTCCAAAGGAGAATTTTGAAGAGAATTTGTTCGTCTTGGAAAAGAGAATTTATACTTTCTGTGAAACAGAATAATATTTTGTGAAAAGCCAGGATTCTACTGGATTGTTTGGAAATTACCTGTGGCGCCAATACTTCTTGGATTTTTACTCCATTTGAATTTTGCAGAGCGTTTTATTATATTTTATTGGAGACTGCTGAAATTTCTAAGTGAAAATTTTATTATAAATCTACGGGATACTGTTTCTGAAGAGACATTCTTGGATTTAATACTACATCTACCAGCTGGTAACTTTCTTCAGAAGATACTTTGCCACTGGATTCTGTCAAACTGTACTTTGGACTAATTCTATAATTGATAAGTACCATTGTTTTTTTTATTTTCTGTAACCCAATTAGTGTAAAAGATCTTTGTATCATTTTTTTTTTTATATCAATTTTTTTAAATTAAATTTCAGAATAGTTAAATTCATAGTTTTGTTGCTGATTCTCAGATTTCTTTCTGTTACCAATATCATTAATAATTCCACACCGTAACAGAAATTGGGGGCTCGTTGCCGAGATTGAATATAAGATAACGAGAAAGCTTTATTTGCATATTTCAATTATTATTTTGGCTCACTTTCAAAACATTTAAACTTTCTTAGAAACTTTCAGTTATATAATCTGAGAACCAGCAAACCTTTTCATCATGGTATTTATTGTGACAGAATTTTTTTCTGAATTTGAAAGATCTCCTAGTTTGGCCCTTTTAGAATCTCTTAAGAAGGAGGATTTATTTCAACTTGCTCAGTGTCTAAAATTACCTGCCACCCCTGGTCTGAACAAGCATAAACTTAAACAGCTCATTGTTAATCATTATATTGAGGAGGGTCTTTTGCCTCAGTCTGGGTCACCTGTCTCTGAACCACAACCTACTGATGCCCTTGAACTCAAAAAGTTAGAATTAGAACTAAAGAGATTAGAAATGCAACAAGAAATGAAAAGGCAGGAAAATGAAATGAAATTAAAAGAATTAGAGGCCCAAAAAGAAAAAGAAGAAAGAGAAAATGAAATTAAATTAAAAGAATTAGAAGCTCAAAAAGAAAGGGAACAAATTCAGGCTCAAAAAGAAAGGGAACAAATTCAGGCTCAAAAAGAAAGGGAACAAATACAAATTCAGGCTCAAAAAGAAAAGGAGGATAGGGAATTAAAATTAAGGGAAATAGAAACTCAAAAAGAAATGCACTTAAAAGAATTAGAAATTCAAAAGGAAATAAAAATAAAAGAATTAGAATCACAGCGTCAAGGCTCAGATGTAATTTCCCCAAGTAGATTTGATGCAACTAAACATGTTAGGCTAGTTCCCCCCTTTCAAGAAAAAGAAATTGATAAATATTTTTTACATTTTGAAAAAGTGGCAACAAGTTTAGAATGGCCAAGGGATGTCTGGACTTTGCTATTGCAAAGTGTTTTAAAAGGGAAGGCCCAAGAAATCTATTCCGCTCTATCTTCTGAGCAAAGCAATAATTATGACACTGTTAAAGAGGCTATACTTAAGGCATATGAACTTGTTCCAGAGGCCTATAGGCAGAAATTCAGAAATTATTATAAAAACGAAAATCAAACTCATGTGGAATTTGCCAGAGAAAAGCAAAATTTATTTGACAGGTGGTGCCATTCAAAAGAAATAGGGAAAGATTTCTCTAAATTAAAAGAAATGATGCTAATTGAAGAGTTCAAAGGAAAGATACATTCAGATATAAAGGCCCACCTGGATGAACAAAAAGCTGACACTTTGAACAGAGCAGCAGTACTAGCAGATGACTATGCCTTAACTCATAAAATGAGTCGTAACGCCACAAATTTTTGGCCCAACAAGAATTCTTTCCAAAGTGGACCTAGACCAGCTTCAGATAAAACTCATCCTTCCAATCATCCTTCCCATCCTACAAACTTTTCACCACCTAAATTTAATCGGAAGCCTAATGAGAATAAGTCATCCAATGCCAGCCCTACACCATTACGACCCAACAGTTCAACTAAAACTTGTAATTATTGTAAGAAAGCAGGTCATTTAATATCTGATTGCTGGCTGTTAAAAAGGAAAAATGAGTCCTCTACTTCACAGAATGCACTAGCATGTGCTCCATGCCCTGAAAATTATGTAATAAAGCAAGATGCTTTAGAAAATTATAAGCCATTTATTTCTGAAGGCTTTGTTTCCCTTGAGGGGGATAAGCACTGTTCCTTACCAATAAAAATACTGAGAGACACAGGGGCTACTCAGTCATTAATGTTAGAAGGCATTTTGCCATTTTCTGAAGAAAGTGCTACAGGGGCACAAGTTCTAATATCAGGTATTGAGTCAAACTCTTTAAATGTCCCACTTCATAAAATAAATTTAAGAAGTAGCTTAGTAAATGGGACTGTGACAGTAGGAATCAGACCTACTCTACCTGTAAAAGGTATTTCTTTATTATTGGGAAATGACTTAGCTGGTGACAAAGTCACTGTAGAACCTCAAGTGGTGGATAAGCCGAGCACAGATGAAAGTATTATTAATTTGAAGGAATGTTTTCCTTTTGCTTTTCCAGCATGTGCTGTGACTCGGTCCATGGCAAAGAAAGCTGAGGTTGATAACAACCTCAATTGTGTTGATTTAAACAGCAAAGCAGAGGATAAGAACAGTCACAGAATTACGGATTCTGAAGACATTGATTTGTCTCAGACATTTCTGAGTCAGTGTGATGACTCCTCCAAAAATTGTAAAGAGGCCACTACACCTGAGAGTGATAGGGGGACCTCCTTGAATGTCATTTCCCGGACTTCTTTAATTCAGGAACAGGAAAGTGATCCTGACCTTGCAGAGCCACGTGAAAAGGCTCTAACACAGGCTGAAGCCCAAAACTCCCCTGTCTGTTATTTCAGAAAATCTGGTGTACTTATGAGGAAATGGCGACCACCAGAAGTACCCTCCAATAGTGATTGGGAGGTTATTTATCAAATAGTTGTCCCCACTAAATACCGGAATGAAATAATAAGCCTGGCTCATGAAAATCCAATGGCTGGACATTTGGGAGTTAGGAAAACCTACTCTCGTATTCAACAATGTTTTTACTGGCCCAAGCTTCGACAGGATGTTGTCGAATTTTGTAAAACCTGCCACACCTGTCAAATTGTAGGAAAACCCAACCAGAAGATTCCTCCTGCTCCCCTTCAACCAATCCCCGCTTTTGAGGAGCCATTTAGTAGAATTATTATTGATTGTGTTGGCCCATTGCCTAGAACAAGATCTGGAAATGAATATCTTCTTACCATCATGTGTGCTTCTACACGATTTCCTGAGGCTATTCCTCTAAGAAATATTAAAACTAAGACTATAGTTAAGGCCTTGATAAAATTTTTCACGACTTTCGGTCTACCCAGGTCAGTACAATCGGACCAAGGCTCAAATTTTATGTCAAACATTTTTCAGCAGGTGATGTATGAGCTCAAAATTAAGCAGTACACATCAAGTGCCTATCATCCCAAAAGTCAAGAAGCTCTAGAACGCTTTCATCAAACACTGAAGACCATGATAAAGGCCTATGGGGAGGATAATGAGAAGGACTGGGATGAAGGAGTACATCTCCTCTTATTTGCAGTCCGTGAGACTGTACAGGAATCTCTGGGATTCAGCCCTTTTGAATTAGTGTTTGGACACTCAGTGAGGGGTCCACTCACTGCTTTGAAGGAGAAATGGCTCGGGGAAGAGCCACCTGAAATTTCTCTTCTGGACTATGTGTCCACTTTTAAGGAAAAACTGCACCAGGCCAGAGAAATGGCAAATAAACATTTACAGAAAGCCCTGAGTCATATGAAGACCTGGTATGATAAAAAGGCAAAATTTCGCACCTTTAAACCTGGGGACAAGGTGTTAGTATTATTCCCTTTAAAGGGCAATGCTTTACAAGCAAGATATTCAGGCCCTTATATTGTTAAGCACAAGATCAGTGATACTGATTATGTTGTTGAGACTCCCGATAGACTCAAAAATACTCAGCTGTGCCATATAAATATGTTGAAAACTTATTATGAGAGAGAACCAAACTGTTTACCAGTCTCAACAGTCACCAACATGGATGAGCTGGAAAATCCTGTAGAGGATATTCATGAAGGCGGCGAAAATGTACCTCTGAAGTTACAGAACTCAGATGTCCTGAGAGATCTACAAAATAAAACAGATTATTTACTGCCTGACCAAAGAAAAGATTTAGTTGATTTAATTTTCAAATATCAACACTTATTTCCCGATGTGCCTAGTAGGACATCTGTTATTTTTCATGATGTTGATGTAGGAGAGGCAAATCCCATCAAACAGCATCCATATAGATTGAACCCTTTCAAAGCTGAGATCATGCGAAAGGAAATACAGTATATGCTGGACAATGATATCATAGAACCTAGCCATAGCAACTGGAGTTCGCCCTGTATACTCGTCCCAAAACCTGATGGCAGTTACCGATTTTGTACAGATTACCGAAAGGTGAACAGCCTCACCAAAACAGACAATTATCCCATTCCTAGAATTGATGACTGCATTGACAAACTTGGCCATGCTAAATTTGTGACAAAATTTGACTTGTTAAAGGGTTATTGGCAAGTCCCTTTAACAGAAAAAGCAAAAGAAATATCTGCTTTTGTTACACCATTTGGATTGTATCAATATAAAGTTACCCCTTTTGGCATGAAAAACTCTCCGGCAACGTTCCAGCGCATGGTTAACCACTTAATTGCAGACCTAGATCACAGTGAAGCTTATATTGATGATGTTATTATACACACAGATACAAATTGGGCTGATCATCTAAAGCATATTCAAGAATTTTTTGACAAAGTGACCCAAGCCAACCTAACTATTAACTTGGTAAAATCAGAATTTGGCAAAGCAACTGTAAATTATTTAGGTCATGTTGTTGGGCAGGGGCAGGTGAGGCCGATTGCGGCTAAAGTTGATGCCATTGTAAATTTTCCAGTACCAAACTCTAAAAAAGAGCTCATGAGATTCTTAGGCATGGCTGGATATTATAGAAAATTTTGTTTAAATTTTTCAGATGTTGTCTCCCCTTTGACCAGTTTATTGAGCAAAAGGGTTAAGTTTGTTTGGACTGAGGAATGCCAGAAATCCTTTAACAGAATAAAAACTTTATTAAATAATTCCCCTGTCCTGGCCAGTCCCAATTATGAAAAGCCCTTCAAATTATTCATAGATGCAAGTGACAATGGAGCAGGTGGGTATATTGCCCAGGAAGATTCCCAAGGTATTGATCACCCTGTATGTTATTTTTCCAGAAAATTTCTCAAACATCAAAAGAATTACTCTACAGTAGAAAAAGAAACTTTGGCTCTAATTTTGGCATTAACCCATTTTGATGTGTATCTAGGAACCGCCCAATGTCCAATTACAGTTTACACCGATCATTACCCCTTAACATTTATCAATAAAATGAAAAACAAGAATCAAAGATTATTGCGGTGGAGTTTAGCCCTTCAAGAATATAATTTAGAGATTAGGCATATTTCGGGAAGAGATAATGTTGTAGCTGATGCTCTTTCCAGAATATCCTAATTTAAAATGATATGATCGGTCCCTATTCACTTCAAGTGTATATATGTTTATTAAAAAAAAAAAAAATTGTGAAGATTATGGTGTGTGTGTATTGTAAACCAGTCAGAGTCTGCTAAAATTATGTAAAAAGTTTTCAGTACCTTCAAACTTTTTCTTTTAAGGCGGGGTGTGTTATAGCCCCCATATTATATTGAGATTGATATATCCTTAGTAGATAATTATATGAGAAAGATATTTTTTTTTATTGCTGCATTTTCTGACTGGTCTAACTCTTTTGCACTCAGTGACCTTGTTTACATCTTTGTTACACTGATATATTGTACATATAGCTGTTGATTGTTTAATTGTTTAAATAGGTCAATAACCTTGTTTACTTGAACTTTAACAGAATCCCCCAGAAACTAATAGAACATTGCAGAAACTTCCTCTTCTGGGACATTCTATCTGGTTACTATATAAAGGTTTGTCAACAGAATTCAAAAACTCATTCTTAGAAAGCCTTTCAAAAAGACTCACTTCAGTTATTTCCATTGGAGAATATTATTGTTTCAGAACAGTGCATTTATTATAGAAGCAGTGCTTCTTTGTGAATTTGGAAGATTGATTCCAAAGGAGAATTTTGAAGAGAATTTGTTCGTCTTGGAAAAGAGAATTTATACTTTCTGTGAAACAGAATAATATTTTGTGAAAAGCCAGGATTCTACTGGATTGTTTGGAAATTACCTGTGGCGCCAATACTTCTTGGATTTTTACTCCATTTGAATTTTGCAGAGAATTTTATTATATTTTATTGGAGACTGCTGAAATTTCTAAGTGAAAATTTTATTATAAATCTACGGGATACTGTTTCTGAAGAGACATTCTTGGATTTAATACTACATCTACCAGCTGGTAACTTTCTTCAGAAGATACTTTGCCACTGGATTCTGTCAAACTGTACTTTGGACTAATTCTATAATTGATAAGTACCATTGTTTTTTTTATTTTCTGTAACCCAATTAGTGTAAAAGATCTTTGTATCATTTTTTTTTTTATATCAATTTTTTTAAATTAAATTTCAGAATAGTTAAATTCATAGTTTTGTTGCTGATTCTCAGATTTCTTTCTGTTACCAATATCATTAATAATTCCACACCGTAACAGAAATTAACAATGACCTCGAACCTGCATATGAAATTTTGTGTATCCTGTGCTAAAGAAAATGTGAACAGACTCACAGACTTGTGCACATGTGATGGCAATAGCTTATCTTAACTTTGTCAAGTTAAGCTAAAACTCTCCATTCCAATTTTATTGTTGTTGAAATTTTGTCTCAAAATCATACATGTACATGTAGCTTATGATCCGCTCATTGGAATGAGCCTATTGAGCTTGTTCCAATGAGGGGTTATAAGTAGGGCTGCACGATATTCAAAACTGAATACCGGTATCGGTATTCAAAAAAATACTGCGGTTTACAGGTGTATCAAAAACTATTCAGAAAAATGAACATAAGTATCACAATCGAGGCTTGAGCATCACAGTTGGAACGAATTAGCATGCCTTGATGATGCGGTTCAAAAAACCTTTACCCAAGGCAGACGATATCAAAATTTATTATTTTAAAAAAAAGTTTTATCAGATTTTCCAAAAAAAATTTCTACAAAACCATATCTTGTGACTCTCATTGGAACAAGCTCAACGAGATCGTTCCAATGAGGGGTCACATGATATAGTTTTGTTGAAATTTTTTAAAAGTATTTTTTCAACTGCTGAAATTGTATATTACGTGAGCACATGCAGACGATTCCTTTGGTAAAGGGACAATATTATTCATTCGGGCTACACTTAAAAAACACAAGACATCTTGAAAATTAAATTGTGAGGAAATAAAATAATGACGATAAACCAATATTTTGTAATTACACCGGTATTCGATCGATATTGGTTTGAATACCGGTATATATCAGTTTATAGATATACTGCACAGCCCTAGTTATAAGCTATGTTTTTGAGACAAAAATTGAAGATTTTTATTAATTGAGGAGTTTATTTTGCATTATTAGCTCACCTGACTGAAAGTCAGGGTGAGCTTTTCTGATCACTTGTCGTCCGTCGTCCGTCGTCCGGCGTGAAGGTGGTGTTTGGGTCTTTTTCTTCCAAACCACTGGCCGCATGTTAATGAAATTTCATGTGAGTAGGGGTTATATAGCGGCATTTTGATTTTTGGGCAAATTAGGTTTCGGCTCATATTGAGCAGAGGGGTGGGGCAAAAATGCTCCAATTCTTAAAAAATCTTCTTCTCAAGAACCAGCAATAGCAGAGACTTGATATTTGGTATGCAGCTTCCTTTTGAGGTGTAGACTCAAGTTTGTTCAAGAGAAGTTTGTAGGTCTATACTTGGCGATGTTATGGGAGGAGCAAAAATTTTGGCCCCACCCCAAATTTCTATTTTTTAAACCGAGAGGCCAATTTGAACCAAATTTTATGTGAGGGCTTATTGGGTCATAAGTACCTAATTTATGCAGAAATTTTTTTTCCTGTAGCCCCGTGGGAACCACAGGAGCTAAAAATAGAAAAAAATTAAAACGCCTATATCTCAAAAACTGCACGGCAGTGAGAATTTTTATTTGGTGTGAAGCTTTCTTGGGACCAACAGAAAGGATTGGTAAAAAAAAATTGCTATCGGTTTTATCATAGGGTACTTTTTCGGGACTCTGAAAAAGTGCTGAGTCAGTATTTTTTAACACAGTAGGCAATGGGAAAAAAATAAAGAATTGTTTTCTTCCAAACCACTGCTCTAAAAGCTTTCATATTTTACATATAACATCTTTGGAACATTGATTCACATATTTGTAGAAATCAAATTCCTCGGTCCATATTTGGGTTCCCTATGGGAACCCAAATGTTCAAATTAGTGCAATATGAGGGATATATTTTAAAAATCTTCTTCTTCGGATCCACAAATCAGAATCTTTTGATATTTGCTATGCATCATCCTTAGGGGGGTGAGATTGATGTTTGTTCAAGCCAAGTCCCTGAGTTCATATTTGGACTCCCTTTGGGAACCCAAATTGTAACTTAGTGCAATACGAGGTATATTCTTTTAAAATCTTCTTCTTCGCATCCACCGGTCAGAATCTTTTGATATTTGGTATACAGTATGCTTAGGGAGGTGAGATTCAAGTTTGTTCAAGTCAAGTCCTTCGGCTCATATTTGGTCTCCCTGTGGGAGCCCAAATTATAACTTAGTTCAATATGAGGAATATTCTTTAAAAAAAATTTTTTTTTCAGATCCACCAGTCAAAATGTTTTGATATTTGATGTACAGCATTCTTAGGGGCTGAGAGTGAAGTTTGGTAAAGCCAAGTACCTGGGTTCATATTTGGGCTCACTGTGGGAGCCCAAATTATACCAAAATTTTTATTTTCCAAACCAAAAAGTCGATTTGAACCAAATTTGATATGAGGGCTTATTGGGTCATAAGTACCTAATTTATGCCGAAAATTGTTTTCCTGTCCCCCACGGGAACTGCAGGAGCTAAAAAATTTTTTTCTTTTTAAATGCCCATATCTCCAGAACTACATGGCACTGAGAATTTTTATATGGTGTGAAGCTTCCTTAGGACCGGAAGAAAAAAATGGTAAAAATTTTATCATAAGGTTCTTTTCTAGGACTAAAAGTGCCGAGTCATCATTTTTTAACAGTGTAGCTAATGGGAATAACGTTGAAGAATCTTCTTCTCCCAAAACACTGCTTCAGAAGCTTTTATTTTTGGGCTCCCTATGGGAGCCCATGTATAACTTAGTTCAGTATGAGAAATATTCTTAAAAAATCTTTTTTTTCTGTTACTCCTGTCAGAATCTTTTGATATTTGATTTTTGATTTTCTTAGAAGTGGCAAATTGAAGTTTGTTCAAGTTCTGCTTTATTGATAAAATTGGGCCCAGTAGTAACCAATTCCTGCATTGAAAGCCCTGTAAAGTGGGCAGTGATAGGCATAAACGATTGACCAAACCTGATATTATAATTATGCCTCTGTAATGATGTAGCCTTAGAAAGTGACCTTAAATTCCAATAAATAAATAGATAAATTATTGAGTACCCAATATGGGGATCTAACATATGAACACTCTGGGTTACTAAGTAGAGAAAACACTTTTATGTTGAAAAACTGATAATAACCACAAGGCAGAATCCCTTGCTATTTTGGTGATATGACTCGGCCAGTATCAGGTGAGCGCCCTCAGGCCCCGTGGGGCCTCTTGTTAGCTCATCTTGACAAAGTCAAGCTGAGCTAATCTCATCGCTCTCCGTCCGCCGTACGTCGTCCGTCAACACCATGTTTTGTTCTCCTCCTCCAAAGCCACTGGGCCAATTCAAGTGAAAGTTTCTGTGAGTGATGGTCCCAAAGGGGCATTTCATTTGTGTTCAACTCAGCATGCCCAGCCCCATAGGGAGGGAGTGGGGGAAAATGCACCAAAATATTTTTAAAATCTTCTTCTCAAGAACCAGTGTGTACAATGACTTGATATTTGCTATGGAGCTTCCATATGAGGTGTAGAATCAAGTTTGTTCAAACAAAGTCTGTGAAGTAATATTTGGCTTTGTAATAGGAGGGGTAAGATTTTTGGCCCCGCCTAAAATTTCTATTTTCTGAACCGATGGTCTGGTATGAACCAAATTTGGTTTGTGGTAGTATTGGGTCATAAGTACTTGACCCATGCAAAAAAAAAAATTCCTGCATCCCCATGGGAACCCTGGAAGCTAAAAATAGAAATATTTTCAAACGCCCATATTTCCCAAACCCCACGGAACAGAGACCTTTTATTTGGTATGAAGTATCCTTATGACCAGTAGAATTGAATGGTAAAAAAAAATTGCCATCGGTTATGTTAGGGTGTTCTGTAATGGGGCATCGAAAAAATGCTGAGTCAGCATATTTGCAAAAAATTTAAAAAATCTTTTCTCCAGAACCAATCATCAGAATCTTTTGGTATTTGGTATACAGCATTCATGGGGGGGGGGGGGGGGGGGGGGGGGGGGGGGGGGGGGGGGGGGCAGGGGGCAGATAAAGGTTTGTTGAAATAAAGCTCATTGGTTCATATTTGGGCTCTCTACAGGAGCCCGAAGTTTTAACATAGGGTAATATGGGGAATATTCTTTAAAAATCTCCTTCTTCAGAACCACCAGTCAGAATCTTTTAATATTTGGTGTACATCATTGTTATGAGGGTCAGATTCTAGATTGTTCAAACCAAGTCCCTAGGTTAATATTTGGGCTTCCTACGGGAGCCCAAATTTTATCTTTGTTCAGTATGGAGGGTAATTTAAAAAAATCTTCTTCTTCAGATCCATCAGTCAGAATGCTTTGATATTTGGTATGCAACATCTCTATGGGGGTCAGATTCAAGTTTGTTCAAATCAGATCCCTAGGTATATATTTGGGCTGACTATGGTAGCCCAATTTTTTACTTAGTGCAATATGAGGAAATTTCTTTAAAAATCTTCTTCTTCACATCCACCAGTCGGAATGCTTTTATATTTGGTAAACAACATCCCTGGGGCGGGGGGGTCAGATTCCAGGTTGTTCAATTCAAGTGCCTAGGTTAGGTCAGAATGCTTTCACATTTGGTATACAACATTTCTAGGGGGGGTCAGATTCAAGTTTGTTCAAATCGGATCCATATGTTAATATTTGGGCTCGCTATGGTAGCCCAAATTTGAACTTAGTGCAATTCGAAGAAATTTCTTTACAATTTCTCTTCTTCAGATCCAACAGTCAGAATGCTTTCATATTCGGTACACAACATCTCTAGGGAAGTCAGATTTAACGGTGTTCAAATCAAGAGACTGGGTTAATATTTGGGCTCTCTATGGGAGCCGGAATTGGCCATTTTGCTGAAGAATTAAAATTTTTGTATTCAGTTCCCTCTAGAGGTACTAAGATTAATCCACATAGGTTGTATCAAGGGGCTTCTTAGGGGATCTCTACATTTTACTTATGATCAACTGAAGAAAAGGCATGATGCCCAGATTATTTTTGTCACTCCTGAGGGACTCAAGGACTGACAGTGTAGCCTATGTAGATGGCTTGTTTAATGTAGACTCATTCTTGGACTCTGTTTTAATTGTGTTCTGTACAAGATGAGCGCTTCAGGCCCCGTGGGGCCTCTTGTATAATTATATCTTTTCACAGTAACTCTGGCCACCCCTTGTCAAATGGTCAACTTATTGTTTTATGCCCCTGTCACAATATGGCTGGGGCATATATTGTTACCCTTGTCTGTCATTCTGTTATTCCTTCATTCTTAAATATCAGTTTTCTGGACCTTTTTTCACCAGGCCTGGCATTCTTTGGGAGTGTGGGAGTGCTGCACGCCTAGAAAAAATTGAGGAGGGCAGTTTTTTGCACCCCTTGATTTTCTGGAATGCCAGACCTGTTTGGGACTGCCTTTAAAATCTATTATCATTTCGTCCCCTGAGTTCCAATGTGTTCTCTGTGCCTACTGGCACAGAGAACACATTGGAACTCGGGGGACGATTTGTCAATGTTGCATTGATTCGCAATAATTCATGACCCATTCTGTGTCACATTTCCATAGATTTTTAGTGTAGAAGACAGTCACCTAAGAATTGAATGCAACTTTTGAATAATGAGAAGATGAGTGTGCCAATTTTTCCACTATGTAGCTGAATGAAGTACAATTTTTCAGTCACAATATTAATACATTGAAGTGAATATAACCAAAATAGCATACAAGTTAGTTTTTGCATTGAAAATTTCAGATGCAATTGCCCTCCCAAGCAATATCTGAGGAGTGCAACTGTTTTGGACCCCTTGATTTTCTAGATTGCCAGGACTGTTTTTTCACCATACATGTACATTGAGATAATTAGCTGATATTTAGTATGTGGCGTTGTCATGTATACCTACAAATCAAGTTTGAGTTAGGTCTCAGTCGGATGATTTTTTTGCTGAGTTATTGACTTTGACCTTAGTTCATGGTGTGAAAACTCAGAGAATCAGTTTTCCAGATTTGATTTGCTCATGGAGGAAAACATGTCTTACTGAAACATCTGGTTCAAATTTATTTCTTTTTGTCCTTATAAACATTTATACATTAATTAGGGAAAAGTAAGGGGTGTGCTGGCTCAGTAGGTAGAGGTGCAGGATGCAAGCTAAGAGGTCCTCGGTTCGAATCCCACCTGCGGCAACCACGTTGTATCCTTGGGCAAGACACTTTACCCCCATTGCCTACATGGGGCACTGTGGCATTGTGTACCAAGGCGTACTGCACATCGATGGCACGCTTATCTTCAACCAATGTTAACCCTGCTTGTGTGGAGTTAGTACGTTGGGGAGCTGATAGTTGCTTGGTGGTTCTCTCTGTGTACTCCAACTTCCTCCACTTGTAAAACTGTCTGAGTCATGATTAGCCACTGTGCAGAAATATGTGACCTTAAAACATCATAAATAAATAGGGAAAAGTAATCATGAGGTCATAAAAAAATAATCATTATTATATGTCATGTACATATAATGTCAAATGTAATTGATTACTTTTGTTTACTTGTGATTACAAAATACCTTGATTACTGATTAGACATGAGTACTGATTACGACAGGCCTTGACAATTACATATTTTGATTAACCCATTAACAGCTTACCCATTTAGTTGTTCATTAACCTTTTCTGAAGATTAAGTAAATTTGTTTCAGTAACCTGTTGGTTAACCGAAAATCCAAACACGATATGCCACAGGCATATCCCAAAAAACATAGGCCTGTCCTGGTGGGAGGGTTTGGGAGGGAAATGTAGAGTTATGCCCCTTCTGTTGGCAACGTGATTACTTCTGACGATAAAAATATCAACGAAACAGAAATAGGCAATCAATCGCTAAAATATGGAGTTGTGCCTCTTCTGTTGGCAGCATTGCATACAAGACAACAATGCTGACCCTTGTTGTAAGCTGTACGGAGTTAGTACGTTGGGGAGTCTGATAGTTGCTCACCACTGTTTTGTGGTTCTCTCTGGATACTCCAGCTTCCTCCTCCCATAAAACTGTCAATCTCAGGGTGGCCCTGGCTGTCAAAGTCGTTTTTAAACTCCAGTAATAACTAAGGGGAGGCGGGGGGGGGGGGGGGGGGGCTTATTATCCCCCCGCAAGGGAGAGGGATATAACAAAGACCTCTGTCTGTCCGTCCGTCCATCCAGACTTTGTTTATGGCACAACTTGAACAATTGTTAATGGATTTCAATTCTTTTTGGTATATTTCTCTATAGCAACAATGTCTACGTCAAGTTCGATGACAACCAATGTCTCTTGACAATTATGGGGGTTATGGCCCTTTGTTAAAAAATATCCGGTAAATCTTGTTTATGGTTTAACTTGAACAAAAGTTAAAGGATTTCAATTCTTTTTGGTGTACGTCTCTATAGCAATAGTGTCTACATCAAGTTTGATGACCAGTAATATCTGATGACAATTATGGGAGTTATTGCCCTTTGTTGAATAAAAAGTATCGTGTAATGCTTGTTCATGGCATAACTTGAACAGTGGTTAACAGATTTCAATTCTTTTCAGTATATGTCTCTATAGCAACAATGCATCAAGTTTGATGACCAGCGATATACAAAGAAAATTAAGGGGGTAATTGCTCTTTGTTTAATAAAAAATACTGTGTAATGCTTGTTTATGGCATAACATTAACGGTAAAAACCAGATTTCAATTCTTTTCTGTATACATGTATGTCTCTTTGGGAACAATGTCTACCTCAAGTTCGTTGAGCACCGTCATCCGATAAAAATTGTGGGAGTTATTCCCTGCTTTTACTATATTTCTATTACAGTTGAACCCACTTAATCTTATATCTTCTAATTGAATAACTAGCGCTCAGGTACTTGGCGCAAGCTAAGAAATCGAAAAAATGATATCTGATAGCATTTTTGGATCAATGTTGTCGTGCCCCCATAATGGAATATAAATATTAACAAGGTACACAACTCACTTTTCTAAAACGATAGCACTCATCTTTATTATAAACCCTCAAATGTGATTCACCCAGCGTATCCAGCAGTACCCAGTGGAAAGGGGAATGAGTAAGCTTCACAATGGTGTATTACATGAACGTTGGGTGTTCTTGGGTTGTTCATAATAACCGTGAGAAGTCGCAGAAAAGGCAGAAAAGCACTTAGACAACTTGGTTTTCAATGGAAAGTGGGTTATGAGCGACAATTCCCTGATTTATTAAAAAATTTGAGGTTTCATTGTCTATGGAGGGCAGATTCAAATATTATTATGTTAACCGTATACCTTTATCAATTTTTAATCTTGGATCGACATTTATTCATTCTGGTGATTACATTTACATGTACCATTTATTCATTTTTAACCCTTCACTTAAAAACTCATCAAGCTGTCTGCGACCATCGAAACAACAAGATCCTCCCATTGGCTACTATGCATGCATGATTTTCTCGACATGAATAGTAACCAATAGGAGAATGGGGATGTGTTTTTATGTGAATCTTATCATTTCGATGGTAGCCAACAACTTGATTTAGTTTGTTGTTCCAAGATTTAAAATTGATAAAGGTATACGGTTAATATTTGAATCTGCAATCCATAGACAATGGGACCTCAAAGTTTTATAATAAATCTGAGAATTGTCACTCGTAACCCACTTTCCACTGAGCATCAAGTTGTTTGGCCTTTTCTGTGACTTCTCCAAGTTATTATGAACAACCCAAGAACACCCAACGGTTGTGTAATACATGTACACCATTGTAAAGCTTATTCTACCCCCTTTCCACTGACACCGGGTACTGCTGGATACTTTGGGTTAAGCAAATTTGAGGGGGATGTAATAAAGATGAGTGCTGTCATTTCCGAAAAGCGAGTTGTGTACCTTGTTAATATTTATATTCCATTATGGGGGCAATACAGCATTGATCCAAAAACGCTATCAGATATCTTTTTCTTATTTCTCAGCTTGTGCCGAGTACCTGTGAACTAGAGCTACATGATATTCGAAACTGAATACCCGTATTGCTGATCAAACAAATCCTACGGTATACTGCTGTATGAAAAGACTGTTCAGATATCCGAATGTACATACCATAATCTTGACTTGAGCCATCACAGCCAGAATGAATCAGCATGCCTTGATGATGCAGTTTGAATAACCCTTTACCCAACATAGACAATATCAAAATTTATTATTTTAAATATTAGTTTATCAAATTTTTCAATAAATTTTAACGAAGCAATATCAAGTGACCCCCCCATTGCAATGTTTGTGATGAGCTCATCCCAATATGGGGTCTGATGATATGGTTTTGTCAAATTTTTTTGAAAAATAATATTTTTCTCAACCGCTCAATTTGTATATTACTCGGACAGTTACAGTTGATTCATTTGGTAAAGGGATAATATTATTCATTCGGGGCTACAATTAAATAAACTGAAGATACGAAAATAAAATTGTGGGGTAAATAAATAATGACGATAAAACCAATATTTTTAGCTCAACTTTGGCGAAGCCAAATTTGAGGTATTGCCATGGCCCGTCGTCCGCCTGTCCATCCATCACGCCATACACACGGCTCGGGGTAGAGGCTGTATTTATGAATCGATCTTTACGAAACTTCTTGTGTACCTTTGTTATCACCGTGAGACCAGAACGAGTGTTTTTGGGTCCGGTTCGAAATTCAAGACGGCCGCTGACAGCTATTTTGTACCAAAATTAGGTGCAATCAGATTTTTGCGCAGAACTTCCATATGAAAGCTTCGATTTGAATAATTTTTTGTATGAATGTTTAGTACCATGGGATACATGACATATAATACAGGTTTTTTTCTCGTGCGTAAATTATGCAAATTAGACTAACTTTGATTTATTTAGTGTCACTTTCAGCACTGTAAGTGCAAATACCAATACGGCTCGGGTTAGAGGCCGTATTTATGAACCGATCTTTATGAAACTTCTTGAGTACCTTTGTTATCACCGTGGGACGAGAACGAGTGTTTTGGGGTCCAGTCTGAAATTCATTTTGTACAAAATTAGGTGCAATCAGATTTTTGCGCAGAACTTCCATATGAAAGCACTGATTTGTATAATTTTCTGTGTGAATGTTTAGTACCATGGGATACATCACATACAATACAGGTTTTTTTCTCGTGCATAAATTATGCCAATTAGACTAACTTTGATCTATTTAATGTTACTTTCAGCACTGTAACTGCAAATGCCAATACGGCTCGGGCTAGAGGTCGTATTTATGAACCGATCTTTACGAAACTTCTTGGGCACCTTTGTTATCACCTTGGGATGAAAACGAGTGTTTTTGGGTACGGTCCAAATTTCAAGATGGCTGCCACTGGCCATTTTGTACCAAAATTGGTGCAATCAGTTTTTTGTACAGAACTTTTGTATGAAAGTTCTGATTTGAATAAATTTCTGTATGAATGTATAGTAACATGGAATACATCACATATAATACAGGTTTTTTTATCGTGCAAAAATTATGCAAATTAGATGAACTTTGATTTTTTCAGTGCTACTTATACACAGTAAGTGCACATGTCAATACGGCTCAGGCTAAGGTCTGTATTTATGAACTGATCTTCATGAAACTTCTTGAGTACCTTTGTTATTACCTTAGGATGAGAACAAGTGTTTCTGAGTGCCGTCCAAAATTAAAGATGGCTGCCAGTGGCCATTTTGTACCGAAATTAGGTACAATCATTTTTTGTACACAACTTCTATACGGCTCAGGCTAGAGGCCGTATTTATGAACTGATCTTTATGAAACTTCTTGGATACCTTTGTTATCACCTTGGGACGAGAACGAGTGTTTTTGGGTGCGGTCCAAAATTCAAGATGGCCGCCATCAACCTTTTTGTACCAAAATTAGTGCAATCAGTTTTTTGTACAGAACTTCTGTATGAAAGTTCTGATTTGAATAAATTTTTGTATGAATGTTTAGTAACATGGAATACATCACATATAATACAGGTTTTTTTCTCGTGCAGAAATTATGCAAATTAGATGAACTTTGATTTGTTCAGTGCTACTTATACCACTAAGTGCACATGTCAGTACGGCTTGGGCAAGAGTCTGTATTTATGAACTGATCTTCACGAAACTTCTTGGGGTACCTTTGTTATCACCTTGTGACAGGAACAAGTGTTTTGGGGTGCTTTTGTTATCACTGTGCTATGAGAACAAATATTTTTGGGTTCAGTCAGACCCACTCGGGGACTTTTCTAGTTTAGCATCTAACTGTCACCCACCTTTACAATACATTACCTACACATTTGTTACAGGCTACGGTCAGCATTTATGTACAGACCCTTACAATACTTTACTTGTACCTTTGTTATCAGGTCATTACCTAGATATTTGTCATTGCTGTGTCACATACTATACATGTACATGTCTTAAACAAATTGAGCTACAGTGTCATTGACACTTTCATTTTAATTACACCGATATTCAATTGATACTAGATTGAATACCGGTATACATGGGTTTATCGATATACTGTGCAGCCCAATGAATAACCCTGTTAATTGTATATAATTTACAAACACCAAACCATTTACCATACCTTCAGTACGAATTTGATCTGATAATTGACTATAAGTTGTAGAGTCATATTGTATATAATTTACAAACACCAAACCATTTACCATACCTTCAGTACGAATTTGATCTGATAATTGACTATAAGTTGTAGAGTCATATCCTCTTAATGGAATAAAAAATCTTGTAATTTGTTGAGGAATTACTCGGGCAGCCACTGATTTCTCCACATTTACAGACATTTTGAGTCTCAAATTCTCAATACATCCAGTATAAGTATTTAATCTATTATATCTTCACGAGCACTGTCAAACAAGATATAATTGAATAAATGCTCAGTTTATAACTAGAAGAGTAGAAAATAACCCATTTCCTGGTAATTGTATACTCCTGTATTCTTAAGCCTTTGAACTCTGGTGTGTCTTCCATGCCAGTTAAATGGCAGCAATTAGAAGAGTCCATATTCATTATTTGGGGTAGATCAATCAATATTTTCAACGTTAAAAATATTGATTTGTCTACCCCACACATTTAATGAACAGCCACCCTGTTTAATGATGTTATGACATATCATGTTCCTGGCCTGAAAAGTGGCCGCTAGGGTCCAAGGGTTAAATATTTTTCTCTGACAAAGTGCTTAGTCAATTAATAGTGCTCCACTGTACTTTTATTTCTACCATCAAAGGGTCAACACCTACCTAGGACTCTTCTATATTGGTGAGCTTACATTTTTCGGCTTTTTTAACTCAACTGACTTAAAGTCAAGATGAGCAAATGTGATTTGTGATCACTCACCTTCAGCTGCCCGTGAACATGGTGTTTGCATCTTCTCCTCCAAAACCGCTGAACTGATTTCTGTTAAATTTGAGGTGATTGCATTTTCTGACATTGCATTTTGTTTTTCTTCAAATCAACTTGCCCAGCCCCATAAGGGTGAGGGACAATTCTCCAAAATTTAAAAAAATACTTCTTTTCATGAAGCAAACTGGATGTTTGGTATGGAGCTTCCTTTTGAGGTGTAGAATCAACTTTGTTCAAACGACGTTCATGGAGCAAAAATCTTGTTTATGGGGACCCTTAGAATTATTTATTATTTATTGATTGGTGTTACATACTTATGCATAATGGCTAATCGTGACCGTGGACCCATAGAATTCAACCATCTATCAACATTTGGTGTTTTGACCGATAACTCAAGTTTGGAATATTTGATCTCAACCAAAGTTGATAAAGTGTATTACCCAGCTAGTAATAAATGCCAAGTTCGAATGTGGGTACCATCCAATTAATTTTGGAATGAAAGGGGCAAGTTTTTTGGCCCCCTCCCGAAATTTCTATTTTCTGAACCGATGGTGCCATTTGAACTAAATTTTGTATGTGGTACTATTGAGTCATAAGCACTTGATTCATGCCAAAAAAAAATATCTGTGTCCCTGTGGGAACCCCACGAGCTAAAAATATAAATATTTTCAAATGCCCATATTTTCCAAACCACATGGAACAGAGAACTGTTATTTGCTTTGAAGCATCCCCTGGACCAGTAGATGGAATGGTACAAAATAAATGCCATCGGTTGTGTTACTGTCAGGCCCATAAAAAAATGCTAAGTCAGCATATTTGCAAAAATTAAAAAAAATGTTTTCTTCTGAACCACTGATCAGAGTCTTTTAATACATGCATTTGGTATACAGCATTCATAGGGGGGTGAGATACAAGTTTGGTAAAATTAAGCCCTTTGGTTCATATTTGGTCTCAATACAAGATCCTGAATTTTAACTTTGGACAATATGGGGAATAATCTTTAAAAATCATCTTCTTCAGAACCACTAGTCAGAATCTTTTAATGTTTGGTATACATCATTGTTATGAGGGTCAGATTCAAAATTGTTCAAATCAAGTCCCCCAGTTTTTATTTGAGCTTCCAAATTTTAACTTGATGCATTATGGGGGATAATCTTTAAAAATCTTTTTCTTCGGATCCATCAGTCAGGATCTTTTGATAATTGGTATACAGCATCCTTAGAGAGGTTAGATCTAATTTTGTTCAAACCAAGTCACCAGATTAAATCCTTCTTTAAACAACTTTGTCAGGTGAGCAATTTGGGCCCCATGGGGGCCTCTTGTTTTGAACCAAGTCACCGAATTAAAATCCTTCTTTAAACAACTTTGGTGGGCAATTTGGGTCCCATGGGGGCCTCTTGTTTTCATATGTTGCTTTGGGGTAATGTCTAGATGAGAGCGATTGGATTTTTTTTTTGTTCGACTCAACATGCCCAGCCCCATAGGGAGGGAGTGGGGAAAAATGCTCCAAAATATTTTTTAAATCTTCTTATCATGAAGCAGTGTGTACAATGACTTGATATTTGCTATGTAGCTTCCTTTTGAGGTGTAGAATCAAGTTTGTTCAAACGAAGTTTGTGAAGCAATATTTGGCTTTGTAATGGGAGGGGTAAGATTTTTGACCCCTCCCCAAATTTCTATTTTCTGAACCGATGGTCTGGTTTGAACCAAATTTGGTATGTGGTACTTTTGGGTTATAAATACTTACTCATGCAAAAAAAAAATTCCTGTATCCCCATGGGAATCCTGGGAGCTAAAAATAGAAATATTTCCCAAACCACACAGGAACAGAGAGCTGTTGTTTGGTATGAAGTATCCTTAGGACCAGTAGAATTGAATGGTAAAAATAAATTGCCATCGGTTATGTTAGGGTGTTCTGTAGTGGGCATCGAAAAAATGCTGAGTCAGCATATTTGCAAACATTTACGGAAGCCCAAATTTGAACTTGGGTTTTTTTTAACTTAACAAATCATTTGATATTTGGTATACAGCATTATGGGGTGGATCTGATTCAAGTTTGTTCAAATCGACCCCCTGGTTTCATATTTGGGCTCACTATAGAAGCCCAAATTCGAACTTAGTGCATTTCAGGCAAATTTCTTAAAAAATCTTCTTCTCCAGATCCAGCAGGCAGAATCTTTTGATATTTGGTATACAACATTGTGGGGTGGATCTGATTCAGGTTTGTTCAAATCGGCCCCCTGGATTCACATTTAGGCTCAGTATAGAAGCCCGAATTCGAACTTAGTGCATTTCAGGCAAATTTCTTAAAAAATCTTCTTCTCCAGATCCAGCAGGCAGAATCTTTTGATATTTGGTATGCAACATTGTGGGGGCAATTTTTAAAAATCTTCTTCTTCAGATCCACCAGTCAGAATGCTATCATATTTGGTATGCAACATCTCTAGGGGGTCAGATTCAAGTTTGTTCAAATCAGATCCCTAGGTATATATTTGGGCTCACTATGGTAGCCTAAATTTTTACTTCATGCGATATGAGGAAATTTCTTTAAAAATCTTCTTCTTCAGATCCACCAGTCGGAATGCTTTCATATTTGGTATATAACATCTCTAGGAGGGTCAGATTCAAGTTTGTTCAATTCGTGTGCCAGGGTTAACTCTTGGGCTCCATATGGGAACCTGAAATTTAAATTAATACAATATGAGGGAATTTCTTCAAAAATCTTCTTCTTCATATCCACTAGTCAGAATGCTTTCATATTTGGTATTCAACATCTCTACAGATCTCAGATTCAAGTTTGTTCAAATCGGATCCATAGGTTAATATTTGGGCTCGCTATGGTAGCCCAAATTTTAACTTAGTGCAATATGAAGAAATTTCTTTAAAATTTCTCTTCTTCAAATCCAACAGTCAGAATGCTTTCATATTTGGTACACAACATCTCTAAGGAAGTCAGATTCAACTGTGTTAAAATCGAGAGCCTGGGTTAATATATGGGCTCCCCATGGGAGCCGGAATTGGCCATGTTGCTGAAGAATTGAAAATTTTGTATTCAGTTCCCTCTAGAGGTGTGTAACTAAGATTAATCCACATAGGTTGTATCAAGGGGCTTCATAGGGGAGCGCTATATTTTACATTATGATCAACTGAAGAAAAGGTATGATGCCCAGATTTTTTTTGTCACTCATGAGGGACTCAAGGATTGACAGTGTATCCTATGGAGATGGATTGCTTAATGTGGACTCATTCTTGGGCTCTGTTTATATTGTGTTCTGTTCAAGATGAGCGCTTCAGGCCCCGTGGGGCCTCTTGTTAATAAGCAAAGCTACATGAACAAAATTTTATTTACTTTTCACTTACTATAAAAAATCAGCTAAGAAAATGCTGACTTTTGCAAGGTACCCTTAGGTTTTTTTCAAAACCCTAAACCAGATAAACAACTTTGTCAGGTCAGAGCACCTCAGTCCCCATGGGGCCTCGTGGTATGAAATTACATTTTAATTATATATTAAATGTTTATTTCAAAGTCTATTTCAGTGAGCAGCAGTACTTGATGTCACTGATATAATAGGAGAAAAATTTGGGTTTATGATTACATTTTTATCTATAATTTTGTTCTTTACATGCACATGAGACAAAATATTACAAAAGATTACATGTATATGTCCTACATGACATGTAGTACATGTGACAATATCAGTTAGAATATGTTGTATTATAACTACGAAGCCTTGTAGTTTGAAATAATGTCGGAGCTTATTAAAAGGCTTGAAAGAAGACTTAACTCCTTGCACTCTGGTAGTATTTCAAATTTGTATACCCCTCACGAATGAAGTTCATGGGGTATATAGGAATAACTTTATCTGTCTGTGTGTCTGTCCATTCATACATCCATTTGTTCATCCATCCATCCATCTATCAGTCTCTCCATCCATCCACCCACCCATCCATCTGTCTGTGCAAGTCGTGTCCGGCTCCGAACTTTTGATGGTCTTGATGGATATAATGATACTTGGTATTAATGTTGCCCACCATCAGAGGGTGTATCATGAATGAGGTTGGTATGCTTGTCTACAAGGTTAATTTCACAGACTTAGTTCAAGTTTACATACATCCAAATCCAACTGCAACAAGTCGACGAATCCAGCTCCGAACTTTTGAATGTCTCTAAGGATATTAATGGTACTTGGTATTATTGTTGCCCACATTCAGAGTGTGTCACGAACAAAGTTGGAATGTCTGTCCTCAAGGTCAAGGTCTCAAACTTAGTTAAACTTCACGTACCCATATCCATATAAATATTATACAAAGTTGTGTCAGCCTCAGAACTATTTATAAATTTAAAGGATATTGGTGATACTTGGTATTATTGTTGTCCACTATCAGAGAGTGTGTCGTGGGGGATATTCTTCGTCCCAAGTTGGGACAGGCCATATCTAGTTAAACATTGACTCCATATAGCCCATGCAGCATGAAAAATTTAACAAATTATATCTTGTTTGACAGAGCTCAATGAGCTTTGTCAAACAAGAAGTAATTTTTCAAATCTCAATTGCTTTTTCAAATCTCAGTAATTTTGTGGGAAAAACTTGCTGCTGAAAACTTGGGTATTTTGACATGAGAGTACAGTGGGTTAACAGGGTTTGGACCTATTATCATTTAACTTAGTGATAATCTTTTATTCTCATCAGGTCTATACTGATAATAATAAAAAAAATATACTGGGTTGATCTCAGGGTCTATCAGCTGCAGCCACAACAAAATGCAAGGCCTGAACTACAAAACCATGTCTGTTATATATCTCCTGTGAGGCTGCCGAATATTTTCTTAAATTTCTCATAAATTCAAGTCCTGGCTGTTGTAAAGCAACCAGGACTCGATTTCATGAAACATTCAATAAATTCTGGTGTCAAAAAAGTATTGGTAAGAGAGGGGGAAGAGGGGATACAGTTAAAACTAAAAGTCCTGTCATGAAATGCGCACAAATAGCACGTCGATCTTCGCGTTAATCTACACGTTATGACCATAGTAAGGCTATCAAATTCTGTATATATGGCCTGTGCACAAGCAATGTTTCAGCCAATGGACCTCTGGGTAACCCGGACGTCCATTGGCAGAAACATTGCCTGTGTTTGCAATGAGTAACCAGGGGAACCTGCCGTGCTTTGGATGCCATCCGATATGGCAATTGCACGCAATTCTTACGCACAATTAAGCCTTGATAAGCGCACAGTTCGTGACAGGACTTCTGGTTTTAACTGTATATTTTGTAAGAATGAGACAGGGGTTGTGATACAATATGACCTTTATTCTGCATTATACAAGATAAATACAAATCGATGATGCTGTACAAAGTGAAGTCGAGTATATTACTAAGATGACTTGAGTAGCGTAGCTACTGGGATGAGCCTTGGAGAGTCTGGGCCTCCCTAAATTAAATCCCAGCTGGTGCAACCCTCCCCCCTCCCATTTCTGAATTCTTCAATCTGCATAGGGTGCCAACTCCTCAGATTACAGATGACACACACAGACTTTGTGAACATTGACATTCTTCTGAGCTCAAAAATTCTTCCGAGTCTGCCATTTGGGGGCGTATTTTTCTAAAATTTCTCTTAGGGAGGCCCAATCCAGGGTAAATTTTTTAGCTGTGCCTGCCTGACAAATTGTCATTGGAGCTTTTCTAATTCTAAGTCATCCATCATCTATTCGTCCATCCAATTGTCCACTTCAGCTTGGCAATTTCAGGAGAGCGATTTTTTAGCTCTCCTTACTGCCCTCCTGAAAGAATTAAGGAGAGCGAAAAATTGCCCTTCTAAATATTTTGGTCTGGGATGATTGAGATTACATGTATTATGCTCACATTAAATTTTTGTTGTAAAGCAAAAATGTAATTTAACTTCGAAGTCACATAACATCGCGTAATTTCATTTTGAAAGTGGTTTAGTGGTAAAAGGTAATGGCTGCAACCATACCCAAACGCAGTTTCAATCATTTGAAGCAAAATGGGTCACAGCAATATTTTTTTTTCTGTCAGTTTCAAAATCAACAACTGACATCACAGTCAGAGGGGTAATTATTCAAGGAATATTGACACTATAATATATTACCATTACTACTATCCTGTCACTTGAAGCACTTGCACCAGGATGTGACTGTAGATTCAAGCAGACCTGTTGTCCAAGAAAGTCATATGCCTACCACTACCACCTTCAACCCCCCTTGGGGGGTTGAAGGTGGTAGTGGTAGGCGTATGACTTTCTTGGACAACAGGTCTGGGTACACACACAGGTCTTGTCAAGTGTGTGTTCAGTTGTTGAGTGAGACATCTAGATGTCTAAGAGATTTCGCTTTACCTCAGTAAAGTTAATAAAATCACTGATGTAGTCTGTTGGTTTCAGTTTCAATGAGTTCGTTCAACTGGATACTTAAAATGCTGTGTAAAGCTAATTGCTCTCCTAAGCTGATTGAGGAGAGCGATTGTTTGCCCTCCTGCATTTTTCAGAATGCCAGGCCTGCCACTTGTCCACCTGTCCATCAATGTGTCTGCCATCAACGTCTTGTTTCTCCAGGCCATAATTTCTTAACCACTGAATATTTTTTAACAGAACTTTGTAACCATATGTATCATCACTAGACAGTGTACCATCAGACTTAATGAGGTCTCTACCCTCAAGGGGAAGGTCGCAGTCAAGGTCACAAAAAATAATATTTGGATATTGCTATATTGCCCTTGTCCTGTCTCTATAATCTGATCCATATGTTTGATCTTGTTTATACTTGACACAGTTGCTGACCATAACTGAAGGTTGTGTCATGACCTTGACCAAGATCATATCATTGACCCAAGATCATACTCTCATGGTCAAGTTCACATTCAAGAAAATTTAACAAAACTTTGTAACCATATGTATTGTCAATAGATAGTGTGCCAGCAGTCATAATGAGGTCTCTACCCTCAATGTCATGGTCAAGGTCACACACAAAAATATTTGGATATTGCTATATTGCCCTTGTCCGGTCTCTATAATCTGATCCATATGACTGATCTTATGTTTATACTAGACACAGTTTCTGAACATAACTAAATGTTGTGTCATGATTTTTTCCCCAGGTCATATTCTCATGGTCAAGGTCACATTCAAGAAAACTTCAATATTTTACTATCAATTTTGTCCTGTCCATATAATTTGATCTAATTGGCAGATCTTGTTCATACTTCAAACAAATATTGCCCATGGCTGAATAAAGTATCATGACATTCACCCAAGGCCATATCTCAAGGTCACAAAAATAATATTTAGATATTGCTATATTGCCTTTGTCTGGTCTCTATAATTTTGATCCATTTGACTGATCTTGTTCATACTGTATGCAGTTGCTGACCATAACCAAAGAGTGTGTTATGAACTTGACCGTAGGTCATGTTCTCATAGCCAAGGTCGCTGTCAAGAAAACTTCAATATCATCACTTTTGTTCAGTCCATATAATTTCATCTAATTGGCCGATCTTGTTCATACTTGGAACAATTATTACTCATGACTCAAAGGTGTGTCATGACTTTGATCCAAGGACATATCATCAAGACCAAGGTCACAGACAGCAAAACTTTGATATTGTTATACAGCTCTTGTCCTGTCCATATAACTTGGTATGATTGACAGATCTTACTTATACTTGGAACAATTACAGCTTATGACTCAAAGGTGTGTTGTGTCTGACTCAAGGACATATCATCAAGGTCAAGGTCACAGGCAGCAAACTTAAAGTCACAAGCAGTAACACTTGGATTCTTGTCATGTATTTAGCTTCCCTTACAAAAGCAGTGACTCTGGGCAGAGCTGTCAAGGCTGAGAGGCTTCATGTTTAAAATATGCTCCACCACACATCCCACCATTGTAATGCAAGGAGTGGCTCCACTTCCATACCTTTCCACCATTCTAGACTTCTATCTTTGATGATATGCCAATGGCCTAAAAATGCTTTGACTCCCAAAAGATTCCTGTGCCTCCCCCTCCCCATTAGATACCTGGTTATGCACCTTTCCTGACATTGCCATTGCCATTGCCTGTCTTCCTGCCACCCCTGGTGATGGAATAACTTGAAATTATAACATGGTCTAGGTGTCTGTTTGAATTAGAACAGTATTCAGATAAATTATTATAGGAAGTCGAGTAACCAGAATGAGAATACAGGATAGCAATAGCACAAAACAAAAGACTGTGATCAAAATACCCAAGGTGTGAAGTATCCCCCCCCTCCCCCACCAGGCAGGCACAATGAAAGAAAATTTTGATTTTCAGATAGGAAACACACCAAATCCTTGACTCAAGACCTTTTTGAAGGCTTATATCTAACACTCAAATTTTGCCTGTTTAACATTAAAATTTGGCGGAAATATTTCAGATTAGGGTCCCTGTGCTCAATGTAGGGCTCTGCAAGCAAGTACTGCAAATATGGGGTGCGTTTTGTGTGTTACTAGAGGGAATGGGTGAAGTATCATGACAAAACAAGGATCCAGTATGCTTTAAAACCTGTCCAGACTTCAAGGGCCCTATTGTTGGGGAGGCCCTTCGGAATCTGGACCTACTCCACCCCCACCCTATGAGTGAGCCACCACTGCCCATAAGCAACAACCTTTACACCTCACAAAATAATAAGCAGTGCTCCAGCCTGTCATCTCTGTATTATAATAAGGTCTGTACCCCCAACGTCAGCATCTTTGCCCAGTAGTTTGTTTCTTGGGGCTGTAAGAATCCAATATTTTGTTTGTCTAAAACTTAATATTTCTTGAGAAATGAATATTTTTCAATAAAACTTCATGAACATTTACATTATGAGTTGATGATGTGCCTCATTAGAAGGTTTATACCCTAATGTCAGGGTCAAAAGACAAAAAGTTTGTCTCTCTGGGCTAGAGCTGTCACAACCATCAATTTTCGTAGTTGATTATTCGTGGGTAAGTCAATTAATTGTCATTTTCCATAAATACAACAAACAATCTCCAATATACATGTTTATCATATGACTCGTCCGTTTTGTTCTCTTTAAAACATTTCATATTTTGTTTTCATATTAATCAGTGATAAATAAAGCCTTCCATCAGTTTCATTGGTCAATTTCAAAACTAAACAATTTCATTGGCTGAACAAAATACAACTGGGCCACATTTTCATAATTTGCATAATTAGAGTTGGGAGCTTTCATTGGTCAATTTCAAAACTGGACAATTTGATTGGCTAAACAAAATACAACTGGGTCACATTTGCAAAATTTCTGTAGGGAGAATTTACGTTATCTGTCCTATTTTGTTTGGGTTATATTGTATTAATCTTTTACCTAACGTAACAGCAAAAACCGTCTCGCGCAATACAAGAAAAACGCCATTCATTTTTAGCTCACCGAAGGGAGCTAAACTTATCACTTGCTGTCCGGCATAGTGAACATTTTTCAAATGACTTCTCCTCTGAAACCGCTAGGTCGATTTGCTTGAAACTTGGTATGGATGTTCATGACCAAATGTCAATTCAAATTTGTTCAAATAGAATGGACATGCCCACTTGGGGCTCCATAGGAGGCATAACTCCGATAGCACCCTATGTATATTAGAGAAATTACTAAAAAATCCTCTTCTCCCGCACAAGTGGACAGAAACATTTGATGTTTGGTATACAGCATTATGGGGTGGATCTGATTCAAGTTTGTTCAAATCGGCCCCCTGGATTCCCATTTGGGCTCAGTATAGAAGCCCAAATTCGAACTTAGTGCATTTCAGGCAAATTTCTTAAAAAATCTTCTTCTCCAGATCCAGCAGGCAGAATCTTTTGATATTTGGTATGCAACATTGTGGGGTGGATCTGATTCAAGTTTGTTCAAATTGCCCCCCTGGATTCCCATTTGGGCTCAGTATAGAAGCCTGAATTCAAACTTAGTGCATTTCAGGCAAATTTCTTAAAAAATCTTCTGCTCCAGATCCAGCAGGCAGAATCTTTTAATATTTGGTATGCAACATTGTGGGGTGGATCTGATTCAAGTCTGTTCAAATCGGCCCCCTGGATTCACATTTGGGCTCAGTATAGAAGCCCGAATTCAAACTTAGTGCATTTCAGGCAAATTTCTTTAAAAATCTTCTTCTCCAGATCCAGCTGGCAGAATCTTTTGATATTTAGTATGCAACATTGTAGGGTGGATCTGATTCCAGTTTGTTCAAATCCGCTTCCTGGATTCACATTTGGGTTCAGTATTGAAGCCTGAATTCAAACTTAGTGCATTTCAGGCAAATTTCTTAAAAAATCTTCTTCTCCAGATCCAGCAGGCAGAACCTTTTGATATTTGGTATGCAAC
Organism: Pictodentalium vernedei; assembly: GCA_031216915.1. NCBI lineage: Eukaryota > Metazoa > Mollusca > Scaphopoda > Dentaliida > Dentaliidae > Pictodentalium > Pictodentalium vernedei. The sequence continues at coordinate 263,666,237 of CM062294.1, forward strand.
ATTGTGGGGTAGATCTGATTCAAATTTGTTCAAATCGGCCCCCTGGATTCACATTTGGGCTCAGCATAGAAGCCCGAATTCGAACTTAGTGCATTTCAGGCAAATTGCTTAAAAAATCTTCTTCTCCTGATCCAGCAGGCAGAATCTTTTGATATTTGGTATGCAACATTGTGGGGGTGGATCTGATTCAAGTTTGTTCAAATCGGCCCCCTGGGTTCATATTTGGGCTCAGTATAGGAGCCCAAATTTGAACTTTGTGCATTTCAGGCAAATTTCTTTAAAAATCTTCTCAAAATCCATCAGGCAGAATCTTTTGATATTGGGTATGCAGCATGCTTAGGGGGGTGAGATTCAAGTTTGTTCAAGCCAAGTCCCTGGGTTCATATTTGGTCTCACCGTGGTAGCCCGAATTATAACTTAGTTCAAAATGAGGAATTTTCTTTAAAAATCTTCTTCTTCAGATCTAGCAGTCGGAATGTTTTGATATTTGGATATGCAGCATCCTTAGGGGGGTGAGATTCAAGTTTGTTCAAGCCTTGTCCCTAGGTCCATATTTGGGCTCACTGTGGGAGCTTGAATTGCAACTTAGTTCGAAATGAGGAATTTTCTTAAAAAATCTTCTTCTTCAGATCCAGCAGTCAGAATGTTTTGATATGTGGTGTGTAGCATCCTTAGGGGGGTGAGATTCAAGTTTGTTAACCCTTTACCCAACGTAATGGCCAAAACCGGCCAGCGCTATTCTCAAAAATCGCCAATTAATTTTCAAAATATTTTCATTTTTTGTCTCAAAAACATAGGTTATGACCCCTCTTTGGAACGAGCTCGCCGAGCTCGTTCCAACGAGGGATCATAACCTATGTTTTTGAGACAAAAAATAAAAAAAATTAGTTATTCAAGAATTTGTTTTTGCAAGTGTCGTCTGCTTTTCATGTTAGCTAAAGGGTTAAGTCCCTGGGTCCATATTTGGAATGTGACCCCAAATACTTCTTTGAACCACTTTGGCGGTGAGCGATTAAGGCTCCTTGGGGCCTCTTGTTTTTTATATCTTCACTTTTTGATTCCAAAACATAGCTTATGACCCCTCATTGGAACTAGCATGTCACGTTTGTCCCAATGAGGGGTCATAACCTATGTTTTGGAAGCAAAAAATGAAAATTCTTAGTTTCCAAATGCCATCTGCAACTCAAGTTAGGTGATGGGTTAAAAAGTCATACTAAGTGGCTAATTTGTGTGTGTGTGTGTCATATGATAAATAGAATATGAAATGAGTGTTTTTCTCATATAATATTTATGAAACTCGTCCGAATTTTCCGTTCGGGCTCCCCAGAGGCTCGCCCAAACAGAAAATTCTTAGACTCGTTTCATAAATATTATATGAGAAAAAACACTCATTCCATATCCTCTATTTATTGCCTGGTAAATGCATGCGTGGACATCATTGCCCACGTGTGTATTAAAACCAATCCATGGTGACTGTACTGTATGTGCATATATTTCCTTCATGCATTACTAGATGGTAGAGCTGTATCATGCAAATTTGAAGATTTGAAACCCTTGATGTAATCTATGTTAGAACTCGGTTGAATAGGAGACTTGTGTGTGTTATATTTTCAAGTACTTTTCTTATTTATCTCTCAATATAGTTTAGGATCTTCATTCACACTGAAAACATTTTTTGTGTGAAAAAGTTTTGATTTGAATGTTAAAGAAGGTCACTAGAGCCTAGAGCTAATAAAAAATTTAGCATTAAAAAGTGACTAAAAGTCCTTTCTGTTCAAGCCGAGTTGTATGAGCATTTTCAGTGTGTGTATCCATTCTATTTTGCGTTTACGCCTTTGTTTCACAGTATTAGGTGCTTCCGGGCCAGAGTTAAGTACCGGTATAATCTGTAAACCGAGATCCTCACTGGTGCGGTCATGTTGGTTAAAGTGGAATGCTATTGCAGCGTCCCTTATGTGTTGGATATCGGCTAAATGTTCACGTATTTGGACATAAAAATTTCTTTTGGTTTCTCCAACATACTGTTTGCCGCATCTGCGGCATGTAATGAGGTAAATACAGTTGCCTGTCATGTAGTTTGTTCTGGGGGCTGCCTTGAATCGTCTTTTCATTATATGACAAGTGAACCAGATGCCAGTTGGTAATTGGCTGCAGATTTTGCAGTTCTGTAAGGTACAAGTTAACCTAGGGTTATGAATTGCTTTACCGCTTATTTGGTGGAGTGATGGGAGTTTGGCTTTCATAAGTGTGTCCTGTAATGAAGGATTCTGACTGTAGGCTTATAAGGGTGGATGTTCAAACAGTGTGCAACCTACTGTTGTGCTGGATAATATCGGCCAGAGCTTTTTAATGTGGTTGTATATGTCATGACTTTCTGGATGGTAATTGACCACTAAAGGTGTCCTATCTTTTGTGTCTTGCATTGACTTTTGCTTCCTTATCAGTTCATTTCTGTCTAATGATTTGACCTTTCTCAAATGCGGTGGGCAGAATTTTGTCCTATAGCCCCATTTCTGGAAATGTTTCAGCATACTTTTTGCATTGTGTTCAAAGTCTGAGTCGTCACTGCAAATTTTCTTGATCCTGAGTAGTCCTCTCGCACTTACGAGTGACTTTTCCTAATAAAAAATTTAAATGAACTCCACATGAATGAAACTTTAAACTTCCTCATATCTTGAAGGTCTTAAAGTTTTTCACGTACTAAAGGAAGTCAAGCTGGGCTATTGCTGTCACTTCCAATCCGCTGGCATACATACGTAGGTACGTCCACAGTTTCCTTTGGCACACTACATAGGTTGCATTTATGATCGGATGGCTTTGAAACTTGGTATGCTTGTTTGGGGTGACAGTTAAAACTAGGAAGTCCTGTTTCAAATTGTGCGCTTATCTAGGCTTAATTGCACATAGGAATTGCACGCAATTGCCATATCAAATGGCATCAAAAGCATGGCAGGTTTTCCTGGTTACTCATAGCAAACACAGGCAATGTTTCTGCCAATGGACCTCCGGGTTACCCGGAGGTCTATTGGCAGAAACATTGCTTGTCACAGGCCACATGTACAGAATTTGATGACATTACTATGGTGATAACGCATAGATTAACATGCAGATTGACGTTCTATTTGTGTACATTTCATGACAGGACTTCTAGTTTTAACTGTAGATGGGAACTATCGATTTCTTCCATTTCCGTCAAAAAACGTTGCTTACCTTTGAACTTTGAAATGTTGCCATCAGCAATGACCTTTAAAATTAGTGCATTAGTGCATTTGTGCAACAGTTTATTCCATTGGGATGACCTACAGGGCAAATTTATCAATGAATTGCTTTGAAACTTTGTATGTTTGTTTGGGGTGACCTCCAGATGGGAACTATTGATTTTCTTTCATTTCCATCAAGAAACGTTGCCATTAGCAGTGACGTTCAACCTATCCATTTTGTATGTCAACAATTTTCTTTGGCACACTGTACAGGCTGCATTTATGATCAGATTACTTTTAAACTAGGCATGTATGTTCGGGGTTACCTCTAGATGGGTGGTATTAATTTTCTTTCATTTGCAACAACCTTTCGAACTTTGTGTATCAATACTTTCCTTTGGCATGCCCTGCAGGGTTCATGAATGGATTGCTCTGTAACTAAGTATGCTTGTTTGAGCTGACCTCCAGATGGGAGTTTTTGATTTAATTCCATTTCCGCCAAATGTTGCCATTTTTCTTTGGCACGCTCTGCATGGTGCATTTATGAATGGATCGGTTTGAAACTTGGTTTGCTTGTTTTGGGTGACTTCTCGATGAGAGCTATAGATTTTCTTCCATTTCTGTCCAAAAATGTTGCTATGAGCAATGACCTTCAACTTTGCCATATTGTCAACTATTTCCTTTGGAACATCACACAGTTCGCATTTACAATTCGATTGCTTTGAAACATTGTGTTTGGAGTGACCTCTAGATGGGAGCTTTTGATTTTCTTTCATTTTTCTGGAAAAAATCATTGCCGAATGTTGCATTTTAGGGCTGGACACTTTTATAATTTGCGTTTCATTTCAATTTTGGTTTCAATTTTGTACAAAAACACATTTTTGAGGGTAATGTACACAAAATGCGTCTGTATTTGTCATCCAAGTCATGAGGCTCTAACAACATGTTGAGTCACCTGAGTTACTCAGTGCTCACCACTCTTCTCATTTAATGGACATATTTCCAGGCCTGCAGCAAGTGTTGTGCATGCGCATGGATGGAACAAATCACTTGACAACAGCAGCAGCGAAAGAGTTAATTTTTATTTTCAAATTGAAAATCAAGTTAGTGGGCAACAGTGGTGGAGCCATGGGGTATCTAGGCAGCCCAGTTTCCCTCCTCCCCAAATCCCACTTGCTTCCCCCATCCCCAAATTTGAAAAGATTCTTTTTGATTTCCTGCCCTCAGTACAAGTACAGTACCCTCAGTCCTGAGATTCCCCCCACCCCCCAAACTCTTCACCAGCATGGTCCCCCAGGATTTCAAACCGTGGCCCCACCACTGGTGGGATCTGCCTTGTTCTGTCAGTGAGATTTGGGGCCATGTTAAGATGCAAAATGTTTACACGAAAAGCTACAGTTTAGCAAATATAACAACATTTCCTTATTTTTTAAGGAGTCGCTAAGCTCTCACCCTGGTTTTGGTGGATAATATGCAATGTTTGTGCTTATTTTGGTAATTATATCGCTTCAAAATGGACTGCCCTGATTTCTTAATGGTTCCTGCTTCAAATGACCGTGGAATTAAAGGAACACAAATCATATTTCATGTGATTTTGATAACTATTATTGAAGTAAGCCATGATATATGAATCACTTTTGTTGGTAACTCACTCCATTGTTTTCACAGTATCTCTCCTAATTTCGACTGTAGAGGTTTGTTTTTGACTTTGATTTTGCCCAGACAAAGAAATTGGGCGAAGAGCGTGGTGTCAAGGCAAAGATATCTCCAACTTCACGTTGCCCTCTTGGCTGATCCCTGCATTGATTTCATCTCTGTCAAGACTGGCAATTGATGTTTTTGAAAGGAGATGGCTGCATAATGGGATTTGAAAGTTTGCAATATTGCATCTTGAAATTTGTTGTTTACACAAAATACACATGGGAAAACATGTGTTGATTAGGCCACACAAAGTAGATCTTCTGTTTCTCAGGCCATTATTTGTGAAATTGCATGCGGGCAAGCGGTTTTTTATTTTATTTTTTATTTCAGTAATTACTTTTTTGCCAACAAAAGTTCATGTTCTTGGTTCAAGTTTTAGGCCTCATAATCTGCAGAATAGCATAGGTGGTGGTGTATTTCATCCCTTGAGTGCAAGAAGGCTTTGCAATGCTAAAGCATTGCAAAGCCTTCTTGCACTCAAGGGACAAATTCATCAAATTTTTTAACTTCGGTAAAATATGATCAGACATAAACCATTTAATTTTTATTTTTTCAAGTTTAAATTGGTTATAAAAAGAGAGCATGCGGTAGCCAAAAGGACCATGTGGGAGGGCCTGAGAAACAGATTTTTCATTTTTTTAGGCCTTATAACAACTGCATATTGGGAATGCAGCATTGACACTGGACAGTTTATATCTGACAGACTTGCAGTACTGCGCTATTCTTTAAAGTAAGTTCAAATAGTATACAAACAATTCGCAGTAAGTCTAAAAAACTTTCAATAGTTACCTGTCATCCAGTTAACAGAATATGTTCTATTTTAATTCAACCATTTCATTGTTGACAAAAAACAGAACTGCCAATGCGCAGCATTATCTTTGAGCATGTGACACTTTCAAAGAACAGCCAGAAGTCGGCTAATAAACATAATTTACCCCTCATTTTTCCCATATGAACTTTGAGGTTTCAAAATTCAATAAATTTTATGTTTACCTCCATTCTAATTCTCTATGCGCCATACACAGATGATTTTGTGTTAACGATAATTTATATTACTTTTACACCATATATTGTCAGGTAACTTTCAATACCTATTTGGTCGAATATGAATGAGTCTGAGGCTGTTCCCCTGTTCATTAAATTTAATTAATGAATCTTGAATCGCATGTGTAGATTCTTACTTAAAACTTTTTAATTTTTCATATTCCTTCTGGTGGTGGTTCTGTAGATATCGTTTAAGAGAAATTTGCTGCCACTATTTTGGGAGGATTTATTGTCAATCCTCTTAAAGTAAGCATAAGCGGCACAGCGTTAACCTTTTCTCGACATTTTCGCCTTTGGCGTGCGAAACACATTTGAGTGAGAGGTTATAAACTTACCAATTCTGGGAAATTCGTTGAAACCGAAAGTCTTGTTATATGGACGCTCATATGAGCAGGCATATTATGGTATGGCAATGTCCATCTGTCCGGCCGTCCATCCGTTAGCTTTTGTTTCTCCAGTGATAACTTGAAAACAATACATCCAACACATACTGTTTCTTTATGGTTGATTAGTCATGACTAGAGGATGGTTAATTTCAATAACCAGCATTCTGGCATATCCAGTATGGCTGCCATGGTAGCCATCTTGGATTTTCAGGGACTTTTGATTGTCCATGCGATAACTTTGAAAACTGTAGATCCAACAGATACTATTTTTTTATGGTTGATTAAGCATGACTAGAAGATGGTTAATTTCGATAACCAGCATTCTGGCATATCCAATATGGCCACCATGGCAGCCATCTTGGATTTTCAGAGACTTTTGATGATGTCTGCTCGATAATTTGAAAACTATACATCCAACAGATACTGTTTTTTATGGTTGATTAAGCATGACTAGAGAATGGTTCCTTTCGATAACCAGCATTCTGGCATATCCAATATGGCCGCCATGGCAGCTATCTTGGATTTTCAGGGACTTTTGATTGACCATGTTATAATCCAACAGATACTGTTTTTTATGGTTGATTAGTCATGGGTAGAGGATGGTTTCTTTCGATAACCAGCATCAGTGTCCGTCCATCCATCCATCCATCTGTCTGTCTGTCTGTACATCCATCTGTTAACTTTTGTTTGTGCACGTGATAACTTGAAAACATTACATCCAACAGATACTGTTTTTTATGGTTGATTAGTCATGACTAGAGGATGGTTCCTTTCGATAAACAGCATTCTGGCATGTCCAATATGGCTGCCATGGCAGCCATCTGGGAGTTTTGGTGACTTTTGATTCTCCAATCAATAACTTGAAAACAATGTATTCAACTTTAATGGGTCGTAAGCCAGGAATGTACAAATTATTTTTGAAGGAATCATTGTCCTTTTGATCAACCAAAACTTTCTTCACAAGCACAATTTCTTCATAGGCGGCCATATATTGATCCACCACCTGGCAGTGCACTTATTTTTTTTGTTAAGGTGGTGGTTCAGTTTTGGTTTAAAAAAAAAAACAACCAAAAAACCGATAAACCGCCCAGGCCTATTGCATTTGTGCATCAGCATTTTTCTTTGGCAATCCCTGCATGGTGATTTTATGAATGAATCAGTTTGAAACCTGGTATGCATGTTTGGGGCAAACTGTAGATGTAAGCTAGCAATTTTCTTCCATTTCCGTCTAAAAAACATTGACGTCAGCAATGATCTTTAATATTAGTGCATTTGTGCAGCAACATATTCCTTTGGCATTCCCAACAGGGCACATTTATGAATGGACTGCTTTGAAACTTGGTTCAAGTTCATCAAAAAAAACCTTTTCCATAGTAACGGCCTTTGAACTTGGCACATTTGTGCACCAACATATTCATTTGGCATGCCATATAAGGCACATTTATAAATAGATCATGGTTGGTGAATTTTTTTTAAATAAATTTTTTTTTATTTAAATCCGATTTTTTTTTTGTTTAAATTGATATGTTTCATTTTTATTTCCATACTTTAAATTATTCACCAGAGGATACTTTTTATCACATGATTTCTTCAGATGAGAGAAACAGAGTACATTGGCAGCAGTTTGTATCAATGGCTGCCCAAAGAATGGACACAAATAACTGATACTAAAACATTTACCTGTGTTAACCATTTCAGTCTTTGAGGTGGTATTAGGGTGAGAATTCCCCTCATAAGACATTTGGCATAGAATAGACATTTTGCATAGATGGAAATAGAGAGGAATCATTGAAACTTGTGTTTTCTCATTGTTACAGAATTGCTGGAAGGAAGATGATTCAGTTTGTGAAAAACATTTTTGATACTTTTGATACTTAAATCACTGATCATTGCTCTTGGAGTTGATTTAGTATTTTTGATGGGTTCATTGAAAGATTATCATACATATGGTTTAAAATCTATGTTCACTTCAATATAGTTTTATTCATATTAGCTGAAAATTATATAAACTTATAAAACTTAATCAGGAACATTTTACTTCCCTGCAGGATGTTCCATTCAGTGAAGATACAGTGAAATGTATATTCCCACTCCATAGATTAGTTCTAACTGTCATAAACAAGGGCTAATTACTGCATTTCAACAGTTAATATGCATTCCATCTTGTTTCTGCTCATTTCCAAGCTGTTTTAAAAATATTCCTGAATATTTGTAAATTTTTTATTTAAATCGGTGATTTTAAAAAAAAAAAATCATTGATTTAAATTTGATTTAAATCAGCCAACCCTGGAATAGATGGCCTTGAAACTTGGTATGCATGTTTGGAGTGACCTCTAGATTGGAGCTATTGAATTTCTTTCATTCCCATTAAAAGCATGTCGTTAGCACCAACCTTTGAACTAAGGGCATTTGCACTGCAACTTATCCATTTTGCACTCCCTACAGGGCATATTTATGGATGGATTGTTTTGAAACTTGGCAGGGTATGAAATAAAGATTCAAGAATATAGGTTACACTGCATGGCTTTCGAGCAATGTAATAAATGAGTGAATCTATTACATAATCAAATCATTTGCAAATTGAATATATTTGTTAATATAAAAAACAAAAAAGCCTTCATCTCAGCCTATATTAATTATGCTATAGCACATTTGCATCACTTGTTAAAAACACTGTTAGCTCAAAGCATTTCTGTCAAAACACTGTTATATGATAGATCAAATAGGAGATCAATCGGACATGTGACTCTCAAAACAGGTCTTGAAAATGTTTGTTTAGCAAATAACTGCTCTAGAAGTTGGTAACATTTACATCAGTACCATGTATAGGTCATGGGCATGTTTGATTCATTCCTTCATGTATATTTATGACCTTAAAACTTACTGCATTTGTGTATCAAAATTTTCCTTCAGCTTGCCCTCCAGTTTACATTTAAAAATGGAAGTATGTACCTGTTTCCGTATTGATAATTTTGTTTGTTTATCCATGGGTTTGTCTCTTTGACTAATATTATATTGCAGCAGAATTCTGTTTACTGAATATATCACAACTTTTGCCAGAGAAATAAATTCAGTTTACCCTTTACCTAGTGAATGGGTCCCATCTGTCCGACAAATTTTGAAATTGAGCAGTCAAAAAATATATATTTTTCAAAAGATTTTGACAAAACCATATCATGTGACCCCTTTGATGTGACCTCATCAAGCTCATTGAGCTCTTTCCAATGAGGGGTGATTTGATATGGTTTTGTTGGCATTTTTTGAAAACACAGTAATTAACTGGTTGAGTGCTGAATTATTTTTCAAATGTGATTTTAAACACAAATATTTTTTTTTCAAAGATGCCATGCAACTCTTAAAGGAAGCCTTATTTTTGCGTCATTTTGTTCATAAAAACTATTTTGTTACAATTTATTGGAGAATGCCTGTTGGCACTCTCCAATAAATTGTAACAAAATGATTTCTATAAACATTTATTTTCTACTGCTTAAAAAAAAACAAGTCTATGCAAACAGTCTACAGCCACTAAAGTGGCTTTCAGAACTTTTCAGTAGAGCCATGATAGTGGCTTCTAGCACTCAACCAGTTAAAATAAAGGGATACCAGTAGTGTTGAATTAAAAGGAATGGGGCATTTTCCTATCTTCTAGTTATAAACTGTGAATTTATTAGCCCCCTACGGGAACCGCAAGAGGACTATAGGATTGCACTCCGTCCGTCTGTCTGTCTGTCTGTCTGTCTGTCTGTCTGTCTGTGTTTTTATGTTACCACCTCTTCCTCCAACATGCTTTAACCTACACCTTTCATATTTGATACATGGATAAATGGTTCTGAGGGGATGATGCATGCTCAAAATCTTTGTTTCAAAATCCAAGATGGCGGCCATTTTTGTTGTGTTTTTTTAAGCTTTTTTCTCTATTTTATGTTACCACCCCTCCCTCCAACATGGTTCAAGCTCCACTTCTCAATTTTTAGATTCCATTCACATTTGAAATCCTGTCTGATAACCTGTATTTTACCCAAACCACCCCCCCCCCCCCCCAGGTCTGACACTCCTGTTGACTGTTGTCATGAAACCCAAATTGTCCCCAAGCCAAACCGTCCCCAATTATTTTACTAAAACTGCCCCCCCCCCCCCTCCCCCCAGGTCTGATACTCCTGCTGACTGTGGTCATGTCACAAAAGCGCCGTAGGGGACTAATACCACCTCGGTGGTCAAACACTTGTTTTATCAAATCTTATTTGACAGAGCTTATTGAGCTCTGTCAAACAAGATATTATACATGTAGATTGAATGCCTACATGTACTCTGGATTTGTGAGGTCAAAAATGTCTATAAATGTCATCAATATAGTGGCTGTCAGTAATTTGTCGACAGATTGCAAGGTATTTTTAGCTCAACTTGACATCAAGTATGAGCTATTGGGATGGGTTGTGATCTGTCGTCTGTCTGCATGTCAGTATGTCGGTCCATCCATCTGTCCATACATTCCTCTGTCTGTCCATAATTCCTTTAGCACACCCAACAGCTTTCACCCGATCAGTTCCAAATATGTAGCTTTGGTGTGATGTCTAGATGGGATCTATCAAGTTTTTCTGAATTTTCTGTGAAAACTTGGCCGCCAGCAGCCATCTTGGATTCGGTGCATAAATTATCAAAAATTCCATTGACACACCTACAGACCACATCCCTCACCTGATCAGTTCCAAATTTGATATGTGGCTTTGGGGCAATATCTAGATCGGAGCTATTAAATTTTTCATAATTTCATTGAAAACATGACCGCCAATGGCCATCTTAGATTTGGCATATAAATTGTCGACAATTCCATTGGCACACCCTAGAGGCCCCACCTCTCTGGTGTTATATCTAGATGGGAGCTATCAAATTTTTCTTAATTTTGTTGAAAAAACATGGCCGCCAGCAGCCATCTTGGATTTGGCATATAATTTCTTAACAGTTCCATTGGCAAACCCTACAGGCTGCATCTCTCACCCGATCAGTTTCCAATTTTATACATGGCTTTAGTGCTATGTCTAGATGGGAGCTATTTAATTGTTTTACTGAACTTCATTGAAAAACATGGCCACCAGTGACCATCTCGGATTTGGCACATAAATTGTCAACAATTCCATTAGCACACCCTACAGGTCACATTTCTCTCTTGATCTTTTTCAAATTTCATATGTAGCTTTGGTGTCATATCTAGATGAGTACTGTGATTTTTTCTGAATTTTGTTGAAAAGCATGGCCGCGAGCAGCCATCTTGGACGTGGCATATAAATTGCCAAGAATTCCATTGGCACACTCTACAGGCCACATCTCTCACCCGATTTTTTTTCAAATTCCATATGTAGCTTTGGTGTGATGTCTACATGAGAGCTATCACATTTTTTTGAATTTAGTTGAAAAACATGACCGTCATCAGCCATCTTGGATTTGGCATATAAATTGTCAACAATTCCATTAGTACACTTTACAGGTTGCATACCTCATCTGATCTTTCTGAGATTTCATATGTAGCATTGCTGTGAAGTTTTTTCTGTAGAAATTTGAATGACTTGGCATTACTGGAGCTTTCCGTTTAGTTCAGTCCTTTCTTGGGCCAGTTGAGCTGCAGTGTCATTGATACTTTCATTTATTATGCCCCACGAAATGTTTTCAGGGGAGCATATACTGGTATTCGGTGCTTTGTCCATCTGTCCGCCAGTCCAAAACAAATGGAATCCAGATGATAACTGTAGTTTGGTTTGATGTATGACCTATAGTTTTGCAACATTACAACTTCCTGTTCGATATTCACCATTATGACATTTATCATTCCAGAGTTATGCCCCTTGAAAAGTTGCAAAATGGTAAAATCAATGGTTTACAGATATAACTGTAGTTCTCTTTGATGTACGACTTTATAATTTTGCAACATTGCAATATACCATGAAATACAGGTCAAGCTCAATTTTCATTATTATGGCACTTACCATTCCAGAATTATGCCCTTGAAAAGTCGAACAATGGTAAACACAATGATGTCCAGATGATAACTCTACTTTGATGTACGACCATATAATTTGCAATGTTCCTACCTACCATGAAATGTAGGTCAAGTTCAGTTTCACCATTATGACATTTACCGTTCCAGAGTTATGCCTCTTCAAAAGTGGCAAAATTGTAAAATCAGTGGTTTTCGGATAACTCTAGTAGGGCTGTCGCGATTATTCGATTAGTCGACTAACCGTCGACTGTTGAAGTAGTCGACATTTTTTATTTTTAGTCGATCGTCGTTCATTTTCAAGGTGGTACACGTCTACTACACGTCGGGGCTAAATTGCATTGTTTTGTGAGGTGAATGATCAATGAAGGTGAATAACTTTAAATATCTAACCATAGTTAACATTCATATCCGGAAGACTGTACGACTGTCACTGACTGTGTAAGAAAGAACACTCACAGTTACTCGAGAAGAATAGATTCTTCTGAATTTCTCCAGTCTTGTACACACGAATGCACCAATTGGAAAACCCAAAGCACTGAAGTGACAAAATTATGACGAAAGTCAGAACGTCAGATCACTTCTCAAAGTGCGGAACTTCAGACTAAGATCCAATTTTAACAACTGACGAGGGAATGCATAGATCTCAATGTTCAAAATTTCGAGAAACTTATTGCAGAAAGGAAACATATGCAGGAACGTTCTTTGGTAAATTCATTTTAATTCATCGGCTTCAATCTAGTTCAAACTTGGACCCGCAGTCAGTAATATTATTTTTGGGGTTGGTACGTCCTATAGGACGTACCAACCCCAAAAATTGTATTACGGACTGTGGGTCCAAGATTGGACTACATGTAGCTTCAGTCGGGACCGATTTGTTGTTCCCACAACCCCACTTTGTCTGAACACACTGGTGCCATTGTCATTTTCAGAGTTTTACGAACAGAAGAATGATTTGCTAAAAAATCATGGGAAGCGACTATTAATCGACTAACCATCGATTACTGGTCATGATAAGTCGATTACAAAAAATGATAGTCGCGACAGCCCTAAACTCTAGATCACTTTGATATATGAGCTTATAATTTTGCAACATTGCTATATACCATGAAATACAGATCAAGTTCGATTGTCATTGTTATGGAACTTACCATTCTAGAATTATGCCCCGTGGAAAGTCGTACAATGGTAAACTCAATGATTTCCGGATGATAACTCTGCTTTGATGTACGACCTTATAATCTTGCAACTTTACTACCTACCATGAAATGTAGGTCAAGTTTGATTTTTACCATTATGGCATTTACCATTCTAGAGTTATGCGCCTTGAAATGTGGTAAAGTGGTAAAGTGAAAAAACATTTCTTAGGCCTAAAAAAATAAAAAATCTGTTTCTCAGGCCCTCCCACATGGTCCTTTTGGCTGCCGCATGCTCTCTTTTTATAACCAATTTAAACTTAAACAAAATTAAAATTAAATGGTTTATGTCTGATATTTTACTCAAGTTAAAAAAATTGATGAATTTGTCCCTTGAATGCAAGAAGGCTTTGCAATGCTTTAGCATTGCAAAGCCTTCTTGCACTCAAGGGATGAAATACACCATCACCCATGCTATTCTGTAGATTATGAGGCCTAAAACTCGAACCAAGAACATGAACTTTTGATGGCAAAGAAGTAATTACTGAAATAAAAAATAAAATAAAAAAACGCTCGCCCGCATGCAATTTCACAAATAATGGCCTGAGAAACAGAAGATCTACTTTGTGTGGCCTTATGGTATCTTATTAAATGTCCTGGGCATGTATAATCAAACCTGCTTATACATTCACCCTAATTAAACAGTGACCTGTCTTCACAGGCCAGTTTAATCTCCTTCCCAATGGGCTTTTAATACAGGTTTACTGTGTACTGTTACTCCTGTCCCTCCACACGTTTTTGTATTTATTTTTTTTATGGCTTAAACCATTTCACAGTTCTGCATTTGAAAAAATCAGTATTGTTTCCATGAATTTGCATTTTGGGTAGCATGTGTTGGCTGTGCCACTTTTTGCTGTGCCACTTTTTACTTATTCAGTTAACCCTCTGCCGCCTGATATCAAAATGGCAAAGGTGTCCGCAGCAAATATTTCCCATAATGCAGTTTGATATTTAAACAAATATATCTTGTTTTGACAGAGGTCAAATTCAAGTTTGTTCAAATTGGATCCATAGGTTAATATTTGGGCTCGCTATGGTAGCCCAAATTTCAACTTGATGCAATATGAAGAAATTTCTTTAAAATTTCTCTTCTTCAGATCCAACAGTCAGAATGTTTTTATATTTGGTATACAACATCTCTAGGGAAGTCAGATTCAACTGTGTTCAAATCGAGAGCTTGGGTTAATATTTGGGCTCCCTATGGAGCCGGAATTGGCCATTTTGCTGAAGAATTAAAAATTTTGTATTCAATACCCTCTGGAGGTGTGTAACTAGGAAAATATCCACAAAGGTTGTATCAAGGGGCTTCATTGGGGAGCTCTACATTTTACTTTATGATCAACTGAAGAAAAGGCATGATGCCCGAATTATTTTTGTCACTCCTGAGGGATTCAAGAATTGAGAGTGTAGCCTATGGAGATGGCTTGCTTAATGTACTCATTCTTGGACTCTGTTTAAAGTGTGTTCTGTTCACGATGAGCGCATCAGGCCCCGTTAGGCCTCTTGTAATTTTCAAAGTATTACTTTTTTATTTCAGAGGATGTTTCTACATTTTCCAGATGTGTGTGTATTGTCAGAATTTTGACTTGCCTCAATATTTTACAAAACTATTGGTTGTTAAACTTAGTCCATTTTTAGCTCAACTTTTGGCGAAGCCAAATTTGAGGTATTGTCATGGCCCATCGTCTGTCTGTCCGTCGTGCCGTACACACGGCTCGGGCTAGAGGCCATATTTATGAAACAAAACTTCTTGAGTACCTTTGTTGTCACTGTGAGACGAGAACAAGTGTTTTGGGGCCCGGTCCAAAATTCAAGATGACCACTGGCAGCCATTCTGTACAAAATTAGGTGCAATCAGATTTTTTGGGGTGCAGAACTTCCATATGAAAGCTCTGATTTGAATAATTTTTAGCTCAACTTGATAAAGTCAAGCTGAGCTGTTGCCATCACTTCTCGTCCGTCGGCGTACGTACATTAGTACGTTAGTATGTTAGTACGTTAATACGTACGTCCACAATTTCCTTTGGCACACCTCACAGGTCGCATTTATGATCAGATTACTTTGAAACTTCTTATGCTTGTTCGGGGTGACCTCTAGATGGGAGCTATCGATTTTCTTCAATTTCCGTCAAAAAATGTTGCCGCGGCCAATGTTCTTAGAACTTTGTTTAGTCAAACCACAATATTTCCCTTTGACACACCCTACAGGGCACATTTATGATTTGATTGCTTTGAAACCTGGTATGCTTATTTAGGGTGACCTCTAGATGGGAGCTATCGATTTTCTTCAATTTCCGGCAAAAAATGTTGCCGCGGCCAACGTTCTTAGAACTTGGTTTAGTCAGAAGACTCGATATTTCCCTTTGGCACACCCTACAGGGCACATTTATGATCGGATTGCTTTGAAACCTTTCATGCTTGTTTGGGGTGACCTCTAGATGGGAGCTATCGATTTTCTTCAATTTCCATCAAACAATGTTGCCGCAGCCAACATTCTTAGAACTTAGTTTAGTCAGACCACAATATTTCCCTTTGGCTCACCCTACAGGGCTCATTTATGATTAGATTGCTTTGAAACCTGGTATGCTTATTTACGGTGACCTCTAGATGGGAGCTATCGATTTTCTTCCATTTCCGTCAAAAAATGTTGCCACGGCCAACGTTCTTAGAATTTAGTCTAGTCAGACCACAATATTTCCCTTTTGTACACACTACAAGGCACATTTATGATCGGATTGCTTTGAAACCTGGCATGCTTGTTTGGGGAGGCCTCTAGATGGGAGCTATCGATTTTCTTCGGTTTCTGTCCAAAAATGTTGCCACTGGCAAAAAAACTGACATTGGTCCCAATGATCTTCAATTTTGCCATTTCATTTATAACTTACCAAGTTCAAGATTGTCAAGTTGAGCTACAGTGTCATTGACACTTTCATTTGTATGAATGTTTAGTACCATGGAATACATCACATATAACACGTTTTTTTTCTCGTGTGTAAATTATGCAAATTAGACTAACTTTTGATTTAATTAGTGTTACTTTCAGCACTGTAAGTGCAATTACCAATACGGCTCGGGCAAGAGGCCGTATTTATGAACCGATCTTTACGAAACTTCTTGGGTACCTTTGTTATCACCGTGAGACGAGAATGAGTGTTTTGGGGTCCGTTCTGATATTCAAGATGGCCGCTGGCAGCCATTTTGTACAAAATTAGGTGCAATCAGATTTTTGCACAGAACTTCCATATGAAAGCACTGATTTGAATAATTTTTTGTGTGAATGTTTAGTACCGTGGGATACATCACATATAATACGTTTTTTTTTTCTCGTACATAAATTATGCCATTTAGACTAACTTTGATCTATGTAATGTTACTTTCAGCACTGTAACTGCAAATGCCAGTACGGCCCAGACTAGAGGCTGTATTTATGAACTGATCTTTACGAAACTTCTTGGGTACCTTTGTTATCATTGTGGGACGAGAACGAGTGGTTTTGGGTGCAGTCCAAAATTCAAGATGGCCACCAGTAGCCATTTTGTACTTTAGTTAGTGCATCAGTTTTTTTGTACAGAACTTATGTATGAAAGTTCTGATTTGAATAAATTTTTGTATGAATGTTTAGTACCATGGGATACATCACAAATATTACAGGGTTTTTTTCTGGAGCAGAAATTATGCAAATTAGATGAACTTTTGATTTATTTAATGCTATTAATACACTAAGTGCATGTGTCAATACGACTCGGTCTAGAGGCTGTATTTATGAACCGATCTTCACAAAACTTCTTGGGTACCTTTGTTATCACATTGTGACAGGAATGAGTGTATTTGGGTGCCTTTGTTATCACTGTGCTATGAGAACAAATATTTTTGGGTTCAGTCAGACCCACTCTGGGACTCAAAGATTTCTTTTTATGTCTCCGATATAGAGTCTATGCACCCTTTGTCAAGGCGACAACTCAAATACGGATCGTCCTATCTCTATGCATTTTGGCGTGCTGGTTAACAATACCCAGTGTGCACTCATCTATGTTTTTTGCACCCGTTCGATCTGAATGACAGATCTGAAGTTGGTGGATCCATTATTTCAAAGTGGGTTGTGCTCATTCTTCAATGTAGATGTAGACATGGGACTACACCGACTGAGTTAAAAATTGCTGGAGATTCAATATATGGTCCACCTGGGGTCATCAAGTGCATATTATTAAGAATGACTGGGAAATGCATTTACACCTTAATGTATTTCTAAAGTTTATGAATGTATTTCATCACTCAAATTAGTGGGCAGAGCCAAACTTTTCATTTCTGATTCGTGTATCGAACCCTTTGAATGCTGGTCACATATATGCCTTTGCTGGTTTCTTATAAAAATTGTTTTGATTCCTGTATGAATATCTGTAAATACTGTTTTAACGAAAACCCATTTCTGATTTGTTAAAAAATATTTTACTTCAGAAAATAAGCCTCCATAAATTCTCTTTCTGTAGAGCTTATTCCTGATACTTTAACCCTTTTTACACAGACTTGAATTTACTGGATGCAGTAAATTCTGTTTCTCTAGTTGTAATAATCATTTTATCTTATAATATATTGGGGATAAGTGAAGAATGTAGACGAATATATAATGAACTATTTATTCGTGTGGATGAACAAAAAGAAAAAAAATGGAACTCACGCGAAAGGAACGTGCTTGTATCCCACCCCCTGATACAAACATCTGTATCAGGGGGTCAGATACACGACAGTTGCGGAGTTAATACAGACAAAATACATGTTGATTGTAAGATAAATATACATATTATCACTGCAGTAAAGTGATACGGGTCATTGTACCAGGTCGAGTTGAGCGAATTGCGGTCACTAACACTCCTTTCCTATTTTCAATCAATCTAAAGTTTTCCTTCATAATTCACAATGGCCTGTTTTACTTTTTACCACTTTCTCACCACAATATAGCCTTAGCTGCTGATGTGGGGTTAAGCAACAACAAATAAATAAATCCCCCACTCCTATTCGAAAATAAATACTATTTAAATAACTTTAGTGTTTAGTACGGTCTAAACTAATATGCTGTAAATGGTCCTGTCCCTTACGATGAACTAGTTTCAAGCCATACTAATACTGCTGTGGATCAGGCACATGATTTTCGTATAAAATTGAAAGTTACATGTATATAATAAAATTTAAAATACAGGCCTGGTAATCTAGAAAATCAAGGAGTGCAAAACAATTGCCCTCCTCAGATTGCTTGGGAGTGCAGTTGCACCAGAAATTTTCAATGCAAACACTTGTATGCTATTTTGGTTATATTCACTTCAAGGTATTAATATTTTGACTGAAAAATTGTACTACTTTCAGCTATATAGCGGAAAAATTGGCACACACATCTTATTATTCAAAATAATGCATTCAAATCATAAGGGGCTGTCTACTGCACTCAAAATGTATTGAAATGCAACACAGAATGGGGCATGAATTATTGCGAATCAATGCAACATTGACGAATCGTCCCCTGAGTTCCAATGTGTTCTATGAGCAGTAGGCACATAGAACACATTGGAACTCAGGGGACAAAATGATAATAGATTTTAAAGGCAGTCCCAAACAGGTCATCAAGGGGTGCAAAAAATTGTCCTCCTCAATTTTTTCTAGGTGTGCGGTAGGCGTGTAGCACTCGTGCACTCCTAAAGAATGCCAGGACTGGCCATAGGGCATATATTGTCACAAATTACATCAGAAGTTGGAATGTAGATGGTAACAATGTAATCTGTGCACACCTCTCACATTATGATTGTGTTTGAACTCATCAGTGGCAGTGGCTCATTAGTTGGAGCATTGTGTTTCAAGCTGAAAGATTCACAGTTCGATACTGACAAGCGGTAACTGTGTTGTGTCCTTGGGCAAGACACTTATAGAATTGGTCGCATCTGCATTAACCCTTTACCCAACGTAAAGGCTAAAACCGATCAGCACTATTCACAAAATTCACTATTCACTTTTTATTATTTTTAGCTCAACTTTGACGTAAGTCAAATTTGAGCTTATGCCATGGCCATTCATCCGTCTGTCCATCAACAATTCAATACGGCTCGGGCTAGAGGCCGTATTTATGAACCGATCTTTACAAAACTTCTTGGGTACCTTTGTTATGACCGTGGGATGAGAACAATTGTTTTTGGGTCCATCCAAAATTCAAGTTGGCCGTTGGCAGCCATTTTGTACAAGATTAGGTGAAATCAGATTTTTGTGCACAACTTCCATATGAAAGCTCTGATTTGAATAATTTTGTGTATGAATGTTTAGTACCATGGGATACATCACATATAATACAGATTTTTTTCTCGTGCGCAAATTATGCAAATTAGACTAACTTTGATGTATTTAGTGTTACTTTCAGCACTGTAAGTGCAAATGCCAATACGGCTCAGGCTGGAGGCCCTATTTATGAACCGCTCTTTACAAAACTTCTTGGGTACCTTTGGTGTCCCCGTGGGACGAGAACGAGTGTTTTGGGGTCCGGTCCGAAATTCCAGATGGCCGATGGCAGCCATTTTGTACAAAATTAAGTGCAATCAGATTTTTGCGCAGAACTTCCATATGAAAGCGCAGATTTGAATAATTTTTTGTGTGAATATTTAGTACCATGGGATACATCACATATAATACGGGGTTTTTTCTTGTGCAGAATTATGCAAATTAGATGAACTTTGATTTTTTCATTTTTCATTGCTACTTACACACAGTAAGTACACATGTCAATATGGCTCAGGCTAGAGTCTGTATTTTTGAACCGATCTTCACAAAACAGCTTGGGTACCTTTGTTATCACCTTGAGACGAGAACGAGTGTTTCTGGGTGCAGTCCAAAATTCAAGATGGCTGCCAGTGGCCATTTTGTACCGAAATTAGGTCTAATCAGTTTTTTGTACACATGTACATGTACATGTCTTAACAAGTTGAACTACAGTGTCATTGACACTTTCATTTTTTGTCACAAAAACATATCTTATGACCCCTCATTGGAACGGGCTCAATGAGCTCATTCCAATGAGGGGTTATAATATGTTTTTGACCCCAAAAATCAACAAAAATTAGTGCGTCAAGAATTTTATTTGCAGGTGTTGTCTGCTTTTTGTGTTAGGTAAAGGGTTAAGCATTTGAAAAAAAAAATTTTTCAAAACAATTCAACAAAATCTTGTCATGTAACCACTCATTGAAATGAGCTTGTTCCATTGCGGTGTCAAATGATATGGTTTTGTTGAAATGTTTTTAAAAATTAAAAAAAAAACATAATTATAATAATAAATTTTGATATCCTGTGAGTTGGGTAAAGACTTAATCCTGCTTGCCAATGTGGGCAGTGTTAGTAAGTTGTGGGGAATCTGACAGTTACTTACTGCTGTTCGGTGGATCTCTCTGGGTATACTGGCTTTTCCCACCCATAAAACTATCCGACATGATGTGACTCTGGCTGTTGAAAGGGTCATTAAACCCCAATAAAACAAAATAAAACTCCTCAGTAAAAAACCACTAGAGAATCACATCCATGGAAAGAAATGTGAGAACACAGTAGAGCTTCATTGATTAATTGTGAATCAAATGCAACGTGATTCATTCTCTGATGATACACTTCATGATATGCTTTTACTGTATCATGATACACATTAACCAAACATTTCATGAATATTTTGTTAATACAGCCCTGGTAATTCACCCTCAGCAATCAGCAGTGCCGAGGAAAATGCAGAGGAAATGAAAAATATCCACAGCAAAAATACTGCCGAGGATGGCTTCTTCAGAAAACCTTGTGGGGGCTGAAATTGTGCAACTTTCAGGTTACACAAGGAATAAAACCATGTTTGTTGCACTACACTGTATTGCTAATCTTACAATTTACATTACAAGTTGCAGCATAACCACTAGAAACTATGTGTTCTGCTTCTTCTATGTTGATAACACCAGAATCTGTCATCAGTTTCTGGAAAGCTCTGTAAGAGCTTTCCAGAAACAGATGTCAGATTCTGGTGTTATATCAACATAGAAGCAGTGAGATACTTAGTTTGTGGTGATGCTGCATCATATTTTCACTCACATATTGAACAAGTCGCCGGCTTACTTCCAAGATTTTTTCTCAGCATTCACGTGGTTTATGATATTGGCATGATCTGATTGAGTGAAAGATTCTGCACATTGATTGTGATTAGATACACATGTGTTTCAAACTACTTTCACATGTTAAAGTTACTTGAAAGTTTTCACTTCACCGAATACTACATATACATGGCAACTGAGACTATGCCCTGCCCCCTGATGATTTTTACACAACTGAGCAGGCTTCACAGCAACTGCGGGCAAAGCACCAGTTTTCCACAGCAATTTTTGTGCTGAGGAAACAAGGATGAATTACCAGGACTGGTTAATGACAATTCTAAAATGGTTACATCAGTGACAACTGGCATCTATTATATGAAGTTTCCTTTTGAAATCAGATTTAAGAAAGTTTGAATTTACATTGTTTTCGAGAATCATTTGCATTGAGTAGTGCAAACCATTGACCTCACTCTTAAATCTTTTTATAACACTATGAGGAAACAAATAAAAAAAATTCCAAGAAAATAGAAGAATGTGTCATAATGTTTTGCAGTCAGAAAGTTTGAGAAATCTAATTTCATTGAAAGGAATTTACTTGATCCCAACTGTATGATGATTGTTATTTGGCTAATGTGTGGGTGGATATCAAGAGTTTTTCTTCCACTCACCAGTCCAGAAGAAATGTGAGGACACAAGAAGCAAATCTGCTGTTATGGACCACCAGGTTACCCCGTGGTCTATAACTGCAGAATTGCTTCTGGAGTCCGCACATTTCGACTGAACTAGCAAGAATAAGTAATAGAAAGAATCCAACCACACATTGTCAAGAAGCAAATCACTTTTTGTGAAGTTTTGGTGATTGTAGTGGTGACTCTCGATTAGTGGAAGTGTATCGTGATATATTTCGTATCATGGGGATAGTATCATGATACAAATCATATCGTGAGAAAACAGTCTGAGATGCTCAGCCCCTGTAATTAGTCCTCAGCAACGGCAATTGCCGACGAGTTGCCGAGGGTTTTTAGATGTTTCCTCGGCAGTATTTTTGGTGAGGACAATTTGAGTGACGTCCGTTATGACGACTAAAAACAGAGTACAACAATAGAAGAGTAGAAGGTCGAGCAAATTTCTCGTCGTTCTTGAACATGTTTGTGGCCTTTGTGTGGATATACTGGAGTGCATGTGGCACAATATTATGCACCTTTGAGATATCTCTTTAAAATGTGAGTATATTACCTGGAAAAACATACAACATCTCCAAGACACACCCGGTCGTACGTCCAAGAACGTATACAGACACACAGTGCTTCCCCATAAAATAGTCATTTTGTAAAAAGTGCCAAGGAAAACTCGATTTTTGCTGAGGATACTCATTTATCGTCAGCAAAGTTTTTGCCGAGGGAATTTCTTTTCAACCTACTCACAATTGTTTACAATTGGCTGTAACATAAGTGCAAGCCCTACTTCGGAACTAACTCAAGCTTTTAGAGAACTTTTCCAAACAAGTTGGAAAAGTAATAGAGTGCAAAAGCACGAAAAAGATAAAAAAAAAAGGTCGAGCGAGACCAGCACTTGAAATTACAGGTACTCTCTCTGCACACCTTTTGCGTTTACCGAGCGCATGCGCAACAACCGTGACGTCAATTCCTTTTATTTCCGCCATTTGTACATGCTCGGAAATTTTTGTGACTCGTGCTACTTTGCTGTTATTCTTCATGAACAACTTATTCTATGTGCTCTGCATTTCATTGTGTGCAAGTGGATTGTATCCTTTTATCAAGCTATCCAAAATTGTTTTTGATTAATGTTATTTTTGGTCATAATTGCTTGTTTCTTCACACTTAATCTTGTTTTTCCCCTCACGTGTGAACACGACGTTTGTGCTGTTTTCCGTCGGCGGGAAGCTTGATTCCATTTTCTTTCATATAATGCCAAAGACTATTCCTTGTACCTCTTGCTTGCAAGTGAAGCATGTGGACGACTCTCATTCCACATGTGTCACTTGCAACAATTGCACTCAGGCACATTCATGTGGTATTTGTGGGTTTTGGTCCTCTAAATTCTGGGTTTCTGTTAACAAGGTGGTTCTGTCCAGAGCTAGAACCCCTCGTTCTCGGGGTAAGGGTAGCCGTGCTGTAGCAGACTTTTCTGCTGGTGCACGTGGTGACTCTGTCACACAGGATTCTGATCTGTCTTCTGTGGCGAGTTCCTCTGCAACTGTTGACGGTGCTAGTTCAGTGATACCTGACATGGAGACCGTGGTCTCTTCGTCTTCTGATGTCACTCTTGAGGCGTCTGTTTTCGTAGAGAGCTTCTCCGAGGTCAGCTCGCTGACCCTCTCCGATCTGCCTCCTACGCCATTGACAGTTGCTGAGGAAGTTGTTACTACAGATCCTATTCTGTCTGATGGTGGCCCTTCCATCTCCTCTGGGATGGTCTACAGTCTCAGGGGGCCAAGGCTGTATCTGCTGGTGTGTCTGTGTGCTCTCAGCCTCCCCTAGCCTCGCGGCGGGGCTGTGCGGGTTTGCTGTCTGCTCCGTCTCATCTGGCTAGGTTTGCTCCTAGTCGGTTGAGCCGGTCGGTCGCTTCGGCAGCGATTCCTCATCCCTCGAGTGAATCGTTTATTGTTCCTCCTTCCCCTGCTAGTGTGCCACCTAGCAGGATGGTGTTGGGACGTTGGCATCCAGGGCCTGCAGTTCGGCAGTGGTCAGTGACAGCCCCTGTTAGCTGTCACTCTCGGAACCTTCCTCCGGTGATTCCTCACTGTGTTCCGAGTCTGGGTGTCGATCGATGCTTGCCGTCGGTCTCGGAGGATGGGCAGTTGGGGGCCATCTGCTGCACAGAGGCCAATGACAGGTTCCTGTAATTCTTGGGACAATCCTCCGGTGTCTTCTCACTGTGTCCTAGGTCCAGCTACCGATCGACGTGCACCGTCGGTCTCTTTCAAGGATTTGCAGGCAGGACCTTCTGCTTCGCAGAGGTCAGTGATGGCCCCTGGTCGTCACAATCGGGACTATCCTCCGGTGTCTTCTCACCGTATCCCTATTCTGTCTGCCGATCGACGTTCGACGTCGGTCTCTTCTGAGGATTTGGGTTCTTCTACCAGAAGGGTCCATTGGGAGGACACTCTGTCGGGCGATGATGCTGCGACGGATTCTCAGGGTGACCTGCGTCAGGCCGTTTTGGCGCTCACCCGGTTGCTTTCTGGCAACCCTCAAGTTGGCCTCCCTGTGCCTCCTGAGGCACAACCTCCTTTGGTCAGTCGCCGAGATGTCTCGCCTGGCCCCTTGGATACTGCTCAGTCTTCCCAGGAGGTTTCTGCTGGTCAGCCCGAGTTGGGCTACGTCTCCTCTGCTACGGAGGATGACGATTATCTGGAAGGTGATGGGCCCCCTCGTCAGTCTTGGGGCAGGCTTTGGATTTCGTCTTCGGCGTATTGCCAGACATTCAACCTTCAGACCAGCCATCTGTGACCGTCCGACCGCGGTCCACTGTGGAGCGCCGTAACCCTGTTGAGCCTTCTAGCTCCGGGGCTTTGTGTCCTCTGCAATCGGCTCAGGTTGTTGAGTCCTTCCAGGGCTTAGACGCCAAAATGCATTCTAAGGCCCTCAAGGGTTCCTTCTTTTCTAGAGCTGATGCCTTTCTGCCTCCATCGCGATTTCGTGTTTACGATTCCGTCTCTCCACCAGTCTTCCAAGGGATGACTACTGTGGATGAGGATTCTTCTTCCCTCGGGTTAACTAAGCCTAAGTCGGCAGTTCTTCCGATGTCGGTAGTTGAATCTATGGTGGGCCTGTCCCAAGAGATGCTGGGCATGTTATCTCTCGCGGACCATGTCGTTGCTGCTCTGGCTGAATATTTTCCAGCAGGGGAGTTTGATGACGCTCAGGCGCATTTTCGCGTTTTGTCGCAGGCTCTTATGAACTTGACACACGCTCACGCCTGTAACCCGGCTAATTTGGAGCTGGCATGCCAGGCTGCGGTGTTGGATTCTTTACCATCCCTTCCTTCTGAGCAGCGTGCTGTTCTGAGGTCTGCCTCTCTGGTGGGACCTCAGTTGTTCCATGGTTCCGTGGAAGCTGTTCGTGGCGAAGTTCTTCGTCATTCGAAGGACCAGCTTTTGCTGCGACAGCTTGACCAACCTGCTGCTGTGGGTGGTGGTCATTCCAGGCCCGCCAAGCGTGCTGCTGCGCCTGCCTCGCCTTCGGCGACGTCGGCTACGCCTTCGGCTCCGTCTGCTCCTTCTGCACATAAGAAGGGCTGACGTGGCCAGGCTCTCTGGCAGCCTCAGGCAGTAAAGTCTCAGGACTCTGTCACTTCCCGAGGTGGTTTCTCCTCTCGGGGGCCTCATCGAGGCCGCAAGTGAAGGTTCTCACCTCGATTCGCCTACGGTCGGGGGAAGGCTTTCGCTGTTTTACGACTGTTGGACAGAGATAACGTCGGACCCTTGGGTCCTCAACGTCATTCAATCTGGTCTGCGACTGTCCTTCCATCGGCACCCCAGTTTATCTCGGGTGCCCCTCCCGACTCAGGTCCCTTCCGATTCTCTGCGGCGGGACCTTGTGGTGCAGGAGATCGACAATCTCCTCTCCAAAGGGGCGATCGAGGTGGTCAGGAACACCCTTTCACCGGGGTTTTACTTGAGTCTTTTCGAAGAAAAACGGCCAATTTCATCCTGTCATCGATCTGAGTATCCTGAACGAGTACATTCTAGCTCCTCGTTTAAGTATGGAGACTTTGCGGTCGGTTCGACGTTCAGTTCATCAGGGCGACTTTGCTGCCAGTATCGACCTGAAGGATGCCTACTTCCATGTACCCATTCATCTGGCGTCACGGAAATTCCTTCGGTTCTCGTTTCGGGATCGAGTCTATCAATTCAGAGCTCTCCCGTTCGGTTTGAACCTAGCTCCTTGGGCCTTCACCCGACTGATGTCACATGTGCTTGCTTTCCACCGTACTCAGTCAGCTGTGACTTCGTCAGCCTACCTGGACGACATCCTCCAACGGCACCACGATGCTGCTGTTCTGGAGTTAGATGTCCGGCAGTTTCTTTGCCTGCTAGCGTTGCAGGGTTTCAGAGTCAATCGCAAAAAGTCGGATCTCCTTCCTTCTCAGCGATTCCGTCATTTGGGGATGGATTTCGACACTCTTCACAATGAATAGTTGGCCCCCATGCTCGGGCGACGATTCTTTCCGCCTTGACTCGGAACCTGCTTCACACTCTGTCTCTGGACTGGACAGGTTGGATCGGCTATGCCTTTCCTCCTGCACCGATTCTTCCTCAAGTATTAGCGAAGATTCATGCTTGCAGTTGCAGGATCATTCTGATCGCACCCCTGTCTCCACAGAGGGTGTGGATCAATCTGCTGCGGCCTCTGTTGGCCGATCGACCGATTCGTCTACCTCTATGTCGCAATCTTCTTTCCCAGGGTCGTCCCAGGAAGTATCACAACAACCTGGCGAGCCTTTCCTTCACGCCTGTCTTTTATCAGGTCCAGTCTCCGACGTAGAGGTTTTTCAAGATGATCAGTGGAGTGCATTTCTGCATCGCGGCGACATTCCATGGACATGACTTATGCTGCGAAGTGGAAGGTTTTCTGCCACTGGTGTGCAGATCACAATGTGAATTACCGTGATCCGTCAATCACTCAAATTGCGGATTTTTGGTACATCTTTTTGACTCCAAGGGCCTCCAGCCTATTATGGTTAAGGGCTATCGGTCTATGCTGTCGGATACTTTCTCTTATGTGGGAAAGCGGTGCATCGGTCGTAATCTTTTTCTCTCCAAACTCATTCGGCACTTTTCTTTGAAGAGGCCTCGAGTTTTGCGTCTTACACCCAAGTGGAACTTGGCATGGGTGTTGCACTGTTTGGAGGGGGCGCCATTCGAGCCTTTATCTGAGACCGATATGCATTTTCTCACCTATAAGACGGCTTTCCTTCTAGTGTTTGCTTCTGCTCGATGAGTCAGTGACCTTCATGCGCTATCTGTTGATTCTGCTTTCTTAGAAATGAGGCTAACAGTGTCACCTTCACTACTGATTGCTCTTTTCTGGCTAAGTATCAACTTCCTGATTCGGTACCTCCTCCCATCTGCATTCGGGCTCTCCCCGCTGTCGATGGTCGGAGACCTCTTCTTTGTCCTGTTCGTGCAATCAAGACTTACATTAATCGCACTCAGTTCATTAGGAGGGGTCAGAAGAGATTCTTTCTGTCTCTCATTCCTAAGAGGCAGCCTATCTCTTCCCATTCTATTTCCAGGTGGATCTGTCTTGCAATCATGCTAGCATATTCCCGCTTGTCTGCTTCGGATCTTGTTTCGAACCGGTTTAATGCTCATGAGGTTCGTGCCATTTCTACATCCTGGACGTTCTCCAATTCTGTTTCGCTCTGGGATGTTATGAATGCGGCTTACTGGAGGAATGCTTCTACCTTCTCCTCCTTTTATCTCCGCCACCTACAGCAGCAGTCTGAGGACCTTTATTCTTTAGGCCCTCTCGTTGCTGCTCAGGCTGTTGTGCACCCTCGTTAAAATAGTTATCGAGGTTGTGCTTCGCTCAGCCTTGTTCTTTTCAGGTGCCTTCTCTCTATCTTCATTACAGGTTTTCGCTATTGTTCTCTGCCCTCCTTGCTCTTGTTGGTATTGGCTATGTGATTCACCTCCTCCTATTGTTTATTCAGCCAACTGTAAACAATTGTGAGTAGGTTGAAAAGAAATTAAAATTTTTTAGTAAATTTTGTTTCTTAACATCCTACCACAATTGTTTACCGGAGGCCCACCCTCCTTGGGGATATCGTTGATATCGATGCCTCCCCGCTAAATCACAAACTTCTCGTTGGCGGAAATACGGAATTGACATCATGGTTGTTGTGCATGCGCTCGGTAAATGCAAGAGCTGTGCAGAGAGAGTACCTGTAATTTCGAGCGCTGGTCTCGCTCGACCCTTTTTTCGATCTTTTTCGTGCTTTTGCACTCTATTACTTTTCCAACTTGTTTGGAAAAGGTCTCTAAAAGCTTGAGTTAGTTCCGAAGTAGGGCTTGCACTTACGTTACAGCCAATTGTAAACAATTGTGGTAGATATGTTAAGAAACAAAATTTACTAAAAAATTGTAATTTTTACTAATTACAGGGGCTGGATGCTCTTTTTGCTTGAATTTAACCCTTTACCTAACATAGTTGTAGCAAATTAACCAATACACTAGCATGACCTGAAATATCCTGGCACTTTCAATAAAATTGTACAAATATGGCTGTCATTGGAACAGACTCAATAAGCCGATTCCAGTGACATCCAAGTTTGTAAGGTTTTATTGGTAAATATTGTGTATCTTTTAGAATTTTATCAAATTCAGTTTGTTTTTAAAATTAAAAATCTGTGTTGGGAAAAGGGTTAACATATGTTATCAGTATATAACCAGGGTTCATCTATGGGATCCTGGGACACTCATAGCTGGTATGGGTTGTCGCAACAATTTTCGCTAGAATCCAAATATATTCTCCCATATTTAGATGAAATATAAGCCCTGGTCATCCAAGTACTTTAACCCCCTGCACACTTATGTCGAAATATCTAAATTTCAGGCAAAAAAAATTTCCCATAATGCAACTAGAAATTTAACTAATTCAATCTCGTTTGACAGAGCTCATTGAGCTCTGTCAAACGAGATTGAATTGGTTAAATTTCTAGATGCATTATGGGAAGAAACAATTTTGGTATTTTGACATCAGTGTGAAGGGGGTTAAGGATATATCCATGAAATGCCAACATATTTTAGGTAAAACTTCTTCACGATTTGTGCAGTACATGGAAAACCTGGAAAGTCATATAACCCTTAAACCCCTAATTCTGACTTCAGTCACATTTTTCTACGACAAAGCAGGTGTCCAACAGTCTTTGGGTTAACTTGCAAAACTGTATAGGCAGCCAAGACTTGCCTAAAAACAATGGCCATGTCATAGAATGTACACTGTCAGTCTGTGAAAGTGTTGCAAAAATGTATAAAAATCTGCAGTCCGTTAAGGGTTAAATTTGCATAATATAATCAAAACATCATAAAATGTATGTTGACAACTGAAAGACTTAAAGGTCATGTATCCTATCAGTTTACCTGCTATGGCGCAATCCATCTTTTGGATGTAGGCTGTATTGACCGCTTTAGTGTTTCAAAAGTGTTACAAAAGGTCAGGAAAATTTAATTAAAAAGGTCATGGAAAGTCATTCAACAACAATGTCCTCCTATTTGGATACTAATTCGAATTTTGTTTTATTTTATTGGGGTTTAACTACACTTTTGACATCCAGGTTCACCTCATGTCAGACAATTTTACGGGTGGATGATTAACTGGAGTACCTGGAGAGAGCTATTAAACAGTGGCAAGCAGCTGTCCGGCTCCCCAACATACTAACTCCCCACAAGCAAGGTTAGCATTAGTTGAAAACCAGTGCTCCATCCATGTGCAGTATGCCTTAGTATGCAGTGCCACCATGCCCCCATTTGGGCAATCATGATTAAGTGCCTTGCCCAAGGGCACAATGCAAGTTATCCCTGGTGGGGATCGAACCATGAACCTTTCGATTTGAAGTCCAATGCTGTAACCAGTGAGCACCTGCACTCCTACTAATTTGAGTGCCCAAGCAACAATGGATATATCTGCATCACCAGGACAGTTATGAACTACGTGGCCATCAACTATCAACAGCTTACTTGAAAGTTTTTATGAACTGATCATAAGGCTACAGTACAGTTCCCATGGACTAGTCATAATCTGTGCATGGGCAGTGATATCCACGCATGCATTTACCAGGTACAGTTAAAACTAGAAGTCCTATCACGAGTAGTGCGCTTATCTAGGCTTAATTGCGCGTTGGAATTGCGTGCAATTGCCACATCGAATGGCATCCAAAGCACGGCAGATTTTCTTGGTTACTCATAGCAAACACATGCAATGTTTCTGCCAATGGACCTCCGGGTTACCCGGAGGTCCATTGGCTGAAACATTACCTTGCGCAGAGGCCATATGTACAGAATTTGATAGCTTTACTTGGGCCATAACGCGTACATTAACGCGCATATCAACATGCTATTTGTGCGCATTTCATGACAGGACTTCTGGTTTTAACTGTAATTAAAATCATCATCAGCAAAATTTTAATTAATGAAGCACCAGGTACAACAACTTGTTTTTCAGTAAAAAAAATTTCTTCTTCACATTCACAATTCTTTTGTTGCATAGTATTGACACCCTTAGCCTGGTGAGATTCAAGTTTGTTGAAATCAAATTCCTGGGCTCGCATTTGGGCTCGAATTTTCACTTAGCTCAGATCTTCTTCAGATCCACCAGACAGAATCTTTTAATATTTGGTATATAACATTACTCTGCCTCCAAGATTGTTTGTTCAAAGTGTTACTCTTGACAGATTTTGATAGGCATCTGAGGGGTTTGAAATTTAAAACGGACCCCGCTGGAGAATTTACTATTTGTTTAACCCTGTGCACTCTGATGTCAAAATGGTAAAATTTTCAGCAGCAAATATTTCCCATAATACAGTTTGATATTCAACCAAATATACCTTGTTTGACAGAGCTCAGTGAGCTCTGTCAAACAAGATGTAACTGGTTAACTTCATAGTTAATCAAGAGAAAAACAGAGATTGGAGAAATTCTGTTGCACCACCAGAGTGCTAGGGGTTAAATGAACTGTGTCAACAAATGACGTGAGCTGGTAAACTTGTGTTACATGTTAATGTGAATATATAATGTTTGTTCAAATGAAATGAGGTTTCATGAATCCATGAATCTACTTGAGGCCTCAAGGGAGGAGGATCCATTGGACAATTTTTTTGCTTGAGAACAAGATTAGGAGGACTTGACTTGATCCTTTCACTGTTGGTGGGGTGGGGGGAGGGGGGTTGGGGACTTGGGGCAAGGAGTTGGGGGTGGATCAACTGGGTGATTTTTTTAGCTCAACTTTGGCGAAGCCAAATTTGAGGTATTGCCATGGCCCGTTGTCCGTCTGTCCGTCCATCGCGCCGTACACACGGCTGGGCTAGAGGCCGTATTTATGAACCGATCTTTATGAAACTTCTTGGGTACCTTTGTTATCACCGTGAGACGAGAACGAGTGTTTTTGGGTCCAGTCTGAAATTTAAGACGGCCGCTGGCAGCCATTTTGTATCAAAATTAGGTGCAATCAGATTTTTGGGCAGAACTTCCATATGAAAGCTCCGATTTGAATAATTTTTTTGTATGAATGTTTAGTACCATGGGATACCTCACATATAATACGGGTTTTTTTTCGTGCGTAAATTATGCAAATTAGACTAACTTTGATTTATTTAGTGTTACTTTCAGCACTGTAACTGCAAATGCCAATACGGCTCGGGCTAGAGGCCGTATTTATGAACCGATCTTTACGAAATTTCTTGGGCACCTTTGCTATCACCTTGGGATGAGAACTTATGTTTTGGGGTGCAGTCCAAAATTCAAGATGGCTGCTGGCAGCCATTTTGTACCAAAATTGGTGCAATCAGTTTTTTGTACACAACTTCTATATGGCTCAGGCTAGCGGCCACATTTATGAACCGATCTTTACGAAACTTCTTGGGTACCTTTGTTATCACCGTGGGGCGAGAATGAGTGTTTTTGGGTGCAGTCCAAAATTCAAAATGGCCGCCAGCAACCTTTTTGTACCAAAATTAGTGCAATCAGTTTTTTGTACAGAACTTCTGTATGAAAGTTCTGATTTGAATAAATTTTCGTAGGAATGTTTAGTTACATGGAATACATCACATATAACACAGGTTATTTTCTCGTGCAGAAATTATACAAATTAGATGAAGTTTGATTTGTTCAGTGCTACACTATACTCAGTAAGTGCACATGTATATACGGCTCGGGCTAGAGTTTGTATTTATGAACTGATCTTCACGAAACTTCTTGTGGTACCTTTGTTATCACCTTGTGACAGGCACTAGTGTTTTTGGGTGCCTTTGTTATCACTGTGCTATGAGAACAAATATTTTGGGGTTCAGTCAGACCCACTCTGGGACTCAAAGATTTCTTTTCTAGTTTAGCATCCAACTGTCGCCCACCTTTACAATACTTTACCTACACATTTGTTACAGGCTACGGTCAGCATTTATGTACAGACCGTTACAATACTTTACATGTACCTTTGTTATCAGGTCATCACCTAGATGTTTGTCATTGCTGTGTCACATACTATACATGTACATGTCTTAAACAAGTTGAGCTACAGTGTCATTGACAATTTCATTTTCTTTTTTCTTCATCATAATGAGTTTTGAAGGGGTTTGTGTGATTTTTCACAAAAAAGGGGAAAAAAGCAATTTACCAACAGTCCAACAGACCATTCTCCCACCACCCCTACTCCCCTAGCTAAAATGCATTAGCTATATTAATATGTAGATGCTGAATGTGACCATAAATCCTTTTTTAAACAACTTTATCAGGTGAGCAATTATGGCTCCATATGAGACCTCTTGTTATGTTTGCAGTCTCAATAAAAAACCTTTCCAGACTAAACTTGATTCAGAAAGACTTGGTATATGTAGCATGTATATGGAAGTTTTGTTTGATTCCATGGTCAAACCCTGATTTTTAAAATTTGACTTACGTCAACATGTACAATAACCTAACTTTACCCTTCAGTGAATATTTAGTATCCTTTACCAAATTTAATTTATGTTAATGAGGGACTCAGGGACATCATGCGACAAGGGTGGGGTTAGTTGGGAAGGTAAAAATCCTCATGTTGAAAATTTGACTGACATGTTCAGATACGATGGCCTGCCTTTACCATTCAGTGAATGTTTAGTATCCTTTATCAAATTTAAAGGCCCATATCCAACTTTTCCATCCTCAGAACAGGTTCCCTTAACATGCAATCGTGAGGAGATCCTGCTGAAAATAGATGTGTTATCTTGGCAGTGGTTTCTAGTCATGTCTTGGCTGCCCAAATGGGTGGCCAAGGCTTGACTAGAAGTCACTGCTTAGCTACTGGCAATGCACAGGTAGCGGTCCAGTGGGTATTCAAGAAATTTGTCCAGGCCCTTAGTGTTAAAGTTAATTTTCATTGACAGCTAATACACAGAACGACACTTACGTGTGAATGGGTTAATCGATATGGCACAAGTGTCAGCTCGGAAAGATAAAGCAAGAGGCCAAAGTGCCATATTGATTAACCCATTCACACGCGTGTGTCGTCCTGTGTTTATTGCATGCCCTCATGTCTGTAAAAGCAATCATTAGGAGGACTCTCAGCAATTCATTTGGCAGCTCGTCCCCTAAGTTCCACTGTGTTCTATGTGCCTTAGGGCACATAGAACACACTGGAACTCTGGAGACGAACTTTCAACAAAAAGAAGACATTTTATCGCCAACCAAATTTGCAAGGGGAACCCCTGTTACTATATTTAGCTTTAGCGTTCTTTGGCGATTCAAATTGTAATTGTGGTCCACGATATGTAGAAAATTCCAGTGAATTTGCTTCTATTTAAGAATAGTCTGTGAATGATTTCTGTTCCACACATCTGTGCGGAATGGATTTCATTTTACGCATGCTTTAGTGTTACCGTAGATGGGGATTTCAAAGAACGGGAGTGTAACTAATCAGTTTTCCTGCAAAAAAGTAAATTGAAAATTTTCAGATTAAATCGAGCCCAACTTATGTATCACACACCATCAGTCATACAAATGGATAGCTTTGGTACCCGATTCCAGAGGCAGACTGGCCCACAAAATTGATGCCCACAAAACTGATGCAGCCCAACACCTGATGGTACATGAAATTTTGTGAAAATGTGAAATGGATCTGATTGCAGACAACTGGTATATCAAATTGTTCTCTATGTGGACTGCCAATGGCATCACTAAGTTTTGGAAGCACATAGCTGTACTTTGACTCTTTAATTTGAATTTCATGGGTCATGTTATTTTGTAGCAACATGCACTAATCCTGTACTGTTGTCAAACTCATCTTCATTATGACACATCAGATGTCTTAAAGTAACTTCAACTGTGAGACAAATTGTGTAATAACCTTCAGTTCTCATTCTTTCAATAAATATTTAACGAGGTACTAATTAGATTGAATGTCTGGCTTATTCTGGACTACAGAGCAATGGTAATTATTCAAAAACATGATCATTTAACTGTTTCCTTGCCAAGATCTATTTGATGTACAAAATAGAAACCTGTAACTTTAAGATTTTTAAAGATATTTCAGGCAAAACATCTTGGCTTGGAATTCAATTAATCTCTGAATAGCACAGGCATATCCAGTCTTCGCAATTGGCTTCGGCAATCGGCATTGCTGAAGCAAACGGCGCTGACTACGGCACACAGTTGCTGTAGTAGAAATAATCTGCAGTGGTGTTTGACTTGTCCAAACTTGGACCCAAAGTCCGTAATATATTTTTTTGGTTTGGTACGTATCAAACCAAAAAATTATATTACGGACTTTGGGTCCAGGTTTGGACGAATGTGTGACATGCAGTAGTTCACTGTGCACAACGAGAGACACACACCGGTAGCTGAAAATGGAAACTCGCAGCCAACATTACACTTACTTAAACTTTCTGTCATTCGTTTCTTTATTGTGATACCCCTCTCGAAAACAATTTAATTCGCGCCGTACACATGCGCATCTTCTCCATATATAAATATGTGTGGGGGTTTCCTGGACTGAGTTCTACATTTACAGAAAATGGGTCAACATTCATTTTTTGATTCCAGGGAATATACATAAATACAGGTAAACAAACGGCATGTTTTTTGTGAGAAATAAGTTTGAAATGTATTTTACTCAATATTCAGCTCAGATGAAATTCTTTCGTTTTGCATTCCTGCAAATTTTGATCGCAAACTGACAAATCGACCGTGCATATGACATTGCAGGGGTGGATTCCGGATTCAAGTAAAAAAACCTAATTTTGTCATCCAAAATATCAAGTGGATTTCCACTCCAAAAGCCACGAGAACGCTCCTTTTGATAGCAGATTTCAAAATTTTCCTAGGGCGAGGAAGAACACCCCCACCCCCCTACCCCCCCCCCCCCCCAGACCCCACTAAAAAAATTGTGCATTCGTCACTCGCTGCCTTCGGCATCTGCATGTATTGCCTTCCCAGAAATGCCGTAGTAACTGCCGAAGCTCATAAAATTTGCTATGCCAAACAACTGCCGAAGCCAAAAAATTTGAATTGCGAGGGCTGCATATCATATATCAAAATGAAGATTGTGTTGCATAAAACTCTGACCATGCAATGAGGATGTGGTGGGTTTTATGTGGTCCTGCCCAACTAAGAAGCAAAGGTACCCATTGAATCCACTGGGCCTGATCTGTGAGCTGAAACATTTCGTTGCATCTAAGTTATGATTGGTGATCTGTGGTAGTGGGTTGCATATTGGACTCTGTATTTACAGGGACTGTCACCATCTGATACCCAGTGGTGACCATGCACCACAAGCTTTTTTACTGCCGACAGAGGGAGGCTATCATTGATTTCAATTTTGGCGCTTTGCTTGTGTTGCTCCCATCACATTTGATGTGCAAGAGGCCTTAATGCCTTGGCCTTGCCTCTATTGTTAATGTGTTTCAGAAGGCAACATTTCAGTGCTGCCTTGAGTGGGTGAATACTTGCTCCCTCAAGAATATTATGATATAAAATTTTATGCAGCTCAACTGCTCATAATGATATCTCCACTCGATTGTCTTGATATTTGATGTAATGGTATTAAGGGTCAATACAGCTTTCTTCTTCATATACAATTCTTTCTCTTTTTTTTTTTGTTTCTCTTCATATTTCTTTTACAGTCTTCTAATCATAACTAAAGAAATAGACAGAAACAAATGATCATTCCTTATGTAAGTTTTTTGCTGAATCCAATTCCATTACATTTGTCAATATACCGTTTTATTATATGCTAAACAATTTATTATTATACGCTAAAATGATAGATTATTGAAGAAATTGCAGAAAGATAGAAATCGTATCCCCCCTGTGAAGATATACAAATTTTTACTTTCACAGTATTAATCAAAATTGCTGCTAGCAAAGCATCACTTCAAGGTGAATATGAGTCAAATTATCACTGGAAATGATCAATTTGTTCTAAAAATGTATAATGAAAAGTAAATCTAGTGTTTTTGAGTGGATACCGATCATTTCCAGCAATAATTTAACACATATTCACCTTGAATTGATGCATGAAACCCGCTAGACCAAACATGGCTTGAAAGTCTGTAATATAAGTTTTTGGTTTGATACATCCTTTCAAAGAAGAAAACTAATATTACAGACTTTCAGGCCCTGTTTAGGCTAGAAACCCACCAGATGAATCAGATTGCAAGACCTATCTGTTCCGAGTACATCAGAGCCCACTTAATTGGATATCTCTTTACTGAATAACCCTGTTAATTGAATATAATTTCCCAGCACAAAACCATTTGCCATACTTCCAGTACAAATTTGACCTGTTAATTGAATATAGCTTATAGAGTAAACTCCTGTTAATTGAATAAAAAATCTTGTAACCTGTCGAGAAATTACCCTGACTCTCCCCAGTTTTTCTTTGCTTAT
Organism: Pictodentalium vernedei; assembly: GCA_031216915.1. Classification (NCBI taxonomy): domain Eukaryota; kingdom Metazoa; phylum Mollusca; class Scaphopoda; order Dentaliida; family Dentaliidae; genus Pictodentalium; species Pictodentalium vernedei. Next base: position 263,703,447 of record CM062294.1, read on the forward strand.
AGACCCATTTGGCCTCAGTACAAAAAATACAAGCATTTAATCTATTATATCTTGTTTGACAGAGCTCATGGAGCTCTGTCAAACAAGATATAATAGAATAAATGCTAAATGTATGATGTATCTAGAATACAGGAAAGTGACCAAATCCCTGTTAACTGAATACTCCTGTTAACTGAATAATTTGCATTGGCAAAGTGTCTATTCAATTAACAGGGTTCCACTGTATCAATCAAATAACTTCTGTGTTTCAACGATTCAATGCGCTCTTTACTTTCGTGCAACAATTCAAGGTTGAAACGAGTGGAATTATCAGATTCTTATTAAAAGCCTATAATAAAAGAAAATCTAGTGTTTATGACTGGATACCGCAAATTATCTCACCTGCAAGTGCTCGCAAAAAATAAACATTTGTCTCGGTCACTCATGAGATAATTTTGGGTATCCACCCAAAAACACTAGATATCCTCTATATTTTGAACAAACTACTAGAAATGTACTACAAAAGTAATAGTTGCTATTTCCATGTCTCAATTGACTGAATCTGATTGTTGCAGTCGAAAAAAAAAGCAATCAAGAAATAGAAACCTGTTTTCTCAAATTTGTACAAGTTCATTAGCTTAACTAGACAAAGTCAAGTCAAGATAAGCTATTGCCATCACATGTGCGGAAGTCTGTTAGTCTGTTCACATTTTCTTTGGCACAGGCTACACCCCGTAGTTCTTGACCGATCATCACGAAATTTCATACACAGGTTCGAGGTCATGTCTGGAAGAGAACGTCCCCTTTTGGTCACGATCGGTCAACTGTGATTACTGCAAAAGCCCCAAAACCCCAAAACCTTTAGCACATTGGCACTCTCCCACAATTTGTAACAAGGCAAATACGAGAACAAATTTTTTCCAATGAGGGATCATAACCAATGTTTTTGAGACAAAAAATTAAAAAAATTAGTTATTCAAGAATTTTTTTGCAAGTGTCATCTGCTTTTCATGTTAGGTAAAGGGTTAAGGGATCAATTTGCAAGTTGAAATTTTGTTTTTCCAACATTATTGTTTGGTATATTGTTTTTGGAGGCTTAATGCCATTTTCAACAACATGGCCATGTTGTGGTGAACAGTTGTACATGTATGGGTGAGGAGCTAGAGAGAACCATCTAGCAGCTGTGATCAACTGTCAAACTCTTCAACTTTCTAATGCTACACAAGCAGTGCTAGCAGTGGTTGAAGGCAATTAACTGCACCATTGACATGCAGTATGCATTAGTACACAGTGCCACCATGCTGTCACTTAGGAAATCAGGATTAACCCTTTACCCAAAGAATCGAGATCATCCACCCGCTCGCGTTATAAATTAAATTTAACAGTTAAAATTTTTTTTGGTTCAAAACAGTTCAACAAAAGCACATCATGTGACCCCTCTTTGGAATGAGCTCATCAAGCTTGTTCCAGTGAAGGGGTCACGTGATCTGGTTTTGTTAACAATTTTTGTAAAATTTGAAAAAACTATAATTTAAATAATAAATTTTGATATCATGTGCATTGGGTAAAGGGTTAAGCATCTTGCCCAAGAAAACAGGTTAAAGTCCAATGCTGGGATGCAGTGGCGTTGTGGTAACTGCTTATCGTCAGATCACCGAAGTTCAGCAACGTTGAGCCCGGTTAGTCCTTGGATGGGTGACCATCTGAGTGATTGATTCGGACTCCTGCGTTGTGTCCTTGTGCAAGTTACTTAACCCCGATTGTCCATATGGGGGCATGATGATGCCGTGTACTAAGGTGTTCTGCACGTCGATGGTGCACATGTCTTCAACCAATCTAACCCTGCCTGCATGTGTGGAGTTACAATGTTGGGGAGCTGGCAGCTGCTTGTCGTTGCTTGGTGGTTCTCTCTGGGTACTCCTGTTTCCTCCACCCATAAAACTGTCACGGTCATGGTTAGCCACTGTGCATAGGTATGTGACCTTAAACACCAATAAATAAATAAAGTTCAATACTCTAACCAGTGAGCCACCACATTCCCGACCTCAGTGTGCAGAGGGTTAACCCTTTACCTAATGAATCGGCTGCATCTGCCCACGTAATATGCAAATTCAGCAGTTGAAAAAATATTATTTTCAGACCTTTAGATTACCCCCATTTCACACCTTTTACAGGTGTCTCCAAATTCAAGAAGGTGTGAAGGCAACAAGAAATATATATAAATTCTTCGTGCCTTTTCTGCATTTTAGAATAACTTCCATCATATACTACTCAAAGTTTGCTAAGCACCAAATACATCCAACTACCTGTTTTATGTTTTAGTTGAAATATTGTAATGGAAAGTGTATATATTTTTTTTTAATTATATCTTTGATGATTTAAGTACAGAAATTAGGATTTTATTTGTGCTTGACATTATTTTTTAGCTTTTGAATATGATAACCATGGAAAATGGATATTATTGGTAAAAGAGGAAATTTTTCAATATGCCAAAAAGTTGACGGAGCGAACTTGTATGGCTTCAATATCGTATGAGACCCATTACTGTTAATTACAGCTTGACAACGCCTTCTCATGCTCTCAATCAGGTTCCTTGTGGTCCTTTGTGGGATGTTATTCCATTCTTGGACCAGCATGGCACCAGGCTCCTGGACACTTCTTGGCTGGACTGCGCGGGCTGAAATTGCAAGCTGCAACTCGTTCCAGACATGTTCGATTGGATTGAGGTCAAGGGATCTTGCTGGCCAGTCCATATGCTCAGTCCCCTCCCTATGTCGGTACTACCTGACAGCATGGGCAACATGAGGACGGGCATTATCGTCCATCAGAATGAATCTATCACCCACTGCACCTGCATACAATCTGACATGGACATCCAGGATCTCTTCAATATACCGTTGTTCAGTCAATGTACCACGTTCAAGGACACAGAGCTCTTTACGTCCATCCCAGCTGATGCTGCCCCAGACCATGATTGACCCTCCACTATAGCGGTCATGCTCAGCAATGTTGGCTGCATGGAATCGCTCTCCTGGTCTTAGGCCTGCACGGTATTGAAATTTAGATACCGAGTTTCGGTATTTTAAAAATACCGCGGTATGATTGAATACCGAGTAGTGCTGGAATTTGCTAATATTTGACCAAAGTTTCATCAGCACTTTGGTCAAATGTTTGTACATTTCAGCACCACAACAGCTTTTGCATCAAAAAGCTATACCAACAGTTTGTTTACCTGCGAATCCATTGTCTGCAAAAATGCGAAAATATTGGTTCAATGTGGAATATTAGTGTATGTAGCCTACTTTGGAAGTGGGGTAAATGTACAAAAAGTAATGCAAGCTAACACCTTTTAATGCGACATGGATTGGAAGCGGATGTACGATTATGCAACAGACACTGAAATAGAATGTATGATAATAAAGGAGCTTTGAATTTGGTGTGCTATCAATTAACAATTTGTCGCCATATGGATGATGCTATTTTACAGTTGTAAACTACTAATATTTCAGTATTGTCTTGGGATTAAAAGAAAATAACTCACAGTGCGCCAATTATTATGCTCGAGTTAATCCCTTGATATAATTGAGGAGCTTTACGTGGATTGTATTTCACACTTTCGCTGTATGCACGATTAACATGCATATGCAGCATGTTCAAGCAAACAAATGTGAAGTTTCTTCAGCAGTATAATATTACGGACATTCCTAATTGATAATACTGTGAAAGTCGGTATATCGAATGAGTTGAAATTCTCTCGGTATTCGCTCGGTATTTTGAAAAATACCGAGTTTTGGTTAAATACCGAAATACCATGAAGGCCTACCTGGTCTTCTCCATACCCTAGAATGCCTATCTGTGTGGTCTAGGCAGTACCTTGACTCATCTGTAAAAAGGACAGGTCGCCAATCTTCTCTGGTCCATCCAACGTGGTCCATGGCCCATTCATATCATGCCTGGCGGTGATTCTGGGACAGCGGAATGCGAATACATGGTCTTCTCGATTGGAGACCACCTTCGTGCAACCTTGCCCGGATAGTCTGCGTTGAAACATTTACCCTGGATGCATTCTGAAGGTCACTGCGAAGCTGGGTTGCTGTGGCAAAGCGGTTCCTACGGGCCTGAATGATCATAAACCGGTCTTTTAGCTGCAGATGTTGCCCTGTCTCTGCCACCACCATGCCGTCTTACTGGTGCGCCATACTGCTGAAATCTTGCCCCGGCTCTGGTGATCACCGTATGGTACACACCAAGGGCTTCACCAACCTGACAATGGGTAGCCCCTAGCTCCACCATCCCTACAGCCCTCCACATTTCTGCTTCAGACAAATGTCTTACAATTGCATTTGCCATATTCAATCATTAAATCACAAGGGTTTGCATTGAAATGAACATTGAATACCCTATATATGTCATGTACAAGTTGACAGTACACAAAAACAACCTGAAAATCAAGGGGTACATGCCTTCCATGACTGTCATGAAAAGTCTGCCTGTCAAGTGAGCTAATGTAAACACTGTGGACCATCTCAATACGTTCCTCAATCATATCCACCAAAAATATCGTAAATATGTTACAAGCAAATTTCACAATGATGTGGCAATTATTTCTGGTTTTAATGTGCCCAAATTAGGGCAAAACGGTGTCCCCCCAAAAAATTAATTTAAAGGCCTGTATTTTTCAAAAAAATTCAACAAAACCATTTCCTGTTACCCCTCATTGGAACAAGCTCATCAAGCTCGATCCAATGAGGAGTAACATGATAAGGTTTTATTGAAAGTTATTGAAAAATGTGGAAAAATAATTTATAAAATAATAAATTTGGATATCGTCTGCATTGGGTAAAGGGTTAATTGAATATTTGTTCACTGGTGAAGTGTCTATTCAATTACCAGGGTTTCACAGGGTTTCGCGGTGGCAGCACGGTAACCGGTTCTCATCAGATTACCAATGTTAAGCAATGTCGAGCCCGGTTAGTCCTCGGATGGGTGACCGCCTGAGTGGTCAAATCGGTCTCCCGCGTTGTGTCCTTGGGCAAGGCACTTAACCCCGATTGTCCACATGGGGGCACGATGACGCCGTGTACTAAAGCGTACTGCGCGTCGATGTCTTCAACCAATCTAAACCTGCCTGTGCCGCAGTGTGGAGTTACGATGTTGGGGAGCGGGCAGCTGCTCGTCGTTTGCTCTGTGGTTCTCTCCGGGTACTCCGACTTCCTCCACCCGTAAAACTGTCATGGTCATCATTAGCCATTGTGCATAAGTATGTGACCTTAAAACAACAGTAAATAAATAACTGTAATATTTTGGACAGGTAAATCTATAATATTTTCATTAGTGTCTTTGAAAAAACCCAACGTACCCCTTGAATTTCATTTTTGTACAGCTGTGGCAACCCCAATAGAAAGGAGAATCTGGCCATATGGTAGGTAATGGTTAAAATAAAATTACTTATTAAATTAACCTTATTTTCTCTTTACTATCATTTTATATGAGACCTTCCAACCTTTGATGACAAATGACATGTCAGACATTTATCATATTTTGAACATATGCAGAAGATTAATTGTGTCTAGACAGTTCTTTTCAAAATGAAGGAAGTGAAGAAGCATCATCTATCTTACCACAAAAATATAAACTACAATAAAAACTTTTTGTGATAATGTATCTTCAGTGTCTTTTCACTAGGTGTCATGGAGACTATAAAAATGCAGGTTTGATAGAAAAATTGAAAGGTTTATGAGTGTATAAACTTGAAACTCCTCATCTATCAGGTTCATGTTGAGAGTCCTGTGAACTATTTCATTGATGTTTGAGTTAACATGTATAAAAGTGCATTTTCTTGTGTAGTGTAGTGAGCCATTTTTACCCTGTCAAGTCTCTGCCTGTTACTAGCTAGTACAGGTGGATTTTCCCGTCCAGAACAAAAATACCCTGTTACTAAGCCTGAAAATAAGCAGTCTGTCATTTGCAGAATGAGGTCCCTAGAGGGTGAATTTGCTGACGCTATCCCATACAGTGTACCAGTTTATCCTCACGGTACCTCTTAATTGTTTAGGTTTGAGGCCTTGATTCAGATTAAGATTTACAGAGGGTAAATTTAGTGATGCTACCCTGCTGTGCAGGGTAGCATCTCCAAATTCACCCTCTGGGGTCCTCATTCTGGAGATGACAGTCTGCTTATTTTCAGACTTGCGGCTGTAACCAGGGTATCTTTTGTTTTCAAAATTTTGATTCATGGTTTTCTCCCCCTCCTAGAAAATTGATTAGCAATTGGTATAAATTGATTCGTAGTTTTAGACCAATGTTAGTTAATTTTCATTTTAGTATTATCCAGCCCATTTCATTTTATTTTTGTCTGAAATACCATGCATGCTGTGCACATTTCGTCATCACAGGTGCCTAAATTCAATTTCTCCTTCCGTAACAGTTTGCTGTAGCAAATTTCATGGGCTTAACAATCAGGTTTATGTACCTAGTTGTTGGTACACAGCACTGTTATGTGTCTAGTCTGATTTATGTGACTAACCACATAAAGTTGAACTAACAAATGGCATTTATGTGTCTAAAAAAGTGAGTGATGTGGCTAAAATGTTTTTTTATCTGGCTAAAATGGTGTATGTAGCTAAAAGTGACAAACAATGGGTATTGTATTTTCAGGGAATTTATGTTAGGGTAAGGGTTAGGGTCAGTTTTTTGAAAGGGTTAGGGTTTGCTAACACCCAGAAATTAGACTTAAATAAAGAGTTTTTAGTGGTTGTCCATGTATTTTAAATTCCTCGATATTTTAGCCTCATAAACCTGACTTGTAGGAGCATCCATCTGTATGTCCATCCATCTGTCCATCGTACCACTTGTCCATCAGTCTGTCCATCGTACGTCTGGCGTGAACATTACATTATCAACTTCTCAAAAACCACTGGACCAAATTGAACCAAATTTGGCATGCATGTTCCCAGACCTTTAGATCAAACATGAATATAATGGATCTCAAGCTTCAAGTGCTTGGTCATATAGAATTCACCAAAGAAAAGCAATTGCCATTGACACTGTCATATACAACACTGTCGACGCCGATTGCTTTTCTGTGGCGAACTCCGCAGGTTTTTAAAAAAATTATTTATCCATTGCATTATTTGATTCGAAAGTAAGCTCTAAGCTATATTACAAGAATCAGGGAAACCTGGCCAAAATATATATTGCCGAAACACTGCAAAAATTAGGAAAAAGTTTCATACTCCTCATACATGTAATTTGGGCGCTATTATCTTATCTGGGCACAGCGTTTACCATCGTTAGTTGGGAAGAATTTAAAGCCTGCATGTTCCTTATCATATGTCAATTCAAGTGTGTTCAAATAACATTGCGACACCCATGTGGGCACCACAAGGGGCATTACTCTGATAGCACCCCTAAATTGTTTTCCAAAATTAAAAAATCATCTCCAAAACCATCGATTAGAATCTTCTGATATTTGGTATATAACATCTCTAGGGGGAGTCAGATTCAAGTTTGTTCAAATCAAGTCCCTGGTTTAATGTTTGGGCTCTGTTGGAGCCAGTGGCATAGATAAAAGGGGGGGGGGGGGTGGAGGCCCCCCCCCCCCCCCCCCACCAGAAGTTTTGTCGGAAATTTTTTGAGACCATTTTTAGGCGAATTTATGCCTAATAACATTCAAATGCTGGCTTTGGGGATAAAAACCTGCCATTTTGGGTAAATTTGGGGTAAAAAAGACCAATTTTCAGTACATTGGCAGTAAACAACAGATTCTTTCTGTTTGTTTGGGTTTTTGTTGTTGTTACACTGTCGGAAAATTTTCAGTCTGTCGGAAAATTTTGGGCTTGCCCCTCCGCCAGCGTAAAGCTATCTATGCCACTGGTTGAAGTCTGAATTTTAACTTTCTGTAGTGCAGTATGAGGGAATTTCTTTAAAAACCTTCTTCAGATCCACCAGTCAGAATCCTTTCATATTTGGTATACAACATCTCTTGGGGGGTCAGATTCAAATTTGTTCAAATCAGATCCCTGAGTTAATATTGGGCTCTCTGTTGGAGCCCGAATTTTAACTGAGTGCAGTATGAGGGAAGTTCTTTAAAAATCTTCTTCGGATCCACCAGTCAGAATCCTTTAATATTTGGTATACAATGTCTCTAGGCAGATCAGTTTCAGGTTTGTTTAAATCGGGTCCCTGGGTTAAAATTTGGGCTTCCTGTAGGAGCCTGAATATTAACATAGTGCACTAAGAGTAATTTTTTTTTAAATCTTGTTCTTTAGACCCACTCAGAATGTTTTCATACATGTATTTGGTGTACAACATCTCTAGGAGGGTCAGATTCAAGATTGTTCAAATCAGGTCCCTGGGCTAATATTTGGGCTCTCTATTGATTTTGGTGTACAAAATCTCTAGAGGGGTCAGATTCTAGTTTTCTTCAAATTGGATCCCCAGGTTGGTATTTGGACTCCCTGTGCAATATGAGGAAATTTTTTTTAAAATCTTCTTCAGATCCACCAGTCAGGGAATCCTTTCATATTTCGTATACAACATCTCTCAGTGGGTCAGATTCAAGTTTGTTCAAAATCCTGGGTTAATATTTTAGCTCTTTATTGGAGCCCAAAGTATAACTTGGTGCAGTGTGAGGAGATTTCTTTAAAAACTTTCTTTTTCAGATACACCAGTCAGAATTCTTTCATATTTGGTATATAACATCTCTAGGGGGATCAGATTAAAGTTTGTTCAATTTAAGTTCCTGGCTTAATATTTAGGCTCTATAAAGGGGGGGGGGGGAGCAGGGAGAGAGGAGCAAGTTAGGTTCATGTTTGTTCAAATCCATTCCTTATTGTTTTTCCCATAAAGTTTGCCTTTCCTGACTTCATTCCTCTGTAGTGTTGGTGAACCATGATTAACTGAATGTGACCCCAAATAGTTTTTTGAACCACTTTGTCAGGTGAATGCTTAAGTGGCCAGTGCTATTCTCAAAAATCGCCAATTAATTTTCATTATTTTTCATTTTTTTGTCTCTAAAACATAGGTTATGACCCCTCATTGTTGAGCTTGTTCCAATGGGGGAGATAACCTATGTTTTTGAGACAAAAAATGAAAATAATAGTTATTCAAGAATTTTTTTTGCAAGTGTCGTCTGCTTTTCATCATTGAGCACGTTCCAATGAGGGGTCATGACCTATGTTTTTGAGATAAAAAATGAAAATAATAGTTATTCAAGAATTTTTTTTTGCAAGTGTCGTTTGCTTTTCATGTTAGATAAAGAGTTAACACATTAGGCATTTATCAAAAAATCTGTCTGTCCAACATTTTGCTGCTCTAGTTCCTCCACTCTTTGTTGTATTCAAATAATTTTTGGCATGCTAATGTACCTTTAGGGTTGGTGCAACATAACTTTTGGCATTTTTAAAAAAAATCCCGCAATGCCCTAAATACGAATTAAAGTGGTGAATAACGACATATTATATACCAAAATAATGACAAAAGTATACAAAATACAAATTTATCCACTTTTTTAAAACATTTTAAAATTTTTTTGCTTTTGATGACAAAGAAATTGCCAGCCGCATAAGTAACCATCAGGATTAACAAGGAATAGATTGGTAATTCAAATGTCTGAGTTGTAAATAAAAGACTCCACTCTCCACACTCAGAGAAAGCATATTTATCATATTTATCATTTCCTCACCAATGTGGTGAGAACGCTCAGGGGAAAATGGATGACTGCAAGCTTTTGATTGTGTTTGGATAACATGTTATGATCACGTGGGTTTTGGGCAAAGTTGGGAAATGATTTCATTTCCCAAGATCTGAAATCTTCAAACATTTCACTGATGTTTTTGAATCTGGGAGGTGATGTAATGTACAACTCACGATATATTCATTGGAAAATATTCAACTGACAATGTGATAATTGCGAGATACAGTGCTTAGTAGCACTGTTGAGTTTGGAAACTACAATGTGATGCAAGTGTTAGCAAGGAATTAACACGCCACCAATTCAAACTACTATTATTTGGTTGGTGACAATGATCAAAACATAAAAGTGGAAAATTATATTTGAAAACAAAAATATATTCACATCAACATACATTACAGTTCTCACAATTGTATAGTTACGAAAAAATAATTTTACTGTCGCTGAACTATATTAGTGATGTAAAGAAGGCTTGATGAAGTCTGCTACGAAAAAAGAAGCCCAATGTCAAGGAGAATGATCAGAAAGGTTTCTTCCTGTTGACCAAATATAGCAAAATGTCATGTCATCGTAAACTTAAATATCTTCCTCGCACAACCACATTGTGTATAAGATGGATCAACGTCGATTTTGAGCACTGTTAGCACCAAAAGGTTGTGAAAATCTATGTGTGTTGACACTCTGTGGACAGAAATAGAAAAAATCTGCCAGGCGGACAAAAATCACATGAATTACCAAAATGAGACCACAACATGTCATAAGTGTTCAGATAAATGAATTTAATAACCAACATAATTCCGATACTGTTCAGGCCGATAACCCTCCGCCTATAAACTTAGTATAGGGAAACAGATCAGTTATTAATGTTGTTCAGTACAACTACAAGAGTTCAAGGGAACTTGTTTTCTGAAAATCATGTATAGTATATAGCCTAACCGGTTTCGTGCGTTTGTACACTTCGTCAGAGGCAGTGGGAAGTTGGAACACTCATGGCTCAGCCTTATATATCTGAAGTTCTGGCAAGTGCATTTTGATGGATGCATTTTGGCAGATGCACTTTGACGGATGTGTATTGGCAGATGCACGTTGACAGATGCATTTTGGCGGGTGTATTTGGCCGTGACATTTGGCGGATGCATTTTCGCAAGTGTATTCCGCAGTTGTACTTTGGCAGGTGCACTTGATTTGTCTTGGGGTCCAGTTTAAGAGAAGTTTACCTTATTGGTTGGGGTTAAATGGGCCTGGATAGTGGATGTGCTGAAATTTTTAGTAAGTCTCTTATGAATTTCTCTAACTAAATAGTGTTTCTATTTTATTCTTTATTGTAGGATAGAGCAACAGGCTTGAGACATGTTAAGGCGCGAGTGTTTGGCCGAAGTGGCTGTTCAGTCTTGACAATTGGTATGAATGAGGCAAATGAAGAAGGTTAAAAGCGAAGAAGTAAAAGTTGGTTACATTCATCATAAAGTTTTTTGAAGGCTGTGATCACTAATAAATGAGAAAATTATAACTCTGTTGTTTCTTATTTATTGCTTATGTACAGGGTAGTCTGCTTGGTTGCAATATTAGTGGGGGTGCTTGTGGTACAGAATCATTGCCGCATATTTTAACACTTTGGCGGTATTGTATAGACTTGTGATGTCCATATTTAATTCTGGTGGTGTATTCCCATTATGTGATAGGATCTGAGGATAGGGAGAGCCAATGTCCACATTTATTGGGAAACCCACCGTTTGGTCAGGCGGTGTATCATTATAGTTGTCTCTTTTGTTGACAAAGCTGACTGTATTTGTATCAATATTCGTCGGTGAAGTGTGTCTAGGTGCAGCTTGGTCTAGTAAGTCTCTTGTGGGAGAGGTAACTACTTCCCGCATGGCAGCTTGGTCTGGTAAGTCTCTTGTGGGAGAGGTAATTACTTCCCGCATACTTAGGGTGTCGGCGTGCGGTCCAATTGCGGTGTCTGGCTTATTCATCATTTCCAGGTTTTTGATGTGGCATCTCCTCTTCAAATGTTTATTGTAATATTCCTTCCTCTTGGAACTGAAGTTGCAGGTGTCGCACATGACGGATCCTAGCTTGTTATGATGTACCTTGATATGTCTCTCTCGTCCTTGTCGGAAGGCATAACTTTTATTGCAATCCTTGCATGTAAATTGAGCCATTGTTAGAAATTGGTGAAAACATAACAGTCTCCCCTCGGTTGAGACGGTGTTTACGTCGCTCAATTATGACATACATGTCAGTCAGCTTTAACCTTTGAAGGCGGGCAGGTGGCGTTTAGAACAGAAAGTGCGAAACAGGAAAACAAATTATAAACACTCATTAAAAGTCCTTTCTGTTCAGGCCGAGTGGATGTAGCGTTCTTAAAGTGAAAATCCAATGAATTTCACGAGTTCTGTGCTGTTCTGTTGCATTTGGTCCCTCGGGGAGATATATACAACCACTCGGCCTGAACAGAAAGGACTTTTAATAAGTGTTTCTAATCAGTTATTAATGTTCTTAATATCATGAGAAAACAACAGTCAAGCCTTCCCAAACAGCAACTACAGAAGGCCTACAGTTCCAAAACAAATGAAGCATACCAAAATATGTACATAAATGAATTAGAAGCCAGGATTTCTAAATTAGTGTTGCCAATTGATGAAAGTATTCTGCACGCAGGACAGGTCATTTTTTGTTGTTTTAGCCACACTTGAACATTCAAACGACACTCTTGGCAGCTGTCATTGCTCATGCAACCCCAGAAATGGACACATACATCAAATGAAGAAGTTTGGCAATTTTCCCTATTTTTGGTGCAGCAATCTCATTTTCTTTTACCAGTTTGATACAGATCTCATGCAAAATGGCACAGGATTGCCACATTGGACATTCATTTTTAGTTCAACTTGACATAGTCAAGATAAGCTATTGCCATCACGTGTGCGGAAGTTTGTTAGTCTGTGAGTCTGTGACGTCTGTGACGTCTGTTCACATTTTCCTTTAGCACGGGCTACACCCCGCAGTTCTTGTCTGATCGTCACGTAATTTCATATGCAGGTTTGGGGTCATGTCTAGATGAGAACGTCCTCTTTTGGTTGCGATCGGGCAACCGGTATGGCTGCCCGAGCCCAAAACCCGAAAACCATTAGCACAGTCTACAGGTCGTATTTATGAAGGGATTTCATTGTAACTTGGTAGGATGCCTTTGTATAATGCCTAGATGAGAACGTCCCCTTTTGGGCATGATCTATCAACCGTGATGGCTGCCCAAGCCCGAAACCCAAAAACTTTTAGCACAGTCTGCAGGTCATGTTTAATGTGGAGGGATTTCATTGTAACTTGGTAGGATGATTCCTTATGATATCTAGATGAGAATTTCCCCATTTGGGCATGATCTGCCAACCGTGACGACTGCCCGAGCCCAAAACCCGAAAACCTTTAGCACAGTCTACAGGTCATATTTATTGAGGAATTTCATTGTAACTTGGTGGGTTGACTTCATACAATGTCTAGATGAGAAAGTCACCTTTTGGGCGTGATTGGGCAACTGTGACAGCTACAGGGGCCCAAAGCCCGAAAACCTTTAGCACAGTCTAGAGGTCATATTTATGAAGGGATTTCATTGTAACTTGGTAGGATGACTCCAAATAATGTCTAGATGAGAACGTCCCATTTTGATCACGATCATGCAGCCTTGATGGGTGCCCGAGCACAAAAACCCTTAGCATAGGCAAAAGGTCATATTTATGGAAGGATTTCATTGTAACCTGTTAGGTTGACTCCATGTAATGCCTAGATGATGACATCCCCTTTTGGTCGTGATTGGTCAGTTGTGATGGCTACTAGTGCCCGAAGCCCGAAAACCTTGAGCACAGTCTACAGGTCATATTTATGAAGGGATTTCATTGTAACTTCTTAGGATCACTCCAGATGATGCCCAGATGAGATTGTCCCCTATGGTTGCGATCATTCAGCCATGATGGCTGCCCGAGCCCGAAGCCCGAAAACCTTTAGCACAGTCTACAGGTCATATTTATGAAGGGATTTCATTGTGACTTGGTAGGTTAACTTCATATAATGTCGAAATGAGAACGTCCCCTTTTGGACATGATTGGGCTACTGTGATGGCTAAAGGTGCCCGAAGCCTGAAAACCTTTAGCACAGTCTACAGGTCATATTTATGAGGAGATTTCATTGTAACTTGGTAGGATGACTCCAAATAATGTCTAGATGAGAACATCCCATTTTGGCCATGATCATTCAGCCTTGATGGGTGCCCGAGCCCAAAAACCTTTAGCATAGGCAAAAGGTTATATTTATAGAAGGATTTCATTGTAACCTGTAAGGTTGACTCCATATAATGCCTAGATGATGACGTCCCCTTTTGGCCGTGACTGGTCAACTGTGATGGCTACAGGTGCCCGAAGCCCGAAAACCTTGATTGGTCAACTGTGATGGCTACGGGTGCCCGAAGCCCGAAAACCTTGAGCACAGTCTACAGGTCATATTTATGAAGGGATTTCATTGTAACTTCGCAGGATCACTCCAGATGATGCCCAGATGAGATTGTCCCCTTTGGTTGCGATCATTCAACCATGATGGCTGCCGAGCCCGAAGCCCGAAAACCTTAAGCACAGTCTACAGGTCATATTTATGAAGGGATTTCATTGTAACTTGGTAGGTTGACTTCATATACTGTCTAGATGAGAACGTCCCCTTTTGGACATGATTGGGCAACTTTGACGGCTAAAGGTGCCCGAAGCCCGAAAACCTTTTGCACTGTCTACAGGTCATATTTATGAAGGGATTTCATTGTAACTTGGTAGGATGACTCCAAATAATGTCTAGATGAGAACATCCCATTTTGGCCGTGATCATTCAGCCTTGATGGGTGCCCGAGCCCAAAAACCTTTAGCATAGGCAAAAGGTTATATTTATAGAAGGATTTCATTGTAACCTGTTAGGTTGACTCCATATAATGACTAGATGATGACATCTCCTTTTGGTCGTGATTGGTCACGTGATGGCTACAGGTGTCCAAGCCCGAAAACCTTGAGTACAGTCTACAGGTCTACAGGTCATATTTATGAAGGGATTTCATTGTAACTTCGCAGGATCACTCCAGATGATGCCCAGATGAGATTGGTTCTCCTTTGGTTGCGATCATTCAACCATGATGGCTGCCGGAGCCCAAAGCCCAAAAACCTTTAGCACAGTCTACAGGTCATATTTATTAAGGGATTTCATTGTAACTTGGTAGATTGACTTCATATAATGTCTAGATGAGAACGTCCCCTTTGGACGCAATTGGGAAACTGACGGCTACAGGGGCCCGAAGCCCGAAAACCTTTAGCACAGTCTACAGGCCATATTTATGAGGGGATTTTAATGTAACTTGATAGGATGACTCGTTTTGGAATAATTTCACTGTAACTTGGTAACTTTTGTTGATATACGTTAACTGTGAGGGCCACATACATTAACTGTGAGATCATATTAACCCACCCCTCAGCTCTTTAGTACAGTGTACACCTCATATTGTTTTTATCATAAACATAGCACACAGGGAACAGAAATGAACATTTTCCTAATTATCACAATTCTTGTCTTATTTCATAATCCTTTCATAAACATTGAACATTATCCTTTTCAGCAAACACAACACACAAGTTAAGCTACAGTGTCATTGACACTTTCATTCATTGATGCACTCTCTCATGGCTTCATACTTGTTCTTCTGAACTGTGTGGATTTGACCGTTGGTGAACTTCATAAAAGATACACAAACACAAGAAAAATGGCAGCCCTTTTGAAATGTAGGCATCCTAAATTACAACTGGTCTTGCAGTCCATTCCTTGCAAGAATGAGAAAAAGATTTCTCCGAGTCTGTACTAGAAGGATTGCAGAATTTAGCTAATCAGTAAATTTAAGGTATTGTATAACATCTGATCTCTTACTTATGCCATAGCAGACTTTCAGGCAGTGCTTTCTGCCACATGGTAACGGTTCCAAGGCAAATGTTAGTTTCCACAAAATCTATGTTTCATTCCAAACAAATTGATATACAATTTATTGGGGTTATTCCTTTCTGACCTTCTCTGGACTTTGGAGAAAATTACCTGAAATTTGACCAAAGTTAGGTTGGACGTCCCCTTAACAAGGGGGAACAGATCCTATTGTTGAAATAATGCCCACGCTTAAATATGTACATAGTTATTTGCCCTTATTTCATGTAGCATATTACTGAAAGTGTGTCTGTTCAGCATGTTTATAGTACACAAACAATATCACTTGTTGCATTGAATTTAATTGTCACACCATTCTAACTTGACATGAGGGAAATATTTCATGACAAGATGGATATATATTTTCAGAGGTACTTCCCATTGACTAATTTCTGCTCAAGTTCTGCCACTTTTAGAGATGGGCAATATACTGAAAAACCGAACCGTTACCCAAATCATGGGGATACTGAAAAACCAAACCGAACCAATCATCAAATACTGAAACTGTCTGAATTTTAAAATTTTCCTCCATTTGTTATTAATAAGTCCCTCTTGAGGCTTGATAACAGTAGAAAGATTCATTTTCATGAAAGAAGTGACTGATTTTCTTTTCGGTTTTGTTAACCCTCAATAACCCTGCGTAATTGTTCTGAATACCCACTAGACAACAACCTGTGCATGTCCAATTGCTTAGTGATTTCTACTCATTTCTTGGCTGCCTGTTAAGGCAGCCAAGACCTGACTTGAAATCACTGCCCAGGTCTTTTGTCTATTGTCAGCAGGACTTCCTAAGGATGGCATGGTCAAGGCACATGCTCTGAGATCACAAAAGCCTGAAATAGGTCTTTAAATGTTAAGGCGCATTTATACAAAACCAGAAGAATGATGGTTGACTTTATGCATCAATAAATTTTTCTGGTTCATGCAAGTACAATTGGGGGTTAATGGGATATATAATGTTTATTCCAAATCAAATGGGGATCAGTGGAGCTGTATTTGCTTCACTGATTCCCAATGTTCAATCATGTTTTAGAAAGGATAGTTCCATTCACACGCTGCTGTCATGGCCAATGAGATTTTACAGGGAATTCTGGTCACATGATCATCTTGTTTTGTGATTCATTCACTGACAAAACGTTGAGGTGACAAGTGTTAAAAATCCCTCCCACCTCAACCCATCTATTGGGGCCCTGACTTGGATCCGTGTGGGTTTTACTTCCCCGTCTTATCCTGTATCGGTTTTGTGGGTGTTTTATGCCGCCCACTTTGCTCTTGTCAGGCTAGTTTTCCCTTGGAAACTCCCCACTACTGTAATTAGGCTTTTCCCTCTGGAAAATACTATTGTTTTTCTACGGATTATTTTTTTTTTTTTTTTTCCACACATTTTGTCCGTACGATTCAGAAGCCATTTTCGAACCGATTTTCACGAAATTTTGCACACGCATAGAGGGGCCCAAAATCTAAAAATGTACCGAAGCGGAATTTTCAATTTAACCCTTATTTCGTCAGAATTGGCAAAAAACTGCCAAAATTGGGGTTTATCGGCACTTTCTCGAAACATGTCTTGTAGATTTTTTTTATACATTCATCGTTGCTAGACCTGTCTGTGACACACCCTTTGGTAGACACGACATATCAGGCGATGCATATGGTAACCCTCCATAGGCTGCCAAACATCGAAATTTTGATGAAATAGGCTGGTTTCAGGCACCCACTGCACCCAAACAATACACGAGAGATAAACATAACTTCCTTTATTGGGAGTGGAATTCACCGTGGATCATTTTTGTCAGTAATAAGGGTGTTCAGAAAACCAAGCGTTAACCCATTTTGAGCTGGTTAAACAGCAATACCCCCATAATGCTCAAAAGTTCGTGTTTTCCGTGGATTTCTCTAAACGAGTCTTGTAGATTTTCAAGAAAAATTGGTCACTCTCAGGTCTTAGTGTGACATTACAAGTTGCATGGATAAAATATTCCGGTCAGCATTAGTTAACCCTCCCCGAGCTGCTAAACGTAAAAATTGTGATAAAATGGGCTGTTTTTAGACGCCAACAGCACCCAAACGGTATACCAGAGAGAAAGGGGCCTTCATTTATCGGATGCAAAATTGATCAGAAAATATTTTTGAAAGTGGTAAGGGTATTCAAAATTTGATGTCTTAACCCATTTTGGGCTGGTTAAATAGAGATACCCATTAAAATCTTAAAATACCCGTTTTCTGTGGATTTCTCTATCAACATTTTGTAGGTTTTCAAGAAAAAATCGGCTACTTGTAGGTCTTGGTGTGACATTACAAGTTGCATGAACAAAATATTCCGGTCAGCATTAGTTAACCCTCCCCGGGCTGTTGAAGGTCAAAATTGTGATAAAATGGGCTGTTTTTGGACACCAACAACACCCAAAGGGTACACCACAAAGAAAAGTGCCTCCTTTTATCGAGCGCACAATTTATACGGAAACATTTTTGTAAGCAGTAAGGGTATTCAAAAGTCGACGTCTTAACCCATTTTGGGCAGGCTAAAGTGAGATATCCCTTGAAAGCTTTAAATTCCCATTTTCTGTGAATTTCTCTAACGGTAACTTGTAGGGTTTCAAGACAAATTGACTATTCGTAGGTCTTTATCTGACATTACAAGTTGCATGGACAAAATACTCCGGTGAGCGTTTATTAACCATCTACAAGCTGCCAAGCATCGTAATTTTGTTAACATGGGGCTGTTTTCAGACACGCACAGCACCCAATGTATACATGAGAGATAAACATAATCTCCTTTGTTGGAAGTGGAATTCACAGAGGACCATTTTTGTAAGTAATAAGGGTATTAAAAAAACCAAGTGTTAAGCCCTGTTGGGGAGGTTAACATGGATACCCATCGATAGCTTAAAAAATCGTTTTCCCTGGATTTCTTTACAAACATTTTGTGGGGTTTCCAAGAGAAAATTGCCGTTGATAGGTCTTGGTGTCATATGACCAGTTGAATGGATAAATTATTCTGGTAGGCATTTGTTAACCCTCCATGGGCTGCTAAATGTAAAAAAAAATTGAAGAAATAGTCTGTTTTTGGACATCAACAAATGGAAATGCCACAGAGAAACGTAACTTCTTTTACCGGACGCAAAACTGATAGGGAAACATTGATCTTGATATTAATCCATTCTACCATTAATGATGGGTTTTACCTAAACATTTTTTTTTATCAAACCCAAACCGAGTCATTTGAGACTACTATACTCACCTTTCTCATAACATCAATGAGGGAACTTCAGTGAGACAGTTAAAAACAATTCATCAGACACTGTGGGTTCATGAAAAATCATGGAATCTGATCGGGAAAAGCCATGATTCTCCAGAATCATAAAGTCTAGTTAACATTAATGTTACTGAATTATCTGTTTGGCTACACTGTACGTTATCCGAAACGATTGAAGTAATAAAATCTACATTACAGTGTAGTCCTTAAATGCATTTATGTGTTATTTTCTGTTCACGCAATTTATTTCCTTAGGCACATGTAGCTCTTATTGTAGCATAAAGAGCAAGTCACAAAATTACTGTAGTATGATTTGTTCTTGTGAAAGAAGGCATTCATATCATTGTGGCAGAATGATACAACAACAACATATTCTGTTTTTCCTAATGTGAATTCCTCTTTGGTACTATCAGCAAATCTCAGTCAAGCCAGATACCAAATACCGAATTGATATCGAGGTATTCACCCCTGAAAATACCAAAACCGATACTGAACTCAAAATTATCATACCGCCCATCTCTAGCCACTATTTGCTCCATACAAATCATTTTGGCATGGTTGTCCCTTATAAGGGAATAGATCCCTTGTCAGAACAAATATCCTCACTTTGACATTTACAGAGTTGTTTTCCTTCGATTCACTCAGTGGACTTTCACTTTAGAACAGTTTGTTTGTGTGTCTCATTGTTTCACATCTTCCCCCACATGGATCATCCAATTTTCATCAAACTTGGCTAGACCTGAAATGAATAACCGATTAACTGATTAACCAATGATCAATGTCTTGACCAATCAAAAAAGTAATTGATCGATTAACCATTACTTTTCAACTATTGTATTATATGGGTTAACAAAGGAACAAACTTGCTCCAAAACAGGCCCACGTTGTCACACTGACTCACATTAACTATATGAGAGAGAGTAAAGCATGCAAGTTACGTGCTGACATACTTGTTCACATGTATGTATCAGTAGCTGGAAATGGTCATTCCTAACCCTTCACCCAATACGGTTGAAAGACGATACTTGCAAAATAAATTCTTAAATTACTAAACATTTATAATTTTTGTGTCTCAAAAGCATAGCTTATGACCCCTCATTGGGACTTGCGCAACAAAGTCAATAAGAGGTCATTAGCTATGTTTTTGAGACAAAAATTGAAAATACAGTTTGAATGGAGACTTTTGTATATAGCGTTGGCCGGTTCTTCCTGTTATGTTGAGTAAAGAGTTAATCTGCTGTAAATTGCTGTAAATTATCAACGGTACGGCATTTCAGCGACTGATTCACACTGTGTCGTTAAACCCTAATAAAAAAAACCCCCAAAATCAACAGTACGGCAATTATTCAGCTATCTATTAAGGTAAGTGATTAGTCGGTTAACCAAGGTTAATCCATGTGATTAATCGATCAAGAAAACCCTTTAACCGTTTCAGCTCTAAACTTGGCACATGGATTTATGTGGACCTCATAACTGCCACTGAGGAGTTGGATTTCATGTTCCTGTAGTAAAACAAGAAAATACATGCAAATCCTGTAAACTATGGAATTTTTCTGCTCTAAAATAAAGATAGTAGTTCCGCATCTCCAATTCAGATGATCCAGTTCTCACCAACCTTTGCTAACAGATGTACGTGGATCTCCCGATTGCTACTGTATGTTGGATTTCCTTTCCATGGTGTAAAACAAAGACATAAACCCCCTCACATGTATATGCCTAGTATTAAAAATATTTCAATCTTGGCATTATGCCTGGCATTGCTCTTGTGTTTACATGTTCGGTTCTCTCATTGTTAATATTTAAACTACCAAAATCAGGAAGAATATGTCTGCAAAAAAAAAAATGGCCTGAAATTGAGATATTTTAAATGTGGAACAGAGACAAGCATGACCACTAGTGCCTGATTGCATCCCTCTACAATTCTTGGAATGACTTGGCAGGATGTGTTTACATGTATAGTTACTGATAACTTTGGGCTCCATGCAAGCATCAAACAATCAGTCAGTCAATCACCCGATTAGTACAGTGAAGTAAGTGAGGTACAATCTTGAACATGCACATGCAGTGGTGGACCTAAGGCTTGGATGAGTCCCCTCTCCCCCATCCCCATATCTTCAAAGATAGTTGCTTCATCTATTTTTATGAAAATTGGTTTCCATTTGCTGCACAAGATGTTTGTTTGGCAAGGGGGAGGGGGAACATACTCTACATCAGCAAGCTGGCTTATAATTTATTTCACCTCTTCACCTGACTTGAATAACAGGCACAACTTGCATTTTTACTTAACTCTTTCAACACAAGAGGCCGTTTTTTCGGTCCAGGAACACGATATGTCATAATTTCATTAAGTAGGATGGTAACTAAATGAACGTGTGTGGTAGAATAATTAATATTTTCAATGTTCAGACTGAAGGCTGCACGTTGAAAATATTAATTACTCTACCCCTAAATAATGGATATGGACTCCAATTTCTGACATTTAACTGACATGGAAGATACCATCAGTGTTCAAAGGGTTAACTGGTTTAGAGCTGGAAGCCCAAAATGTAGGTACCACAGCATAAAAGCTTTGATCATATTCTACTTTGTATTATCCTTGAAGTGGAATTATTTAGCCTGTATGAATCTGCCTTGTGAAACTGTATGGGAGAATGCCTTCAGGTCAAGCCTGAAAATAAGCAGACTGTGATCTGCAGAATGAGGACCCCAGAAGGTGAAGTTGGTGATGCTACCCTGCACAGCAGTGTAGCATCACTAAATTTACCCTCTGTGAACCTCATTCTGAATCAAGGTCTCAAGCCTAAACAGCAAGAGGTACCAGAGGATAAATTGGCACACTGAATGGGATAGCATCAGCAAATTCACCCTCTGGGGACCTCATTTTGCAAATGACAGATTGCTTATTTTCAGGCTTGCTTCAGGTACACTCCCATAAAGTGTAACAAGGCAAAGATATGTAAAGAAATTTTGATGGCCAAAAATAATTTGACACTCGACCACCATGCCATGTGAATAGCATTTTTTTTTTAAATAATAGCTTATGAGTCCTAATTGGAATGAACTATTTTTCAGGCAAAAAATGAAAATGGTTATTCAAGAATTTTTTGGCAATCAAGTGTCATCTGCTGTTCGGGCTAAGCAAAGGGTTAACAGGATTATGAGTATTGCATATCATATATTTATTTAAATGAGTATCGACTGTTGTTTTATTTTCTCTTGTAGATAAGAAAAAACGTTGGTGAAAATGAGCCTTTTTTCCTTTAAGAGTTTCCTGATATTTTTAAACAAGGAAGGAAGTATTTGCTGATAAGGTTTCTGTATTTAGTTAGTGATTAGAAGTGAGTTTTAAAGCAAGTAGAAGAGCAAAATATGCTTTACTATTGGAACAAATATGCCACAGAAAATCAAGTGTACTCAACCATCAGCAGGAATTCAAAGACGGATTTTTATGATCTTAACTGTGCTCACAATATTTTGTGTTTTCTTTTGGGTGAAAAATGCAATGAGAGATGTACAACTGTCATATTCATTTGATTCCCTGAAGCACCTGATATTACCTACATACAAAAGTGAGATTGAACTGTTCCAAGAGGAAACGGATCATGAAAATGTGGAGTCCAATCGAATACTGCGATCAGCAAAAAAAATCTTAGAGAAAGCCTCACCTGTGCTTATAACAATTATAAATGATGCTTACTTGCCTTTCACTTTCAGCTGGTTGTGTAATACCGTGTCAATGAATATTCATCAGCACGTTCTTTTTATTACTTCTGATAAAGAGTCAAAAAATGCACTGCGTAAGAATTGGCCCAATGTCATTACTGTGTCACTTGATGATTCTGAAGACTTCACAGGAGATCAGGAATACAGTCATGCTGGCTATGTGAAGCTCATGGTAAAAAGGACCAACATTCTTCTGTTGCTTCTTCAGTCTGATATTCCTATACTTCTTTTTGAAGTAGATTGTTTGTGGTTGAAAAATCCTCTTCCACTTCTTCAAAATTATATTGAATATGACGTCATTGGTACAACCATCAGTGATAGACCTTCTCAAGTGGCAGGAGGCTTTCTTGTTATGCGACCAAGACCAGCTATGATAGAGTTGTGGAAAAAATTAACAGACAGGATGAGAGCTCTGCAGGATAAAATAAGAACCCTTCCTCCTGGAAAACCCATTTCTGAGGGTGACAATGATCAGGTGTACTTCAGTGATTTAATTGATACATCATATGGAGGTATAAAATCAAAAATTCTTCCATTCCATATGTTTGCCGATGGAAAATGGTACTTAATGAAAAGTAAAGAGCGAGAAAAATATCAACCTTATATCATCAACAATAACTGGGTACTTGGAAACAAGAAGAAAATTGATCGAGCCAAGTCACATGGTCACTGGTTTCTGAATGATGATAACTCATGTGACTTGAATCAGGTGAAAAAAACTGTGAGAGCATTTAATGTTACGGGAAGTGTATGATATTCATTCGCGTGCTACCTTATACCCAAAATGATTTGGTACTTGGCTGTTTGTTAGGTGTACATAAGCCCATACATAATTATTATGTCCTTGACCTCCGAAGGAATATTCAAGGGTATCTAGTGAAACCCTCCGTCTGTCCATCTGTCTGTCCATACAAATACAAACATCTTGCATTGTAATTTCAAAGCCATTGCTCAGATTTGGATCTTCTTTGGTATGCTGATAGACCTGCATAGGGGAACAGATATGCACAAGGAACTGGTTCCATCCAATAATTTTTCCCGGAGTTATGGCCCTTTTTTGATATTGATAATTTTTCTGTTTTCACTCTTTCCACTTAGAAAATTTTCTGTCCCACAATACATCAAGACTACTTCGAACTTGCATATGGGTCGGGGGCAGTGGCCCGCGCTTTGTGCTGCCTTTGTATTCTTAATTGTTACACCAATATGAACTTAACACATAGTGGGTTCCTGCAGGGCCATGGATTCAAAGAAAGGCATTGAATTTAACTAAAGGTCATTCAAGGCCTTGAAATCCTAAAAAATGTGTCCTGAGGCCATGAAAAGTCTTGAATATTCACAAAATATAAATGCTGACGAGGCATATAATCATAACTACATAGTTTTATAAGTCTGAGTTTGTGAAGGCATAGTCTTAACTAGGACCCTCTGGTCATTACCCCTCCTCCCACTTACCTGATAGAGACGTGTGTAGAGGGGGGGGGGGGGGGGGTGTGGGTAATGACCAGAGGTCCTAGCTATTTAGGATAAGGACTGCACGGTATATCGATAACCGATATATACTGGTATTCAAACCAATATCAATTGAATACCGGTGTAAATAACAAAATATCGGTTTATTGTCATTATTTATTTACCCACAATTTAATTTTCCAAGATGTCTTGAGTTTTAACTGTAGCCACGAATGAATAATATTATCCCTTTACCCAAAGAATTGCCAGCATGTGCCCGCATTATATATACAAATTCAGCAGTTAAAAAAATAATTTTCAAAAATTTCAACAAAACTATATCATGTGACCCCTCATTGGAATGAGCTCACTGAGCTCGTTCCAATGACGGGTTACATGATATTGTTTTATAGACATTTTTGGAAAAATCTGATAAACTATTATTTAAAATAATAAATTTTGATATCGTCTGCATTAGATAAAGATGTTTCAAACCGCATCATCAAGGCATGCTGATTTGTTCCGACTGTGATGCCTCATGTCTCGATTGTGGTATGTATGTTCAGATGTTTTCGATATACCGGTATACTGCGGTATTGTTTTGAATACCGATACCGGTATTCAGTTTTTAATATCGTGCAGCCCTAGTTAGGATTAGCGAAGGAAGAGTTTTTAATTTCCTTCAATTTGGCTATTGTAGGGCCTTGAAAAATGGCCTCGAATAGCCTTGAATTTTGTCAGTCCTTGCCTGCAGGAACCCTGACATAGGATTAGGGGCATTGGTAAGGGGCCCATTAATTTAGTCGAAGGCACCTCATCATCGGCCGTCTCTAAACGGCAATTTTCGTGGATTGAAGAAGGTAACAAAGCACAATTTGTGAAGTTTGTAGTGTGTCATCAACACAGTCACCCAGAGACAGTAAGTAACTGAATTACATTGGACATCAGACTGTGACAACTCTCGTGTCACGCACGATTACGGGGGATATGATCCCCAAGCCAGTTTGACCCTGACGATTCTCCTGGGACATTTTGTCCCAAAATCAAAGCCGGAATGACTCGCCCCCCAAAATCTGATTGATTCGCCCCAACATGGCCTGGTTAATTGGATGCAAGATAACTGTAACACTCACTGTTAGTGAGTGTTATGGGTAACCTGGTATCTTGCATCCAAATATTCAAGCCTGCATCTATACATTACGTGATGATTGACGTACATCATAATTACACAAACCATGTACCTTAAAATGATATTAGTTGTCAACCCAGCAGGCTGAAACAAAATGGCCCCCACAAACCATAAATGGCTCACCTGGGGTCATTTTTAGGCATACCCAAAATGGCCCTCTTGAGTGATTTGAGGTGAACCATAATGGTCCTCCTGCAATTTTCAAAATGACAAGCCTGCCTTTCATGGCCTAGGGAGAGCGATTAGCTCTCCCGAAGCTTACAAAAGTTAAAAGCGGCAAAATGAAGTTTTGCTGTTAATGGATTCTGCCTAGTTGGCTTTGTAAATTTTAGTTGGTGCTGCTAACAAGGTAGTCTCTGTGAGATGGCTACACTGCACCTCCCATACTGCCAGGCCACAGCAAGGCCTTGAGATGGGCGAGGGGCAGTCAAGCCGTTTTACAGAGACCACTAACATTGCAGAGATCGGAAATGATGTGGGTTTTAGGAGTAGGCTGTTATGGTAATCATTATTTTGTAAGGCCAGGGCCCAGTACTATAAACCTTTTACAATTGTATTCTCTAGAATTGTATTTTCTAGTTATGACATTAAATGGGTTGAAATCAATTATTAGCATTTTCAAAGATATGGCAATTTGCCAGTTGGCAAATTGCCATATCTTGTAAAATGCTAATGATTCATCTTAATCAGTTATATTAATAAGCAGAAAATACAATTGTAGAAAATACAATTGTAAAAGGTTTATAATATTGTTCCCAAGAGGGGTAGTTTT
The DNA here is from genome assembly GCA_031216915.1 of Pictodentalium vernedei. Taxonomy (NCBI): domain Eukaryota; kingdom Metazoa; phylum Mollusca; class Scaphopoda; order Dentaliida; family Dentaliidae; genus Pictodentalium; species Pictodentalium vernedei. Next base: position 263,729,497 of record CM062294.1, read on the forward strand.
TGCCCTCCTTAATATTTTTAAGGCAAGCAGCAGGCGAAAATGAAAATGCCAGGACTGCATAGAGACTATCATACAAATGGAAATTCGGGGCCCCAGCATGACCAATTTGGAGTACCACTATGATACCTGTTAACCCTTTACCTAACGTAACGGCCAAAACCGGCCAGCGCTATTCTCAAAAATCGCCAATTCATTTTCATTATTTTTTTCATTTTTTGTCTGAAAAACATAGGTTATGACCCCTCGTTGGAACGAGCTCGTCGAGCTCGTTCCAACGAGGGGTCATAACCTATGTTTTTGAGACAAAAAATGAAAAAAATTAGTTATTCAAGAATTTTTTTTTGCAAGTGTCGTCTGCTTTTCATGTTAGGTAAAGGGTTAATTAATTAAAAAGCCCCTTCATGACTACTACATGTATAATTCATTTATTTATAAATATATTTCGGAGAAGTCAGAAGTTTTTCTACTATAATTGCAGCCGATTAGTATTACATCTGCATCATCAAGGAATGTCTTCAAGGAAGGTATGCCTTGATGATGCAGGTGAAATGTTTTATCAGCCGGGACATGGGTCATTACAGTCAGGGCCAATCTGGGTTATACCCACCACCTCCTCCAATCGATCCTCTTCGTGATGCCCCTCTTTAGAAACCTGAAGTGGAGTCCACTCACCTGTTATATAATACAACAGGTATTCAGGGATTGATGATCCAGATGAAGTGACAGTGTCTTAATTTCTGAGCAGTTTCTGGTCATGTGTTGTCTGCCTCAACAGGCAGAAGACACTTGACTTGAAACACCTGCTTGTCCATGAGTCCTGAGCAGTATGTGATATTTAATAAAGTCACTCATATTTCTCAGGCTTGTATCGGTTAAGAACCCACCAGGAAAATTTTCAGCTCATGGTACACTGGGTAGCCTACCAAGTGGTTCATAAGCTGAAGATTTTCTTGTTTGACCTCCAGGTTTCTTCAGATCCAGCAAGTAAATGTATGGGTTGATATACACCAGCTGGGTGGCCTTAGACCAAATCACTCTGTGCATAGATTATATACCAGGGTTTCTGCTAGAAAAATAAAGTCAGATCTGTTTCTTAGAGTTGAAACGATTTACGTTAATCGATTAACCAATAATCAACATATCTATCAATCAAAAACGTAATTGATTGATTAACTGTTACATTTGAACTACTGTATTTTCTGGGTTAATAAAGGAACAAACTTGCTCCAAAACAGGCAAACATTGTCACACTGACTCACATCAATTATATAAGACAGAGTAAAGCATGCAAGTTACGTGATGACATACTTGTTCACTTGCATGATCATTATACTGTATCAGTAGCTGGAACTGGTCATTCTTTAGTTAACCTTTACCCAATGCGGGTAACAGATGACACTTGCAAAATAGATTATTGAATTACTAAAAATTCAGTTTTTGTCTCAAAAACATAGCTTATAATCCCTCACTGGAATGAGCTCAATGAGCTCTTTCCAATGAGGGATCATAAGCTATGTTTTTGAGACAAAAACTGAAAACATAATAAAATCTGAATGGAGATTTTTGTATGTAGTGCTGGCCAATTTTGTTCTTTACCTTTGGTAAAGGGTTAATGCTATAAATCATCAATGGTACAGCAGTTATTCAGCTACCTATAAGGGCAAATGATTAATCGGTTAACCAAAGTTTATCCATGTGATTAACCCCCCTCTGTTAAAAGAAGGTGGAAAAAAGGATATTGAAATAGCACCAGCTGGAGTAGTTCGTGACCGCAATTACAAGTAGCTGGAAGTGCCAGAAGTCTGATTACCGGACTGGATATCTGTAATGGTGCTCATTGCAACTTGTCTGTAGTTTTTTATAAGCCCGTCATTTTTTGACGGGCGTATTATGTTATGGCATTGTCTGTCTGTCCGTAAGCAATTTTTGTGTCGCCTACTCCTCCAAAAGTTTACATGCTACATTGTTCAAACTTTACACACAAGTTGATCAGTAATTGCCGTTGTGCGTGTGACAAGTGCAGGTAACTCCATTTTGTATTTCCAGAGTTATGCCCCCTTTTAGTACTTAAAACATTACAGTATTGTGTCGCCTACTCCTTCACTATATTGTTCAAACTTTGCACACATGGTGATCACCAATTGCCATTGTGCATGTTACAAGAGCAGGTAACTCCATTTTGTATTTCCAGAGTTATGCCCCATTTTGTACTTAAAACATTAAAGTATTGTGTCGCCTTCTCCTTCAACATTTTACATGCTATATTGTTCAAACTTTGCACACATGGTGATCAATTGCCGTTGTGTATGTGACAAGAGCAGGCAACTCTGTTTTGTATTTCCAGAGTTATGCCCCCTTTTAGTACTTAAACATTACAGTATTGTGTCGCCTACTCCTTCAACATTTTACATGGTATATTATTCAAACTTTGCACACATGGTGATCACCAATTGCTGTTGTGCAAGTGACAAGAGCAGATAACTCCATTTTGTATTTCCAGAGTTATGCCCCTTTTAGTACTTTAAACATTACAGTACTGTGTCGCCATCTTCTTCAACATTTTACAATTACGCATGGTGATCACCAATTGCAGGTTGTGCATGTGGCAAGAGCAAATAACTTCATTTTGTATTTCCAGAGTTATGCCCCTTTTAGTACTTCAAACATTACAGTATTGTCGCCTCCTCCTTCCACATTTTACATGCTACATTGTTCAAACTTTGCACACATGTTGATCAGTAATTGCTGTTGTGCATGTGACAAGTGCAGGTAACTCTGTTTTGTATTTCCAGAGTTATGCCCCCTTTTAGTACTTGAAACATTACACTATTGTGTCGCCTTCTCCAATATTTTACTTGCTTCTTTGTTCAAACTTTGCACCCATGTTGATCATCATTTGTCGTTGTGCATGTGACAGGAGCAGATGGGGGCACGGTGACACTGTGTACTAAGGCGTACTGCACGTCAATGGTGCACCTGTCTCCAACCAATGCTAACCCTGCTTGTGTGGAGTTAGTATGTTGGGGAGCTGACATTTGCTCGCCGTTGCTCAGTGGTTCTATCCGGGTACTCCGGTTTCCTCCACCTGTAAAACTGTCGAGGTCATGATTAGCCATTGTGCAGAAATATGTGACCTTAAACACCAATAAATAATAATAAATAATAAATAACAGGAGCAGATAACACCATTTTATTTTTAAACGACGAGAATCCTCGCCGTTTATAGCTGTTATGATTCTCAAAATGTCCTTTTCCTTGGTGCCACCTATCGCCAATTGTTATCAATGAAGTTAACCTGTCAATGGATGGATGGATACTACCATTGTAAACAGCGAGGAGAATCATCTACAGCAGCCTTGTTTTTATTTTGTGAAGACCTCAGATTGATTAACATGAAAATGTGAAAACAGGTGAATTACCCTTTACCCCAGACAGGGCAGGGGCAATGATTGGATGGGGGACAGACATAGTCCAGTCAACAAAAATTTCAAACTTTACCCCAGAGAAACTTGTGCATGTTCCAATTTTGACGGGTGTATGTTGCTCTTGTTTTTTTATGCTATCCATCAGGTAATAATTTTTTTTTTCTCATTAACACCACTGAAAGACAACACTTGAAAACAGATTCTTAAGTATTTTAAAAGTTTTCATTTTTTGCATTAAAAAATTGGAATGGGCTCATCATGTCAGTGATACAGTACTGTCACCATGGATTGGTCAGAATCCACAGGTGGGCAGTGATGTCCATGCATGCCTTTACTAGGTAATAAAAATCATCATCCAGTTGTACCCTGTGCTTTTTGATGACTATTCCTATAAATAGTATGTGGAATCTAATATTATTGCGTCTGTGGAAATATTGCCCATCCGTGGAAAATGACCAGTCCTCGGCAACCGTACTGTAGGTCATAAGCTATGTGTTGGAGACAACAATTGAAAAAGTAATAAAATTTGAATGGCGATTTTTGTGCATGGTAGTGGCGAATACATTATGTAAGGTGTTCAGAACTTCTAGTCTGATTGCTATATGTTATTACTATAGATACACAGGCCTGTCATTTTAAGGAGGGCGACCGCTCTTGCCCTCAGTGGCTCTCGTAAAGTAAAATTTACAAGGATGGTTAATGCCCTCCTTGCCACATGCAAGGAGAGCCACGAAGTTGAACTTTGTTCAGTAGTGGTGATCGATATTGTTTATCGTAATATCGTCGTGTACTGGAAGATAGAACCTTACTGTTCTCACGTGACAGTATGTGATCGTGCACTTTGGAAACGCGTGCTGGTAGCTAGCCTCTGTGAGACCCCTAAGTATAGCCTTTGGCTTGAGCCAGAGGCCAGGTGTAGGGGTCTCACAGAGACAAACTGGTAGTCATTTTGCTAACTTATCAGATACTGACTGTAATTGTCTGACTACATACATAATTCAGGCAGAAATTCTGACATGTTCAGCAAGAAATTATTGCTTTTTCCAAACCTACATTAGATACTATATGCACAACTCAAACAATAAGATGCAAAGATATGGTAAAATTACCAATCTCAAGAACAGCCCCCAGTGGCTCTCTTTGTGTCAAATTAAGTGAGCCAAAAATGGCCCTCCTAAATTCATTTAAGGCGGGCCACCATTGCTCTCCTCCCATTTTGGAAGTAGTAGTTATGAATAGAGAAAATGATCATTTTAATAATTTATATTCTGTAAACATCACAAAGACAACTTCAGGCCTGGAAATAACATGTGAACACTCATTTATGTCACTTGAGGGGTTATTTCCCTGTAAAATAAGTGAATAAATTACAGATTATGACAAAATAATACAACATCAATTAAATTCCTAATCTCACACAAGTTTCGTAAGACTTGCCAATTTTTCTCAAATTTTTTACTCAACTCAAAGGTTGTGCATTGCATCCACATACAGTACAGTGGCCATCTATTGGTCGTAATCCATGCATGGGTAGTGATGTCCACACATGCATTTACCAGGTAATAAGAAGTATCATCAGCAAAATTTTAATTAATGAAGCACCGGGTTGTACCCGGTGCTTCATTAATTAAATTTTTGATGATTATTCCTATAATTAGTGTTTGGAATAGGGCTGTCACGATTATTCAAATATCGTCTAACCATCGACTGTTGTTGTAGACAACGGTTTTTATTTTTAGTTGATCGTCGTTCATTTTTAAAGTGGTACAAGTTGGATTAAAATTGTGCTGTGTAATGAGATAAATTAACAGATGATTGTTAACCTTTGAAATCCCTCGCCATACTTACTTGTAATGTCCCATGGCCTTTGTTTTCCACATTATTGTGCAACAACGTAATTCGAAAACACTGAGCCTTTCCATTTGATCAATCCTTGTCCTCTGTAGTATTAACTATCACCTGTTGATCAGTACTAAAGAGTATCGTTCAAATGGTGTGTCTTTTAGTAACTGCAGTTTAGGAAGTCACTGCAGAGTAAATAGAATCTTCGGTCTTGTACACTCAAACCACCCTCCTTGGAATAATTGGAACCGTGAAAGTGAGAAAATTGTCACAAGACCCACAGCGGTAACTTCACTTGTAGGACTAAGTTGTAATTTGTGTTGGAGTGGAGGGGGTTCTATATTCAAAATTTCTGAATAGTAGTTACAGAAAAGAAACATTTGCACAAATGTTCTTTTTACCTTTAAATTCTTCAAATCTGCCAGAGATATTCCAGTGTTTCTATTTTATCTTGATGCAGAAAGGTACACATTCAAACATCTTCAGTTTTAAATTTATTTTGTAAGTATATTAGAGATTGTTGAATTCACGGGAAACGACTATTAATTGACTAACCGTCGGCTAATACTGGTGATTAGTCGACTATGAAAATTGATAATCACCTCAGTTTGGAATCTAATATTATTGCCTCCGTGGAAATATTGCCTATCCGTGGAAAGTGCCCAGTCCATGGCGGCTGTACATGTACTGTAAGAATAAAGATAATGTTAAAATGATTTGGGAATTTAGTAGTCGACTAGTCAGTGGTCTTTAGTTGACAACTAATTGACTAGCTGACACCTATCACCACAACACTATAGTATGTATGTAGGGGCATTCAGCACCTATCATTATACCCAGCCTGATGATAAAATACCGGTGATTTTTCCACTTCTAACTTAGTGGTTTATAACTCATTTTTAAGTGGAAATAATCTGTGCAATATGCGGGAATCAACTGCTAGGTGTCTTCTCGCATATTTTTAAATGAGCTTCGATAATCAAACAGCTATTAAGCTTGACATAATATACCAGAATAATTCCAGAATCGCATCGCAAACAGGAATCTTTTTCTGTTTCCAATTGAACTGGTGTCTGGGTCATATAGTTTTGAATGAGAAAAGTTCCGACTATATCTGCTGACGATCAGATTGCCAGTGCTTCAAACTGAACTTATCAAATGATGTGGAAGGTACCTTATAAACATGACAGGTAATCATAGTCTATTCATGTGTTAGTATACTCAGTTCGAAAATAAGTTGAGGCTGTTGAAAATAGCACTTTTCTTTGGTGTATTGCACAGAATATCACCACGATTTTCAATTATCCTATATGTGTGTTATGGTGTGAAGATCATTTTACAAAGTAAATTCTGATTGAATAATTATCGCATGCCGGTAACTTATGGTTGGTAGAAGGGGGTGAGTGGTCGGTGATTTTGTCATCAATTAATAATGAAAATCTAGTCAACGCCATTTAGTCATTTAAGCATTTCAACACTAAATAGAGTGGCTTGCCATTCACATCTAAATAGAATTTCTGCCACATAAACACAAGCAACTGTGTGATCTCTCAAAAATTCTTTCTGAACTTTTCTGACCACTGTATTGTACACAACATTTTGTATTTTAACCCTCTTCACACTGATGTCAAAATATCAACCAACAAATTTTTCCCATAATACCTCAAATAATTTAACCATTTCAGTCTTGTTTGACAGAGCTCCCTGAGCTCTGTCAAACAAGGCTGAATTGGTGAAATTCCTAGTTGCACTATGAGAAAAATCTGCTGCTTGAAATTTCGATATTTTGACATCAGAATGAAAAGGGTTAAATGAGAAATTCATGATGGATTTGAGGCCCAGACTTCAAGTGCTTAGCAGAAGCCCTGTATACATTTCATTATTGTGTTTTACAAGAACTGTATGATACGATGCATGTATTCATCATGTTTATTCATGTACTTTGGATCATTGTGTTTTGCAAGAAGTGTTTTATCAAATGCACATGACACTTTTTCACTGACTTGAGGGTGATGCACACTTCATGAACAGAACAATTATGCATGTGAATGGGTTAATCGATATAGCACTTGTGCCAGTGCGGAAGGATAAAATGATAGGCCGCAGGCCTCGAATTTTATCCTTCCACATAGGGACCAGCCTAGAGGGTAATTTGAGGGAGAAGTCACTTCTCCCTCCACTGACTTTAGGGAGAAGTCAGATGAAACAGGGAGAAGTGAGAAGAAAATGTAGAGCGATGATTCTGCATTCCCATGATCTACCGGTACATTATATTTTCATTTCTCACAAAAATAAATCACTACAATTGGGCAATAACACATCTCTATGTGTAAATTTATTTGTACAAAGAATTGTTTATGAGAAAAAAACATGCCTCTATGTATTAATTTATTTATAAAAAGAAAAGTTTACAATTCTTGCACAAAAATAAAATCCAGATTGGAATTAAAATTTCAGCTTTTACACAAAAGTGTTGTTTTATGAAAAACTGCTCCCCAGAAAAAAAATTCTGAGTGTGAAAAATACTTATTTTAAAGATAACTTAAAAAGAAAATCTTGTCTTAACTTGACGACTTGTCACCTAATTTCAATGCAGCCAAGATGGTTCGCGGTTACATTATTAATCGGGCATTGTTTTTAGATGCTGATTTTATTTTTAGTTACTATGAAAATTAATCTCAATAACAATTAACCCTAGCAATAATACTCTTTTCAGATGGAAATTACTTTGTAAATTCTACGTGAATTCACCTAATTTCAAGGTAGGTCAACTGGGAATTTACAAATTACAGGGCGACACGATGTCCCTTTTTAGTGATGTCAGAGCAAAGTTACACAATCCAAGGCGACTTTTTGCCCCAGTCGTCTGGTCTCTGCTTCCGCGATGGCACGAGTGCCATATCGATTAACCCCTTCCCACGCATGTGTCTTTCTGTGTTTATTACATGCCATCATGTCTATGAAAGCACTTATTAGAAGGACACTCAGCAATTCATTTGACAACAGTTACTATCAACAAAAAGAATACATTTTATTGCCAACCAAATTTGCAAGGGGAACCTGGGTTACTATGTTCAGCTATCACTAGCGATTCAAGCTGTAATTGCAATGCATGATTTGTAGAAAATTCCACTGAAATTTTGCTTCTATTTAAAAATAGTCAGTCAATAAGCAAGTGTAGGAAAATTTGAAAATACAGATGGTTTTGGCACTTAATGAATGGCTCAGTTCATTTGTTTGGTATCACCATGATATCAGTATCAGGTTGTTTTTTTTTTTTTATATTGCCTATCTCTATAGTATTAGCATGATAGTTTTGAAATGTTATGGCATACTCGCAACTGCCAAATAATTGTTTCGACACTATTATTAATTTTGGAGAAAAAATTCCAGTAATCCCTATTATTTGGGAGTGAGGAATAGAGGCAAAACGCCATCACTATTATTATTTCCAATCAAATATCCTGACCATCACTGTTATTCAGCTATCACTATTATTACACATCCATTAAACTTTAAAACCTTGTATTTAACGGAATCACTGCTATGACATAAATGTTTCTGTATTCAACTGGTGATGAACAAGCCAGAACTTTTTTCCCAGCACTGTTTATACTAGTTCCTTTCCCGTCGAGTTATTAGTTATGCTTCGAAAATTTTCCAAATTTTGTTACACAATTATCAATCATTTGTCGCGAAGCATGAAAATTAAAATGTCCAAAAAAAAGTAAGTTCACAAAAAAAATAGTTAACCAAAAATGAGATAATATTAAAAAAAACAATCATTTCCAATCACAATATTAACCCAGTGCCGTGGCTGTCTCGTCTGCAGATCGAGTTATATCTAAATTGGTCAACTTTACTTTGGTAAATATTCGGACATCTTGACATGCTTCGAACTTCTTTTAAAAAAGTTTCTCTCAGCTGTTTTGCAAATCGGCCCAAATTTGTACATATATTTTTACTAACAGTTATCGCCACCAAATGGTTAGGCGTGAATGGACACCAGCCAAAGAGAAAGAGCGATACAAATTTCAACAAGCATGCCCAACAGAAAAGATAATGAATGTAATTGAGACTGGTTCCCAAAAGGTTGTTTTGATTTTTTATCGGTCCATTTGATCAGTACCGCTTCAAACAAAACAAACGGACTCTTCACCTTTGGGTTTAAACATCAGAATTAAAATTTGTTTATTTAAATGAATTTTAATGCATGGGATAATGTAATAAACACAGAATGCGATGTGTGTTTGAATCGGTGGCTGTTTTACATAACAAGTTGGAATGCCGTAGTCATATTTTGCGAGAGCCGTGATTCAAACACACGTTGTGTTCTGTCTATTTATTAGGCAGGTCAGAGTATATAGGCTGTAGTGTAAATTCAGTGCATTGTGTTCATTGTGCAGCAAACTTTAGTGCTTAAGCTCCTTGTACACTGTATAAGACGTGCAAGCCTGGAAATAAGCAGACTGTTGTCTACAGCATGAGGTTCCTGAAGGGTGAATTTGGTGATGCTACCCTGCATAGCAGGGTAGCATTACTAATTTTGTACCCTTTGTGAACCTCAATCTGAACCACAGCCTCAGGACTAAACAGAAAGATGTATCCAGAGGATAAATTGGGGGATTCCAGCCCACTATATGGCATAGCATCAGCAAATTCCCCCTCTGGAGACTTCATTCTACAAATGACAGATTGCTTATTTCTAGGCTTGAAGACGCAACTGTTAGAAACGATGCTGTGATACTGTTAATATATTTCTTTCAGCTTGCAATTTGGCAGAAATGTTATATCAGAAATCTTTGCTTTGCTATTAAACGTTGACAAGTATTAATAACACTGAACCCAATTCACAAAATTGAAACCATGTCATTGATTGAGTTGATTATAAATTTCATTCTTTCCGTGGGATCCCCAGGAAGTGAAGTGGTGTTTGTTAACTGTGGTAGACAAGCTGCTCTGTTTTACTGGTAAAATAGGACTTGGTAACCAATGCCAGGGTGGAAGTCCTCGAAAATGGGAAACATGGTTCTAAACAATTGGCTGGACTTGATTTTATTTGCATGTTGCAGTCACGATTATCCATTGTGCAGAAATATGTGTCCTTAAACACCATAAATACTAATTCACTAATCTGCATTTCCTAAATAATAGCTGATTGTATGTTTTACTTTGCATGGCTGAACACATTTGGTGAACAGTGATTTGATTCACTTGATATTTGCCCCAAAAGAAATACTTTTAGGGCAACTGGTTTTCGATCACCCACATTACTGATCTTCGACCAGACATTTGATTTTGAAAATGGAAGGTGCACTCTATACCACTTGCTGTTATTTGAAGTCAGGTAGCCTATTATTGCAGGCCTGTTGTTTTCAAAATTTTGCGTACTAGTAATATTTATCGTTCACCTGGTCTGAACTTTGGTAACTTATCATTTGTTCCACTGTATTTGATTTGGGTAACCCATTAGATAGCCTAAATATTTATGTATTGCAACTATGCTGATATATGAACTGAGGTATCATAGCCAAGTTCTTGTTCCTATGGGCAATATCCTGTTGAATAGAGATGAATCCTTAGGAACAATACTGAGGTTGTGTTACAGCAGTTCAGATACAAATTAGTTACAATTTTCGCCTAATCTCGGCATGGGCTAGCATGCTGCAAAAGAGTATGGCATCCATAATTACTATTTTGTGGCAGAGACCTGAATTATTGCCTTTTCCTGATTTTGTACCTATGTTACATCTTGAGATGATCAATAGTTTAAAATGATGTTGAGCATCAACTAATCATCAGCATAGTTGTTCACATTTTGCCTGAAGTATAGCTGCTCTGTTGGCCAACAGAGCAGCTATACTTCAGACAGATGCAAACACCTGTGCAGCTGATGACCGGTTGAGGCTCAACATCATTCCACCATTCATTTGTAGTACATGTAGATCATTCAACTCGGCAAAAATTTTGCGTGACCTGTCTTCAGTTTAGCTCAACCTGATTTTCGTTTGCATGTTTTTTCTTTTAGGTAACCACCATGCCACCCAAACGGTCAGTCACCTCAATTTGACAAGCCTGTATTGAGTACCAGTATTAATGGCATCGGGCAAATTTTTTCTTGAAACAAAGAACATGATTTACCTGCATCTTAGAAACTTCCAGGAAGTGTGTTAATCATTAAGCTGGACCTTTGTAAGATAGAAGATCGCAGACATTGATGCACCTGATCATTTTCTTTGGAACTAAATGTCAAAACAATTCATTGTAATTCATTTCTGTAAGTTTTTCTTCATACCATTTACTTTACTGATGGGCAGTAAATAGGGATTCACAAAATATTTCCCTTTTTTCAAATAAGCTTGTTGCAGTGGTGATCAACTTTATTTGAGTTTGGTACAATACATGAAATGCACACACCTTGCAACATTATAACTAAAATTCACTGCAAATTCTTTTTCTCTCGAGCTGATCAAAGAAATCGCACAAAACTCAGGAGTTGCTTCAGTAAGGAGCATTCCCTTCAAGTTTGCCAAATGAAGTCATTTACATACCAATTTTTGTAAAGCGAAGTTTCATTAGTTTGAAGTCTTGGAATGCTATAGTTTATAATTCATGATATATTGTCCACCTATTGATGTGCATGTTGTATTATTTGACCCTTTGAACAAAACTTTAATCACTCCCATTCTATTGCCAAAGGGCACTGTTGTCTGTGCACAAAAATTAAAAATTGCGTGCATGTTGGCATGCAATAGTGATGGCTCGCTTCAAGATCGAAAGACTGCTATGACAAGTAACATTGCTCGAGTCACCATTGTATTCATATGTTAACGTTAACCCTTTACCTAACATGAAAAGCAGACGACACTTGCAAACAAAATTCTTGAAAAACTAGTTATTTTCATTTTTGGCTCAAAAACATAGCTTATGATCCCTCTTTGGAACGAGCTCAATGAGCTCGTTCCAAAGAGGGGTTATAACCTATGTTTTTGAGACAAATAATGAAAATAATTGACGCTTTTTGTGAATAGCGCTGGCTGGTTTTGGTCATTACGTTGGGTAAAGGGTTAACTCTTCCAGTGCCACGGTCTACTTTATAATGACAGGGATTCTTCTGCTATGTTTACATCATGGGGGCTCCAATTTTGGAATTTGTTTTGGAGGGAAACAAACATACAAAGACTAAAGAAATTTTACATTCGAATTGAGCAAAGAACATTAAGACTGATACCAAAGCAACTGCTTGTAAACTTCAAGTAAGTTTTATAACAAACAGTCACATGGAATCATGTTCATGCAGTCTCTGTATTCTCTATTAAACTGTCCTTATGAAAGAAGAACTTGTCATTTGCCTTTGAATTAAGAGACTTCTTTAGGCAAGGAATTTAAATTGAATGTACAAATGGTGTCCAGAACTAGGTGGTCATAAGGCCTCTGAAAACCAATGGCTATCTGAGGCCTTATGACTACCCACTGGGCATTAAGCTTTTGTTTGAGTACGATTTGAGATTGGGTAATTTGGGGTTAAGAATAGGGGAAAAGTCATGACTAAATGTCATTGGGAAAGGGTCCCATAACCAGTCTCTGCAGATACCCAAAAGAATCCCTGAATGATGATAAAAACCTACTGTTATTTGCTTATGACAATGATATGTGATGTAACCCATGGCTAGAAAGGGCTCTCAGATCTTTCCAATGGTGTATTACATCACAGTATATTATCTGTTATCGGGACAGTTGGGGGTTCTTTTCGGATACTCCACCCATAAAACTGTCTGGCATGAGGTGATCCTGGCTGTTGAAAGTGACTTTAAACACCAGTAAGTAGATAAGTACATTTATTGTTAGATTACTGACAGAAACTCCTGAAATAATCTACAGTGTTCTAGGATCTCTATAAAGGCTAAGCATTTACACTGGTATAGATATTAGTATCCGCAGATCAGTTCATGTGTTACAGTAATTCGAAGCCCATCCCCCACCCCATCCACTCCACCAGGAAGTGAAGCAGTGCTTTTTTACTGTGGTACACAAGCTCTGTTTTACTGATAAAATAGGACCCAGTTACCAATGCTTGGGGTGTAAGTCCTCTAAAATTGGCAATATGGGTATAAACCATTGACAAAACTTGACTTTATCTCCATGTTGAGGTCACTATTAGCCATTGTGCAGAAATATATTACCTTAAACATTATTAAATGAATTTAATAAATAAAGCATAATGTGATATCAAAAATTGGTCTCTTTCTCCATTAGATTGAGATTATTTTGTAACAGTAACATTGTACACCAGTGAGAGGAGACATTATAAATCAAGTATGGTGCAATCAAGTGGAGCAGTCCTTGTTTATAGGTGTAATCAAGTCTTGTTTTCAATGTTTTGCAGTAATAAGACAGAACATAACGAGGGTGAAGTACAGGGGACAGTCAGTTTTCAACAACCTGATTTGGACTTTTGCAAGTGTTTCACAAGCACCATAGGTGAGAATACAGGAAAAACACGCAACAAAGGTCTGATTTTTGTCACCTGTATGCTTAATGAGTTGTGTTCTGTATTTATACTACCAATTAACTGGTAGAATGCTAAATTATTTTTCATTGGTAATTTGTAACATGACTATTTTTTTTTCAAAGATATCACACTACCAGCAAGAGGAGCCTTAGTTTAGTGACATACTATTCATAAATAATCATTTTGTTACAGTTTTTTGGAGATTGCCAGTTGGCACTCTCCAATAAATTGTAACAGAACTTTATATTAATATTTTTTGTTCTATTGGTTAACCAACAACAAACTAGTGTATACAGTGTAAAGCCACTAAAGTGGCTTTCAGCAGTTTTCAATAGAGCCATGATAGTGGCTTCTAGCACTCTACCAGTTAAAGTGAATGAAGTTGATATTTTAACAAAAATTCACGTTTTGTTGTCTGTTTACTTTCTTGCTTGACACTGTTTTGTGTCGAAGATTTTTTTTCACTTCATAACGTCAGATTTATTTATTTATTTAGGTTTAACGACACTTTAACAGCAATGGTCATATCGTGTCGGTGACAGTTTTACGGATGGAGGAAGCTGGAGTACCGGAGAGAACCACCAAGCAACAACGAGCAGCTGCCAGCTCACCAACATTGTAACTCCGCACTGCAGCACAGGCAGGGTTAGATTGGTTGAAGACATGTGCACCATTGATGTGCAGTATGCCTTAGTACACAGCATCATCGTTCCCCCAACAATCGGGGTTAATCGGTGGACAATCAGGGTTAAGTGCCTTGCCCAAGGATACAACGTGGGAGTCTGAATCGATCGCTCAGACGGTCAACAATCCAAGGACTAACCCAGGCTCGACTTTGCTTAACTTCGGTGATCTGACGAGAACATGTTCCCACAATGCCACCACGCCCCGTCATATTGTCAGATGTGTAATGACCAATCAGATGCATTATTACATGACATTCTTTATTACATGACATTCTTCCACATAGAGCAGACGGCTCACATGGTTTATCATCCAGAGCAGTCTCCTCACATGGTTTATCATTCATTGTGCTCTGTCAAATTTGTTAAATTCCAAGTCGCATTATGGAGAAAATGACGGCTAGAAATTTCCGGATTTTTGCCATCCATGTGCAGGAGGTTAAACAACTTTCTTAGGTGAGTGAGTAACCGACTGATGTGAACTGTCATGTTTAACTGACAGTGCTCCAAAAGCATGGCTGCAGCTGTCTCTTAGATTTGGCTGTTGAAGTACTTGGCAAATCCAGTGGCATAGCCAGCCAAAATGAAGTTGGGGACAAAATAATGGCAGCAGAAAAATATTTTTTCCTCCCCACTTCATTTCACCTCATGTTGGTCCAAGAACATCTATCCAGTCCTTCGATTTTAAGGTGCGCTATTACTCTTGCGTACCATTGCTCCTGCAATTTTCATTGTTTGAGTTTCATCAACAGTGCCCATCAGCTCAGCCAAGTGAGCGATAAAAATATTCTTCTTGAAAGGATTAAATGTTACAACATGTGGCATGGTACTACCTATTCTTGCACATATAATTTACTGAAAATGCAGTATAAAGATACTTTCATTCATAAAACATGAATAAATTGCAAAGTAACACTCTCTGTTTCAACACCATTCAACAAATTGTATCTGTTCTCAACCTGCTTTTGATTGTTTGACATTGGTTTTTAGCTCAACTTGACAAAGTCAAGCTGAGCTATTGCCATCACTTCTCGTCCGTCGATGTAGGTATGTACATGCGTACATACACAATCTCCTTTAGCACACCTCACAGGTCGCATTTATGATCAGATCGCTTTGAAACTTGGTATGCTTGTTTGGGGTTACCTCCAGAGGGAGCTATCAATTTTCTTCCATTTCCATCAAAAAATGTTGCCACGGCCAACGTTCTTAGAACTTAGTTTAGTCAGACCTCAATATTTCCCTTTGGCACACCCTACAGGGCACATTTATGATCGGATTGCTTTGAAATCTGGCATGCTTGTTTGGGGAGACCTCTAAATGGGAGCTATCAATTTTCTTCCCTTTCCATAAAAAAATGTTGCCGCTGCCAACGATCTTTGAACTTAGTTTAGTCAGGCATCAATATATTCCTTTGGCATGACCTACAGGGCACATATATGATCAGATCGGTTTGAAACTTTGTATGCTTGTGTGGGGTTACCTCTAGATGGGAGCTATCGATTTTCATCGATTTCCGTCAAAAAATGTTGCCTCTGGCAATGACCTTTGATGAACTTAGTAAAAACTAAGTGCAGTTAAGCATCAATATTTCCCTTTGACACACCCTGCAGGGCACATTTATGATTGGATCGCTTGCAAACTTGGTGTGCTTGTGTGGGGTGACATCTATATGGGAGCTGTCGATTTTCTTCCATTTCTGTCAAAACATGTTGCCACTGACCTTTGAACTTAGTTTAGTCAGACCTCAATATTTCCCTTTAACACACCCTTCAGGGCACATTTATGATCGGATCACTTTGAAACTTGGTATGTGTGTCCGGGGTGACCTCTAGATGTCAGCTATTTCCGTAAAAAATTATTGTCGTTATCACCAGCCTTTGAACTTACTGCATTTGTGCATCAACTTATCCCTTTTGCACTCTCTGCAGGGTATATTTATGAATTATGAAAAATAAAAAAAAAAAACCATTGCCACAAGCAATGACCTTCTACTTAGTGGATTTGTGCATTAACATCTTCTTTTGGCATGCCTCAGAGGGCACATTCATTATCAGGTTGTTTTGAAACTTTATATGCTTATGCAGGGTGACAAAGATAGGAGTTATTGATTTTCTTTTCATTTCCATCAAAAACTGTTGCTGTTAGCAACAATCTTTGAATTTATTGTATTTGTGCATCAACATTCTTTGACATGGCCTACAGGCCACATTTATCATAGGATTGTTTTTGAACTTGGTGTGCTCATTAGGCAAGACCTTTAGATAAGAGCTATTGATTAGCATTAATTTCTGTGAAAAAAGTTGCCATTTAGAAGAACCTCTGAACATACTGCATTTGTGTATCAACATTCTTCCTTTAGCCAGTCTTACAGTTTACATTTAAAAATGCATGGATTACTCTGACGTTGTGCACACACAATGCTGTTATGTTGAAATTTCATCAAATAACATTGGTACCAATGATCTTCAATTTTGCCGTTTCATTTATAGCTTACCAAGTTCAAGTTTGTCAAGTTGAGCTACAGTGTCATTGACACTTTTGTTTGTTGTTATTTACTGCTTGTGCAGGCCAAATGTTTAAGAGTTAAATCCCCCCCCCCCCCCCCATCTTGTACACACATGTATACTGTAATGAATCATGTGCTTGAAATCCCCCAGTAATCCTACACTTGTGACACACTGAAAAGACGTGCTAATTATCAACAGGAATGCTCCCTTAAACCAGTTGAGTGCTAAATTGTTTTTCAAAGATGATTTGAAACGTGGTTATTTTTTTTTAAACATATCATGCTTCCAGCAGTAAGCACTCTCCAATAAACTGCAACTAAACAATTTTATATAAAAGATTTTCTACAGCTGAGCAAACATCAAGCTAATGTGCACAGTGTAAAGCCACTAAAGTGGTTTCCAGCACTTTTCATAAGAGCCATAACAGTGGCTTCTAGTACTAAACCAGTTAATTAATATAAACATCTTACTACTTCCTGGGAGATTCCAATATGTGAGGTAATCAAGTTTTATAGTAATTTTCTTTCCAAAATTTTTTAGCGTCGGGAACTCAAGTTCGTCCAACAACTGCAAATGAAAACAAGCAGAGTACAGCACCCCTCTGATTTTCAAAATCAAAAGACTGATCTATCCCCTTATATGTGAAGGTCCAGGGTCTTCCTTGGATAAAAAATTACTTTTCATGCCAAATAAAGCACCCTGAGTACTTTTTGAAGGCATAACACTTTGAATCCTTGTGGTATCTTCCATTCTGTTCAACGACAGCAATTGTAGTCCATAGTCATAACTGGGGGATGGGGGAGGGGGACCAATTAATATTTTTAATGTGCAGCCTTGGGGCTGCACATTAAAACTATTGATTGGTCTACCCCATTCATTCACTTAGCAGCCATCCTAGTAAGAAATTATGAAGCATCATGTTCCTGGGCTGGAAAAACAGCCTTTCAGGTTCAAAGGGTTAAGTGCTCAGAAAGTGAAGGAATAACAAATACAAAATGACCCAAGAAATATCAGGGTGAGAGCACATGAATGAGTTTCAGAGATTTCAGGCATGAATGCATATATGGTGGATTTTTTCAGGAATTTAGTGAGGGAGATCAATTCCACCCTCTCCCCCCACACCCCCAATGGCTATGCTACTGGGCACACCCTACAGGCAACATATCTTTATCATTTTGAAATTTCATATCCCAGGACTTATATTTCATCTAAATTTGGGAGAATCCACATCTGCTATGAGTGACCCAGGATTTAATGAGGTCACCATGGTTGAACCCCTGTTGTTTACTATTAACACATGTTAACCCTTTACCCGACACAGCATTTTATTTTTAAAACAAACTGAATTTGATAATTTAAAAAAAAAACAAAACAATATTTAGCAATAAAACCTTACAAATATGGATGTCATTTAACCGGCACATTGAGACGGTTCCAGTGACAACCATATTTTACAATTTTATTGACAAAAGTGTCAGGATATTTCAGGTCATGTTTGCCTTGTATTGGATAATTTGCTTCCATTATGTTGGGTAAAGGGTTAAAATTGACTTGATCCGTTTCACACGAATCCTAGTAGAGGTGCAGTGAGAATCTACATGGATTTTTGCTGGTTTTGTTGTGCAAATGTTTGCGTGAATCTAGTCTCAGATTCTCATCAATATATAAGCACTGTATCCTTGATTGGGATGATATCTAGATGTGAGGTATCAAGTTTTATACCATGATTCTACTATATATAAAAAGCCTATGACATAAATTTTAGCTTTACCCACCAACCGTGGTGAACACGCCAGCAATGGGATTTCAATAGTTAAACTACATCAGTGGAACTACATCAAAGATGACCTTTGGTGACCTTGCCTTGAATGCAAATTTGTCTAAATTTACCACTCGTCGCCTCGTGAAGAGTGAAATGAAACTGGCAATTATTTATTACATTTTTAAATAAGTTTACATCAAAAATTAACAAATATACATTGTCTCAGGTTAATAAAGCATCCATAACTCGAAATAGCATTTTATTATGTTATTCAAATGAAAAAGTCCCATGATTTGCGTGTTTCATTTTACATTTCATTTCGGCGATAAAATTGGTACCAGAAGTACCGCCCACAAGTGCTCATGTAAACAAAAACAGATTCGCATGTGTGAATATTGATATATTTAACTTTTGAACTCTTATTAATCTGACGATCATGGTATAAATAAAATATACCCAAAGCAGCGTGGTGTATCAAATGTTCACCACTCATGGTGAAGTGGTTTTAACCACACGCCAAAGGCTCGTGGTTAACACCACTTCACCATGAGTGGTGAACATTTGGTACACCAACCTACTATGGGTGTATATATAGAATAAATGAGTGGTTTCATTCTTAATCCTACGAGTAGAATTCATTTTTTACTTGAAAACGCTATACGTTTATCCCATAAATCATTTACAGGGCAGTTGCGGCAAAATTGTGCTGTTACTCGCTACAAAACACTGTGAGAAGTGAGGAGCACATTGGTCCAATTCGATCGACAAGCAAAACTGCCAAAAATGAACAAGGTGCAGTGATACATTTCTGTCTAAAAATAATTCCCCTACAAACTTGAGCAAAAGTAGCAAATATACTTTCTTAAATGAACAGTGTTTATCTTTCTTATTTTCATTGTAAATTGTTGTTTTTTTTCAATTTGAGTTTAATAAACAAAGCAGACGACACATGCATTTGTTTATTTACACTTTCCTAATTTGGAAAATGAAACATCACTCATCATGCCCCTGCCTTTTACAATCGAATTTGTATGATTTTCAATGCTTGGTTTTGATTGATTTACTTTGTGTTTTTTTTTGTTAATTGTTGTTCATTTTATTGTTAGATAAATATTCTTCATTTAATAAAGTATTTTTGCAAGTTTAACTCAAGTTTGTAGGGAAATTATTTTTAGACAGAAATGTATCACTGCGCCTTTTGCCAGTTTTGCCTGTCGATCGAATTGGACCAGTGTGCTCCTCACTTCTCGCAGTTTTTTGTAGTGAGTAATAGCATGATTTCACCGCAAATGCCGTGTAAGTGATTTATGGGATAAACAAAATAAACGTATAGTGTTTTCAAGTAAAAAATTTATTCTGCTCATAGGATTAAGAATGAAACTGTCTCGCCAGAGGCTCGTGAGTTTCATTCTTAATCCTACTCGTAGAATAAATTTTTTACTTTAAAACACTATACCTTTATTCTATATTTATCCTCAAAAACATAGCTTATGACATCTCTACAAGCTTGTTTCAATGAGAGGTTCATAAGTTATTTTTCTGAAGCAATAGTGAAATGAAACAAATTTGAATGGTGATTTTTGTATAACAGTGGCCATTAAATTAGATAAACTGTTAATATTTGTTGCAGAAAATTTGACTTTTCTGTTGAAAGGAATTCAGTATAGTGAAGCTACAGTACAAGTCAAAATAAGTTGTAGCATAACTGCAATAAACAAAGTCTATAGAGCCAAGTAGTTGTGACGGTATACAAGTCTACTGCAGCTCCTGCACTGATAAGATCAGAATCAGACATTTTCTTTTCAGTGAGAACTTTCCAGAAAATGATGTCAGCTTCTGGTCTCTTCAGTGTAGGAAAGGAAAGATACATAGTTTATTGTGGTTATCCTACAACTTATTTGACTTGTACTGTATGATTAAATGAAATAAATGATGACAATCAAATTATAATTCCAACATTCTGCCAAAGAATTTATATTTTCTTTTTGTTTACAAACAATTGTTTGCACTTCCTTGAAGGCACATGTATGAAATATGATCAAATAAAACCAATTTCTTTTTAACCCTTTTCCCAACACACAGGATCTCAAAATTTATTATTTTAATTTTTTTTTTTCAAATTTTTCAAAATATTTCAGCAAAATCATATCATGTGACCACTCAATGGAATGAGCTCATTCCAATGACTGGTCACATGATATGGTTTGAATGCAACTGATTCGTTAGGTAAATGGTTAATGAGCTTGTTGCAATGAGGGGGGCACATGTTTTAGGTTTGTTGAAATATTTTTGAAAACTAAATTTTTTTCAACTGCTCAGTTTGTAAATTCCGTTGGCAGATGCAACTGATTTGTTAGGTAAAGGGTTAAAATGCTTGTTTATTTTTTTCTTTTCAGATTTATGTTTTGTTTGATTTGAAATTTATTTTAAGACTTGGAACATTTTTATAATTTCAGAACCTTTGTACATAGCTCTAGAAAAAGTGATTTGTATTTTAAATTAGAGCTGTTTATAATGATGATTGTTAAGTATCAAGCTTGCAAATTCAAGCTGTAAAAACTGATTTTACTCGGGTACCAGAATTATCGAGAAGACGCAGAATTTTACCATTTTTTTTTCAATGCCAAAAATAGAATTAATTTAAATTTAGAAGAATAATGAAGTTTCAAAGCTGCTTCATTTGTTTTCATTAGGTGCTTGTTATCTATATTGTTGACACCTGTGTATCAGATAGAATTAATTACACAGTGTTTATAGCTGGCCTCTAAAAATTGAAACCAAAGAATTATTGAGATGTACAAATTTTGACTAAAAATAATGAATTTATTACATAACCATCATCAAAACTAGTGTGGTGTATCTGTAAATATATTTGGGTCTTGCAAATCCGCAAATTTTTCTTGGATCAATTCTCAAATCTAATCAGACAAAAGAGTTCACATCAGATCAAACCTTGAATCAAATCCACATTTCCAGTGGTTCTGGCTATTGGAATAATCTCCCCTATTTTCCATAGTCACAGTTAGTGCAGGATAAGTGTGCTGGGTTAGTGTGTACAGCCACAGGTCCATATTAGAGATGGGCTGTGTTGGAATTTTGAGTTCGGTATTTTTAAGAGGGTATACCTCGGTATCGGTTCGGCATTCGGTATCTGACTTGAGTTCGGTATTTTTAAGGGGGTATACCTCGGTATCGGTTCGGCATTCGGTATCTGACTTGACTGAGATTTGCTGATAGTACCAAAGGGGAATTCCCATCAGGAAAATACAGAATAAGTTGTTCTTGTATCATTCTACCACAGCCCCTCAAATACCACTGCCAATGAGCTCAACAGTTGTATTCTTTTACGAAAGCAAATCATATGTACAGTAATTTTGCAACTTGTTCTAAACACTCTTTAACCTTTAAACTCTATTTCAGGTGTATGCAATCTCAGAGCATGTGCCCTGACTATGCCATCTTCAAGAGGTCCTGCTGACAATAGAAAAAGTACCTGAGCAGTGACTTCTAGACAAGTCTTGGCTGCCTTAACAGGCAGCCAAGACTTGGCTAGAAATCACTGCTGAGCATCTGGACATTTAGAGCTTGTAGTCTAGCGAAAATTCAGGACAATTGAAAGGCCCTTGAGGGTTAACAAAACTGAAAAGAAAATCAGTCACTTCTTCCATCAAAATGAATCCTTCAACTGCAATCAAGCCTCAACAGAGCCTTATAAATAGCGAATGTTGAAAAAATTCAAATTTCAAACAGTTTTGCTATTCAGTGATTGGTTTGGTTTGGTTTTTTGGTATGCCCATGTTATCGGTATCAGCTTTGTTTTCGGTATATTGCCCATCTCTAGTCCAAATGAAGCCAAGTAGTTGTGACTGTAGCCAAGTACACATAGCCTTACAATATAGCACCTGGTGAAAAGGGGCGATACATCACCCTTTGTGATGCATTTCGAATTTTGTATCTTCCTGAATAACCCAAAGGGTTTTGAATCAAATCAAATCAGTGAAAGTATTTTGAATCAAATCAAGGTAATAAAAATCAAATTCACTAAATTCCATCCACATTGGGATTGACTGAAGCCGAATTTTGTGGAGGATGTTTATATATTTTGTATAGAGTTGTAATGAATGTGAGATTCATTATACGTCTTAAACGTGCTGTTGAAATGATATTAGGGTTTCAACTGTAAGCATGCAGATTTCACAGAAAAGCTCGTTCCATTTCCATGCAGGTTCTGTCAGGGCAAAATCACGGAAATGATAAACAGGTTCCCACATATTTTTTTTTTACTTTTCGCTTTTCATCAAGGAGCACATAAAATACACTAAAAGTTTTCTGCCAAGACTAAAATTGTATTATCAGCGGTGAGATATTGATCCGATTCTTATCAGAAACAAAGGTGTTCTTGTTTTGACAATCTCCATTGATTCAGATTGTTGAGCATGCATGTTGCCAACAGTTTGCGATTCTTAATAACTAAAATTGAATGCACTCAATTTCAGCGTATTTCACAACCATGTGAAGCCGAACACATGAAACTGTATCATTGAAAACAATAACAAAATCACCTTTTATCTCTGAAACTGACAATGAGGGGAAAATGTCTTTGCTAAAATGCAAGACTTGTTATTCCAATTTCACCACCCTCCATGCAGAATCAAGGAGAAGAGGTGTGTTTGTGCCTTATTCATAATCAAGGTTTACAGACATTCATTTCAATCAATTCAATATCATTACCTTCCTCAGCAGGAGGTTTTGCACTTCAATGATTTACTCCTGGATGATTTGCCCCTTCCGAATCGTAATTATATATAATACACGAAAATTCTTTTTATTTAAGTATGTTTTATTTGTTCTCTAATTTGACTAGTATTTGCCGTACAGGTCTTATGCAACAATTTCTATAGAGTTCAAAAACATGCCCAACCTGATTTTTTTGTTACAGAGTTATGGGCCTAAAATTGTCAATTTTTACAAAATTTGAGCTCATTAGTGCAATAACTTGAACAAACATTTTCCAATTTGACTAATATTTGCTATACAGGTCTTTTGCAATAATATCTCAAGCGAGTTCGAAAACTTGCCCAGGCTGATTTTCCATTACAGAGTTACGGGCCTTAATTAGTAACTTTTTCGAATTTTGAGCTCAACACGTTGACTTTTCTGATTTTCATTAGAGAGTGCATGAAGAAAGCAGCCACAATTTGATGCCTGCTTCTCCGATGCAAACCTCTTGTTTATTTCATCAAATGTATTCACCCTCTATAGCAGTAGTATTCACCCCCATATTTTGCAATCTGCTTCATATTCTATGGCCTTCCTACGAATTTTGAGCTTGTTAGCATTTGAGCTCATTACCACAGTAATTTGAACAAACGTTCTCCGATTTGAGTAATATTTGCCATACATGTCTTTTCCAATAACATCTCAAGTGAGTTCGAAAACTGGCCCAGTCAGATTTCTTGTTACAGAGTTATGGGCCTTAATTAGTCCATTTGTACGAACTTTGTGCTCGTTAGGGTAAATTTTTCATATTTTGAGCTCAGGGCGATGACTTTTCTGATTTTCAATAAAGAGTGCCTGAAGAAAGTAGCCACAACTCATCGCCTCCATCGCCGATACAAACCTCTTATTTATTTCATCAAATGTATTCACCCTCTATAGCTATAGTTTTCACCACATCTTTTGCAATCCGCTTCATATTCTAGGGCCTTCTTAAACATTTGCAGGTCTCATACTGGAAATCACGATAAGAAAATGGGTACAGAATCCATAAGAAATAAAAAAGGTTTCCTGATAGCCCTTGAAGGAACGTAGGAAAAAAGTAGGTTCCGTAGGGTTCCCAGACATAAAGTACACAGAACCTGTTTTCTGAAATCTGCATGCTTGAACTGATATGTTTGAGAAACAAAGAAATCACTACCACTTCTTTGAAACTATGTCATTGCACAACATTTCCAAATTTCACCTGTCAGTTTGGATTTTAATTCAATCAACCTGACAAATTTTTATGAATGTTATGTTTTTAATTGTTTTGGTGCTGTTTGTATTGTTTGTTACTTGTAGAATTTATATATATAGAATGAACTGTACTCGGTTCCAGTTGTATTGAATGTTAAGGCACTATTGTAAACAATTACGAATCCACACATAAAAAAACTCTACTTTAACCCTTTGAACCCCGGTGGTATCTTTCACGTCAGTTCAGTGACAGAAATTGGAAGAGTCCATATTCATTACTTGGGGGTGTTTTGTTCACCTGGTTGGTATGGTGGCAGAACAAGGGATTTGGTGGTGTTGTTCCAAGATGGGTCCCCATTGGGCCTGGGCTGAATTCAGAAAACTTAATAATAGAGTTTTCATTTCAGTTTAGTACATAGCACAGTGCCAGGTGGAATTCATGCTTGACACAGGTGATATATATAGAATGAATATATAGTGTGCTTGAGGTCCCAGAAAGCAGATCTGTTTCTCAGGCCATTTTTGGTAAAATTGCATGTGGGCGGGTGTTTTTTTATATTATTGTTTTATTTTTGTAATTATTTCTTTGCCATCAAAAGTTCATGTTCTTGTTTTTTTTTATGTTTTAGACCTCATAATCTACAGAATAGCATCAGTGGTGGTGTATTTCATCCCTTGAGTGCAAGAAGGCTTTGCAATGCTAAAGCATTGCAAAGCCTTGTTGCGCACAAGGGACAAATTTTTCAATTTTTTTTAAAAATATCAGACAAAAACCATTTAATTATTATTTTTAGCTCAACTTGACAATGTCAGGTATGAGATATTGGGATGGATTGTGTTCCATCGTCCGTCCGTACATCTGTACATCCACAATCCTTTTGCACATCCCACAGACCGCAGCTCTCACCTGATCAGTCCAAGATTTCATATGTAGCTTTGGGGCAATGTCTAGATGGGAGCTGTCAAATTTTTCTGAATTTTAGATTTGGCATATAAATTGTCAACAATTCCATTAGCACACCCTACAGGCCACATCTCTCACCCAATCTTTTTCAAATTTAACATGTAGTTTTGAAGTGATGTCTAGATGGGAGCTATTGCATTTTTCTAAATTTTGTTGAAAAACATGTCTGCCAGCAGCCATCTTCGATTTGGATATAAATTGTCCAACAATTCCTTTAGCAGACTTCATAGGTCACTGCTCCCACCCGATCAGTCCAAAGTTTGATATGTGGCTTTCGGGCAATGCCTAGATGGGAGCTATCAAATTTTTCCAAATTTCATTGAAAAGAACATGGCTGCCAGCAGCCATCTTAGATTTCGCATACAAATTGTCAACGTTTCCATTAGCACATCCTACAGGCATCATCTCTCACCTGATCTTTTTTGAATTTCATATATAGCTTTTGGTGTGATGTCTAGATGGAGATATCAAATCTTTCTGAATTTCGTTAAAAAATGTGGCCGAAATTGGATTTGGCATATGACTTGTCAACAATTCCATTAGCACACTCTGCAAACCGCATCTCTCACCCAATCTTTTTCACATTTCATATGTAGTTTTGGTGTGATGTCTAGATGGGAGCTATCAGATTTTTCAGAATTTGGTTGAAAAACATGGCAGCCAGCAGCCATCTTGGATTTGGATATAAATTGTCAACGTTTCCATTAGCACATCCTACAGGCATCATCTCTCACCTGATCTTTTTTGAATTTCATATATAGCTTTTGGTGTGATGTCTAGATGGAGATATCAAATCAATCTGAATTTCGTTAAAAATTGTGGCCGAAATTGGATTTGGCATATCACTTGTCAACAATTCCATTAGCATACTCTGCAAACCGCATCTCTCACCCAATCGTTTTCATATTTCATATGTAGTTTTGGTGTGATGTCAAGATGGGAGCTATCAAATATTTCTGAATTTCATTGAAAAACATGGCCGCAAGTGGCCATTCTGGATTTGGCATATAAATTGTCAGCAATTCCATTAGCAGATCCTACAGGCTGCACCTCTCACAGGATCTTTTTCAAATTTTATATGTAACTTTGCTATGATGTCTAGATATGAGTTATCAAATTTTTCTGCATTCCATGTTGTGGGTGCAGAAAGTGACCTTAAACACCAATAAAAAACTAAATAAATAAATAAAGCCAACATGTAAGATATATTATTAACCCATGAGCCAAGGCTCATAGTTTAATTAATACTACCAGCGGGATAAAAACTTATTCTAACATATTCTGTGTTTATTAAATAATTAATAATTAATCTTATGAGAGGGATAAAATGTATTTTATATGAGTGGGATATAAAAGATTTCTAACCTGTTTTACTTTTATTAAACAATTAATGCCATGACCAGGATAAAAAATTAATTTAACACATTCTTCAATCTTCGAATCTGTTCTACATGTAAGAGAAGAAACAAATTTTAAAGCCTGCGTGAGAACTTCAGGTAGTGACATAGTGCATGATTACTGTGGTACGTTTCTCTTCTACACTCGTCCCATGAGTGGAACAGGGTGCCATCTGCAATGCTTTAGCATTGCAGATGGCACCTTGTTTCACTCAAGGGGAGATATTAGGATCTGGTAACTAATGCCTGGGGAGTGCAGTGGCTCAGTGGTAGACTGTTGGACTTCTATGCTTGACGACCAGCGTTGTGTCCTTGGGTAAGGCACTTTATCCAGGTTGCCTACATGGGGGCACGATGATGCTGTGTACTAAGGCATACTGTGCACATGTTTTCAACCGCTGTAAACCTGCTTGGGCAGAGCTTGAACAGAGGTAGAATGTTGAGGAACTGACAGTTGCTTGCCACTGCTCGGTGGTTCTCTCTGGGTACACCGGCTTCCTCCACCCGTAAAACTGTCACGGTCACAATTAGCCATTGTGCACAAGTAGGTGACCTTAAACACCAATAAATAAATAAATATAAATAAATAACAAATGCCTGGGGTGTAAATCCTCTAAAATTGGCAGCTGAAGGATCAAGGATTAGCTATACTTGACTTCATACTTGTGTCAGGATATGATCCTAAGTGTTGACACTGACCTTAAACACCCGTAAATTAATAAATAAATGTTTGTCAGTTTGAGCCTCCTCAGTTCATCTGCCCAAACATCACAAAATTTATGTTTGCTGAAAAATCAAAATTCATGATTTAATGTCATTAGAAGCTTGGGGAGCACTGGTGAAGCAAGACTGATTCTCGTTAGATCACCAAAGTTAAGAAACGTCGAGTGCAGTTAATGCTTGGATGGTTGCCTAACAGCGATTGATTTGGGTGCTTCCCATCGTAGTTTGAGTGTGTGATTCTGCAACATTGAATCGTGCCAGCTGTGAATGTTCACCAGTACTATGCTATCCCCACCATACCTGGATGTAAAATAAGGACCCGTTGAGGCGCTTGCCTTGCGTGCCCATCTGAGGAGCACTGGCAGTATGCTCTGTTGAGCTGAGCTGAGCTGAGCAGAGAATATCATAGAATGAACAAAGGGTGTGTACACCTATGATATGGGGTAATAATGTAAGTCAGAGAGCACTGTGGTGGATTCTAGACGTTAACATTGCCTTATTATTATTTTACAAGAAATCAAAAAGATTTAGTTGGTCGAAAAATCAAAACTTTTTATTTACTTTCATGGGATATCAAACATATTGACATTTCCCAAAGGTATAATGACTAAAAATATAACTATTCTATGGAGATTACCTCGGAAAAGAGAATTCCACTTAACATTTTATCCAACACAGACAATCTCAAAATTTATTATTTTTTATTTTTTGTTTTTTCAAATTTAAAAAAAAAAAATTCAACAAAATCATATTATGTGTCCCCTTTTTGCCCTTATTCGAACAAGTTCGATGAGCTTGTTCCAATGAGGGGTCACATGATATGGTTTTGTTGACATTTTATGAAAACTTTCAGAGCAAAAGCCAACGTTTTCCTTGCTCATGTTTCATATTCAGTCAAACCCAAATAATATTTTAAAATAAATTTGTTCCATTACAAATTACTGGAGAGTGCCTGTAGGCACTCTCCAAAAAATTGTAATAGAGCAAATTTTGATTAACAAATTCAGACCACCAAAAATAATCTAGCCCTCAACCTGTTGAAGTCATGTTAAGTAAAGTGTTGAAATCGTTAAAATATGTTTCAAATTTCTGTTAGGTGGCGGATATGTGCTTGTCAGTGTAATGTGTTGTGATTTTATTTTAGGCTTATACCGAATGCTAATAAGATGTTTAAAGTGAAATAATAAAATCAAAAGTTATTTGTCATTTAGTTTCTTTCTTTTTGCATGCCCATTTGTAAAAACGGTTGTATTATGTGAATGGTCTGCCTGCCTGCTGCCTGACCCCCCGTCCACCCATCTGCCCACTTGCCCAACCATCCATATTGCATAAACAATTGGTTTCAAACCGATAACTCCAGTTTGGATTATTGGAGTTCAACCAATATGTGTATTCTCCAGCTAGTAATACAGGCCAAGTTCGAATATGGGTTCCGTCCGATTATTTTTTCATGACTTATGGTCCTTTTTCGACTTAGAATTTGACCTTATATTAAGATTTTGGGTTTCCGACTGATAAATTGAGTTTGGATTATATGATCTCAACCAAAGTTGGTACATGTATTCTCCAGCTAGTAATACAGGCCAAGTTCAAATGTGGGTTCCATCCAATTATTTTTACATGAGTTTTGATGCTTTTTCAACTTAGAATTTGACCTTCTGTTAAGATTTGGGGTTTCTAACCGATAAATTGAGTTTGGATTATTTGATCTCAACCAAAGTTGGTACGTGTATTACCCAGATAGTAATACGGGCCCAGTTTGATTATGGGTTCAATCCAATTCTATTTATGAGTTATGGGCCTTTTTGACTTAGAAATTTCTCAATACCATCAACAGTTTATATTCATAGATCAGGACCAAACTTACTTTCTGCCTCAGTTATATCAAAATGAAGGTTAAGTTCGAATTGGAGCATGTTCCGATATTTTTTCAAGTTATGGAGCTTTTCGAAAGACTTGGAAATTTGCATATTTCAATCAACATTTTTTCAGAACTTTGTTTATGGCATAACTTGAGCAGTTGTCAACGGATTTCACTTCTTTTTTGTATATGTTGCTATAGCAACAATGTCTACGTCAAGTTCAATGACCAACCGTATCCGATGAAAATTATGGGAGTTATTACCCTTTGTTAAAAAATATCGTGTAATGCTTGTTCATGAAATAACTTAATCAATACATGTAGTTAAAAAATATCAATTTTTATGTGTACCCATACTATGTATGGTACACATAATGCCGGCATCTGGGGTGGCCATCTGCCGTTCGTCCATCCTTTGTCCGTCTGTCTGTCCATCCATCTGTCTGTCCATCCGTCTGTCCGTCTGGCATCCGTATCCATTTCTTTGGCATTCGATAACTTGAAAAATATTGCTTGGATTGTCAAGTTACTTTATATTTGTGTTCAGGTTACTGATGTGCCGAGCTGTATAGTTTTTGATGTAAATCTGATAATTTGATCCTGAGATATTAACCCTTTATCCTTCAAATTGAAAATTCCTCCAATCCCTTTGGCATTCAATAACTGAAAAATATTGCTTGGATTGTCTAGTTACTTTACATTTGTGTTCAGGTTGCTGATTTGCCAAGCTGTATAGTTTTTGGTGTAAATCTGTTATTTTGATCCTGAGATATTAACCCTTTATCCTTCAAATTGAAAATTCCTCTAACCCCTTTTGCATTCGATAACTTGAAAAATTTTGCTTAGATTGTCAAGTTACTTTATATTTATGTTCTGGTTACTGATGTACCGAGCTGTATAGTTTTTGGTGTAAATCTGTCATTTTGATCCTGAGATATTAACCCTTTATCCTTCAAATTGAAAATTCCTCCAACCCCTTTTGCATTCGATAACTTGAAAAATATTGCTTAGATTGTCAAGTTACTTTATATTTGTGTTCAGGTTACTGATGTGCCGAGCTGTATAGTTTTTGGTGTAAATTTGATAATTTGATCCTGAGATATTAACCCTTTATTCTTCAAATTGAAAATTCCTCCAACCCCTTTGGCATTCGAAAACTTGAAAAATATTGCTTGGATTGTCAAGGTACTTTATATTTGTGTTCAGGTTACTGATGTGCCGAGCTGTATAGTTTTTGGTGTAAATCTGTGATTTTGATTCTGAGATATTAATCCTTTATCCTTCAAATTGAAAATTCCTCCAATCCCTTTGGCATTCAATAACTTGAAAAATATTGCTTGGATTGTCAAGTTACTTTATATATGTGTTCAGATTACTGATGTGCCGAGCTGTATAGTTTTTGGTGTAGATCTGATAATTTGATCTTGAGATATTAACCCTTTATCCTTCAAATTGAAAATTCCTCCAATCCCTTTGGCATGAGATAACTCCAAATATATCAATCCATTTGTCATGTTACTTCATATATGTATTCAGGTTACTGATGTGCTGAGCTGTATAGGTTTTGGTGTAAATCTGATAATTTGATCCTGTGATATTAACCCTTTATCCTTCAAATTGAGAACTCCTCCAATCCATTTCTTCGGCATGCGATAACTCAATAAATATTAATCCAATTATCAGGTTACTTTATATATGTATTCAGGTTACTGATGTGCTGTGCTGTATAGTTTTTTATGTAAATCTAAAAATTACATCTGGAGATATTAACCCTTTATCCATCAAATTAGGCACTCCTCCAATCCATTTCTATATGTACCCATACCATGTATGGTGTACATAATGTCGGCATCCAGGGTGGCCCTCTGTCATACAGCTTTCTACTAGTTGCGCATATGGGTACACATCTGATGATTTCATCGGCCTATTTTTTCTTGGTATATGTCTCTAGGGGAACAATTCTACCTCAAGTTTGATGACCTCCGTTATCTGATGAAAATTGTCAGAGATACTGCCCTGATTTTCCCAAAATGCATTTTAAAGGACTGGGAGTTATTACATGCAAAACAAAATTGACTCGTATAGCACATCCCCCATTTTTAAATGCATTTTAGCTTAACTTGACAAAGTCAAGATAAGCTATTGCCATCACGCGTGCGGAAGTCTGTTAGTCTGTAAGTCTGTTCACATTTAACTTTAGCACAGGCTACACCCTGTAGTTCTTGTTCGATCATCACGATATTTCATATGCAGGTTTGAGGTCATATCTAGCTGAGAATGTCCCCTTTTGGTCACAACTGGTCAAGCATGATGATTTCCTGAGCCAAAAACCTGAAAACCTTTAGCACAGTCTATGGGTCACCTTTAGCTCAACTTTGGCAAAGCCAAATTTGAGCTTTTGTCATGGTCCGTCTGTCCGTACGTCAACAATTGGATACGGCTCGGGCTAGAGGCCGTATTTATGAACCGATCTTTACGAAACTTCTTGGGTACCTTTGTTATGACCGTGGGACGAGAACAAGTGTTTTTGGGTGCGGTCCGAAATTCAAGATGGCCGCCAGCTGCCATTTTGTACCGATGATGCAGAAATCTGTTTTTTGTACAGAACTTCCATGTGAAAGCTCTAATTTGAATAATTTTTTGTATGAATGTTTAGTACCATGGGATACATCACATATAATACAGGTTTTTTTCTCGTGCGTAAATTGTGCAAATTAGAATAATTTTGATGTTTTTTGGTGTTACTTTCAGCACTGTAAGTGCAAATGCCAATACGGCTCGGGCTGGAGGCCGTATTTATGAACCGATCTTTACGAAACTTCTTGGGTACCTTTGGTATCACCGTGGGACAAGAACAAGTGTTTTTGGGTGCGGTCCAAAATTCAAGATGGCCGCCAGCTGCCATTTTGTACCGACGATGCAGAAATCTGTTTTTTGTACAGAACTTCCATGTGAAAGCTCTAATTTGAATAATTTTTTGTATGAATGTTTAGTACCATGGGATACATCACATATAATACAGGTTTTTTTCTCGTGCGTAACTTGTGCAAATTAGAATAATTTTGATGTTTTTTGGTGTTACTTTCAGCACTGTAAGTGCAAATGCCAATACGGCTCGGGCTAGAGGCCGTATTTATGAACCGATCTTTACGAAACTTCTTGGGTACCTTTGGTATCACCGTGGGACAAGAACGAGTGTTTTGGGGTCCGGTCCGAAATTCAAGATGGCCGATGGAGGCCATTTTGTACAAAATTAGGTGCAATCAGATTTTTGCACAGAACTTCCATATGAAAGCACTGATTTGAATAATTTTTTGTGTGAATGTTTAGTACCATGGGATACATCACATATAATACGGGTTTTTTTCTCATGCGTAAATTGTGCAAATTAGAATAATTTTGATGTTTTTGGTGTTACTTTCAGCACTGTAAGTGCAAATGCCAATACGGCTCGGGCTAGAGGCCGTATTTATGAACCGATCTTTACGAAACTTCTTGGGTACCTTTGGTATCACCGTGGGACAAGAACGAGTGTTTTAGGGTCCGGTCCAAAATTCAAGATGGCCGATGGAGGCCATTTTGTACAAAATTAGGTGCAATCAGATTTTTGCACAGAACTTCCATATGAAAGCGCTGATTTGAATAATTTTTTGTGTGAATGTTTAGTACCATGGGATACATCACATATAATACAGGTTTTTTTCTCGTGCAGAAATTATGCAAATTAGATGAACTTTGATTTTTTCATTGCGACTTACACACAATAAGTACACATGTCAATACGGCTCGGGCTAGAGTCTGTATTTATGAACTGATCTTCACGAAATGTCTTGGGTACCTTTGTTATCACCTTAGGACAAGAACGAGTGTTTCTGGGTGCGGTCTAAAATTCAAGATGGCTGCCAGTGGCCATTTTGTACCGAAATTAGGTCTAATCAGTTTTTTGTACACAACTTCTATACGGCTCAGACTAGAGGCCATATTTATGAACCAATCTTTACGAAACTTCTTGGGTACCTTTGTTGTCACCATGGGATGAGAGCGAGTGTTTTGGGGTGTGGTCCGAAATTCAAGATGGCCACCAGCAGCCATTTTGTACCAAAATTAGTGCAATCAGTCTTTTGTACAGAACTTCTGTATGAAAGTTTTGATTTGAATAAATTTTTGTATGAATGTTTAGTAACATGGAATACATCACATATTGTAAGTTTGTTTTTTTTTCGTGCAGAAATTATGCAAATTAGATGAAATTTGATTTATTCAGTGCTACTTACACAATGTAAGCACACATGTCAATACGGCTCAGGGTAGAGTCTGTATTTATGAACCGATCTTCACAAAACTTCTTGGGTACCTTTGTTATCACCTTGGGACGAGAATGAGTGTTTCTGGGTGCGGTCCAAAATTCAAGATGGCTGCCAGTGGCCATTTTGTTCCAAAATTTGGTCCAATCAGTTTTTTGTCACAAGTTCTATACAACTCATATTTATGAACTGATCTTCACAAAACTTCTTGGGTACCTTTGTTTTCACCTTGGGACAGGAGCGAGTGTGTTTTGGGGTGCCTTTGTTATCACTGTGCTATGAGAACAAATATTTTGGGGTTGAGTCAGACCCACTCTTGGACTCAAAGATTTCTTGTCAGTTTAGCATCTGACAGTAGCCCACCTTTACAATACTTTACCTATACATTTGTTACAGGCAACGGTCAGTATTTATGTACAGACAGTTACAATACTTTATATGTACCTTTGTTATCAGGCCATTACCTAGATGTTTGTCATTGCTGTGTCACATACTATACATGTACATATCTTTGTCTTGCCAAGTTGAGCTACAGTGTCATTGACACTTTCATTATGAAGGGATTTCATTGTAACTTGATAGGAAGACTCTGTATGATGTCTAGATGAGAACTTCCCCATTTGGTCACGATCTGTCAACTGAGCCGGCTGCCTGAGCCCAAAACCTGAAAACCTTTAGCACAGTCTACAGGTCGTATTTATGGAGGGATTTCATTGTAACTTGGTAGGATGACTCCATATAATGACTAGATGAGAATGTCCCATTTTGGTTGTGATTGGACAACTGTGAGGGCTACAGTGGCCCGAAACCCAAACACCTTTAGCACAGTCTACA
Source organism: Pictodentalium vernedei (assembly GCA_031216915.1). Taxonomy (NCBI): domain Eukaryota; kingdom Metazoa; phylum Mollusca; class Scaphopoda; order Dentaliida; family Dentaliidae; genus Pictodentalium; species Pictodentalium vernedei. Next base: position 263,764,269 of record CM062294.1, read on the forward strand.
GGTTGTATTTATGAAGGGATTTCATTGTAACTTGGTTGGATGACTCTAGATAATGTCTAGATGTGAACATCTCCTTTTGGTCGCGATTGTTCAACCATGACGACTGCCTGATCCCAAAACCTGAAAATCTTTAGCACAGACTACAGGTTGTATTTATGGAAGAATTGCATTGTAACTTGATAGGATGACTCGGTATACTGTCTAGATAAGATCATCTCCTTTTGGTTGTGATCGGTCAAGTATGATGGCTACACAGGCCCAAAGCATGAAAACGTTTAGCATAGTCTACCTGCCGTTTTTATGAAGGGATTTCATTGTAACTTGATAGGATGACTCGTTTTGGAATAATTTCACTGTAACTTGGTAACTTTGGTTGACTGACATTAACTATAAGGGCCACATTAACCCACTCCTCAGTTCTTTAGTACATTCTGCACCTTAAATTATTTTTAGCTCATCTTGACAAAGTCAAGCTGAGCTAATCTCATCGCTCTCCATCCGTCAATACCATGTTTTGCTCTTCTCCTCCAAAGCCACTGGGCCAATTCAAGTGAAAGTTTGTGTGAGTGATGGTCCCAAAGGGCCATTTCATTTTTGTTCAACTCAGCATGCCAGCCCCATAGGGAGAGAGTGGGGGGAAAATGCTCCAAAATATTTTTAAAATCTTCTTCTCAAGAACCAGTGTGTACAATGACTTGATATTTGCTATGGAGCTTCCATATGAGGTGTAGAATCAAGTTTGTTCAAACGAAGTTCGTGGAGTAATATTTGGCTTTGTAATAGGAGGGGTAAGATTTTTGGCCCCGCCCAAAATTTCTATTTTCTGAACCGATGGTCCGGTATGAACCAAATTTGTTTTGTGGTAGTATTGGGTCATAAGTACTTGACCCATGCAAAAAAAAAAATTCCCGCATCCCCATGGGAACCCTGGGAGCTAAAAATAGAAATATTTTCAAACGTCCATATTTCCCAAACCCCACGGAACAGAGAGCATTTATTTGGTATGAAGTATCCTTATGACCAGTAGAATTGAATGGTAAAAAAAAATTGCCATCGGTTATGTTCGGGTGTTCTGTAATGGGCATCGAAAAAATGCTGAGTCAGCATATTTGCAAAAATTTAAAAAAATCTTTTCTCCAGAACCAATCATCAGAATATTTTGATATTTGGTATACAGCATTCATAGGGGGGGGGGGGGGGGGGTCAGATAAAAGTTTGTTGAAATAAAGCTCATTGGTTCATATTTGGGCTCTCTACAGGAGCCCGAAGTTTTAACATTGGGTAATATGGGGAATATTCTTTAAAAAAATCTTCTTCTTCAGAACCACCAGTCAGAATCTTTTAATATTTGGTATACATCATTGTTATGAGGGTCAGATTCTAGATTGTTCAAACCAAGTCCCTAGATTAATATTTAGGCTTCCTACGGAAGCCCAAATTTTATTTTTGTTCAGTGTGGAGGGTAATTTAAAAAAATCTTCTTCAGATCCATCAGTCAGAATGCTTTGATATTTGGTATGCAACATCTCTATGGGGGTCAGATTCAAGTTTGTTCAAATCGGATCCCTAGGTATATATTTGGGCTCACTATGGTAGCCCAAATTTTTACTTAGTGCAATATGAGGAAACTTCTTTAAAAATCTTCTTCTTCAGATCCACCAGTTGGAATGCTTTTATATTTGGTATACAACATCTCTAGGGGGGTCAGATTCCAGGTTGTTCAATTCGAGTGCCTAGGTTAATATTTGGGCTCCATATGGGAACATGAAATTTAACTTAGTACAATATGAGGGAATTTCTTCAAAAATCTTCTTCAGATTCACTTGTCAGAATGCTTTCACGTTTGGTATACAACATCTCTAGGGGGGTCAGATTCTTTTTTGTTCAAATCGGATCCATAGGTTAATATTTGGGCTCGCTATGGTAGCCCAAATTTGAACTTAGTGCAATTCGAAGAAATTTCTTTACAGTTTCTCTTCTTCAGATCCAACAGTCAGAATGCTTTCATATTCGGTACACAACATCTCTAGGGAAGTCAGATTTAACTGTGTTCAAATCAAGAGCCTGGGTTAATATTTGGGCTCTCTATGGGAGCTGGAATTGGCCATTTTGCTGAAGAATTAAAAATTTTGTATTCAGTACCCTCTAGAGGTACTAAGATTAATCCACGTAGGTTGTATCAAGGGGCTTCATAGGGGAGCTCTACATTTTACTTATGATCAACTGAAGAAAAGGCATGATGCCCAGATTATTTTTGTCACTCCTGAGGGACTCAAGGATTGACAGTGTAGCCTATGGAGATGGCTTGCTTAATGTAGAATCATTCTTGGACTCTGTTTTAATTGTGTTCTGTACAAGATGAGCGCTTCAGGCCCCGTGGGGTCTCTTGTTATTGAAAACAGAGCATACGGGGAACAGAAATGAACATATTTTCAATTATCACAATTCTTGTCTTATTTCATAATCCTTTCATGAACATTGAACATTATCCTTTTCATCAAACACAACACACAGTCAAGTTAAGCTATAGAGTCAATGACACTTTTATTGAAGATTTGAAATGGCTATACAATCATAAGAAAAATTGATACATTTAAATTCCCCCCCCCCCCCCCCCTCCGTTTCATGTAGATTGCATGCAGAAAAAGAAATGACTCCTATAATCTCCCCTTCCCCCGCCCATCAGTTAGGCATTTGTTTTTTTTTCTCTACTCCAAAATGCATTTTGAAGCATATAGCGCTTGGCATTGTTTGTTGGATGAATACAGTCGTTATGTACATTTTGACAATGCAGGCTGTTTGTTGGATGAAAACAGTTGTTATGTGCAATTTGAAAAAAGCCTAATCGGGCATTTTATGCCTTTTTGCTCTTTTTTATTCTCTTTTTGCTGAAAAATCAGGAAGGCTTAAACACTTAAATCTGTTTCTTAGGCCCTTCTGCATGGTCCTTTTGGCTTCCGCATGCTCTCATTTTTTACCAATGCAGACTTGAAAAAATAAAAATTAAATGGTTTATGTCTAATATTTTATCCAAGTTAATAAATGTGTCCCTTGAGTGCAAGAAGGCTTTGCAATGCAGCCTCCCCAGAAATGAACTCTTTTATGGCAAAGAAATAATTACAAAAATAAAAAATTGTTGGCCCACATGCAATTTTACAAAAATGGCCTGAGAAACAGATCTTCTTTGTGGGGCCTAACTATGGATACATGGAAAAGTTAGGATTCTTTAATGGATATTATAGAGTTTGTTCCTTAACCCTTTACTCAATGTAATGGCCAAAACTGGTCAGCACAGTTCTCAAAAATCGCCAATTAATTTTCATTATTTTTTTCAATTTTTGTCTGAAAAACATAGGTTATGACCCCTCATCAGAACGAGCTCATTCCAATGAAGGGTCATAACCTATGTTTGTGAGACAAAAAATGAAACAGATTAGTTCAAGAATTTTTTTTGAAAGTTTCGTCTGCTTTTCATGTTCTCTGACATAGGTTCACAATGGAAAGAATGCACTTTTGAACTGCTTGTCCCACCCAGTGCTATCATTTTGGACATAAAAGATTATTGTTATTATGAGTTAAATAGCAGCTCTCTGATAAATCCCCATTTCAGTGTGAAATGTATTAAACTAGTTCAGTAAATTAGGGCTGACACAGTTTAGGCCTGCACACTGAACAAGTTTTGTTGATTACTCCATAAATCTTTAATATTCTATTTATCACCTGATTATAAAATGTGATAAAAGATCTATTTATTTATTTATTTCACTCAAGGGGAGATATTAGGATCTGGTAACTAATGCCTGGGGAGTGCGGTGGCTCAGTGGTAGACTGTTGGACTTCTATGCTTGACGACCCGCGTTGTGTCCTTGGGCAAGGCACTTTATCCAGGTTGCCTACATGGGGGCATGATGACGCTGTGTACTAAGGCATACTGCACGTCGATGGTGTACATGTTTTCAACCGCTGTAAACCTGCTTGATCGGAGCTTGAACAGAGGTAGAATGTTGAGGAACTGACAGTTGCTTGCCACTGCTCAGTGTTTCTCTCTGGGTACTCCGGCTTCCTCTACCCGTAAAACTGTCACGATCACAATTAGCCATTGTGCACAAGTAGGTGACCTTAAACACCAATAAATAAATAAATATAAATAAATAACAAATGCCTGGGGTGTAAATCCTCTAAAATTGGCAGCTGAAGGATCAAGGATTAGCTATACTTGACTTCATACTTGTGTTGCAGTCAAGATATGATCCTAAGTGTTGACACTGACCTTAAACACCCGTAAATTAATAAATAAATGTTTGTCAGTTTGAGCCTCCTCAGTTCATCTGCCCAAACATCACAAAATTTATGTTTGCTGAAAAATCAAAATTCATGATTTAATGTCATTAGAAGCTTGGGGAGCACTGGTGAAGCAAGACTGGTTCTCGTTAGATCACCGAAGTTAAGCAACGTCACACATTTCTGCACAATGGCTAATCATGACCATGACAGTTTTATAAGTGGAGGAAGCCAAAGTACCCAGAGAGAACCACTGAGCAATGGTGAGCAACTCTTAGCTCCCAAACATACTAACTCCACACCAGTAGGGTTAGCATTGGTTGAAGACAAGTGCACCATTAGTACGCAACTGCCACCGTGCCCCCATGTGGGCAATGGGGCCGAAATGTCTTGCCCAAGGACACAACGTGGTAGCCGCAGGTGGGATTCGAACTGAGGACCTCACGGCTTGCAGCCTGCACCTCTGCCTACTGAGCTACAGCACCCCCCTGATAAAAGGTTGAAATACATTTTATTGCAGGCTTGTTCTATGAAATACCCATCTATAGCAACACTAAACCATGCAGAAAATGAAAATGTGTTGCGCACATATTGGCCGAATGGAAATCGTTGACAGACTATTTTTAAATAGAAGTGATATTTCACTGGAATTTTCTACAAATCGTACACCGCAATTACAGTTTGAATCGCTAGCAATAAATAAAGATAGTAACAGACATAGAACACTGGAACTCGGGGGATGCGTTGTCAAATGGATTGCTGAGTGTCCTCCTAATAATTGCTTTTGTAGATGTGAAGACGTTTAATAAACGCAGAATGTGGACTCTCATTTTATCCTTCCACACTGGCACTTGTGCCATATCGATTAACCCATTCACTAGCATGTGTCGTTCTGCTTATGTTCAAAGCTCTGCAGAGACTCGGCTCCAAAAAATGTAGGGATTTGCAAATCTCAAATTTCAGGTCGAATCAACTCAGGCAGTGGATTTTAAATCAAATCGAATCTAAATTTTCCTTTTTTGCTCAACTTGACATTGTCAAGTATGAGCTATTGGGATGGGTTGCGATCCTTCATCTGTCAGTATGTCCGTACATTCCTCTGTACATCCACAATTTCTTTAGCATACAGGCCACAGCTTTCTCCTGATCAGTTCCAAATTCCATACATGGCTTTGGGGCAATGTCTAGATGGGAGCTAATGAATTTTTTTGAATTCCATTGAAAAACATGGCCACCATTGGCCATCTTAGATTTGGCATGTAAAGTGTCAACAATTCCATTGGTACACCCTACAGAGTGCATCTCTCATCCAATCCTTTTCAAATTTCATATATTAGCTTTGGTGTGATGTCAAGACGGGAGCTATCAAATTTTTCTGAATTTCATTGAAAAACATGGCCACCAGCAACCATCTTGGATTTGACCAATAAACTGTCAACAATTCCATTGGCACACCCTTCAGGCCGCATCTCTTACTTGATCAGTTCCAAATTTCATACGTGTGTCACAAAGTCATTATCAGACAAACGCTGAATATCCAACAAGATAGGATATAACTCAAAAAAGCTGGCAAAATTTGTTGAATGTTGAACTTGAATGAGATGTTCTTACAATGTATGCCAATAGCACATTTTCAGAAAATCGTGTTATATTTGTACAAGATGTGCGGATGGACAGATGCACATACAGACAAGACAGACCTCATTTCTATATCCCCACCAATGTTTCATTGGGCAGGTTATAATGAGAAATGCAATAACACAAGTGAGTCACTACTTTTGTTGACTTTCAAAGTGAGGATCAGTGGGAGTAGTTCAGAATACTGAAGGAAGTTTCTGGAATGCCAGGGTATATTGATTGGGTCCCAACACTGAATCAATCAAAACATCTAGGAGATCAACTAGATTGGGCAAAACTACCAGGGTTACAAATGGTAAAAAGTTTGTTTCTTTCTTAAATACAGTGGAGCCCTCTTAAATGAATATCTCTTAACTGAATAACCCTGATAATTGAATACAATTTCCCTACACAAAACTATTTACCACACCTCCAGTGCAAATTTGACCTGTTAATTGAATTTAGGTTATAGAGCAAACTCCTGTTAATTGAATAAAAAATGTTGCAACCTGTCGAGAAATTACCGTGAATCTCCCCAGTCTTCTCTTGTTTTTAGACCTATTTGGCCTCAGTGCATCCATCACAGGCATTTAATCTATTATATCTTCTTTTGATGGAGCTCTGCCAAAATGATATAATAGAATAAATGCTAAGTTTATCTCTAGAATACAGGAAAGTGGCACAATCCCTGTTTATTGAATACTCCTGTTAATTGAATAATTTTCATTGGCAAAGTGGCTATTCAATTAACAGGGTTCAACTGTATATGAAATCGCATTTTGAGAACCTAAATGCATTTCTAACTATGATTATTCAAAAATCCTTGTTTCTCGGGCATCTTCCTCATCAATGAAAATCTCCTTCATAAAAATGTTGGGGTTTTTTTACCCAGAAGTCTCTTCCATGATACTATTTTGCACTTGTTGCATTAAAACTTTAACCAATTATATTGTTTTTCAGAGCTCTGTGTCAAGCAATGTATTGTTGGTCAAATTTGCAGTAACATTAAGGGAAATTGAAAGCTGAAAATAATGATTTTTAGTCGAGTTGTGACGAAGTCAAACTCGACTTTATTTGATGAATGGTGATCGGGCGGGCGGGCATAAACAGTTGGTTTCCGGATGATAACTTGATAATGGTTCAACCCATGTTCATGAAACTTCATAGGTAGGTTGGTATCGGTGAGAGGAAGAACCCTATTAATTTTGAACTTGCTTGGTCAAAGGTCAAGGTCACAGTGACCTTGAACATAGTAAATTTTAAACAATTGGTTTCCGGATGATAACATGACTACAGTTCAACCCACATTCATGAAACTTCATATGTAGGTTGGCCTTCGTGAGAGGAAGAACCCTATTTATTTTGGACTCACTAGGTCAAAGATCAAGTTCAAAGTGACCCTGAACATAGTAAATCAAAACAATTGGTTTCCAGATGATAACTTGATGATGGTTCGATCCATGTTCATGAAACTTCATAGTTAGGTTGGCATCAGTGAGAGGAAGAACCCTATTTATTTTGGACTCGCTAGGTGAAAGGTCAAGGTCACAGTGACCTTCAACATAGTAAATCGTAAACAGTTGGTTTCTGGATGATAACTTGATAATGTTTCGACCCACTTTCATGAAACTTCATAGGTAGGTTGGCATCAGTGAGAGGAAGAACCCTATTTATTTTGGACTTGCTAGGTGAAAGGACAAGTTCACAGTGACCTTCAACATAGTAAATCGTAAACAATTGGTTTCTGGACGATAACTTGATAATGGTTTGACCCACATTCATGAAACTTCATAGGTAGGTTGGCCTAGGTGAGTGGAAGACCCCTATTTATTTTGGACTCACTAGGTCAAAGGCCAAGGTCACAGTGACTTTGAACATAATAAATCGTAAACAATTAGTTTCCAGATGATAATTTGACAATGATTCCACCTACGTTCATGAAACTTCATATGTAGGTTGACATTGGTGCAAGAAAGAGCCCTATTTATTTCGGAATCACTAGGTCAAAGATCAAGGTCACAGTGACTCTTCACAGAGTAAATTGTAAACAACTGGTTTCCGGATGATAAGTTGATAATAGTTAAACCCACTTTTGTGCTGTCACAACGCAACATTGGATCGGTGATCCTATCGGCATTTTTAGACATCCGAGTGCTAAGTGTAAAATTTCTGATCCACTTCCTACCAGTCTCCAGACTGTTTTCAGGACTTAAAAAACGTCTCCCTTATCTTACAGGTAGCCCAAAAGAGCCTTAATTGCTCACCTGACAAAGTGGTTCAAAGAAGTATTTTGAGGCCCATTCAGTTTGTCATGGTTCATCAGTTTCCAGATGATAATTTGACAATGGTTCAACCTACGTTCATGAAACTTCATATGTAGGTTGGCATTGGTGCAAGAAAGAGCCTTATTTATTTTGGAATCACTAGGTCAAAGGTCAAGGTCACAGTGACCCTTCATATAGTAAATTGTAAACAATTGGTTTCCAGATGATAAGTTGATAATAATTAAACCCACTTTTGTGCTGCCACAACGCAACATTGGATCGGTGATCCTATCGGCATTTTTAGACATCCGAGTGCTAAGTGCAAAATTTCTGATCCACTTCCTACCAGTCTCCAGACTGTTTTTCGGACTTAAAAAACGTCTCTCCCTTATCTTACAGGTAGCCCAAAAGAGCCTTAATTGCTTACCTGACAAAGTGGTTCACAGAAGTATTTTGAGTCACATTCAGTTCGTCATGGTTCATCAGTTTCCAGATGATAATTTGACAATGGTTCAACCTACGTTCATGAAACTTCATATGTAGGTTGACATTGGTGCAAGAAAGAGCCTTATTCATTTTGGAATCACTAGGTCAAAGGTCAAGGTCACAGTGACCCTTCACATAGTAAATTGTAAACAATTGGTTTCCGGATGATAAGTTGATAATAATTAAACCCACTTTTGTGCTGTCACAACGCAACATTGGATCGGTGATCCTATCGGCATTTTTAGACATCCGAGTGCTAAGTGTAAAATTTCTGATCCACTTCCTACCAGTCTCCAGACTGTTTTCAGGACTTGAAAAAAACGTCTCTCCCTTATCTTACAGGTAGCCCAAAAGAGCCTTAATTGCTCACCTGACAAAGTGGTTCAAAGAAGTATTTTGAGTCACATTCAGTTCGTTATGGTTCATCAACACAACAGAGGAATGAAGTCATGAAATTATTCACAACTCTAGTGTCCATGTCAGATGACTATTATTATAGGTCTTCCTGAGTGCTTCCAATTCTACCAGCTGTAGACAAGCACTGCCAAACATTGAAGGGTTGTTATGTCACTGTCAGATAACTATTATTATAGGTCTTCCTGAGTGCTTCCAATTCTACCAATTGTAGACAAGCACTGACAAACATTGAAGGGTTGTTATGTCACTGCCCCCCCCCCCCCCCAATAGAGAATCCAAATATGAACCCAGGGCTTCGATTTGAACAAACTTGAATCTGGCACACTGCCCCACCCCCACCCCCACTCCCTAGAGTTGTATTTCAAATATAAAATATTCTATGTGTAATAGATGGTTCGGGAGAATAATTTCCTCATATTGCACTAAGTTAAAATTTGGGCTCCAATAAATAGCCCAAATATTAACTCAGGGACTTAATTTGAACTAACATGAATCTTAACACACACCCTCTCCCCCCCCCCCCGCCCCCCCCCCCCCCCCCACACACACACACTTCCATGGATGTTGTATACCAAACATCAAAAGATTCTAATTAATGGATCTTTTCTCAAGAAATTCCCTCCTGTTGCACCGAGTTAAAATTTTAACCCAGGGACTCAATTTGAACAAACTTGAATCTGACCGCCCCTAGAAATGTTGTTTACCAAATATGAAAGGATTCTGACTGGCAGATCTGAAGAAGAAGAAGATTTTTAAAGAAATTTCCTCATATTGCACTAAGTTAAAATTCAGGCTCCCATGGGGAGCCCAAATATTAACCCGGGGACTTGATTTGAATAAACTTGAATCTGACATCCCTACAGATGTTTTATACCAAACATGAAAGCATTCTGACTGGTGGATCTGAAGAAGAAGATTTTTAAAGAAATTTCCTCATATTGCACCAAGCTAAAATTTGGGCTTCAATAAATAGCCCAAATATTAACCCAGAGACTTGATTTGGTATCGGTTCAGTATTCTGTATCTGCTTTACTGAGATTTCTGATAGTATCAAAGAGGAAAGAGGAATTCACATCAGAAAAAACAGAATAAGTTGTAGTATCCTACCATAGCACTATAAATGACACTTCCAATTAGCTCAACAGTGGCATTCTTTTACGGACACAAATCATATCTACAGTAACTTTGTCCTGCTGACAATAGACACAACATCTGGGCAGTGATTTCAGGACAGGTCTTGTCTGCCTTAACAAGACTTGACTAGAAATCAGTGCCGTGCAATTGGACATGTACAGGTTGTAGTCTAGTGGAAGTTTAGCTGTTATCAAGCCTCAACAGAGACTCGAAAATAGCGAATGTAGGAAATTTAAAAAATTCAAATGGTTTCGGTATTCAACGATTGGTTTGGTTCGGTATCCTCATAGTTTCAGTCTGCCTCTGGAGCATTGTACTTAGCACAGAGTGTTGTGGCTCAAACATTCAAAATTTCTCAACCTATCATTAGCAGACTGTGGGCAAGATACTAATCAACTTACAATGTGCCGATAGATTGCATTAAGGTCACCCTGTATAAATATATACCAACAAAGATTGTTTCATCACTACATCCCCGTTGAAATCCCGGGAAGTGAAGCATTGCTTGTTTACTGTGGTAAACCAGCTCTCTTTTACAGGTGAAATAGTGTCCAACACGTTGGGGTGGAGATGAGAGATTTATGGTCACCCTAGAGCTTGGCCGTACCACCCAGTCTTTGAGTGAAAAATAAAACAAGATTTACTCACATGCCAGCAACAAGAATGGCCATAAAAATAGAATTATGTACAGCACAAATCACAATGAATTTACCCTCAAACGAATGTTCAAATTCTTTTCAGGTCCCCAGGTATTCTTTTGTCGGTGTGCTGCTCCACAACGTATTGTCTATTTTCACCTTCCAAACATCCTGCATGTAGCAGCTTCCACTTTTAATGCTGTTTGTCTCCTCTTTCACTAGCGGTCACTGTTCATCAACTCCTCTTGTGATGCTTTTGCAAACTATAACACTACAATGTCACCTTACCATGCACCTTCGGATGCACTTCAGTCTCGTACCAAATCGACCACTCTCCAGCAACCTTTTAAAACGTAGAGTGTTCAGGCATCAGATTTGCCTGGCTTCCACTCAGCCCACTCCAATCTTTTTAGCTTGGGTCAAATCTAGGACCTCTTAGTAGCTCCCTCCAACTAACTTCAGTTCTGCATTATAGGGCCCCATCAAACTCCATCTATGGCTCTCAAAGCCATCCCACCATTCGATCCATTTATCCTAATAACTTATTCTACCGTCCTAAAATGGTCTCTAGCCAAATAAAACTACTTTGCGGTCATTTAGCCCAATAACTTCCTCTAATGCACTAAAAGGTCTCTCGTCACATAAAACTACTTTTGGGTCACTCAGCCCAACAACTCCATACGACATCCATCGCCGACAACAGCCTCTCTCTGCACTTCCAGACTTTCCTTCAAGCGACTACTTTTGCGGACACTCAAACGAACACCTTGCCAACCCGGGTAATCTTCCCAACCTTCTTAAATACTAAACAGAAAGATAGTCGAGCGATACTTCTTTGAAGGACGAATTACTTATTGTTTTCTTTGAGGTGTATAGAGAATGTCTATTGACAGACAGCATCCCGCTGTTTTAGCTTGCATTTTCGGCAATGTTAACCATTTACCCAATGTAACAGCCAAAACCGGCCAGTGCTATTCTAAAAAAATCGCCAATTAATTTTCAGTATATTTTCATTTTTTGTCTCAAAAACAAAGGTTATGACCCCTCATTGGAACGAGCTCGTCGAACTCATTCCAGTGAGGGGTCATAACCTATGTTTTTGAGACAAAAAATGAAAAAAAAAATAGTTACATTAAAACCTGTCTTGAGAGACCATTGTCATAAGAGACCACCTGTCTTGAGAGACCACTTTTGCAATACACTGATTGGTTTCACTCTATAATGGACCTGTCATGAGAGACCACCTATCTTGAGAGGCCGCAAAACTGTGGCAAAAACTCAGTTTTTCACCTGTTTTGAGAGACCAGAAAATCATTTTTTGCAATTTCAGAGTATTAAAATTTGTTAGATCAATGCAATGTGTACAGAAATCAATAGTTCAAAAATGTAACCAGGACATCTGGCCAACAGTAAAATTGTAAGGACAATCAGATATTGTAAAATCTGAAATCATACACATGTATGACAAATATCTTTCACTGTAGTTTGTCTGAAAACCACATTAATTGGTTTTCAATTAAATTGTTATTCATTTGTATAACTCTTCAAGTCTGAGAAATTTTTATCTAGATCCCTTTGGGGGCACGATGGCTCAGTAGGTAGAGGTGCAGGCTGCAAGCTGAAAGGTCCTCGGTTCGAATCCCACCTGCGGCAACCGCATCGTGTCCTTGGGCAAGACACTTAACCCCCACTGCCTACGTGGGGGCACGGTGACGTTGTGTACTAAGGCGTACTGCACGTCGATGGTGACCCTGTCTTCAACCAATGCTAACCCTGCTTGTGTGGAGTTGGTATGTTGGGGAGCTGACAGTTGCTCGCAGTTGCTCGGTGGTTCTCTCCGGGTACTCTGGCTTCCTCCACCCGTAAAACTGTCGAGGTCATGGTTAGCCTTTGTGCAGAAATGTGTGACCTTAAACACCAATAAATAAATAAATAAATAATAAATAAGTAAATCAAGATCCCTTTGAAAATATAAGGATGATTGTTAAAAAAACAAACTTAGTTTATGTCCATTATTTGCTCCAGTGTGACAAAATCAAAGAGATTTAAGTAAACAAAAACACCCTGGTAAGCTTATTTTTACTAAAAGTGTGACTGAAATTATTTTCTATTAAAACAAAACTTGACAGATACAAAAACAGCCTTATCAAGATATAACTGTAAATTATTATGAAAATAACTCATTTCAAAATATTGATAGAAAGAGAACACTTTGTTTGTATAAAGTAAGATATTACTGTTTTGGATGGAACAGCAGCCCCTTCACATCATAATCTCAAAAGTTTTTCAATTTATGAACTTTTAACTGTAACTTCTCAAATAATACCTCTGTACTTTGTATTAAAACTGAATTAAAATAAAACAATAATAAAAAAAAAGTTGAAAAATCAATTCTTCTCCATTTCTGCAACAAATATTCTCTGGTTGGTCATTCACAGGTTAGCAAAAACCTCGAACCTCTAATGAGAGACCACCTGTCTTGAGAGACCACTTTTGCTTGGCAAAAGGGGTGGTCTCTCAAGACAGGTTCTACTGTATTCAAGAATTTTTTTTGTAAGTGTTGTCTGCTTTTCATGTTAGGTAAAGGGTTAAAATAGCCAAATTGACAATATCCAATTTTCATCCCCGCAGGGCTTTTAGGGTGACAGAAAAGATGGTTGGCTAGACTAGCACATGCTGTTTTAATCCACGCTTTCAGCACCATTAAGAGATAGGTGATTCACTACACCTAATTTACATTGCATTGGGCTTTATATACCTGGCCACACTTGTCGCTGTGATGTATAAATTACTGATAACCTGAGGCAAGGTTTGATTAAAGGCTTGCCTGGCCATCAACAGACTAAAAGAAAAAGTAAGGAAAAAAATAAACATATCATACTTATCTATATATAAATTTCGAATCAATCTTGACAAATAAAATAGAACCTGGTGAAAAGTTTCTGACACTCTTCACAGGTGTGATGTTGATCCATCACTGGTTAAACGTGGAATGACAAAATTTTGGAGGTATCCTCCCTTTTATACCCTGCAAACTGGGTTGACTAGATATCTTCAGATAAGTATCCATAAATGTATCCTACAGGTATCCTCAACTTATATGTACCCATGCCATAGGTATCCTCAAATACCCGTATGTGCCTATGTGCTAGTGCACAATGTGTCACATTATGCCTTTTCACATAAGCACATATTGGCACATCCAGAATGTGCCTATGTGCTACCTGTAATGTGTACAATAGAACATAAACATGTTTAGGGAAGTCAGAATAAATAGAACAAAGAAGTCCTAACAGAGCTTGTAGATACATAAGTAGAAGCCGAGAATTTACTGGGATACCAGAGCCAAGTAAACAATTATGGGGTTGTTCGTGGTAATTCTACGAAGTAAATATGGATTCTGGGGGAATCCATTCCAGAAAAATACTTCCCCCCCCCCCCCCCCCCCCCAGTACCAAAGCACTATGTGCTACTATTAATATCTACGGTATGGCGATTGCTCTACTACAAAATATTCTAGTAAATAAAAGTGGATTTTGGTGATTGGGAGGGATTGTTGGGTTATTTGTGGTAATTAGATTTACTCCTATTCAATTGAACACACCCTCCGGACATACCCTGTCTTGTTGTAGGCCTTTGGGTAAAATAGCAACCATGTGCTACCATAGAAACCAAGATGGCGGCCTTCAATATACAAAATGGACGGAAGCACGTATCACCCTAACAACATGTGCTGAGCATGCGCACTAACACCACGTATCACTATGGGGATGATGTCACAACATGGGCACTCATGTGGGTTACCATGACAATACAACATGGTGCCACTGGGCCATGTGACTATGATGTCACATGAGGTCCCCCGATGAGATCCCCCAAATGATGGCTCCCGTAGTTCTTGTCCGAGTATCACGAAATTTCAGATGCAGGTTCGAGGTCATGTCTAGATGAGAACGTCACTTTTTGGTAGCGATCGGTCAACCATGATGGCTGCCCGAGCCCAAAACCCAAAAACATTTAGCACTGTCTACAGGACATATTTATGAAGGGATTTCATTGTAACTTGGTAGAATGACTCTGTATAATGTCTAGATGAGAACGTCTCCTTTTGATCATGATGGGTCAACCATGACAGCTACGTTTGCCCAAAGCCAGAAAACCTTTAGCACAGTCTACAGTTCGTATTTATGAAGGGATTTCATTGTAAGTTGGTAGGGTGATTCCGTATAATGTCTTGATGAGAACGTCTCCTTTTGGTCACGATCAGTCAACCGTGTTGGCTATGCGGGCCTGAAGCCTGAAAACTGTTAGCACAGTTTACAGGTTATATTTATGAAGGGATTTTATTGTAACATCACAGGATGACTGTGTATAATGTAGGGCGATTCCGTATAATGTCTTGATGACAACGTCTCCTTTTGGTCGAGATCAGTCAACCGTGATGGCTATGCGGGCCTGAAGCCTGAAAACTGTTGCAGTTTACAGGTTATATTTATGAAGGGATTTTATTGTAACATCATAGGATGACTGTGTATAATGTCTAGATGAGAACACCCTTTTTTTGGTGAGATTCAGTCAACCGTGATGGCTGTAGGGACACAATATCTAGATCCCTTTAGCACAGTCTACTGTTTGCATTTATGAAAGGATTTCATTGCAAATTTGTAGGATGACTCAGTATAATGTCTAGATGAGAACGTGCTATTTTGGCCGTGATTGGTCAATCATGACGGCCGCACAGGCACGTGACCTAAATTTGTTTAGTACAGTCAATAATTCATATTTATGAAGTGATGTCAATGTAACTTGGAAAGATAACTGGGTATGATGTCAAGATGAGACTGTCCTATTTTGGTCATGATCAGTCAACCGTGACCACCAAGCCATCATGTGACCTAGATTCCTTTAGCAAAGTCTACGAGTTATATTTATGAAGGGATTTCATTGTAACTTGGCAGGATGACTCGTTTTGGAAAAATTTTGTTGTAACTTTGGTTGACATACATTAACTGTGAGGGCCACATTAACCCAGGCTTCAAGTCTTTTGTACAGTCTACATCTCAAATTATTCTTATTGAAAACATGCATACAGGGAACAGAAATTAACACATTCTCAATTATCACAATTCTGGTCGTATTTCATAATCTTTTCATAAACATTGAACATTATCCTTTTCATCAAACAAAACACACAGTTAAGCTAAGCTACAGTTTCATTAACACTTTCATTAAGTTCCTTTTGAGAAATCCTAGTCAATTTTGCTGTGTAACAGATGTTATTGAGGTGATTGTTCCACCACTGTTCTGAGCTGATAGTACAACTAAGATTTCTGTTTTGGTACAGTGCACGATCCGTCTTCAACTATAAGTGCACCGGAAGTGAGGCTCAGTCCTGGGACTGGAGAGCAGCTGTAAAGCTCTATGTGGTGTTACAGCATGCGATATTTTCTTGTAAATGGTTCCAATCCACTGTTGTTTTGGGGAAGAACGAATGTTTATATTGTTCTGTGTTAGCTTTAAACAGTGTAAAAGATCTGGAATTATTACATAC
This sequence comes from Pictodentalium vernedei, assembly GCA_031216915.1. NCBI lineage: Eukaryota > Metazoa > Mollusca > Scaphopoda > Dentaliida > Dentaliidae > Pictodentalium > Pictodentalium vernedei. The sequence goes on from CM062294.1 coordinate 263,780,657, forward strand.
TCTGCTGTTGATGATGTTAGTTGTAATATGATCTGAGTATGATTTAGCCTTAATTTTTCTACTAGCCCTTTGAGGTGATATATATTCCTGTGTGTTTATTGCTGGCACCAACCCTTCCACTAGCTTGTGATAGAGTATCAGGCGTTTGTGGCAGCGTCTTTCTTGCAGTGGCGGGAGTTCTAGATTTTTGCCATGCATCCGGTTTCTCTGGATTTATAGTCACCTGTTATGAAACGTGCAGCTCTCTTTTGGATTTTCTCCAGTTGATTTATATTTTTCACTAGATGTAGGTCCCATATTTCTGCACCGTACTCCATTACTGAACGGACCATGGCAATATAGGCCATTTTCTTGCATTCCAGTGGGCCTCTTCTTAGATTTCTGCATAGGAATCCCAATGTGCAGCCCGCTTTTTTGGATGTTTTACCAATATGGGTATTCCACTTAAGATCGTTTGAGTACATGTGGCCAAGGTACGGATTGTCATCTACCATTTTTATACCCCCCGCAAACAAAGTTTGGGGGGTATATAGGAATCACCCTGTCCGTCCGTCTGTCCATCTGTCTGTCCATCTGTCCATCCTTATAAGTGCAACTCCTCCTAAACCGTTTGAAGAATTTTCATGAAACTTTACACAATGGAAGAACTCCATATGAAGATGTGCATGAAGCAATATAATTCCGTTCTGACATTTCCAAGGGGAGATAATCTAACTTATACTGTCTGTCCATCCTTGTAAGCGCAACTCCTCCTAAGCCATTTGAAGAATTTTCATGAAACTTTACACAATGGAAGAACTCCATATGAAGATGTGCATGAAGCAATATAATTCCGTTCTGACATTTCCAAGGGGAGATAATCTAACTTATACCGTCTGTCCAGCCTTGTAAGCGCAACTCCTCCTAAACCGTTTGAAGAATTGTTATGAAACTTTACACAATGGAAGAACACCATATAAAGATGTGCAAGAAGCAATATAATTCTGTTCTGACATTTCCAAGGGGAGATAATCTAACTTATACATTTCAGGCACGGGGGGGTATCACTTTGTGAGTTTGCTCACAGTACCTCTAGTTAATATCTGGTCACATAACTGGTATAAGTGGGATGATGTTTGCTTTATACTCATTGTGTAGCATTTTGTAGCATTGAAACGCATTCCCCATTTGTCAGCCCAGTCTTCTAATTTTTTAAGGTCGTCTTGAAGAATCTGGTGGTCCTTCTGTGAGTTAATTTGGCGGTAGAGGAGGCAGTCGTTGGCAAAGAGTCGTACTTGGGACCTGACACAGGATGGAAGATCATTGATGTGACATAAAAACAGTAGTGGGCCGAGAATGGTACTTGCTTAAGCTGCTGTTTGAAAGAAGTTACCATGTAGTTAAGTGTTTGTTTTCTGGTTATTTTGAATACATTATATTTGTCTGTGAAGAAGGCCATTTTCCATTTAGTTTCCATTCTGCAAGTCAGTCAAGATTTTGCTGCAGGTGTCACCATCACTGTCTGACGTAATGGTTCAACTTTCTATGGTGTTACACTGGTAAAGAGTCAGACTCGGGAACCAATTCCATCTGGCATGTTGTTTTTTATTATGGAAGAGGAATAATTAAGGACCCAGGAGCTCTGTCAAACAAGATATAGTAGATTAAATGTTTGTAATTGGAAGTAAGGAGGCCATATAGGTCTATAACCAAGGGGAATTTCATGACTGTCAGTGTTATTTCTCAACATATTATAAAGAGTTTTTATTTAGTTCACATGAGTTTTCTCTAACCTATATGCAATTAAAAGGTCAAATTTGTACTTAAGGAATGTTGAATGGTTTTGTGTTTGGAAGTAACATTCAATCAACAGGGTTATTCAGTTAAGAGATATCCAATTAAGTGTATTATTATTAATTATTACCACTTTAGTGACAAATAATGGAAATTGCAGGGCATTCTAGTTTATGCATTTCCAATCAGTGTTAGGCTGGCAGGCAATAATGAAATGAGTCTTCCATTTCTGCATGGCAGCCAGGTGAATTGGTGCATACTTTGGGCTTCTTCTGTTTACAGGACATATTGATTTTTTTTGGCTTATGTCAAAGTTTTCTGCAGAGTTCATGGGTTTCAATGCATCAGATTTGAACTGTGTTAAATTTTGATGTCCTATCAGTTCCTACATGTACAGTACGGTCTCCATGGACAATATTTGCACAGACATAATAATATTGGACTCACAACATTGATTGTAGGAATAATCATCAAAAACTTAATTATTGAAACACCGTATACACCCTGGTACTTCATTAATTAAAATTTTATTGATGATGATTTTTGTTAGCTGGTAAATGCATGCATGGACATCACTGCCCACACATGGATTACGACCAGTCCATTGCTGCTCAGCTGTACTGTAGCTCTTCAAATTCAACAAACACTAGTCTTGTAATAACTTTATGCTAAATTCTCATTACTGGCCAAGTTGGTTCTAAATATAATGGCACGGACTTCTTCTAGGGACGCACATGGGGGCGTGGTGGCTCAGTATGTAGAGGTGCAGACTGCAAGCCGAGAGGTCCTCGGTTCGAATCCCACCTGTGGCAACCACGTTGTGTCCTTGGGCAAGACACTTCACCCCCCCCCCCCCCCCCCCCCCATTGCCCAGGTGGGGGCACGGTGATGCTGTGTACTAAGACGGACTGCACGTCAATGGTGCACCTGTCTTCAACCAATGCTATCCCTACTTGTGTGGAGTTAGTATGTTGGGGAGCTGATAGTTGCTCGCCGTTGCTCGGTGGTTCTCTCTGGGTACTCCGGCTTCCTCCACCCGTAAAACTGTCATGGTCATGATTAGCCATTGTGCAGAAATATGTGACTTTAAACACCAATAAATAAATAAATAAATATGGGCGCACATTTAACACAAACTACATCTTTGGCAAATGAAAACAAATTATAATTTCATTGTTCATTTTATTGTTAAAGTTGAATTAATAAAATTTTATTGAACTTCATTCATCAGTACTCTTCTCCCCTCAAATTTATTTATTTATTTATTGGTGTTTAAGGTTACATACTTATGCACAATGGCTAATCATGACCATGGCAGTTTTGCGGGTGGAGGAAGCCGGAGTACCCGGGAGAGAACCACCGAGCAACTGTCAGCTCATCAACATTCTAACTCTGTGCAAGCTCCGCTCAAGCAGGGTTACAAGAGTTGAAGACATTTACACCATTGATGTGCAATATGCCTCAGTACACGGCATCATCATGCCCCCATGTAGGCAACCGGGATAAAGTGCCTTGCCCAAGGACACAATGCGGGTCGTCCTGGACAGGGATCGAACTCGGGACTTCTAGCATAGAAGTCCAAGAGTCTACCACTGAGCCACCGCGCTCCCCCCTCAATCAAATCAATTATTATTGGGTAATTGATTCTCTGCACATGTAATGTAGTTGGTGGTAATAATAGAAATAGCATGCTTTTATTGGGCTTAAAAGTTTAATAATGGCCCTATAGGAATGATTGGTTCTCATCAGATCACCAAAGTTAAGCACCGTTGGATGGGTGACCATCTGAGTAATCGATTCAGACTCCTGCATTTTGTCCTTGGGCAAGGCACTTAACCCCGATTGTTCACATGGGGGCACGGTGATGTCAATTTACAAAAAAGTTGACGGAACGAACTGGTATGGGTTCAATATCAAGTATGAGACCCATTACTGTTAATTACAGCTTGACAACACCTTCTCATGTTCCCAGTCAGGTTCCTGGTGGTCCTCTGTGGGATGTTGTTCCATTCTTGGACCAGCGTAGCACCAAGCTCCTGGACACTTCTTGGCTGGACTGGACGGGCTGAAATTGCAAGCTGCAACTCATTCCAGACACGTTTGATTGGATTGAGGTCAGGGGATCTGGCTTGCCAGTCCATACACTCAACCCCCCCCCCCCCCTCCCTCTGTCGGTACTCCCAGACAGCATGGGCAACATGAGGACGGGCATTATCATCCATCAGAATGAATCTATCACCCACTGCACCTGCATACAATCTGACATGGACATCCAGGATCTCATCAATATACCACTGTGCAGTCAATGTACCATGTTCAAGGACACAAAGCTCTGTATGTCCATACCTGCTGATGCCGCACCAGACCATGATTGACCGTCCACCATAGCGGTCACGCTCAGCAATGTTGGCTGCATGGAATTGCTCTCCTGGCCTTCTCCATACCCTCGAACACCTATCTGTGTGGTCTAGGCAGTACCTTGACTCATCTGTAAAAAGGACAGGTCGCCAATCTTCTTTGGTCCATCCAACGTGGTATATGGCCCATTCGTATTGTGCCTGGCAGTGGTTCTGGGACAGCGGAATGCAAATACATGGTCTTCTCGATCGGAGACCACCTTCGTGCAACCTTTCCCGGATAGTCTGCATCGAAACATTTACCCCGGATGCATTCTGAAGGTCACTGCAAAGCTGGGTTGCTGTGGCAAAGCGGTTCCTATGGGCCTGAATGATCAAAAACCGGTCTTCAGCTGCAGATGTTGCCCTGTCTCTGCCACCACCATGCCGTCTTGCTGGTGTGCCATACTGCTGAAATCTTGCCCAGGCTCTGGTGATCATAGCATGGTGCACACCAAGGGCTTCACCAACCTGACAATGGGTAGTCTCTTGCTCCACCATCCCTGGAATCCGCCACGTTTCTGCTTCAGACAAATGTCTTCTTACATTTGCCATATTCAATCATTAAATCACAAGGGTTTGTGTTGAAATGAAGATTGAATACCCTACACATGTCATGTACATGGAGACAGTATACAAAAACATCATGAAAATCAACGGGTACATGTTTTCCATGACTGTCATGAAAAGTCTTCCTGTCAAGAGAGCTAATGTAAACTCGAGGGACCATCTCAATACATTCCTCAATCATATCCACCAAAAATATCGCAAATATGTCACAAGCAAATTTCACAATGATGTGTCAAATTTTTGGTGCTTAGCAACCTTTGACATTGTCAAGTTGAGCTAAAAATACTTTCATTACACAATTAGTTTATTTCAAAGGATTCTTGAGATATGGTATTTCTTCATTGTACAGGTAACAGATGTGTCCCCTTTCAACAAGCAAATTCAGTGAATTCATGTCTCCCGCTGGGCAGCAGTTTCAAGGGGAATTAATGCATCCAGTGGAATATAGCTGAGGTACAAGTGGAAGTTATTTAGAAGAGACAGAACAGACAGTGTTTCAGACAGTGGTTATCAGATTTATTTTCACGGAGGTCACTGTCAAAGCAAGTAAAGTGATGTGGAGTATAACTGTGAGAATCACTAAAAATAAGACTGTATAAGACATATTACATTAAACTGATGTGAAAAGTGTTAACCAACCTGTAAAGCTTGTGACTGGAAGTTAAAGAAACCTTGGAAGTGATGTCCAGATAATATGGTGGTCTGTATATGGTACTGGGAGAGTCTGACTTTGTAGAGTTGCAGAAGTAGTAATGATATATTCTGGTCTCACAATGATAACAAAGATACACAATAAGTTTCGTGAAGATCGGTTCATAAATACAGCTTTTAGTCCGAGGTGCGTTGATGCATGGGCAGACAGACAGGCAGACAGACAGATTTTGGGTACAAAATTTCCCACATTCGAACTTGACCTAGGTATTGATAAAGGTAATCCGTATATGAAATTTCATTGAAATCGGTTGACTCTTTGGAAAGTTAGAGTCTGGAAACCATCAGCCAATCAAATTTAAGCAACCTAATTAAATATGTGCGGAAAGTGCCCATGTTCGAACTTGGACCCACAATTGATGAAAGTGATCTACTAACCAAATTTCATCGAAATCGACTTACTGTAAGGAAAGTTAGAGTCTGGAAACGAAAAACACGGAAGTTGTGCACTTACTGTGTATTAGTAGTAGCACTGAATAAATCAAAATTTCCCTAATTTGCATAATTTTTGCACGAGAACAAAACCCGTATTATATGTGATGTATTGCATGTTATTAAACATTCGTACAAAAATTTATTCAAATCCGAACTTTCATATATTATTTATTAGTGTTTAAGGTCATACACTTATGCATAATGGCTAATCATGACCGTGGCAGTTTTACGGGTGGAGGAAGCTGGAGTACCCGGAGAGAACCACCGAGCAACAACAAGCAGCTGCCAGCTCCCCAACATCGTAACTCCGCACTGCAGCATAGGCAGGGTTAGATTGGTTGAAGACATCGACGTGCAGTACGCTTTAGTACACGGCATCATCGTGCCTCCATGAGGACAATCGGGGTTAAGTGCCTTGCCCAAGGACATAACGCGGGAGTCCAAATTGATTGCTCAGACAGTCAACCATCCAATGATTAACTGGGCTCGATGTTGCTTAACTTCAGTGATCTGACGAGAACCGGTGCGCAATGCCCCCCCTCCCCCCCCCCCCCCCCCCCCCCCGAACTTTCATATAGAAGTTCTGTACAAAAAACTGATTACACCCAATTTTAGAACAAAAATGGCCACTGGTGGCCATCTTGAATTTTGGATCAAAACATATATTCTGGTCTCAGAATGATACCCAAGAAGTTTCATGAAGATCGGTTCATAAATATGGCCTTTAGTCCGAGTTGCGTTGACGCATGGGGCAGACGGACAGATTTTCAGGACAAAATTTCCCACATTCGAACTTGACCTAGGTATTGATAAAAGTAATCCATATATGAAATTTCATCGAAATCGGTTGATTTTAAGGAAAGTTAAAGTCTGGAGACCATCAGGCAATCAAATTTCAGCAACCTAATTAAATATGCGCGGAAAATGCCCATATTCAAACTTGGACCCACAATTCATGAAAGTGATCTACTACCCAAATTTCATCGAAATCCGGTCACTGTAAGGAAAGTTAGTCTGGAAACGAAAAACATGGAAGGACAACCCGAATTTAATATCTCCGTTTTTTTCACAAAGCGGGAGACAAAAAGTCATTGTTTATTTCATGTATGAGAGTATCAAAAGCTTAGCCCTGAAGCTAGAAACTCGAACTTTTCCAACATGGTGGGGGCAGAAGTTAAAATTTTCCAAAGTTGTTCCTGAGTCATCGACCGTCAGTAGGAACTTGAAACCTAACTACAAAACCTTCTTTAACTCCTTGCATGCTGCTGGCGGATATTCCTACCCAGCACAGTGTTTCTCTTGTTACTGAAATAAGTATAAGTTGGGCACATTTAATCGTATTTCCCCCATGTAAACTGAATGGACTTTTTCAACAATTTCTTGCGTTACATTTAGATTAATTTTTCATCAAATCTAGTCATGGCTGCTTTACAGCAGCCATGACTAGGTATGTTGAAAAATATCTAGATAATACTCAGCAGGTTAAGAGTTAAAACAATAAAAACTGAAACGGGCTCAAGACATTCATACATTATTATTATTATAAAAAATTACTTTTGTGTAACGAAAGTAATTATACAAAATATTAATAATAAACAAATGGTTTTCGCATTTGAAAAAGTCTGTAAATTCTCACCTTTTGAGTCATCGGAATTATAGCTTTCAAATGATATATGAAACATGAGGGTAGTTTTTACGCATTGAAAATTGTGGTTTCTTCAAATGGTAATTTTTGTTCAAATTAGTGGCTTTTAATGAAAATTTGTGAGGTCAAACATCCAAGAATTCTTCTGACAGACACAAAAAATGCCAACAGACAGTCATGGTAGGCAAACTGCTCAGCCTTTGAATTTTTCATTAAATTCTCTCATCTTCACAGCTCTTTCCAATGAAGAGTAATAAGCTTTGTTTTTTGTGGCCAAAAATGAACTAGATGTGTCAATATGACATGCATGCCCTTGTGAGATAGCATGATCAAGTGTTGGCTTCATATACCTGTACATACCCATGACAAAAGCCAGATACCAGAAATCAGCTAATTATCTTAACTGGCTGAGGGCTAGATTATCTTTGGTGGTCTGAATTTGTTATTCAAAATTTGTTCTTTTACAAATTATTGGAGAGTGCCCACAAGTACTCTCCAATAATTTGTAATAGAACAAATTTATATAAACAACATATCATTTGCATTTGGCTGAATATGAAACATGAGCAGGGAAAATAATGGATTTTGCTCTGTTGCCCTCATTTTTCTGAAAACCCTGATAGTGGCCTCTAGCACTCAACTAACATATAGCAAAATAAAGTCCAGAAAACTGATTCTATGAGTTCTCATAATATTAACTAAGTCCAAGGTAAATAACTCCACGAAAAATCAACTGCCTGGTACCAAACTCGAATTCGATTTGTAGGTATCCCTGACAAAGCCACATACTAGTAATCAGCCAGTCATCTAAATGTATCTTGATAAAGTGTCCGGAAAACTGTTATTTTGTAAAGATGGAATGACAGAATGATGGACAATGGTAACACTTTTGCACCAGGGCCATTTCATGGTGGATGGGATAAAAATTTTGGTTATTCAAGAAGTTTTTTATGCAAATGTTGTCTGTTATTCACATTGGTTAATGAGTTAACTCTCAAAAGTATGGAGATTTTTATTCATTTTTGATTCACTTCGACAGTCTACATCCTGTGGCTTTGCGGTTATTTCTTCTTGTCTAAAAAGGCAGCCAAGACTGGTCTAGAAACAACTGCCTAGGTATTTAGAATGTAACCTGCAAGTTTACCTAAAACTGCATGTTAGGGCACCTGTTTATTGCAGTAAAAAGTGATCAAAGATGGAATTAGGGTTAAATAATAAATCTCCCCAGTTGGATATTATCAACTGCTTTTTTCTTTGAGAAGAACTGTCTGACAACAATTTATCTTAAGAGAAATAAGTAACAAATAATTGGCAAAATATTTTATTTCTATAAGAAATAAATGCATTGGAATGAAAGAGAAGGGTTAATTAAAGCCCAAGCAACCATATTACACAAACTAGAGGAAGTGATTGTACCTTCTGAACAATACACAGGATTTTCCTTAGTGGTTTTACTCACTGTTCTACTCAGCAAGTCCACTTTTGGTAAAAAAATTCTAAGTCCCGACCTAACTAGAACTATCACTGAAGGTGATTAATACCCCCGCTTTGGGTTTTTAGAGGAATGCACTTCTGATCATGTAGGCAAAGGCCATAAGGAAATGTATACATAAAGATCATTTTTTGTTGTTGAAATTTGTATTTGCATGTGGCCTTCCACAGATCAGCACTGAATACTTAAAGAGCCCACACATATATGGTTTACATTTGGAAAAACACATTTACAATGTGCAACATGTATTCAAAATCAGTTCATTAATGTAGGAGGAGTTGCACACACAAGAATCCCATTTGAAAACCCATAATAAATCCAAGTTAAAGGGAGATAACCTGGTTAAAATTGCCGCAGATCAAAAATGTTCACTTAGTTGTGATAATGTTTGAAAGGTTTCGTCAAAATTGATTGATAAATGTAGGAGGAGTTGCATGCACAAGAATTTCATGTAGAAACCCATAATAAATCTAAGTTAAAGGGAGATAACCTAGTTAAAATTGCCACAGCTCAAAAATTTTAGAATATGCGCATGTTTACATAGTAGTGATGATGTCTGTAAACTTTCGTCCAAATTGATTGATAAATGTAGGAGGAGTTGCGCACACAAGAATTTCATGCAGAAGCCCATATTAAATCAAAGTTCAAGAGAGATAACCTGGTTAAAATTGTCGCAGATTAAAAAGTTTGGAATATGCACATGTTCACTTAGTAGAGATGATGTTTGAAAGGTTTCATCAAAATCGGTTCATTAATGTAGGAGGAGTTGCGCACACAAGAATTTGTTCGGATGGAAAGACACAATAAATCTAAGTCAAAGGGAGAAAACCTGGTTAAAATTGTCGCAGGTCAAAAATCTTGGAATATGCGCATGTTCACTTAGTAGTGATGATGTCTGAAAAGTTTTGTCCAAATTGATTGATAAATGTAGGAGGAGTTGCACGCACAAGAATTTCATGTAGAAACCCATAAAAAATCTAAGTTAAAGGGAGATAACCTAGTTAAAATTGCCACAGCTCAAAAATTTTGGAATATGCGCATGTTCACTTAGTAGTGATGATGTCTGTAAACTTTCGTCCAAATTGATTGATAAATGTAGGAGGAGTTGCACACACAAGAATTTCATGCAGAAACCCATATTAAATCAAAGTTCAAGAGAGATAACCTGGTTAAAATTGTCGCAGATCAAAAAGTTTGGAATATGCACATGTTCACTTAGTAGAGATGATGTTTGAAAGGTTTCATCAAAATCGGTTCATTAATGTAGGAGGAGTTGCGCACACAAGAATTTGTTCGAACAGAAAGACATAATAAATCTAAGTCAAAGGGAGATAACCTGGTTAAAATTGTCGCAGATCAAAAATCTTGGAATATGCCCATGTTCACTTAGTAGTGATGATGTCTGAAAAGTTTTGTCCAAATTGATTGATAAATGTAGGAGGAGTTGCGCACACAAGAATTTCATGTAGAAACCCATATTAAATCAAAGTTCAAGAGAGATAACCTGGTTAAAATTGTCGCAGATTAAAAAGTTTGGAATATGCACATGTTCACTTAGTAGAGATGATGTTTGAAAGGTTTCATTAAAATCGGTTCATTAATGTAGGAGGAGTTGCGCACACAAGAATTTGTTCGGATGGAAAGACACAATAAATCTAAGTCAAAGGGAGAAAACCTGGTTAAATTGTCGCAGATCAAAAATCTTGGAATATGCGCATGTTCACTTAGTAGTGATGATGTCTGAAAAGTTTTGTCCAAATTGATTGATAAATGTAGGAGGAGTTGCACACACAAGAATTTCATGTCCGGAAAGACGTACGGACGGACGGATGGACGGATGGACGGACGGACGGACGTACGGACGTACAGGGCGATTCCTATATAGCCCCCACTTCTTCGAAGCGGGGGTATAAAAATTTTGCAAAAAGTTTCATTGTATTTTTTACTCAAAAATGGTTAAAAAACACAAAAAACCGAATGAGAAACACAACATTCACTTCCAACATTTTTGTAGACTGTGATCTCAACATTTATAATCTTAGAAGTATTCAAATCATCTCCGTTGTTGAGTACTATGATGGCAAAGTAGCCCGGTTGTAACAAGACCAAACCGAAAATTTTTCTGGTGCAAAAAAAAATTTTTTCCATCTCCAAATGGCCTGAAACGTATAAAAAAACAAAATAAAAATACTAATTTCCGGCCGGCATTTTGGATTGTCAGAAATTTGAATCAAAATTTTTCCAGCGGTTTTCGCAATTCAGTGATACTGTCTTCATTTCTAAGCTATTTTAGATGGTTCTGCATATTTGTGTCTTGAAATTGGGCTCCAAAATGCCCAAATTTTGAATTTTTTTTTCGGTTTCGTGAAATGTTTTGACAGAAAGGTGTTAACCAACTACCATTCTGTGCCCTTGATTAATAGAGAAGTGTATTACAGTCATTCCTGTGAAAAGTTCAAGTCAATCGCCCCTTCCAGTCCAAAGATATCGGCTCCCGCATATTTGGGCATTTTTGGGCGGTTTTGGCTGGAAAAACATTTTCCGCAATACGCAGATAGTTTTATATATGAGAACTAATCAATCTAGACATAATAAAGTAAAAAAAAAAAATACAAGAAAATTTTTTTCAATTTTTGGTCACAGTGTCCCAAAGCCATGTTTGACTGCTAGCAGAAGCCAAACGAAGAACAACTCCACTTCCAAAAGACGATAACTGTTCATGTACACTGTGAATTCAACATTTCTAAGCTTAGAAGCTTTCAAATCATCCCTGTTGTTGAGTACTGTGACGGCAAAGTAGCCCGGTCGTAACAAAAGTTTCCGACTTTTGGACCAAACCGAAAATTTTTCGCGTGCAAAAAAATTGTTTTTTCGTCTCCAAATGGCCTGAAACGCATAAATAACCGAAAATATAAAAAAGATTTTTCGGCCGCCATTTTGGATTGTCAGAAATTCGAATCGAAATTTTTTCGATGGTTTTTACAATTCGGTGATACATTCTTCATTTCTAAGCCGTTTTAGATGGTTCAGCATATCCCTGTCCTGAGATTGAGTTCAAAAATGGTCAAATTTTGAATTTTTTTTTCGTTTTGAAAAACGTTTTGGCAGAAAGGTGTTAACTACATACATTTTTGAACCACATGTTGATAGAGGGGTGTATTGCTGACATGTCTGTGAAAATTTCAAGTCAATCGCCCTTTCCAGTCCAAAGATATGAGCTGCCGAATATTTTTGTGTTTTTTTGGCATAAATCGTTCAGAGCGTTTTCGAGAAGAAGTGAAAATAAAAGTGTGTAAGAATAATAAATGAAAAAAAAAAAAAAAAAAAAAAAAATATATAATCAATGCAATAACAAATAGATTTTCCCTTTAGGAAAATCCAAATAAAAAAAATAATCATTGCAATAACAAATAGATTTTCCGTTTAGGAAAGTTAAAAAATTTATAGTAATTTATATATTTTTTATACTTACCAATGACTCAGACATAGCTGGTGCTAACTCTTAAAATATAGGGCCAAACACAAATTTTGCCCCCCAATCCCCAAAATTTGCATCTAAAACTAAAGAAAACATGTCCTGAAAGGCCCTCCACACTTCGCCCCTACTGCGCATGCGCAGTGTCAAGGACGTTCCGAAATTGGCGCCATTAATCATTCTAATAACCAGTGCCTGGTAAGCGCTATGTACTCAGCGGGGAGGCAAGAGTTCCCAACTCCTGGGAGGGCCATCCCCGTCTGGGTCATTGGTAAGTATAAAAAATATATAAATTACTATAAATTTTTTAACATTTTTATACTGTACCAATGACCCAGACATAGCTGAATAGTAAAAAGGCTGGAGGGCCAAGGACATAGAGCAAAATGGAATACGCTCAATAAAATAAAATAGAGTCATCCCCTGTAGGGAAAAAGAAGTAATAGGCCTTACATGTATCTTTCTTATTTATGATAAATTATAAAGATACAACACCTTCCAAAATTGAGCTTCATACATCCATGTACTCTATTAATATCCAATATAATCCTTATACTAATAATTTTTAAAGTAAGCCAATAAATAAAGTAAGTCTAGAGAATAGAGACTCTTATACTCCTAAAAGTGTCTGAGGATTGCATAATCATGTCCGTTGACATATGCAATATTCAAAAGCTATACTTTAAAAACTAAGACTTGAATGAATTTTAAAAACCTAAACTTCTCACTAAACAACCATCCCAATAACAGCTCAGAATTACTAACTCCGGAGGAGGTATCCCCTTGTTTTCATAGTAAAACAGGTGACCCAAGGGAACACCCTCCCCCCCCCCCTTTTTCTTGCCCTGGGTCAAATAGCCCAGAGCTAAGAGGGCAGCCGAACGGAGACACTGCCGAAACAGACAGCCTACCTAGCTATAGTAGCAACTGTTAAGTGAATGACATTCTGAGCAGTAGATAATAGACCTAACAATAGAGGCCTCCAGAAATGGACTCGATATTTCTAAGATAAAATTCATGAATGTGGATGGCTGAGCGCAATGAGCGGCCTTCAAAAATCTATAATAGCGACACTATTAATGTAAGCCCAAGAAGTAGAAGAACTCTTACTTCATGAGCCGAAATCTTAAGCACAACTGCTAAGTCAATGATATACCATAAGCAGTACCGATAGTTAATAGAATCCATTAACAATAAAATGGAGCGTAACGTCCTTCTACTAGACATCAAAGACAGAAGAAGCTTACGCCCTTTGTAATAAACAGATATCTGTTTATAAATACATAAACTGTACCCGGAAAGAGTAAAGGCCTATGCCCATACGAAGACGGAAGGACCTTAAAATAATAGGTTCCGGATAATAGGAGCCTAACTCTTATGCAACAATCCAACCTAAATAGTAACGGAAGTATTGATTCCGAAACTATGAAAGTGAAAATCATCCATCGATAGTGCATGAAACTCACTGACTCTACAGTAAAAGAGAAACCAACAGAATTACTGTCTAAAAGGTCAGAATTTGAAAACTACTGTTTCCAGAGGCTCAAATGATTACTTAGCTAAATAAGAACCGAAGTTCAAATCCGTATAGGAATTTAATCTAAAGATTCTAAGTCTATTTATCAAAAAGTTACTAACTGACTTAGATAAAGAGACAAAAGACTCAATTGTAAACTATCGTAGAGTGCATAGGTATGAGGTAACATAAACCTATAACCTAAATAATAACAGGCTGCAGTAGATCTTGTGAAACAAGTATACTAAAAAATAGCAATGAGTAGTATGGAGGGATCAACAATATGAACATAACGATCCCTACACCACGACGGAAGAGCCTCCACTTTAGCCGCATAGAATAGCGAAGAAGAGGATCTCCTATAGTAAGAAATCGCGTCCAAAGCTCGTCCAGTACAGTGCTTACAATGCAATACGGACCACACAACGGAATACATGAAGGTTGCGACCTTGCTGGTTGTGATAAAGATGACACGATTTACCCAGTGAAAAAGATCCTCACATAGAGGAAGATTTCACGTTAAGACCCACAGTAGACAAGAGAGTAAATTACTCATGATCTCTGTGAAGATAGAGATGCTATCAACAGAAATGTATTGTGGTTGTTTATCTTAGCAATACCTGCTAAAACAACAGCGCCGGAGGATACGCGTATCCTATCATTCCGTCCTATAGATCAATAGAGCGTTAACAATATTAGCTCAGAGATCTGGACAAGCCAACACATACGTCTGCAATTGATAGCAAGCTGTGTCATAAATAAATCATCATTGGGCGCTCCCATAGATAGCAAATCTGATTGAATACTTGTTTGTTGAGAGTCCATTCTGACAGCAACAAGCGACCCGTAAGAGAACGGGAGTCCGATAAAACAATCAGACGACCCGGAATATGACGGACCAAAACTGAACTTGGTGTACTATAACCAACAGACGGATTCTTTCCATTAAAATGAATAACGGAAACGAAAGAGTGCCTCCCTGGTTCCGGAGATACGCCACTACTGTCGAATTAAAGGACAGGAATTTGGGCATGCGTTTCTGAATAATGTTCATGCAATGACATAAAGCAAGCCTAAAAAACATTATTCCGCGGAAGTTAAACTGATAGCTAAAAGACTGCGGAACCCAGAGACCCTGGCACTTCGAATCCGTAGGGATCAGAATTATATCCCAATCTGTTTGACTGGCAACCGTCATAACAGCCACACTCGGGTCCGGCAACTGCGGCGGCACTCTCTGAGTCAACCACCGAATGTTTGCCCCAGTCTGAATCTCTTGTAACACTAGATAGACAAGAGAACGTGTAAATCGAGCAATTCATGGATTGCCGAAAAGTTGCCGTCGAAGAGAAGCTCCTCCGAGAACGAAGCGACTCTGAGAGAGTTCTTAACCTTACTATCCACGCGTGTGGATGTAGCTAGGGCTGCGTCACGTCTAACTAACTCCAATCAGCCACTGAAGGGCGGAGTTATACGTGAACAAACTACTGCCCTCAAAAGAAATTACATTGAGAATAATATCCCGTAAATCTTTTCTTGAAGACGTAATGGTAACGCCTCAGTAAGGCGGATTACGTATAATAAAGCGTCTAAGTTAAGTCTACTATACATAACGTCGTTCCCAACATTGAAATTGGAAAAGACATAAACGGCGAAAAAGAATATATGCAGTCTTTAATCACACCGTCTAGACGCATATAAACTCTCGGTATGCCCTGCTCTGCCAAAATAAACTATTTGTATAAATGAAAAAATGGCAGAAATGAGCAACGCGGACAAGAAACTAAACTATCATGCTTAGTAGCAGGCTTGTATATATATGTATATAGCGTCGAAAAATAAAACACATGTTGTAATGACAATATTGGACTGCATCGGTAAGTCAGGGACAATGTCCCTGAACCGATCGAAAAATCCGAGTCCAATGACGCTATAAGTCTCTTATCCAAGATCGCAGCAATGAAGTCCGAAATAATAATCACTGGAAGATAATGCCAGAAGATATGAAAGGCATCTTCCGATACTACTAAAGGGAAAACTCGAAATCTTTCGAATCCCTTTCGCCATCCTGTCGGACCCTATAAAGCGTTCGGTCGTCCGTAGCTGATGCAACCGCGGACCGCACCGACCCAGCGCTGTCGGATAATTCCTGATTCGACCGAGAAACTGTCAATTGCTGGGATGCTGCGAAACAACTGTGCTAACTCGGATAGCACGTCCGTCACTGAGGCCTGAGGAGAAGCGGTCTTACGATGCATTGCCGCTGGAAGCTCCGTGATCGTTACCCCGTGCATACTACCAATATGCGAGCGAACGGAGTGTATAGGCCTCGTGTCCCTTGGCTACCGGATGGCGCGACCTATTCGCCGTGGAATCACTGAATGCCGAAACTGATCGGATACTCGAGGTCACGTAGCCAATGTGCGGTCGTGTGCCCTGCTGTGAGGATGAGGAAGCATTAAAGACAGTCTCTCGGACTGTCAATATAACGGAGCGTCCCGACCAACGGACATATGCTCCGAATGTAAAATATCTGAACCACAACATGCGGTCCCCTATGTTGTTGGGCGAGAGAGGGACCTCTCTCGCTCACAGCCCAGACGGACCTGGACAAGCCAGGAACCGGACTAACAGGCTTCCTCCGATCTGTCCTCAATCTGCCGTCACTGGGTGAGTACTAAAGTAATTAAAGTGCTCGCATCACCCAAATCTCCTTCCTAGACCGCAACGGACGAACCCGGCAGCCGAACCATTCGATGAATGTACGCTACACCGGGTGAGCTAGCGAATGTCACTCCGTAGGCGATAGACATATTCCATGAGCACTTATTGCCGCTAACTCTTCATTAACTATGACGACAGAGGCACACTTTTGAAAGACATCTCCATAACTCTTCGAACAAGAAACCAGAATGCTTGGTTAGCAAGCATAAAATAATAATATATATAGCGTCGTTCAATAATTCGAAAGTTTGTGTGACATTATTGGACTATGTCGGAACTGAGCGACGATGTCCCTGAACCGAACCAAAAATTTCTAAGTCCACCGACGCTATCAGTTTCTTATCCGGCATCACAGCATTCTGGTCCGACGAAAGAAGCTGTAGAAGACCAAGTCAGATGACATACACAACACCATATGTTGTTCCGAAAGGGAAAGCTCGAAATCCTCCGAATCCCTTTCGGTATCCCGTCGGACCGGATGAAAACTTTCGGACGTCCGTACCCGCTTCCGCGGAGCGTCCCGACCCAGCATCGTCGGATAAAATATATGCGACAGATTCAGTTGATGCTGGGATGCTGCGATAAACTGTGCTATTAAGGAAAGCACGTCCGTTCCCGAGGCCTGTGCAGTAGCGGTCTTACGATGCATTGCCGCCGGAAGCTCCGTGTACGTTGACTCCCGCACACTTCCTATGCGAACGTCCGGAGTCTGCAGGCCTCGTGTCCCTGGCTACCGGATGGTGTGACCTGGTCGCCGAAGAATCCTTGATCGGCGAAGCTGGTAATATATCGGCGGTCACGCAGCCAAGGTGCGGTCATGTGCGCTGACGAGAAGAGGAAGCCTTAGCAGTCTCAGCAGACTGCCTATACAACGGAGCGTCCCGAGCGACGGACGTATGCTCCGCTTGCGACACATTTTGTACCACAACATCTGGGGCCAGATGTTGTTGAACGAGAGAGGGGCCTCTCTCGCTTGCCGTCCGGATGGACCGGAACGAGCTATGAACCGGACTAAAAGGCTTCCTGCGTTCTCCCTCCGATCCGCCGTCACTGGGTGTGCATTAGGTTAATTTATAGTGCTCGCATCACCCCAAAATTCCTTCTAGACCGCAACGGACGAACCCGGCTGCCGAACCATTCGGTGAATGGACGCTACACCGGGCGAGCTAGCGGACGTCAAAGGCCGTCGAACCTACTAGGGTCCTCTTAGGCAATTGGCGTATTTACATGAGCACTTTTCCGCTAGCCCTTCATTAATTGTGACGACGGAGGCACACTGTTGGAAGACATCACAGATACATCACCCTAATCTTGATCGTCTGAAATAGAAATTGATAAAGTAGAGTGACCCTGCGGGGAAAGGACCGGAGTGTCCAAATCCCCAACAACATACCGTGACATACGCTTCCCATATTGTCATCGAAATCATACGATACAGAACAGGAGTTAAGGCGAGTACACTGACCACATATAGAATGATAATAAAGTCAGAGGAAGACTTCCTCTTAAAACAATTGATCAATATCCTTTCAATGTGAAAAGAAAACAAGTCCTGGTACTCGCACTAACCCCTGGCAATCAAAATACATAATAATAATATGATCCATTAATATAGAAAAAATAATTGAAGTCAAAATATTTTGAAAAAATATTTTTTCAGAACAGCCCAAGTTTCTGAAAAGTAACGTTGAGCCCCAATGGATCCCAAGCCTAAGTGTGAACAAAAATTTTAAAAATATTTTAAACAATTTATTCAACACTTACGAACAATAATAATGTATCTAGTTATGATTAAAATAACATCAAGATATTATATTTAGAAATCCCCCCCTCACACAGAGGGCTGTTGTAAATGTAAACAATGAATGTAAAAACACTAAAATAAGACTCCAGGCACCCAGGCCCGAAATCAGTTACCAAAAATACACTATCTGATGCAAAACAGAGACTTCCAGGGAAGAAACTGCAGAACATCAGATGGTAGATGCAGAACACAACGCCTAACCACCCGTGGGTGAAGACGTAAACATGGGGAAAGAACAGAATTCATTCTGTTATTCAGCTAAAACTCCCAAAAAAATTTAGTAATAATAATTACAAAAACTATGCCAAAAGCATGGGAGAATAGCAAGGGGGAACTTAAAGGACAGGGAGAGAGGAAAACACTTAAAAAACAGTGTAACTAAATAATCAGAATGACAACAAAATGGCTGCTGCCTTGAAAATAGGTAACTTAACATAATTTCATTAAAAAATTTTAAGTTACAGCCCTGATAATATTCTGTCACACATTCTTTTCCTCTCCTCCTTCTCTATCCTCCTTAGAATCACCATTTCACTAATATTTATGTGTCTGGCATCATTTAAACTGAGATTTATAAGCACAAAGATCAGTCAGATGTTAACTGATGAAGGGCCAAACTTAGAATAATTAATGGCGCCAATTTCGGAACGTCCTTGACACTGCGCATGCGCAGTAGGGGCGAAGTGTGGAGGGCCTTTCAGGACATGTTTTCTTTAGT
Source organism: Pictodentalium vernedei (assembly GCA_031216915.1). NCBI lineage: Eukaryota > Metazoa > Mollusca > Scaphopoda > Dentaliida > Dentaliidae > Pictodentalium > Pictodentalium vernedei. The sequence continues at coordinate 263,799,916 of CM062294.1, forward strand.
TTTAGATGCAAATTTTGGGGATTGGGGGGCAAAATTTGTGTTTGGCCCTATATTTTAAGAGTTAGCACCAGCTATGTCTGGGTCATTGGTACAGTATAAAAATATCCAAATAAACAAAAATGGGTTAATACAAATTTACATTTGATAAGTAAGCAATAATATTGCATCTTCAGTATAACTGAAATGCAAACATTCAACATTTTTTACCGCAAAGAAATAAAATTCACACATGAATACATACATAAAAGAATTTGTTAATCCATAAAGTTACTAACATACGAACAAAATACTGATGAGTACTTTCTAAACAATATAATGTGGGGAAAATCATAAACAATTTTAAAAAAGATATATGCCACCTCATTGGACTGTGTCTGACAAGCTCATTCCAATGTGAAGTCATTCAGTTTGTTCAAATCCATGAAAAGTTTGGGAAAGAATACCCAAATTTTGCTTTACCAAATGATATACCACAATTTTTCATGTCAGCAACACCACCATGCTTAAAATGTATTAATTGTTAGAATCATAAAGTGAGATGTATTTTATATACACTCAGTGTATATTTTTTGGTTTTTATCATTCATTAGTTACATATGACATTTGCTTATTTTGAGAGCAAAAAGGAAATGAGCAATGCAAATCGTGGCACATGCCCATGGCGCTGTCATAAAAGGTAGGTAAGTCTCTTGGAGCATAACCAAATCAAAAGGAAGCTTCCTCTCGACACCAATAAGGCATAAAAAAACCCAGAAAAAATTGATTTGAGTCAGCATTCATCAGTTATTCGAAGAAAACCAAATTCAATATGGCCACCATGGTGGCCATGTTGAATTGGCTAGCTGATCCAATATCAAAAGGAAGCTTCCTCTAGACACCAATAATGCATAATGAATTGGCAACTAGTGGCCATTTTGTTTCAGCTGATTGATACAAAATCAAAAGGAAGCTTCCTCTAGACACCAACAATGCATAATTAAAAAATAACTAGAAGCTCTAAAGAGCATGTAATCGCTCACCTGGCAGAACTACATATAATGAAAGTGTCAATGACACTGTAGCTCAACTTGACAAACTTGAACTTGGTAAGTTATAAGTGAAATGGCAAAATTGAAGATCATTGGTACCAATGTTATTTGGTGAAATTTCAACATTATAAGTTATTGTGATGAATTGATGGTAACATGGTCTGAGGTTTGCAGCTCGGAGCTTATGTTCAACCGAGACGCAAAGCGTTGAGGTTGAACATACGCTCCTAGCTGCAAACCTCAAACCATGTTACCGTCAATTCATCACAATAACGTATATGTTCCAATAAACACTACCCATAGCCCCAAACCTACATTGTGAAACACTTGAGACGTACTTACTAAACTTGTGATCATTGAAAGTTGCCTTGTTCAAGGCTACTTTTAACGATCACAGGTTTAGTAAATAAACCTCTCGTGTATCGATGGATGACGGCACTGGATAAATAATCAATAAACCAGATAAACTCATTCCATCTTAGTTCAAATCGTAAATCGGTTTGTAATTTAAACAACACTTCATCTGGAACTCTGTCTGCTACACACATGGAACATCCTGAAAAATGAAGCAGCGTGCTAGTCACTCCGTTGATGAAGCAGTTACGAAATGGACGACGTCATTGTAAATATTTGGTAACATTTGCCACTCCACTTGAGCCGTAAACATAGAATATACTAAGAGAGCTCTCGTCCAATCAGAGGAGGATGATTTTAGTCTTATTGGAACATAACAGCATTGAGTGTGCACGTCAGAGTAGTCCATGCATTTTTAAATGTAAACTGTAAGACTGGCTAAAGGAAGAATGTTGATACACAAATGCAGTAAGTTCAGAGGTTATTGTAAATGGCAACTTTTTTCACAGAAATGATAGCTCTTATCTAAAGCTCTTGCCTAATGAGCACACCAAGCTCAAAAAAATCCTATGATAAATGTGGCCTGTAGACCATGTCAAAGAAGAATGTTGATGCACCAATGCAATAAATTCAAAGATTTTGCTAACAGCAGCAGTTTTTGATCGAAATGAAAAGAAAATCAATAGCTCCTGTCTTTGTCACCCTGCATAAGCATACAAAGTTTCAAAACAACCTGATAATGAATGCGCCCTCTGAGGCATGCCAAAAGAAGATGTTAATGCACAAATGCACTAAGTTTGAAGGTCATTGCTTGTGGCAATGTTTTGGGGTTTTTTTTATGAAAATTCATAAATATACCCTGCAGAGAGTGCAAGAGGGATAAGTTGCTGCACAAATTCAATAAGTTCAAAGGCTGGTGATAACGACAATAATTTTTTATGGAAAATGAAACAAGAGGCCCCAGGGGGCCTGAGGGCGCTCACCTGACATGGTAGCCTAAATAGCAACCCAGAGAATTGATTTCCACAAGTTGCATCTGCTCCTCCTAAGAAAAGCTGAAACCAAATATCCAAATATTCTGACCAGTGGATCTAAAAAATGATTTTTAAAGAATATTCCTCATACTGAACTAAGTCATAATTCGGCGAGCTCGTTCCAAAGAGGGGTCATAACCTATGTTTTTGAGACAAAAAATGAAAATATTTTGAAAATTAATTGGCGATTTTTGAGAATAGCGCTGGCCGGTTTTGGCCGTTACGTTGGATAAAGGGTTAACAAACTTGAATCTCACCCCCCTAAGGATGCTACACACCACATATCAAAACATTCTGACTGCTGGATCTGAAGAAGAAGATTTTTAAAGAAAATTCCTCATTTTGAACCAAGTTACAATTCGAGCTCCCACAATCAGCCCAAATATGGACCTAGGGACATGGCTTGAACAAACTTGAATCTTACCCCCCTAAGGATGCTGCATAAAAAATATCAAAAGCATTCATCTGCTGGATCTGAAGATTTTTAAATAAAATTCCTCATTTTGAACTAAGTTGTCATTCAGGCTCCCATAGTGAGCCTAAATATGAACCAAGGGACTTGGCTTGAACAAACTTGAATCTCAGCCCCCTAAGGTTGCTCCATGCCAAATATCAAAACATTCCAACTGCTGAATCTGAAGAAGAAGATTTTTAAAGAAAAATTCCTCATATTGACTAAGTTATAATTTGGGCTCGCCCAAATATGGACCCATGGACTTGGCTTTAACACACTTGAATCCCCCCTCCCTCCCCCCCCCCCCCCCCCCCCCCCCCCCAAGGATGCTACTCACCACATACCAAACCATTCCGACTGCTGGATCTGAAGAAGAAGATTTTTTAAGAAAATTCCTCATTTCGAACACAGTTACAATTCAAGCTCCCACATTGAGCCCAAATATGGACCTAGGGACATAGCTTGAACAAACTTGAATCTCACCCCCCTAAGGATGCTGCATACCAAATATCACAAGATTCTGCCTGCTGGATCTTGAGAAGAAGATTTTCAAAGAAATTTGCCTGAAATGCACTAAGTTCGAATTTGGGCTTCTATAGTGAGCCCAAATATGAATCCAGGTGGCCGATTTGAACAAACTGGAATCAGATCCACCCCACAATGTTGCATACCAAATATCAAAAGATTCTGCCTGCAGGATCTGGAGAAGAGGATTTTTGAAGAAATTTGCCTGAAATGCACTAAGTTCAAATTCGAGCTTCTATAGTGAGCCCAAATATGAATCTAGGGAGCCGATTTGAACAAAATAGAATCAGATCCACCCCACAATGTTGCATACCAAATATCAAAAGATTCTGTCTGCTGGATCTGGAGAAGAAGATTTTTTAAGAAATTTGCCTGAAATGCACTAAGTTCAAATTTTGGCTCCTATACTGAGCCCAAATATAAACCCAAGGGGCCGATTTGAACAAACTTGAATCAGATCCACCCCACAATGTTGCATACCCAATATCAAAAGATTCTGCCTGCTGGATCTTGAGAAGAAGATTTTCAAAGAAATTTGCCTTAAATGCACTAAGTTCAAATTTGGGCTCCTATACAGAGCCCAAATATAAACCCAAGGGGGCGATTTGAACAAACTTGAATCAGATCCACCCCACAATGTTGCATACCAAATATCAAAAGATTCTGCCTGCTGGATCTGGAGAAGAAGATTTTCAAAGAAATTTGCCTGAAATGCACTAAGTTCGAATTTGGGCTTCTATAGTGAGCCCAAATATGAATCCAGGTGGCCGATTTGAACAAACTGGAATCAGATCCACCCCACAATGTTGCATACCAAATATCAAAAGATTCTGCCTGCAGGATCTGGAGAAGAGGATTTTTGAAGAAATTTGCCTGAAATGCACCAAGTTCAAATTCGAGCTTCTATAGTGAGCCCAAATATGAATCTAGGGAGCCGATTTGAACAAAATAGAATCAGATCCACCCCACAATGTTGCATACCAAATATCAAAAGATTCTGTCTGCTGGATCTGGAGAAGAAGATTTTTTAAGAAATTTGCTTGAAATGCACTAAGTTCAAATTTTGGCTCCTATACTGAGCCCAAATATAAACCCAAGGGGCCGATTTGAACAAACTTGAATCAGATCCACCCCACAATGTTGCATACCCAATATCAAAAGATTCTGCCTGCTGGATCTTGAGAAGAAGATTTTCAAAGAAATTTGCCTGAAATGCACTAAGTTCGAATTTGGGCTTCTATAGTGAGCCCAAATATGAATCCAGGTGGCCGATTTGAACAAACTGGAATCAGATCCACCCCACAATGTTGCATACCAAATATCAAAAGATTCTGCCTGCAGGATCTGGAGAAGAAGATTTTTGAAGAAATTTGCCTGAAATGCACTAAGTTCAAATTCGAGCTTCTATAGTGAGCCCAAATATGAATCTAGGGAGCCGATTTGAACAAAATAGAATCAGATCCACCCCACAATGTTGCATACCAAATATCAAAAGATTCTGTCTGCTGGATCTGGAGAAGAAGATTTTTTAAGAAATTTGCCTGAAATGCACTAAGTTCAAATTTTGGCTCCTATACTGAGCCCAAATATAAACCCAAGGGGCCGATTTGAACAAACTTGAATCAGATCCACCCCACAATGTTGCATACCCAATATCAAAAGATTCTGCCTGCTGGATCTTGAGAAGAAGATTTTCAAAGAAATTTGCCTTAAATGCACTAAGTTCAAATTTGGGCTCCTATACAGAGCCCAAATATAAACCCAAGGGGGCGATTTGAACAAACTTGAATCAGATCCACCCCACAATGTTGCATACCAAATATCAAAAGATTCTGCCTGCTGGATCTGGAGAAGAAGATTTTCAAAGAAATTTGCCTGAAATGCAGTAAGTTCAAATTTGGGCTCCTATACAGAGCCCAAATATAAACCCAAGGGGCCGATTTGAACAAACTTGAATCAGATCCACCCCACAATGTTGCATACCAAATATCAAAAGATTCTGCCTGCTGGATCTGGAGAAGAAGATTTTCAAAGAAATTTGCCTGAAATGCAGTAAGTTCAAATTTGGGCTCCTATACTGAGCCCAAATATAAACCCAGGGGGCCGATTTGAACAAACTTGAATCAGATCCACCCCACAATGTTGCATACCAAATATCAAAAGATTCTGCCTGCTGGATCTGGAGAAGAAGATTTTTTAAGAAATTTGCCTGAAATGCACTAAATTCGAAATCGGGCTCCTATACTGAGCCCAAATATGAACCCAGGGGGCCGATTTGAACAAACCTGAATCAGATCCACCCTCCAATGTTGCATACCAAATATCAAAAGATTCTGCCTGCTGGATCTGGAGAAGAAGATTTTTTAAGAAATTTGCCTGAAATGCACTAAGTTCAAATTTTGGCTCCTATACTGAGCCCAAATATAAACCCAAGGGGCCGATTTGAACAAACTTGAATCAGATCCACCCCACAATGTTGCATACCCAATATCAAAAGATTCTGCCTGCTGGATCTTGAGAAGAAGATTTTCAAAGAAATTTGCCTGAAATGCACTAAGTTCGAATTTGGGCTTCTATAGTGAGCCCAAATATGAATCCAGGTGGCCGATTTGAACAAACTGGAATCAGATCCACCCCACAATGTTGCATACCAAATATCAAAAGATTCTGTCTGCTGGATCTGGAGAAGAAGATTTTTTAAGAAATTTGCCTGAAATGCACTAAGTTCAAATTTTGGCTCCTATACTGAGCCCAAATATAAACCCAAGGGGCCGATTTGAACAAACTTGAATCAGATCCACCCCACAATGTTGCATACCCAATATCAAAAGATTCTGCCTGCTGGATCTTGAGAAGAAGATTTTCAAAGAAATTTGCCTGAAATGCACTAAGTTCGAATTTGGGCTTCTATAGTGAGCCCAAATATGAATCCAGGTGGCCGATTTGAACAAACTGGAATCAGATCCACCCCACAATGTTGCATACCAAATATCAAAAGATTCTGCCTGCAGGATCTGGAGAAGAAGATTTTTGAAGAAATTTGCCTGAAATGCACTAAGTTCAAATTCGAGCTTCTATAGTGAGCCCAAATATGAATCTAGGGAGCCGATTTGAACAAAATAGAATCAGATCCACCCCACAATGTTGCATACCAAATATCAAAAGATTCTGTCTGCTGGATCTGGAGAAGAAGATTTTTTAAGAAATTTGCCTGAAATGCACTAAGTTCAAATTTTGGCTCCTATACTGAGCCCAAATATAAACCCAAGGGGCCGATTTGAACAAATTTGAATCAGATCCACCCCACAATGTTGCATACCCAATATCAAAAGATTCTGCCTGCTGGATCTTGAGAAGAAGATTTTCAAAGAAATTTGCCTTAAATGCACTAAGTTCAAATTTGGGCTCCTATACAGAGCCCAAATATACACCCAAGGGGGCGATTTGAACAAACTTGAATCAGATCCACCCCACAATGTTGCATACCAAATATCAAAAGATTCTGCCTGCTGGATCTGGAGAAGAAGATTTTCAAAGAAATTTGCCTGAAATGCAGTAAGTTCAAATTTGGGCTCCTATACAGAGCCCAAATATAAACCCAAGGGGCCGATTTGAACAAACTTGAATCAGATCCACCCCACAATGTTGCATACCAAATATCAAAAGATTCTGCCTGCTGGATCTGGAGAAGAAGATTTTCAAAGAAATTTGCCTGAAATGCAGTAAGTTCAAATTTGGGCTCCTATACTGAGCCCAAATATAAACCCAGGGGGCCGATTTGAACAAACTTGAATCAGATCCACCCCACAATGTTGCATACCAAATATCAAAAGATTCTGCCTGCTGGATCTGGAGAAGAAGATTTTTTAAGAAATTTGCCTGAAATGCACTAAATTCGAAATCGGGCTCCTATACTGAGCCCAAATATGAACCCAGGGGGCCGATTTGAACAAACCTGAATCAGATCCACCCTCCAATGTTGCATACCAAATATCAAAAGATTCTGCCTGCTGGATCTGGAGAAGAAGATTTTTTAATGTTTTTCCCATTGCCTACAGTGTTAAAAAGTGCGGACTCAGCACTTTTTCAAAGTCCCGAAACTGTACCCTATGATAAAACCGATGGCAATTTTTTTTTACCAATTCTTTCTGTTGGTCCTAAGGAAGCTTCACACCAAATAAAAATTCTCGGTGCCGTGCAGTTTTGGAGATATGGGCGTTTTAATTTTTTTCTATTTTTAGCTCCTGCGGTTCCCATGGGGCTACGGGAAAAAAAAAATCAGCATAAATTAGTTACTTATGACCCAATAAGCCCTCACATAAAATTTGGTTCAAATCAGCCTCTCGGTTTGGAAAATAGAAATTTTGGGCGTGGCCAAAAATTTTGCCCCTCCCATAACGACGCCAAGTATAGCCGCACAAACTTCTCTTGAACAAATCTGAGTCTACACCTCAAAAGGAAGCTGCACACCAAATATCAAGTCTCTGCTACTGCTGGTTCATGAGAAGATTTTTTAAGATTTCAGCACACTTTTTGGGTGTGGCCCTACCCACGGGCGGGGCAACTTGATTTGAACAAAATCAAATTGCGATGTCATAACAAACTATTATCTCAAATATCAATTAAATTGGTTCAGCGGTTTGGGAGGAGAAGATGCAAACACCATGTTCACGGACGACGGACGACGGACGACGGACGCAGGACGACGGACGGTGAGTGATCACTATAGCTCTCCTGACTGAAAGTCAGGTGAGCTAAAAAAAGCAATAGCTCACATCTAGAGGTCACCCCAAACACACATACCAAGTTTCAAGGTGATCTGATCATAAATGTGCCCTGAAGGGTGTGTCAAAGGGAAATATTGAGGTCTGACTAAACTAAGTTCAAAGGTCAGGGGCAACATTTTGTGACAGAAATGGAAGAAAATCGACAGCTCCCATATAGATGTCACCCCACACAAGCACACCAAGTTTGCAAGCGATCCAATCATAAATGTGTCCTGCAGGGTGTGTCAAAGGGAAATATTGATGCTTAACTGCACTAAGTTTTTACTAAGTTCATCAGAGGTCATTGCCAATGGCAACTATTTTTGACAGAAATGGAAGAAAATCGATAGCTCCCATCTAGAGGTCACCCCAAACAAGCATGTCAGGTTTCAAAACAATTTGATCATAAATGTGCCCTGTAGGGTGTGACAAAGGGAAATATTGAGGTCTGATTTAACTAAGTTCCAAGAACATAGCCAGCGGCAACATTTTTTGACAGAAATGGAAGAAAATCGATATCTCCCATCTAGAGCTCACCCCAAACAAGCATACCAAGTTTCAAAGTGATCTGCTCAAAAATGTGCACTGCAGGGTGTGCCAAAGGGAAATATTGATGCATAACTGCACTAAGTTCATCGAAGTTCATTGCCAGTGGCAACATTTTTTTACGGAAATCGAAGAAAATCGATAGCTCCCATCTAGAGGTAACCCCAAACAAGCATACAAAGTTTCAAACCAATCTGATCATAAATGTGCCCTGTAGGGCATGCCAAAGGAATATATTGATGCCTGACTAAACTAAGTTCAAAGGTCATTGCCAGTGGCAACATTTTTTGATGGAAATGGAAGAAAATCAATAGCGCCCATCTAGATGTCACTCAAACAAGCATTCCAGATTTCAAAGCAATCTGATCATAAATGTGCCCTGTAGGGTGTGCCAAAGGGAAATATTGAGGTTTGACTAAACTAAGTTCTAAGAACATTGCCAGCGGCAACATTTTTTGACGGAAATGGAAGAAAATCGATAGCTCCCATCTAAAGGTCACCCAAACAAGCATACCAAGTTTCAAAGTTGATCCAATAATAAATACGCCCTGCAGGGTGTGCCAAAGGGAAATTATGATGCATAACTGCACTAAGTTCATCAAAGGTCGTTGCCAGCAACAACATTTCAAGACAGATATCGCAGAAAATTGATAGCTCCCATCTAGAGGTAACCCCAAATAAGCATACCAAGTTTCAAACCAATCTGATCAAAAATGTGCCCTGTACAGCATGTCAAAGGAATATATTGATGCCTGACTAAACTAAGAATGTTGCACGTGGCAACATTTTTTGACGGATATTGAAGAAAATCAGAAGCTCCCATCTAGAGGTCACCCCAAACAAGCATACCAAGTTTCAAAGCAATCCGATCATAAATGTGCCCTGTAGGGTGTGCTAAGGGAAATATTGAGGTCTGACTAAACGAAGTTGTAAGAACGTTGCCCGCGGCAACATTTTTTGATGGAAATTGAAGAAAATTGATAGCCCCCATCTAGAGGTCACCCCAAACAAGCATACCAAGTTTCAAAGCGATCTGATCATAAATGTGACCCGTGAGGTGTGCCAAAGGAAATTGTGGACGTACGTATGTACGCCGATGGACGAGAAGTGATGGCAATAGCTCAGCTTGACTTTGTCAAGTTGAGCTAAAAATGTGATTTCCCATAGGGTTTCCATGTGGCCATATTTGCAACATTACATGAGGATCATTGGTAGAAGGTGTCCTAGTCCTCAATCATGTGAAGTTTCAAAACATTTGACCTTGTAGTTGCAGCCATGTTTTTCATCTAACAGGAATAAAATTAGTAACAGTTGTAGAGAACCTCTCATAGACCATGCCTGCCAAGTTTGGTTCACATTGGTTCAGTAGTTCCAGAGTGGAAGATGAAAATGTGATTTCCCATAGGATTTCTATAGTAACTATCAGCCAAAATTTCAGCCATATTTGCAACCCGATCAAGATTAAATGAGGATCATTGGTAGAGGGGGTGGGTCCCAGTCATCATTTATATGAAGTTTCAAAACATTTGGCCTTGTAGTTTCAGAGGAGATTTTTGAAAATCCACCACCCAGAATCAAAGAATGCCTCTGGCTGCCATGTTTTTCAACACACTGGAACAAAATGAGGATCGTTTGTAGAGGACCTGCCATAGCCTATCCCTGCCAGGTTTGGTTCACGTCGGCCCAGTCGTTCCAGAGAAGTAAAAAATGTGATTTCCCAAACCATTTGGCCTTGCAGTTTCAGAGGAGAAAATTTTTGAAAATCCACGGGAACAAAATGAGGATCATTTGTAGAGTACCTCCCATAGCCCATTCCTGTTACATTTGGTTTACATCGACTCAGTAGTTCCAGAGAAGCAGATGAAAATATTATTTCCCATAGGGTTTCTGTAGTAACTATAAGCCACAATTGCAGCCATGTTTGCATCCCGATAAACATTAAAGAGGATCGGTGGTAGAGGGTGTTCCAGTCATCAATGATATGAAGTTTCAAAACATTTGGCCTTGTAGTTTCAAAGGAGAAGATTTCTTGAAAATCCACACATTTATGAATTCTGTTTCAATAAAAAAATCAGTAAAAGAAAGTTAAATATTTTGAAAAGTTAAAAAATTTATAGTAATTTATATATTTTTTATACTTACCAATGACCCAGACATAGCTGGTGCTAACTCTTAAAATATAGGGCCAAACACAAATTTTGCCCCCCAATCCCCAAAATTTGCATCTAAAACTAAAGAAAACATGTCCTGAGAGGCCCTCCACACTTCGCCCCTACTGCGCATGCGCAGTGTCAAGGACGTTCCGAAATTGGCGCCATTTATCATTCTAATAACCAGTGCCTGGTAAGCGCTATGTACTCAGCGGGGAGGCAAGAGTTCCCAACTCCTGGGAGGGCCATCCCCGTCTGGGTCATTGGTAAGTATAAAAAATATATACATTACTATAAATTTTTTAACATTTTTATACTGTACCAATGACCCAGACATAGCTGAATAGTAAAAAGGCTGGAGGGCCAAGGACATAGAGCAAAATGGAATACGCTCAATAAAATAAAATAGAGTCATCCCCTGTAGGGAAAAGTAGTAATAGGCCTTACATGTATCTTTCTTATTTATGATAAATTAGAAAGAAACAACACCTTCCAAAAATTGAGCTTCATACATCCATGTACTCTATTAATATCCAATAATCCTTATACTAATAATTTTTAAAGTAAGCCAATAATAAAGTAAGTCTAGAGAATAGAGACTCTTATACTCCTAAAAGTGTGTGAGAATTGCATAATCATGTCCGTTGACATATGCAATATTCAAAAGCTATACTTTAAAAACTAAGACTTGAATGAATTTTATAAACTTAAACTTCTCACTAAACAACCATCCCAATAACAGCTCAGAATTACTAACTCCGGAGGAGGTATCCCCTTGTTTTCATAGTAAAAAACAGGTGACCCAAGGGAACACCCTCCCCCCCCCCCCCTTTTTCTTGCCCTGGGTCAAATAGCCCAGAGCGAAGAGGGCAGCCGAACGGAGACACTGCCGAAACAGACAGCCTACCTAGCTATAGTAGCAACTGTTAAGTGAATGACATTCTGAGCAGTAGATAATAGACCTAACAATAGAGGCCTCCAGAAATGGACTCGATATTTCTGAGATAAAATTCATGAATGGATGGCTGAGCGCAATGAGCAGCCTTCAAAAATCTATAATAGAACACTATTAATGTAAGCCCAAGAAGTAGAAGAACTCTTACTTCATGAGCCGAAATCTTAAGCACAACTGCTAAGCCAATGATATACCATAAGCAGTACGCTAGTTAATAGAATCCATTAACAATAAAATGGAGCGTAACGTCCTTCTACTAGACATCAAAGACAGAAGAAGCTTACGCCCTTGTAATAAACAGATATCTGTTTATAAATACAAAAACTGTACCCGGAAAGAGTAAAGGCCTATGCCCATACGAAGACGGAAGGACCTTAAAATAATAGGTTCCGGATAATAGGAGCCTAACTCTTATGCAACAATCCAACCTAAATAGTAACGGAAGTATTGATTCCGAAACTATGAAAGTGAAAATCATCCATCGATAGTGCATGAAACTCACTGACTCTACAGTAAAAGAGAAACCAACATAATTACTGTCTAAAAGGTCAGAATTTGAAAACTACTGTTTCCAGAGGCTCAAATGATTACTTAGCTAAATAAGAACCTGAAGTTAAAATCCGTATAGGAATTTAATCTAAAGATTCTAAGTCTATTTATCAAAAAGTTACTAACTGACTTAGATAAAGAGACAAAAGACTCAATTGTAAACTATCGTAGAGTGCATAGGTATGAGGTAACATAAACCTATAACCTAAATAACAACAGGCTGCAGTAGATCTTGTGAAACAAGTATACTAAAAAATAGCAAAGAGTAGTATGGAGGGATCAACCATATGAACATAATGATACCTACACCACGACGGAAGAGCCTCCACTTTAGTCGCATAGAATAGCGAAGAAGAGGATCTCCTAAAGTAAGAAATCGCGTCCAAAGCTCGTCCAGTACAGTGCTTACAATGCAATACGGACCACACAACGGAATACATGAAGGTTGCGACCTTGCTGGTTGTGATAAAGATGACACGATTTACCCAGTGAAAAAAGATCCTCACATAGAGGAAGATTTCACGTTAAGATCCACAGTAGACAAGAGAGTAAATTACTCATGATCTCTGTGAAGATAGAGATGCTATCAACAGAAATGTATTGTGGTTGTTTATCTTAGCAATACCTGCTAAAAACAACAGCGCCGGAGGATACACGTATCCTATCATTCTGTCCTATAGATCAATAGAGCGTTAACAGTATTAGCTCAGAGATCTGGACAAGCCAACACATACGTCTGCAATTGATTAGCCAGCTGTGTCATAAATAAAACATCATTGGGCGCTTCCATAGATAGCAAATCTGATTGAATACTTGTTTGTTGAGAGTCCATTCTGACAGCAACAAGCGACCCGTAAGAGAACGGGAGTGCGATAAAACAATCAGACAACCCAGAATATGACGGACCAAAACTGAACTTGGTGTACTATAACCAACAAACGGATTCTTTCCATTAAATTGAATAACGGAAACGAAAGAGTGCCTCCCTGGTTCCGGAGATACGCCACTACTGTCGAATTAAAGGACAGGAATTTGGGCATGCGTTTCTGAATAATGTTCATGCAATGACATAAAGCAAGCCTAAAAAACATTATTCCGCGGAAGTTAACTGATAGCTAAAAGACTGCGGAACCCAAAGACCCTGGCACTTCGAATCCGTAGGGATCAGTATATATCCCAATCTGTTTGACTGGCAACCGTCATAACAGCCACACTCGGGTCCGGCAACTGCGGCGGCACTCTCTGAGTCAACCACCGAATGTTTGCCCCAGTCTGAATCTCTTGTAACACTAGATAGACAAGAGAATGTATAAATCAAGCAATTCATGGATTGCCGGAAAGTTGCCGTCGTAGAGAAGCTCCTCCGAGAACGAAGCGACTCTGAGAGAGTTCTTAACCTACTATCCACGCGTGGATGTAGCTAGGGCTGCCTCACGTCTAACCAACTCCAATCAGCCACTGAAGGGCGGAGTTATACGTGAACAAACTACTGCCCTCAAAAGAAATTACATTGAGAATAATATCCCGTAAATCTTTTCTTGAAGACGTAATGATAACGCCTCAGAAGGCGGATTACGTATAATAAAGCGTCTAAGTTAAGTCTAATATACATAATGTCGTTCCCAACATTGAAATTGGAAAAGACATAAACGGTGAAAAAGAATATATGCAGTCTTTAATCACACCGTCTAGACGCATATGAACTCTCGGTATGCCCTGCTCTGCCAAAATAAACTATATGTAAAAAAAGATAAAATGGCAGAAATGAGCCACGCGGACAAGAAACTAAACTATCATGCTTAGTAGCCGTCTTGTATATATATATAAATATATAGCGTCGAAAAATAAAACACATGTTGTAATGACAATATTGGACTGCGTCGGTAAGACAGGGACAAAGTCCCTGTACCGATCGAAAAATCCGAGTCCAATGACGCTATAAGTCTCTTATCCAAGATCGCAGCAATGAAGTCCGAAAAATAATCACTGGAAGAAATGCCAGAAGATATGAAAGGCATCTTCCGATACTACTAAAGGGAAAACTCGAAATCTTTCGAATCCCTTTCGCCATCCTGTCGGACCCTATAAAGCGTTCGGTCGTCCGTAGCTTGATGCAACCGCGGACCGCACCGACCCAGCGCCGTCGGATAATTCCTGATTCGACCGAGAAACCGTCAATTGCTGGGATGCTGCGAAACAACTGTGCTAACTCGGATAGCACGTCCGTCACTGAGGCCTGAGGAGCAGCGGTCTTACGATGCATTGCCGCAGGAAGCTCCGAGATCGTTACCCCGTGCATACTTCCAATATGCGAGCGAACGGAGTGTATAGGCCTCGTGTCCCTTGGCTACCGGATGGCGCGACCTATTCGCTGTGGAATCACTGAATGCCGAAACTGATCGGATACTCGAGGTCACGTAGCCAATGTGCGGTCGTGTGCCCTGCTGTGAGGATGAGGAAGCATTAAAAACAGTCTCTCGGACTGTCAATATAACGGAGCGTCCCGAGCAACGGACATATGCTCCGAATGTAAAATATCTGAACCACAACATGCGGTCCCCTATGTTGTTGGCTTCCTCCGATCTGTCCTCAATCTGCCGTCACTGGGTGAGTACTAAAGTAATTAAAGTGCTCGCATCACCCAAATCTCCTTCCTAGACCGCAACGGACGAACCCGGCAGCCGAACCATTCGATGAACGTACGCTACACCGGGTGAGCTAGCGAATGTCACTCCGTAAGCGATAGACATATTCCATGAGCACTTATTGCCGCTAACTCTTCATTAACTATGACGACAGAGGCACACTTTTGAAAGACATCTCCATAACTCTTCGAACAAGAAACCAGAAATGCTTGGATAGCAAGCATAAAATAATAATATATATAGCGTCGTTCAATAATTCGAAAGTTTGTGTGACATTATTGGACTATGTCGGAACTGAGGGACGATGTCCCTGAACCGAACCAAAAATTTCTAAGTCCACCGACGCTATCAGTTTCTTATCCGGCATCGCAGCATATGTTGTTCCGAAAGGGAAAGCTTGAAATCCACCGAATCCCTTTCGGTATCCCGTCGGACCGGATGAAACTTTCGGACGTCCGTACCCGCTTCCGCGGAGCGTCCCGACCCAGCATCGTCGGATAAAATATATGCGACAGATTCAGTAGATGCTGGGATGCTGCGATAAACTGTGCTATTAAGGAAAGCACGTCCGTTCCCGAGGCCTGTGCAGTAGCGGACTTACGATGCATTGCCGCTGGAAGCTCCGTGTACGTTGACTCCCGCATACTTCCTATGCGAACGTCCGGAGTCTGCAGGCCTCGAGTCCCCGGCTACCGACCCAGCGCTGTCGGATAATTCTCGATCCGACACCGTTTCTGTCGGCTGCTGGGATGCTGCGATAAGCTGTGCTATGTGCACAAGAATGTCCGGCGTCGAGACCTGCGGAGGCGCAGTCTATCGCTGCTTCGCCGAGGGCAGCTCCGCATCAGATGGCTCCCGCATACTTTTCCTATGCGAACGTCCGGAGTCCATCGGTCTCGAATCCCTGGCTGCCGGATGGTGTGACCTGGTCGCCGAAGAATCCTTGATCGGCGAAGCTGGTAATATATCGGCGGTCACGCAGCCAAGGTGCGGTCGTGTGCGCTGACGAGAAGAGGAAGCCTTAGCAGTCTCAGCGGACTGCCTATACAACGGAGCGTCCCGAGCGACGGACGTATGCTCCGCTAACGACACATTTGTACCACAACATCTGGGGCCAGATGTTGTTGAACGAGAGAGGGGCCTCTCTCGCTTGCCGTCCGGAAGGACCGGAACGAGCTATGAACCGGACTAAAAGGCTTCCTCCGTTCTCCCTCCGATCCGCCGTCACTGGGTGTGCATTAAGTTAATTTTATAGTGCTCGCATCACCCCAAAATTCCTTCTAGACCGCAACGGACGAACCCGGCTGCCGAACCATTCGGTGAATGGACGCTACACCGGGCGGGCTAGCGGACGTCAAAGGCCGTCGAACCTACTAGGGTCCTCTTAGGCAATTGGCGTATTACATGAGCACTTTTCCGCTAGCCCTTCATTAATTGTGACGACGGAGGCACACTGTTGGAAGACATCACAGATACATCACCCTAATCTTGATCGTCTGAAATAGAAATTGATAAAGTAGAGTGACCCTGCGGGGAAAGGACCGGAGTGTCCAAATCCCCAACAACATACCGTGACATACGCTTCCCATATTGTCATCGAAATCATACGATACAGAACCGGAGTTAATGCGAGTACACTGACCACATATAGAATGATAATAAGGTCAGAGGAAGACTTCCTCTTAAAACAATAGATCAATATCCTTTCAATGTGAAAAGAAAACAAGTCCTGGTACTCGCACTAACCCCTGGCAATCAAAATACATAATAATAATATGATCCATTAATATAGAAAAAATAATTGAAATCAAAATATTTTGAAAAAATATTTTTTCAGAACAGCCCAAGTTTCTGAAAAGTAACGTTGAGCCCCAATGGATCCCAAGCCTAAGTGTGGACAAAAATTTTAAAAATATTTTAAACAATTTATTCAACACTTACGAACAATAATAATGTATCTAGTTATGATTGAAATAACATAAAGATATTATTATTTAGAAATCCCCCCCTCACACAGAGGGCTGTTGTAAATGCAAACAATGAGTGTAAAAACACTAAAATAAGACTCCAGGCACCCAGGCCCGAAATCAGTTACCAAAAATACACCATCTGATGCAAAACAGAGACTTCCAGGGAAGAAACTGCAGAACATCAGATGGTAGATGCAGAACACAACGCCTAACCACCCGTAGGTGAAGACGTAAACATGGGGAAAGAACAGAATTCATTCTGTTATTCAGCTAAACTCCCAAGAAATTTTAGTAATAATAATTACAGAAATTATGCCAAAAGCATGGGAGAATAGCAAGGGGGAACTTAAAGGACAGGGAGAGAGGAAAAATACTTGTAAAAACAGTGTAACTAAATAATCAGAATGACAACAAAATGGCTGCTGCCTTGAAAATAGGTAACTTAACATAATTTCATTAAAAAATTTTAAGTTACAGCCCTGATAATATTCTGTCACACATTCTTTTCCTCTCCTCCTTTTCTATCCTCCTTAGAATCACCATTTCACTAATATTTATGTGTCTGGCATCATTTAAACTGAGATTTAAAAGCACAAAGATCAGTCAGATGTTAACTGATGAAGGGCCAAACTTAGAATGATAAATGGCGCCAATTTCGGAACGTCCTTGACACTGCGCATGCGCAGTAGGGGCGAAGTGTGGAGGGCCTCTCAGGACATGTTTTCTTTAGTTTTAGATGCAAATTTTGGGGATTGGGGGGCAAAATTTGTGTTTGGCCCTATATTTTAAGAGTTAGCACCAGCTATGTCTGGGTCATTGGTACAGTATAAAAATTTACAATTTTTTCAGACAGTACTCTCTTTCAAATAGCAATGGATAGGTAAAGGGTTACAGGAAACACATCATTTTATTCAAATAATTTGTCATATCTTAAAAGATATCATAATTGACTGGTCAGCTCTACATGATGCTATACAAAACACCTGTCATCAATCAGTATTCTTGATAAGAAACATGAGAGTAATACTAACATAATTGCATGTATAGCTGCAAACCTGTTTACAGTACAAGTCAAAATAAGTTGTAGGATAACCACTATAAACTATGCATCTTTCTCTTCCTACACTGATAAGACTAGAAGCTGACACCATTTTCTGGAAAGCTCTCACTGATAGCTTTCCAGAAAATGATGTCAGATTCTGATCTTATCAGTGCAGGAGCAGCAGTGTACTTAGTTTATTGTGGTTAAGCTACAACTTATTTTGACTTGTACTGTATACACAATATTTTTGTGGTTTTTCCCCAGTTCTCAGGGGAGAAAACTGGAACCAACCCTTACCAGATTCTCAAAAACAAGTCTTTTGTTGACAGTACCAATCTTCATGCAGACAGGAGAGGCATTGGGTTAAGCATTAGAATATAGCCTCTGGAAGGCACATATTTCCTTCCTCTCATAGACCATTCCTGTCAGGTTTTGGTTCACATTGGCTCAGTAGTTCCAGAGAAGAAGATGAAAATGTGATTTCCCATAGGGTTTCTATGGTAACTATAAGCTGCAATTGTGGCCATGTTTGCAACCCGATCAACATTAAATGAGGACAGTTGGTAGAGGGGGTCCCAGTCATCGAACATGCAAAGTTTCAAAACATTTGGCCCTGTGATTTTAGAGAATATTTTTCAAAATCCACCAACCAGAATCAAAGAATGCCTCTGGCTGCCATGTTTTTCAACACACTGGAACAAAATGAGGATCGTTTGTAGAGGACCTGCCATAGCCTATCCCTGCCAGGTTTGGTTCACGTCGGCCCAGTCGTTCCAGAGAAGTAAAAAATGTGATTTCCCAAAACATTTGGCCTTGCAGTTTCAGAGGAGAAAATTTTTGAAAATCCACCAACCAGAATCAAAGAATGCCTCTGGCAGCCATGTTTTTCTTCCGACGGAACAAAATGAGGATCGTTTGTAGAGGACCCCCCCATAGACCATTCCTGCCAAGTTTGGTTCACACTGGCTCAGCGGTTGCAGAAGAGAGGATGAAAATGTGAAAAGTTTACGGACGACGGATGCCAAGTGATGAAAAAACCTTTTAGCCTTTTAGGACGGAAACCAAATTCAATATGGCCATCATGATGGCCATATTGAATCGGCCAGTTAGACCAAAATCGAAAGGAAGCTTCTTCTAGACACCATAATGGATAACCAAAAACTGAAATTGATTCGAGTCAGTATTCATTAGTTATTGGGCAGAAACTAATTTCAAGATGGCCGCCATAATGACTTGTCCACTGGTGGCCATCTTGGATCAGTTGACTGGTCCGAAATTGAAAGGAAGCTTCCTCTAGACACCGACAATGCATAATTAAAAATGATTCAATCAGCATTCACTAATTATTGGGCGGAAACCAAATTCAATATGGCTGCAATGGCGGCCATACTGAATTGGCTAACTGGACCAAAATTGAAAGGAAGCATTGTCTCGTCATCCACGATTTTCCCCTAAAATTATGATTTGATCAAATAAACAGTTCTTTAATTATTTGACAGAAACCAAAAGTTAACAGACAGATGCCGGCTGGCCGGACATGGTGAAAACGTAATGTCCCAAGAGGTTCTTTGGGAGGGGGGGGGGGGAGGGAGGAGGGAGCTGCAAACCTAATTTGTCCCAACTGACATTACTCAAATCCCAACAGATAAAACATTCCAACTATATCATCAAGGCATGCCTTCTCTGAAGGCATGCCTTGATGATATAGTTAGAATATTTGGCAGTTGGGATTCTGGTCCCAAAACTTTGTGAATAAATATACATGCAGAAGTCATGATGCATGCACTTCCCAAATTCCTATATAGGTGGCACATACCAGATTCAAAATTGGTCATGCTGGGACCGAATTGACCACAGACCCCCATTTGTATGAGGACAACTTCATGTGTGACATAAGCCCAAGTACCAAATCTGATCTCGCAAGAATGTACATGTTTACCAGCATGAGAAATCAGTATCGAAAACTCGAATGCAGACAAAAATGTCCCAACTGGAAGAGTATTGAGGGTGCACCGATACCCCCCCGCCCCCTCCCCCCCCCCCCCCCCCCCATAGTTCCAATTCTGCAGCTAGCTGACTCTCATCTACTTGCTCTTATGTTCTGCATGTAATATGAATCTACTGATAAAATAAAGGTACCCACAGTGTAAAATAAATGGTACTTTTTTCATTTACACAATACTGGGTATCATTACAGTGGACTCTTTCTTGACAGAGCATTTTGCAAATGGGTGTGTCGAGATTTAATAAATGAAATTTTGTGAAATCATGCCTGAATCAAGAAAAACATACAAAAATAGAATCTGAGATTCAGTGTTCTTGCATTTCTTTTTGACAAGTGAGATCCCAGTGTTGTTGGGAAGAAAGCAGACAAACAATTTTGATCAGATTGTGATTCACTCAGAAGTCTCTATCCACTTTTTTATCACAGTACTGTAACTTGGAACGCTGCTAAAATAATTTAAAAAAACATATGTTTTTATCACAAAAATCACAGTGTGAATTCTGCTACTTGGCATTTTAGAAAGTTTGTTTCAGTTCAATCATCAAAAATCAGGCAGAAATGAAAATGCAGCCAAAAATTTGACTGGTTAAAAACAAAACAGTAAACAATCTTTGGGTTTTTTGGCAGAATCTTAATGGCAACATACGCTTTTTTGGTAGAATTTTAATGGCAAGAGACGGACCTGAGAAATTTTATTTTTACTAGCCTTATTTAAAAAATAAATTGTGTACATTGTTATAAAATGTTACATGAAGAGTCAACACTCTTCAGTGGGATATAAAAGACAATACAAAACCTCACTGGACACATTAAAAAATTTCACTCTTCTCCAACATAAAGCAGGGTGTAAGCTGTCATGCACAAATTTGCCAAATACAGGCCAAACTGGAACTGACATCATTGCAACTACAGTGGAGGCCTGTTAACTGAATAGCCACTTTACAACAAAACTATTAAATTAACAGGAGTATTCAATTAACAGGGATTGTGTCACTTTCCTGTATTCTAGAGATAAACTTGGCATTTATTCTATTATATCTTGTTTGTCAGAGCTCCATGAGCTCTGTCAAACAAGATATGATAGATTAAATGCTTGTGTTGAATGTACCGAGGCCAAATAGGTCTATAAATAAAGGAAAATAGGGGTGAGGCAGGGTAATTTCTCGACAGGTTACAAGATTTTTTATTCAATTAACAGGAGTTTACTCTATAACCTATATTCAATTAACAGGTCAAATTTGTACTGGAGGTATGCTAAATGGTTTTATGTTGGGAAGTTATATTCAATTAACAGGGTTATTCAGTTAAGAGATATCCAATTAAGTAGGCTTCACCATACCCCCAATAGAGCAAATGAAAAAATGCCAAATGTCTCAGTACAATCATTCAATCAGCTAATAGAACACAAGAAAGCATATGATTAACACATCTGTTTTAATTTCCTTGAGCACAGTTAGTTACAAAAAAGTATAAATTTTGTTCAGTACTATCATCTCAAAAGTGATATTTTGCTTGATGAGATCATGATTAGATCACAAAACAATAACACACCATGGGTCAAGATTTCATTCATACTAAATTGATAAATGAAGACCAAATCAAGAAAAACAATAAGACAGAACCAAATAAGGTGGAGTACGGAGACTGCAATCAACAACCTGAGTTGGAGTTTTTCCTGTTTTTCACAAGTACCAAAGGCATACAGGAAAAACTCCAGCGAGCGTTGCTGGTTCTTATCATCTGCACTCTATGTGACTTGTGTTCTGAATTTTTATTATATGACTATGTAATTTTACTGCTAAATATCACTACTGTTTGATGATTTTGTCCTGGTCCCCAGAAAATCTACAGCGTGGAATCCGATTCCGTATCACTATAGTATGACCAACTATTTACGGGTACATTCGAATTTGCATAATTAGCTGTTCCAGTTGCAGAGAGTACTTTACTCTGAGCTGGAATGGGTGCGCTTGAACTGGGCCGAGGTTTGTTTACAGTTTCGTCTGCTAGTAACCATTGCTTCTGGCTTTGTAAAAAATAAATAAAATTTCAATTTTTGATTTATAAACGCAATTAAAATGGATTGTGGTGATGATTTGGACACTGAAGTAGGGTTTCTAGGCAATTTTGACTTGCCGATGTTTTTAGTTGAATGTGACCAAGTTACAAAAATAAGTGTAGACGAAAATAGTTCTTTTTTATTTCAATGCAATTTACTCCAAAAAGGTTGTGGGAATTGTTAATGCGAGCATTGGCATGCAATGTCGAACTACAAGTCATATAATAAACCTTTTATCGCTACAGTGAAATGAACTGGGTCGTTGCATCACATCTCGTTGAGGTCAGATCGCCAGATCAAACTCGCTGCCTGCAGCAGCTCGTTTGATCCAGTGATCTGACCTCCTCATCTCAACGTGATACTTTGACCCAGATCACTTCACTGTAGCAATAATATGTATATACAGTGGAGCCCACTTAATTGGATATCTCTTAACTGAATAACCCTGCTAATTGAATATAATTTCCCAACACAAAACCATTTACCATACCTCCAGTACAAATTTGACCTGTTAATTGAATACAGGTTATAGAGTAAAGTTCTGTTAATTGAATAAAAAATTTGTAACCTGTCGAGAAATTACCCTGACTCGCCCCAGTTTTCCTTTGTTTATAGACCAGTTTGGCCTCAGTACATTCAATACAGGCATTTAATCTATTATATCTTGTTTGACAGAGCTCCATGAGCTCTGTCAAACAAGATATAATAGATTAAATGCCAAGTTTATCTCTGGGATACAGGAAAGTGACACAATCCATGTCAACTGAATACTTCTGTTAAATGAATAATTTTCATTGGCAAACTGGCTATTGAATTAACAGGACTCCACTGTACCACAACTAAACCTGTATTAAGTGGATGAAGTTGATATTTTTCAAGAAAAAATATCTCCATTGGCCTTCTGTTTACATTCTTGCTCAACACTGTTTTGCATCAAAGCATTTCATTCATGCCATAACTCCACTCAGAAACTTAAGGACCAATCAGATCTCTTCTTACATGGCGTTCTTACACATGGCAGGATTGTATGCATGGTGCGTCTAGCACATTTTGCAATGTCTGTATAGTATCATCAACATTGAATACACACAGCAAATCATGGTATAAAAACCACATCTCAGAATCAATGTTCTCACATTTCTTTTTAAATGGGTCAGATTCTACAGAAAAGTAGAATTTTGGAAGAAAAGCGGAAAGATAATATCTATAGATCGCGACCCGGATCAAAATTCTCCATCCGCTTTTATGATCAGTGCTGTGCAAACAGTACAAGGGAAAACATCATCATTAAGCTCTTAACCCTTTTACTGCCATGCCCACTTTAGCCATATATGGAGGACCTCTATGTACGCCTGAATGAGAGAAAGTTTAATAAACTTTATGACATATTAGAAACTCTATCATCAGATTAATTGTTGGAAAGGGCTCTCTGAGCCCTTTCCAACAATTAATCCGATGGTGTGTTTAATCTGTGCATACCAGAACGGACAGATAATCATAATAAAATAGGTGACAATAGTTGCTTTTGGCAGCAAAAGTGTAAAAATAAACATGCACAGAGGTGAAAGAACAATTAAGTTAAAAGTCGCAAGACTAAAAATCAACTACCTTGCAGTGAAAAAATATACTATTGAATGATTTACCTGTCAATATATTTCAATCTGCATTGTTCCCCTACGGGAACCTCAGGAAGTGAAGCAGTGCTTGTTTACTAGGGTAAACAAACTCTGTTTTACTGGTAAAATAAGACCCAGTCACCAATGCTTAGTGTGGAGGTCCTCTAAAATGGGCAACATGGTTATAAACAATTGACTAAAATTGACTTTATCTCCATGTTGCAGTCATGATTAGCCATTGTGCAGAAATATGTGACCTAAAACACCAATAAATAATCTGCAGTGTCAATCAATATTACCATTCTCATTGGTTCTACGCTGTTGTTAAAATTGAGATATATCATGTTCGTTGACATGAGTTCCTTGGATAGCTTTATATTTCATATTGTAGTATCGTATTGAGGCAGATAAATCAAAATGTATTAGTTTAACTCTTTGGTCACGGATGTCGTAATATCAAAATTTGAAGCTGCTGATTTTTCCCATAATTCAACAAGGTGCAACACCACCAGCATTCCCGCCGAAGTTGTTTTCTGTCAAGAAACCGTAAAAATTGAAAAATTTGTAAGTCGAAAAAGGCCCATAACTCTAGAAAAAATGATTGGCCAAAACCTGTTACTTGTGAATATCCTTTCCCTCATGATGGTCTATCAGCATACCAAAGATTATGTAAATCCAACCTCCACTGACTGAGACATGAAGGTCCAAAGTTGTTAGGGAGGGATGGATGGACAGACAGACAGATGGATGGTCTGAAGGATGGACGGACGTACATACGATTGATACACTGTGTTGACTGGTCATTGTGGGGTTAAATGAGTACTGTATAAATCCCCTCTGTGGGGTTATTTACTTGTACAAACCAACATTGTGGGGTTTTTTTGTCCAATTACTTAAGAAATTTTAGAAATAACATTGTGGGGTTAAATCCAAAAATATAGATCTAACCACCAAGAGGTGATTACAATTGATTAAAAACCACTTAACGTTGCATTATACTTGCAAATGACCCCACAATGTACCTCTGCTAAGAGCAGATGGACAGTCAGATGGATGGATGGGCAGAACCCATTTCTTTATCCCTCGCAAACTTTGTTTTGGTGGGGGATAGCTAGGAATTTAGCCAATTCAATCTTGTTTGACGGAGCTCACTGAGCTCTGTCAAACAAGACTGAGTTGTGTAAAAGGCCAAGTTCCATTATGAGAAAATATTGCTGACTGAAATTTCGCAATTTTGACATCAAGTACAGAGGTTTAAGTGACAATCTGGTGTTGGCGATTCTCATTTTCTCTCCTATTTTCATGGTACCACTATCCTATACAGAACCAAAGAGTAAATGTTATTAACTTCCTGAGTTTCCGAATACTTTGAAATCTAATTTGTTTTTCTGTACAAAATAAGAAATGATTTGTGTGTTGGGAGTGGGTATGGTCTTGGTGGGGACAGGTGGAATATGCTGGTACCCAACAGACTTGTTAGTAGTATAGATTTGAAGTAACTTGCATATCCACTTCATTGTTCGAGTTGTTCACAATATACTGTTTGTCAAAATATATGGCATTATTACTTTATGAAAGGTGTAAAAAAAAATTGTCATAAAAATGAAGAGGTTGAATATATGTAAACTCAAGCAAGTAAATGTAATGTATATATATGAACTAGTTTTGATTTCATTTCATTTTTTATGTTAAAAAGATTCCAGCCAGCTGTTTAGATTCTTGATCTGTTGTTCAACACTTTTTCGACCAGTTCCTCCAACTGTGTTATACTGATTCACAGAGTTCTCATAATTCCAAACAGCTTCTACATCTGCTTCAAACACTGGGCTGAAAGTACATAAAACAAATTCAGTGTTAAGAAATGGCACCACCTAGTGATGACTGCAAACCAAAGATACTGGAATAAATTTTCTATCGCATTTTTACAGATTGCATATTAGAGCAGTGTGGGTTTTAAATCCATAACTCAGTTTCAGTTCTGAATTTAGTTTTGCTACGCAAATGTTTTTTTGTTTGTTTTTATTTTGTTTTTTCAAACCCTTTACCTAACATGAAAAGCAGACTACACTTCTTCAATAACTATTTTTTTTTTCAATTTTTGTCTCAAAAACATAGGTTATAACCTCTCGTTTCAACGAGCTCGTTCCAATGAGGAGTCATAACCTATGTTTTTGAGACAAAAAATTAAAATATAATCAAAATTAATTGGCGATTTTCGTGAGCAGTGCTGACCAGTTTTGGCTGTTACATTGGGTAAAGGTTTAAATGAATAAAATCAACAAAAATATCTACATTTATAGTATCTTTGGAGTGTTGTTCTCAGAAGGATAAAGTGAGACTGTGTATTTTTAACTGCTGTTACAACTATAGAAGTAATGTTACTAAATTTATAAATGTCAAAACATAACACATGAGAGACATATATAAATGTCACATGACCCATTCCTGAATTAGCTGAATGCGAATGTGACAATTTTTTCCACTATTAGCTAAAAAACAACTCCCCCCCCCCTTTTTTGAAATACTTCCAGGGTTCATACTCTACTCAGAGAAGAAAATCAAAGTCCTTTCTTGGGAATAACTAATTAAGGGCCATAACTCCACTCAGTATAGCCAATTTGAACCGGTTTTGAAACTCAGTTAGGACATTGTTCAGAAAGTCTCACATACCAAATATTGACCAAATCCATTGATATTTGTTGAAGTTATTGTGCTAACAAGAAAGATGATGCCCATCCACTTACCTGACCAAACTACACCCGCCCTCCCGACTCGCACCAACTTCATCAAACTATAGATCAATTGAAAAAACTCAACCAAAAGTTAAAAAATTTATAGTAATTTATATATTTTTTATACTTACCAATGACCCAGACTTAGTTGCTGGTGCTAACTCCACAAAAACCAGGGCCAAACACAAATTTTGCCCCCCAATCCCCAAAATTTGCATCCAAAACAAAAAGAAATCATGTCCTAAAGGACCTCCATAGTACGACTCTACTGCGCATGCGCAGTGACGCAGTCGTCCCGAAATTGGCGCCAAATATCATTCTTACTGGCAGTGCCTGGTCAGCGCTATGTACTCAGCGGGGAGGCAAGAGTTCCCAACTCAGGGAGGGCCATCCCCGTCTGGGTCATTGGTAAGTATAAAAAATATATAAATTACTATAAATTTTTTAACATTTTTATACTGTACCAATGACCCAGACTTAGCTGAATAGTAAACAGGCTGGAGGGCCTAGGACATAGGGGAAAATCCAATAAGCTCAATTATAAAATAAAGAGGTAACCCCTTAAGGAGAAAAGGAGTATTAGGCTTTACATGTATCTTTCTTATTTAATATTTAAATTAGAAAGATACACTACCCTTAATAATTGAGCACAATAACATTCATGTTCTCTATTAACATCCAGTATAACCCTTATACTAATTATTTTTAAAGCAAGCCAATAAATAAAGTAGTCCAGAGAATTGAGACTCTTTATAATCATTTAAAAGTGTCCGAGTATTGTATATTAAAGCCCGTTTGACACTTGACATATACAAATGCTTCACACCGAGCTACACTTTAAAAATAAGACATGAATGAAATTAAACATTAATATTACACTTTAAAACCATCCCGGAAGCGACTCAGAAAAACTGTCTTGGAGGAGGCATTCCCTTGCTTTTCACTATAAAGCAGGTGACCTAAGGGAACACCCGCCCCCCCTTCCCCTTGCCCTGGGTCAAATAGCCCAGAGCGAAGAGGGCAGTCGGACGGAGTCACTGCCGGAACAGAAAGCCTGCATAACTATAGTTGCAACTGTTTAGTGGACGACATTCTGAGCAACAGATAACGGACCTAAACAATGCAGGTCTCCAGAAATGGACTCAATATTTCTGAGATAAAAATTCGGAAATGTGGATGGCTGAGACCAATAAGCAGCCTTCATTAAATCTGTTATAGCAACACTATTAGCATAAGCCCAGGAAGTAGAAAGAGCTCTTACTTCATGAGCAGAAATCTTAAGCACAGACTGCTGAGAAGAAGATAAATCTTCATACGCAGTACGGATAGTTAACTGAATCCATCTAGCAATAGAATGGACTGAAATGTCCTTTCTATTAGGCATCAAAGACAGAAAGAAACGTTTTCGTCCCTTTCTGATGAACTGAGATCTCTGTTTATAGATACGTAGTGCTCTAACAGGACAGAGTAAAGGCCTACGCCCGTCTGAAGACGGAACAGCCTTAATAACAATAGGTTCCGGATATTTATTAGGAGCCTGATTCTTAGCTAAAAAACCCACATTAGTAGTGAAGGTGATAGTGTTCCCAACGCTACGATAATGAGAATCATCCACTGATAGTGCATGAAGTTCACTGACTCTTCTGGCAGAAGAGAAAGCTAAGAGAAAAGCTGTCTTATAAGATAAGAATTTGAAATCTACTGTCCCAAGAGGTTCAAATGGCTTTTCCTTCAATTTAAGGAGAACCCAAGCTAAATTCCACTTAGGAATTAATCTAAGAGTTCTGGGTCTATTTATCGAAAAGTTTCTAACCAATTTCGATAAAGAGACATTAGATCCAATTTGTAAACTATCATGATGTGCATAGGTATCAGATAACATAGATCTATAACCCTTTATAGTAACAGGCTGCAGTTTGATTTCGTCAAACAAGTATACTAGAAAGTTAGCAATGTCTGGTATAGAGGGATCAAATATATCTACAGAATGATCCCTACACCAACGACGGAAAACCTTCCACTTAGCCGCATAGTTTAGCGAAGAGGAGGTCCTCCTACAGTTAGAAATCGCGTCCACTGCTCGTCCTGTAAAGTGCTTGCCATGCAAGAAGGACCGCACAACGGAAAAACGTGAAGGTTGAGACCTTGCGGGTTGTGATGTAGTTGGCGCGATTTCCCCTGCCAAAGAAGATCCTCTCGTGGAGGGAGCTTCCGCGGTAGGTCCCACAACAGACACCTGAGTAGATTTATCCACGGTCTCTGTGGCGACAGAGATGCTACCAACAGAATCTTGCATTGAGATTGTTTTATCTTTAGCAATACTTGTTGAATTAACGGCGCTGGAGGATACGCATATCCTATCATTCCGTCCCATCCCAAGGGATCGACAGAGCGTCTACTGCAAATGCTCTTGGATCCGGACACGGGGACACATACGTTTGCAACTGATTGTTGAGATGTGTCGCAAATAAGTCTATCATTGGCCGTTCCCATTGGTAGCAAATCTGATTGAATACTTGTTTGTTGAGAGTCCACTCCGACGGCAACAAGCGACCCTTTCGTGAAAGGGAGTCTGCTAGCACATTCAGACGACCCGGTATGTGACGGACCGAAAGAAGAACGTGATGTTCCAACGCAAACAGAAGGATTCTTTCCGTTAGATTGAACAACGGAACTGAATGAGTGCCTCCCTGATTCCGTATATACGCCACTACTGTCGTATTGTCGGATAGGATTTGGACATGAGCATCGTGAATAATGTCCATCCAGTGACGTAACGCAAGCCAAATTGACATCATTTCCTTGATGTTTATGTGCTTGCACAGGAATTGCGGATCCCAAAGACCCTGGCATCTCGAATCCATTGGGATTAATGATGCACCCCAACCTGTTTGACTGGCATCCGTCATAATGGTAAAACTCGGATCCGGCAACTGCAGCGGAACTCCTTGAGTTAACCACTGAATGTTTGCCCAAGTCCGAATCTCTTGTTTCACTTGATCTGACAAGAGAACGTCTACATCGAGCGAATGAATTTTCACACTCCAATTCTGAGTCAGGAAAATTTGAAGAGGCCGTGTGCGTAGCCGTCCCATCGGAATGAGATCCGCGGCGGCTCCGCACAGACCTATCAGTCTCATAAATTCTCTCGCCGTGACTTTGTCTGTATTCAGACAATAGCGAGCGTAACAACTGACTAATTTCGCTCTGGTTAACGGCAGACGAACGAGATTGTTGTGCGTCTCGAAGCTCATTCCCAGATGAGTGAATGACTTGGACGGCACCAGATCCGACTTCTCCTCGTTTACTATGAAACCGAGACGTCGGAGCAATAGAAGAAGATTCTGAACATCGTTCTGAAGCGTTAACTCGTTGCCGTACCTCTGAAGAATGTCGTCCAGGTAGGCCGACGTTACCGCAGACGAATGAGCTCGGAAGTAGATCATTACCGAGTTCATTACCCGAGTGAAAGCCCAGGGTGCTAGATTCAATCCGAAGCACATGGCCCGGAACTGATACACCACTCCTAGGACTGCGAAGCGTAGATACTTTCGGAATGTCGGATGTACCATGACGTGAAAGTACGCATCTTTGAGATCTATGCTCGTTGCATAATCGTTCACCCGAATACTCGCTCTGACCGATCGGATCGTCTCCATATAAAACTTCGGAGCGACGATCAGCTTGTTTATCCAGCTCAAATCTATAACTGGACGGAACGAGCCGTCTGGTTTCGGAACCAGAAACAGATGGCTGTAGAATCCCAGCGATTCCTGGTTTTCTACGACCTCTACCGCGTTCTTCATTAAAAGAGACTGCACCTCTGATAGCAGAGCGTCTCTTTTCTGAGGATTTGACAGAAGATGAGTCCATTTTGGACTTCGAGTTAATGGAGGCTTTCGTTTGAAGGATATCTTTAGACCTT
Organism: Pictodentalium vernedei; assembly: GCA_031216915.1. Classification (NCBI taxonomy): domain Eukaryota; kingdom Metazoa; phylum Mollusca; class Scaphopoda; order Dentaliida; family Dentaliidae; genus Pictodentalium; species Pictodentalium vernedei. Next base: position 263,830,271 of record CM062294.1, read on the forward strand.
CCGAAGTCACTCCTCTCACCCACGGGTCGTCCGTAATCGACGCCCACTCTTGAGAAAAACTCGACAACCTTCCGCCAACCGGAACGCGATAGAGGTTTAAGCCATCACCTCCTGGATCTGCGAGGCCTGCGGTAGGAGAAACCACGTCTTCCACGACCCGCACCTCGCCTCGTCGACCTCGGGGCGTCCGACCGATTGTCCCGGCCTGAAGGACGTCCCGAACGAGAGTCACTATCCTGACGGTCTCTCGAATAAGAGCTAGAGGACGCACCGGAACCTCTATAGGAACCTCTCTTGGGCGGATAAGACCCAGAAGTGCCCGCCTTATTCGTGTCTGCTGTATCCGACCTTTTAGGAGCGGATCTAAACAACAGAGAATCACTAGCTTTCTTTTTAATATTATCATAAATAGCGGAAAGCTTGCCGTCAAAGAGAAGATCTCCTGAGACCGAAGCGACTCTAAGAGAGTTCTTCACCTTAGAATCCACTAGTGTGGATGTAGCTAGGGCTGCGTCACGTCTAACCAACTCCAGATTTGCCACTGAAAGGGCGGAGTTACACGTGGAATAAGCTACTGCCCTTGAAAGAAGTCTTAAGGAGGATTGTATATCCTGAAACTCTTCCCCTTGAAGACGCAGTGATAACGCCTTAGTAAGGTGATCTGCGTAAGATAAGGCATCTAAATTGGCTCTGTTAGACGCAATAGCTGTTTCCAACACTGCGGTTGGAATAGAAGCTGACGACGGTAATGATAGCTCTAAGTCTTCCGCCTCGTCGTCCATACGCAGAGGAACTCTCGGTATACCCTGACCTGCCGTGTCGAATTTATTCCTTGCATTAATGAAAGGCAGGTTGAGAGTATTTGCGGACAAGAAACTTGCTTTCCCCGTCCTGGAAGCAAGTTTAAAAATAGCGTCGTTCAATAATTCAAATGTTCTTGCAACATTATTGGACTGCGACGGAAACTCGGGAGCGATGTCCCTGAACCGCTCGAAAAAATCAGAGTCCAATGACGCTATAATTCTCCTGTCCGGAAGCGCAGCAGTCTGGCCCGACGGAACAACTTGAGGAAGAAAGTGCCGGATGAAGTCCACGGCAGCTTTGTGTTGTTCCGAAAGGGATAGCTCCAATTCATCCGTATCCCTTTCACCATCCGGTCGGACCTCCCCATGTTCCCGGTCGTCCGCCCCCGATGCTTCGGCGGAGCGTACCGACCCAGCGCCGTCGGATAATTCTCGATCCGACACCGTTTCTGTCGGCTGCTGGGATGCTGCGATAAGCTGTGCTATCTGCACTAGAATGTCCGACGTCGAGACCTGCGGAGGAGCGGTCTTTCGCTGCTTCGCCGAGGGCAGCTCCGCATCAGATGGCTCCCGCATACTTTTCCTATGCGAACGTCCGGAGTCCATCGGTCTCGAATCCCTGGCTGCCGGATGGTGTGACCTGGTCGCCGAAGAATCCTTCATCGGTGAAGCTGGCAAAATATCGGAGGTCACGCAGCCAAGGTGCGGTCGTGTGCGCCGACGAGAAGAGGAAGCCTTAACAGTCTCTGCGGACTGCTTATACAACGGAGCGTCCCGAGCGACGGACGTATGCTCCGCTAAAGACACATTTTGTACCACAACATCTGGTCCCAGATGTTGTTGTACGAGAGAGGGGCCTCTCTCGCTCGCGGCCCGGCTGGACCTGGACGAGCTAGGAACCGGACTAAAAGGCTTCCTCCGTTCTCGTTCACTATCCGCCGTCACTGGGTGTGCATCTATTATTTTTATAGTGCTCGCATCACCCAAAATTTCCTCTTGGACCGCATCGGACGAACCCGGCTGCCGAACCATTCGGTGAATGGACGCTACACCGGGCGAGCTAGCGGACAACATTTGTCTAATCTCCATGAGCACTTTTGCCGCTAGCTCTGTATTTATTTGTGACGACGGACGCACACTTGAAGAAGATAACATGGAAACATCACCCTGTTCTGGTTCCTCTGAAATAGAAACTGAGAGAGTAGAGTGACCTTGTGGAGAAAGAGCCGGCATCGCTCTTTCTCCAGAAACAACATATCGTGACACACGTTTCCAATGTTTCTCATCCCAATGTTCACATACAGGACAGGGATTAATGCGAGAACACTGACTACAATTAATACAATGATCATGAAAGTCAGAGGAAGATTTCTTCCTATTACAATTTGAACAACGTCCCTTCATTGTGAAAGAACAACAATAAGTCCTAGTTACTCGCAAAAACCCCTGACACAAAGATACATAAAAACATGATCCATTAATAAATGAAAAAACAATTGCAAAACAAAATAATTTTGAAAAAATATTTTTTCAGAGAAGCCCAAGTTGCTGAAAAGTAACGTTGAGCCCCGATGGATCCGATGGCAAAGTGTGGTCAAAAATTTTAAAATTATATAAAATAATTAATGAGACACTTTCGGATAATATAAATGTATCTTATAATGAGATAAACTACCACAAAGGCAAACAGCCCCCCTCAAAAAAGGCTGTTGCCAATGAAAACAAACAGTGTAAACACAGTAGAAAACATGACTCCAGGCACTGAAAAAACTGGCCCAGAATCAGTCATCAATTACACTCTATCTGATGCAAAACAGAGACTCCCAGGGGAGAATCTGCAGAACATCAGATGGAAGATGCAGAACACAAACGTTATACACCCATGGGTGAAAACGTAACTATGGGGAAAATAACAGAAAACATTCTGTAACCAAGCAACTCTCCCAGGGAATTTTAGAAATGAAACTTCTCAAAAATATGCCAAAAGCATGGGAGAATTGCAAGGGGGGGGACTTTAGAAGGCTAGGGGAGAGGAAACACTGAATAAGCAGTGCAACAATTAGCAAGAATGACAACAAGAGGCCCATGCCTCGAAAATAGGCAACTTAACATAATTTCAACAAAAAATTTTAAGTACAGCCCTGATTATTTTTTGCCACTTCTTTTTTCCTCTCCTCCTTCTATCCTCCTTAGAATCACATTTTCTCCAAGAATTACGTGTCTGGCATCCTTTAAACTGAGATTTACAAGCACAAAGATCAGTGAGATGTTGACTGATGAAGGGCCAAACAGAGAATGATATTTGGCGCCAATTTCGGGACGACTGCGTCACTGCGCATGCGCAGTAGAGTCGTACTATGGAGGTCCTTTAGGACATGATTTCTTTTTGTTTTGGATGCAAATTTTGGGGATTGGGGGGCAAAATTTGTGTTTGGCCCTGGTTTTTGTGGAGTTAGCACCAGCAACTAAGTCTGGGTCATTGGTACAGTATAAAAATATACATTTCACGCAACAAATACTTACAAATGCCACAGCTTGTAAGGACACAAGTACACATGACATGTGAGGGCACAGTGGCACCGTGTACTAAGGCATACTGCACAGGATTAGTACACTTGCCTCTAACCGCTCCTAACTCTGCATGTGCTAGATTAATATGTTGGAGCGTCTGACAGTTACCCGCCACTGTTGAGTGATTCTCTCTGGGTCTGAAATGAAGTGGTCCTGGTTGTTGAAAGTGTCAATAAACCCCAATAAACAAGCAAACAATTTCACATAACAAACTAAAATGAGCAAAGACTCACCCAAATACATGTTTTCCAAGAAAGTCAAATTTTCAAGCACATTCAAGGAAGGGTCTCTAGAATTTCATTTTTAAAATACAAGCACTTTCAAGTATGCTGAAGGACCCATATAAATCATGCAATAAACATTTCTGCATATCAATGTATAGCCTCAATCTTTTTGTCCAGTGTATTTACATGCTTATGCCAATGAGCTTAATCTTCCACATACTGATGTCAAAATGTCAAAATTTAACCTGAAAATTTCTTCATTAGGCTGCACTAAAAAAATTCTAAGATTTTCATCCCCCGCCCACCCCTATTTTTTCAACTCATCCCAATTTTTTTTATTAGCATTTTAAATTTTTTTGTCATACTGTCTCCTTTTAGGATAACCACTAGAAAATTACTCTTATAATAATTTCGCCTTTGTTGAAAATTCCAACCATTGACATCATTTCTTGGGAAGCTTTCTTTGAAAGCTTCCCAAAACATGATGTTAAGTGTTGGAATTATTAACTGAGTGAACTGTGATCAAGACTTTCTTCTGGGTATTTATTACCGAAGTACCTTTTGGAGCCATGCATGGAGTCTTATTTTCAAATTTTATTCCCATTTAGCTGAGTAATCTCTTGTTATAGCTTTCAGACCCATACGCCCACCCCATGCCCCCAATCCACCAGTTCCTAGAACTGTTGTAGGTTATCCAGTCTCTGGGCAAAATAAGAAATAAAATTCACCCGTCTGCCGCAGTTTGAAAAAAAGGCTTGGATGAAAATCTACCCTGCAGGAACCCTGGGGAAGTGAGGCAGTGCTTGTTTACTGTTGTAAACAAGCACCATTTTACTGGTAATATAGGACCTAGTCACTAATGCTTGGGGTGCAAATCCTCTAACATAGGCAACATGGGGCATAAACAATTGACTGACCTCGACTTTATATCCATGTTGGGGTCACGATTAGCCATTGTGCAGAAGTATGTGACCTTAAACAACAATAAATAAATAATAAATCATGAAAATATAGGAATTTTTTTATTGTGGCCTTATGTAACTAGTACTTTAACCAATTCAACCTTGTTTGACAAGAGCTCATGCAGTCATGATCAATGCAGAAAGTGACTAACAAATGTACAAATGCCATATACTGTACATTACCTAACTGTCTTGAGTTGATCCAGACTGAGTTTTGAGAGTAAACATGACTCCTTCTCAGCTAATGCCACACATCCTCCAGATAATTTGTGAGCTTCCCTGAATGGAACCTGCAAAACGAATGAAGTAATTCAGCATTATATTTTAGGTAATTCAAGAGTTCAGGTGAACTTTTTTCCATAGAGCATACACATATATAAAAAGGTTAAACCTTTACTAGGGCTGCACAATTTTCTAAACTGAATACCAGTATCAGTATTAAAAAAATGACGACGGTATACCAGTATATTGAAAGACTGTTCAGATATCCGAACACATGTACCACAACTGGGACTTGAGCCATCACACTGGAACGAATTAGCATGCCTTGATGATGCAGTTCGAATAACCCTTTACCCAACACAGACAATATCAAAATTTATTAATTTAAATATTAGTTTATCAAATTTTCCCAAACATTTCAACAAAACAATATCATGTGACACCTCACTGGAATGAGCTAGACAAGCACATTCCAATGAGAGGTCACATGATATTGTTTCGCTGAATTTTTTTGAAAAATATTTTTTAATCTGTTCAGATTGTATATTACGCGGGCAGATGTATGTACACACGGGATCTCGTGAATGGATGTGGCAACATTGATTGACATTTTTCAAGAGACTTGAATACACTTTTCTAGTAATTAGCACTCAAACATGCATTCAGATTTTGACCCCCAAAAAATTAGACCACACCTCTGCAATACAATAAATCATGTTTTTGTTATCTTTTCATTTATTGTTGGAAGTTGAAACAAGAGGCCCCAGGGGGCCTGGGGGCGCTCACCTGACATGGTAGTCTAAATTTCAAACCAGGGACTTGGATAAGCTGCATACGCCCCTCCAAAGAAAAGCATATAACAACTAGATAAGCGATTGTGCCCACACAAAACACAGGATTTTCCTTCTATTTTCAGTTCCTGCAATTTTACGTCCCAAAATTGAGATAAACGCATAAAAAACAGACTTTTTTCCCCAAACAAAATATTTTCAGCCTACATTTTTTTTTCTTCTTAAAACACATAAAAACTAAAAAACTAATTTTCTGGATTTTGGTCCCACCCGGACCCCAAATTTTCAGTGTAAAAAAAAAATTTTTTTTTGTCTTAAAATTGACCGAAACGCATAAAAAACAAAAAAAAAATTCCTGATTTTGGTCCAAAATTTTCGAAGTCCCACCTAAGTCCCACCCGGACCCCAAATCTTCAGTGTAAAAAAAAAAATTTTTTTTTGTCTTAAAATTGACCAAAACGCATAAAAAACAAACAAAAATTTCCGGATTTTGGTCCAAAATTTTCTAAATCCCACCCGGACCCCAAATTTTCAATGTAAACAATTTTTTTTTTATCTTAAAATTGACCGAAACGCATAAAAAACAAAAAAAAATTTCTGGATTTTGGTCCAAAATTTCTAAGTCCGGAACGGGGCCCCAAATTTTCAGCCTAAATATGAACCCAGGGACTTGGCTTGAACAAACTTGAATCTCACCCCCATAAGGATGCTGCATACCAAATATCAAAAGATTCTTATTGGTAGATCTGATGAAGATTTTTAAAGAGTATTCCTCATACTGCACTAATTTAAACATTTGGGCTCCCATAGAGAGCCCAAATATGGACCCAGGCAATTGATTTCAATAAGCATGTGAAACAATCTTCCAAAGATGTTAAATGTGAAATTTGAAAGCTTTTGGAGCAGTGGTTTGGGAGAAAAGTAGTCTTACAGGTTTTTCCCATTACCCACAGTGTTAAAAAATGCTGACTCAGCACTTTTTCAAAGTCCCCCCAAAAGTACCCCATGATAAAACCGATGGCAATTTTTTTGGACCATTCCATTCTGTTGGTCCTAAGGAAGCTTCACACCAAATAAGAATTCTCAGTGCCATGTAGTTTTGGAGATATGGGCGTTTTAATTTTTTTCTATTTTTAGCTCCTGCGGTTCCCATGGGGCGACAGGAAAAAAATTGGGTCATAAATTAAGTACTTATGACCCAATAAGCCCTTTTATCAAATTTGGTTCAAATCTGCCTCTCGGTTTGGAAAATAGAAATTTTGGGACTGGCAAAAATTCTTGCCCCTCCCATAACGAAGGCAAATAATGCCCGACAAACTTCTCTTGAACAAACTTGATTCTAAACCTCAAAAGGACTCTGTATACCACATATCAAGTGTCTGCTGCTGGTGGTTCATTAGAAGACGATTTTCAAAAAATTTGGCCATTTTTCCACATACCTCTGCTCATTATGAACCGAAACCTAATCTGGATAAAAATCAAAATGCCCCATATAACCACTACTTACATGAAATTTAATTAAAATGTGGCCAGTGGTTTAGGAGAATAAGGCTCAAACACCACCTTCATGCAGGACGATGGATGGATGGACAGACGGACAGATGAAGAGTGATAAGAAAAGCTCACCCTGACACCATGAAACCAGTGTTTCCTCATCAAATGAACCACTAACATAAGCAGAACAATCACATACTCAGGGTTGAACAAAAAACTGTTACCACATGTGTGTTGAGAAAAATAAGCACCACAAACAGTTTGCTTTTTCTATGATATGGATTCATCAAGTAATAAAAATAAGTATAACATCAAAGTTAGTTTCTTGTTTTTTTTAATCCCCAAATTATTGTAAAACCTGAATACTACCTCAAATCAACAAACAGTTCAGTTTGCAATCTTGGATAGATTTATAGTAAAATACAAGACAGCAGAGGAAGCAAGACCAAATGTGAAATTAAGCCAACAGAAGCCAGTGGTAAAAAGATCTGTTGAAAAAGAATGAAAGTGTCAATGACACTGTAGCTCAACTTGACAAACTTGAACTTGGTAAGTTAAATGAAATGGCAAAATTGAAGATCATTGGTACCAATGTCATTTTTTTTGCCAGTGACAACATTTTTTGACAGAAACCGAAGAAAATCAATAGCTCCCATCTAGAGGCCTCCCCAAACAAGCATGCCAGGTTTCAAAGCAATCCGATCATAAATGTGCCCTGTAGGGTGTACAAAAGGGAAATATTGTGGTCTGACTAGACTAAATTCTAAGAACGTTGGCCGTGGCAACATTTTTTGATGGAAATGGAAGAAAATCAATAGCTCCCATCTAGAGTTACCCTAAATAAGCATACCAGGTTTCAAAGCAATCTAATCATAAATGTGCCCTGTAGGGTGAGCCAAAGGGAAATATTGTGGTCTGACTAAACTAAGTTCTAAGAATGTTGGCTGCAGCAACATTTTTTGATGGAAATTGAAGATGAAAGTGTCAATGACACTGTAGCTCAACTTGACAAACTTGAACTTGGTAAGTTATAAATGAAATGGCAAAATTGAAGATCATTGGTACCAATGTCATTTTTTTTGCCAGTGGCGACATTTTTTGACAGAAACCGAAGAAAATCGATAGCTCCCATCTAGAGGCCTCCCCAAACAAGCATGCCAGGTTTCAAAGCAATCCGATCATAAATGTGCCCTGTAGGGTGTACAAAAGGGAAATATTGTGGTCTGACTAGACTAAATTCTAAGAATGTTGGCCGTGGCAACATTTTTTGATGGAAATGGAAGAAAATCGATAGCTCCCATCTAGAGGTCACTGTAATTAAGCATACCAGGTTTCAAAGCAATCTAATCATAAATGTGTCCTGTAGGGTGAGCCAAAGGGAAATATTGTGGTCTGACTAAACTAAGTTCTAAGAATGTTGGCTGCGGCAACATTTTTGGATGGAAATTGAAGAAAATTGATAGCTCCCATCTAGAGGTCTCCCCAAACAAGCATACCAGGTTTCAAAGCAATCAAATCATAAATGTGCCCTGTAGGGTGTGCCAAAGGGAAATATTGTAGTCTGACTAAACTAAGTTCTAAGAACGTTGGCCGCGGCAACATTTTTTGAGAGAAATTGAAGAAAATTGATAGCTCCCATCTAGAGGTAACCCCAAACAAGCATACCAGGTTTCAAAGCAATCCGATCATGAATGGGCCCTGTAGGGTGTGCCAAAGGGAAATATTGAGGTCTGACTAAACTAAGTTCTACGAACGTTGGCCGTGGCAACATTTTTTGCTGGAAATTGAAGATAATTGATAGCTCCCATCTAGAGGTCACCCTAAATAAGCATACCAGGTTTCAAAGCAATCAAATCATAAATGTGCCCTGTAGGGTGTGCTAAAGGGAAATATTGTGGTTTGACTAAACTAAGTTCTAAGAACGTTGGCCGCGGCAACATTTTTTGACGGAAATTGAAGAAAATTGATAGCTCCCATCTAGAGGTCATCCCAAACAAGCATGCCAGGTTTCAAAGCAATCCGATCATAAATGTACCCTGTAGGGTGTGCCAAAGGGAAATATTGAGTCTTCTGACTAAACTAAGTTCTAAGAACGTTGGCCGCGGCAACATTTTTTGACAGAAATTGAAGAAAATCGATAGCTACCATCTAGAGGTCTCCCCAAACAAGCATACCAGGTTTCAAAGCAATCAAATCATAAATGTGCCCTGTAGGGTGTGCCAAAGGGAAATATTGTGGTTTGACTAAACTAAGTTCTAAGAACATTGGCCGCGGCAACATTTTTTGACGGAAATTGAAGATAATCGATAGCTCCCATCTAGAGGTCACCCTAAATAAGCATACCAAGTTTCAAAGCAATCAAATCATAAATGTGCCCTGTAGGGTGTGCCAAAGGGAAATATTGTGGTTTGACTAAACTAAGTTCTAAGAACATTGGCCGCGGCAACATTTTTTGACGGAAATTGAAGAAAATCGATAGCTCCCATCTAGAGGTCACCCCAAACAAGCATACCAAGTTTCAAAGTAATCTGATCATAAATGCGACCTGTGAGGTGTGCCAAAGGAAATTGTGGACGTACGTACTAACGTACTAACGTACGTACGTACGTACATACGTACGCCGACGGACGAGAAGTGATGGCAATAGCTCAGCTTGACTTTGTCAAGTTGAGCTAAAAATCGATAGCTCCCATCTAGAGATCACCCCAAACAAGCATGCCAGGTTTCAAAGCAATCCGATCATAAATGTGCCCTGTAGGGTGTGCCAAAGGGGAAATATTGAGTCTTCTGACTAAACTAAGTTCTAAGAACGTTGGCCGCGGCAACATTTTTTGACGGAAATTGACGAAAGTTAAAAAATTTATTAATTTGTATATTTTTTATATTTACCAATGACCCAGACATAGCTGGTGCTAACTCTTAAAATATAGGGCCAAACACAAATTTTGCCCCCCAATCCCCAAAATTTGCATCTAAAACCAAAGAAAACATGTCCTGAATGGCCCTCCACACTTCACCTCTACTGCGCATGCGCAGTGTCAAGGATGTTCCAAAACTGGCGCCATTAATCATTCTTATAACCAGTGCCTGGTAAGCGCTATGTACTCAGCGGGGAGGTATGAGTTCCCAACTCCTGGGAGGGCCATCCCCATCTGGGTCATTGGTAAGTATAAAAAATATACAAATTACTATAAATTTTTTAACATTTTTATACTGTACCAATGACCCAGACATAGCTGAATAGTAAAAAGGCTGGAGGGCCAAGGACATAGAGCAAGTTGGAATACGCTCAATATATAAAATAGAGTCATCCCCTCTAGGGTAAAAGAAGTATTAGGCCTTACATGTATCTTTCATATTTATGATAAATTAGAAAGATACAACACCTTCCAAAATTGAGCATCATACATCCATGTACTCTATTAATATCTAGTATAATCCTTATACTAATAATTTTTAAAGTAAGCCAATAAATAAAGTAAGTCTAGAGAATAGAGACTCTTTATACTTCTTAAAAGTGTCTGAGGATTGTATAATAACGTCCGTTGACACGTGCTATATTCAAAAGCTATACTTTAAAAACTAAGACCTGAATGAATTTTTAAAACATAAACTTCTCACTAAAAAGCCATCCCAATAACAGCTCAGAATTACTAACTCCGGAGGAGGTATCCCCTTGTTTTCATAGTAAAACAGGAGACCCAAGGGAACACCCCCCCCCCCCCCCCCCTTTTTCTTGCCCTGGGTCAAATAGCCCAGAGCGAAGAGGGCAGCAGAACGGAGTCACTGCCGAAACAGACAGCCTACCTAGCTATAGTAGCAACTGTTAAGTGAATGACATTCTGAGCAGTAGATAATAGACCTAACAATAGAGGCCTCCAGAAATGGACTCGGTATTTCTGAGATAAAAATTCATGAATGTGGATGGCTGAGTGCAATGAGCAGCCTTCAAAAATCTATAATAGCGACACTATTAATGTAAGCCCAAGATGTAGAAGAACTCTTACTTCATGAGACGAAATCTCAAGCACAACTGCTGAGTCAATAATATACCATAAGCAGTATCGATAGTTAATTGAATCCATTAGCAATAGAATGGAGCGTAACGTCCTTCTATTAGGCATCAAAGACAGAAGAAGCTTACGCCCGTAGTAATAAACAGATATCTGTTTATAAATACGTAAACTCTAACCAGACAGAGTAAAGGCCTATGCCCGTACGAAGACGGAAGGACCTTAATAACAATAGGTTCCGGATATTTATTAGGAGCCTGACTCTTATGCAAAAATCCAACCTAAATAATAAAGGAAGTAGTGATTCCGAAACTACGAAAGTGAGAATCATCCACCGATAGTGCATGAAGCTCACTGACTCTTCAGTAAAAGAGAAGCCAACAGAATTACTGTCTAAAAGGTCAGAATTTGAAAACTACTGTTTCCAGAGGCTCAAATGATTACTTAGCTAAATAAGAACCGAAGTTAAATTCCGTATAGAAATTTAATCTAATGATTCTAAGTCTATTTATCGAAAAGTTACTAACTGACTTAGATAAAGAGACATAAGACTCAATTGTAAACTATCATAGAGTGCATAGGTATGAGATAATATAAACCTATAACCCTAATAGTAACAGGCTGCAGTAGATCTTGTCAAACAAGTATACTAGAAAGTTGCAATGACTAATATGGAGGGATCAACAATATCAACATAGTGATCCCTACACCAACGACGGAAGAGCCTCCACTTTAGCCGCATAGTATAGCGAAGAAGAGGTTCTCCTACAGTAAGAAATCGCGTCCAAAGCTCGTCCAGTACAATGCTTACAATGCAATAAGGACCACACAACGGAATACGTGAAGGTTGAGACCTTGCGGGTTGTGATGAAGATGACACGATTTTTCCCAGCGAAAAAAGATCCCCTCATGGAGGAAGTTTTCGCGTTAAGTCCCACAGTAGACCTCAGAGTAAATTTACCCACGGTCTCTGTGAAGACAGAGATGCTATCAACAGAAATGTATTGTGGTTGTTTATCTTAGCAATACTTGCTGAAACAACAGCGCAGGAGGATACGCATATCCTATCATTCCGTCCTATTAGATCAATAGAGCTTTAACAACATAAGCTCAGAGATCCGGACATGTAAACACATACGTCTGCAATTGATTAGCAAGTTGTGTCGTAAATAAATTATCATTGGGCGCTCCCATTGATAGCAAATCTGATTGAATACTTGTTTGTTGAGAGTCCATTCTGATGGCAACAAGTGACCCATAAGTGAAAGGGAGTCCGGTAATACTATCAGACGACCCGGAATATGACGGACTGAAGCAGAACTTGGTGTACTATAACAAACAGAAGGATTCTTTCCATTAAATTCAATAACGGAAACGAATGAGTGCCTCCCTGGTTCCGGAGATACGCCACTACTGTCGTATTATCGGACAGGATTTGGACATGCGTTTCTGAATAATGTTCATCCAATGACATAAAGCAAGCCTAAAAAACATTATTCCGTGGAAGATAAGTGCTTGCCTAGAGACTGCGGAACCCAAAGACCCTGGCACTTCGAATCCGTTGGGATCAATATTGCATCCCAACCTGTTTGACTGGCAACCGTCATAAGTATAAAACTCGGATCCGGCAACTGCAGTGGCACTCTCTGAGTCAACCGCCGAATGTTTGCCCCCGTCTGAATCTCTTGCTACACTAGATAGACAAGAGAACGTGTAAATCGAGCAATTCATGGATTGCTGAAAAGTTGCCGTCGAAGAGAAGCTTCTCCGAGACCGAAGCAACTCTGAGAGAGTTCTTCACCTTACTATCCACGCGCGTGGATGTAGCTAGGGCTGCGTCACGTCTAACCAACTCCAGGTAGCCACTGAAGGGCGGTGTTATACGTGAACAAACAACTGCCCTCAAAAACAAGAGGCCCCACGCGGCCTTAATCGCTCACCTGACAAAGTGACTCTAAGAAGTATTTTAGGTCACCTTCACCATGTCATGCCTCATCAACATTAACTGGTTGAGTGATAGATTTTGTTTGAAGTTCAACATTTGTTACCTAAAATTAGTTTTATTTAAAATCGTTGGTGTGTGGCCTATCTCCAATGATTTTTAATAAAGCAAATTTATCTCTGCAGACAAACTGGTTTAGCATGAAGCACAAACAAGGAATGTGAAGAGATAGCCTTGGACATCTCTCCCCAACTGTGGATATCTTCCATGTGCTACATGTATATATTTGCATGCAAGAAAACAAAAATTTTCACAAATTTTCCAAAATATTAGTTTTTTTTATCATCATTGGAACAAGCTCAAACAGCTTATTCCAATAGGGGTATGGGAAGATCAGGTATATTTTTGAGACAGAAATGTGGATATATAAATAATGGTGTTTTTTTGTGAATGATGCTGGAGAATTTTGCGTAAAGATATGGTAAATGGTTTGTTCTAGATACAGAATGATGCAAAAGTATTTAAATTTGATTAGGCAAGTTGTTCCTATAATGCATTTAAAAATTGAAGTAACTGTTTTTTTGCTGACAAACTTTTAGATGTGTGTGTCTGTGTTTGTGTGTGTGTGTGTGTGTGTGTGTGTGTGTGTGTGTGTGTGTGTGTGTGTGTGTGTGTGTGTGTGTGTGTGTGTGTGTGTGTTTGTGTGTGTGTGTGGGGGGGGGGGGTAAGAGTGTTCTTGCAAACAAAATTTCTGAATAAATGGAAAATTTTATTTTTTGTGTGAAAGACATAGTGCGTGAATGTTGATTGGAACAAGCTTAGAGAGCTCATTTTAATGTGAAGTCATAAAGCTGTGTTTTACGTACGAAATTCTGGAATAACTAAAAAAATTGCTTTTTTGACTCAAAAAGCATGGTGTGCGACCTCTCATTGGAATGAGCTCAAAAAGCTCATTCCAATGGGGTATTTACAAGCGATAAGTACATGTATGTTTAAGAGACAAAAATTAAAATTTGAATAGCGATTTTTGCGAAGAATGCTGACAAGTTTTGGCAGTGATGCTGGTAAAAAGGTAAGATATGCAAAGTGGTTGTTTTTTAGAGGCGACATTTAATTAAGGGGAATTAACCCTTGATTACTGAGGTAACTTCTAAAAGTACTGAAATTTCATGAAGCAATGTGAATAACAGACAACAGTTGCCTAAATCTAAAAATTTCATGAATAACTAAAATTTTTATTCCTTTGTCTCGAAAACATGGCATATGACCTTTGTTGCAATGAGCTGAATGCATGTGTTCCAATGAGGGGTCATAAAATTTGAACGGAGATTTGTGTGAATAATGCATTAGTACTGCTAGATTTGGGTAAACGGTTCACCCTGGATACCACCCCTTCTATAGTAGATCTTTTCTGCAAATTTTGTCTAAGATTCTATCAACTTTACAAATAAATACGTTCATGAATCACAATCAGATCCACCCCACAATGTTGCATACCAAATATCAAAAGATTCTGCCTGCTGGATCTGGAGAAGAAGATTTTTTAAGAAATATGCCTGAAATGCACTAAGTTAAAATTTGGGCTCCTATACGGAGCTCAAATATAAACCCAGGGGGCCGATTTGAACAAACTTGAATCAGATCCACCCCACAATGTTGCTTACCAAATATGAAAAGATTCTGAAGCTGGATCTGGAGAAGAAGATTTTTTAAGAAATTTGCCTGAAATGCACTAAGTTCGAATTCGAGCTTCTATAGTGAGCCCAAATATGAAACTAGGAAGCCAATTTGAACAAACTTGAATCAGATCCACCCCACAATGTTGCATACCAAATATCAAAAGATTCTGCCTGCTGGATCTGGAGAAGAAGATTTTTTAATAAATTTGCCCGAAATGCACTAAGTGCGAATTCGGGCTTCTATATTAAGCCCAAATATGAATCCAGGGGGGCCGATTTGAACAAACTTGAATCAGATCCACCCCGCAATGTTGCTTACCAAATATGAAAAGATTCTGCCTGCTGGATCTGGAGAAGAAGATTTTTTAAGAAATTTGCATGAAATGCACTAAGTTCAAATTCGAGCTTCTATAGTGAGCCCAAATATGAATCTAGGAAGCCGATTTGAACAAACTTGAATCAGATCCACCCCACAATGTTGCATACCAAATATCAAAAGATTCTGCCTGCTGGATCTGGAGAAGAAGATTTTTTAAGAAATTTGCCTAAATGCACTAAGTTCGAAATCGGGCTCCTATACTGAGCCCAAATATGAACCCAGGGGGCCGATTTGAACAAACTTGAATCAGATCCACCCTACAATGTTGCATACCAAATATCAAAAGATTCTGCCTGCTGGATCTGGAGAAGAAGATTTTTTAAGAAATTTGCCTGAAATGCACTAAGTTCGAAATCGGGCTCCTATACTGAGCCCAAATATTAACCCAGGGGGCCGATTTGAACAATCTTGAATCAGATCCACCCCACAATGTTGCTTACCAAATATGAAAAGATTCTGCCTGCTGGATCTGGAGAAGAAAATTTTTTAAGAAATTTGCCTGAAATGCACTAAGTTCGAATTCGGGCTTCTATAGTAAGCCCAAATATGTATCCAGGGGGCCGATTTGAACAAACTTGAATCAGATCTACCCCGCAACGTTGCATACCAAATATCAAAAGATTCTGCCTGCTGGATCTGGAGAAGAAGATTTTTGAAGAAATTTGCCTGAAATGCACTAAATTCGAATTCGAGCTCCTATAGTGAGCCCAAATATGAATCTAGGGAGCCGATTTGAACAAACTTGAATCAGATCCACCCTACAATGTTGCATACCAAATATCAAAAGATTCTGCCTGCTGGATCTGGAGAAGAAGATTTTCAAAGAAATTTGCCTGAAATGCAGTAAGTTCAAATTTGGGCTCCTATACTGAGCCCAAATATAAACCCAGGGGGCTGATTTGAACAAACTTGAATCAGATCCACCCCACAATGTTGCATACCAAATATCAAAAGATTCTGCCTGCTGGATCTGGAGAAGAAGATTTTTTAAGAAATTTGCCTGAAATGCACTAAGTTCGAAATCGGGCTCCTATACTGAGCCCAAATATGAACCCAGGGGGCCGATTTGAACAAACTTGAATCAGATCCACCCTACAATGTTGCATACCAAATATCAAAAGATTCTGCCTGCTGGATCTGGAGAAGAAGATTTTTTAATGTTTTTCCCATTGCCTACAGTGTTAAAAAGTGCTGACTCAGCACTTTTTCAAAGTCCCGAAACTGTACCCTATGATAAAACCGATGGCAATTTTTTTTTACCAATCCTTTCTGTTGGTCCTAAGGAAGCTGCACACCAAATAAAAATTCTCAGTGCCATGCAGTTTTGGAGATATGGGCGTTTTAAATTTTTTCTATTTTTAGCTCCTGCGGTTCCCACGGGGCTACGGGAAAATTTTTTTTGGCATAAATCAAGTACTCATGACCCAATAAGCCCTCACATAAAATTTGGTTCAAATCAGCCTCTCGGTTTGGAAAATAGAAATTTTGGGCGGGGCAAAAAATTTTGCCCCTCTCATAACAACGCCAAGTATAGCTCCACAAACTTCTCTTGAACAAATCTGAGTCTACACCTCAAAAGGAAGCTGCACACCAAATATCAAGTCTCTGCTACTGCTGGTTCATGAGAAGAAGATTTACAAAGATTTTGGTGCCCCTTGGGGGCGTGGCACCACCCAGGAGGAGGGGCAACTTCATTTGAACAAATCTGAATTGGCATTAGGTAATAAACATTTAGCCAACATTTGAATAAAATTGGGCTAGTGGTTTAGGAGGAGAAGTCGATAATGTAAAGTTAACGCCGGACGGACGACGACGGACGACGGACGCCGGACGACGGACGACGGACAGAAAGTGATTAGTAAAGCTCCCCTTGAGCTTCGCTCAGGTGAGCTAAAAATCACATTGAGGATCATATCCCGGAATTCTTTCTCTTGAAGGCGTAATGATAAAGCCTCAGTAAGGTGGATTACGTATGATAAAGCGTCTAAGTTAAGTCTATTAGACATCATTGTCGTTTCCAACATTGTGGTTGGAAAAGACATAGACGGCGAAAAAGATAATTTGCAGTCTTTAACCACGCCGTCTAGACGCATATGAACTCTCGGTATGCCCTGTTCTGCCAAAATAAATTATTCCTATAAATGATAAAAGGCAGAATTGAGCATTGCGGACAAGAAACTAAACTATCATGCTTGGTAGCAAGCTTATATATATATATAGCGTCGATAAATAATACACATGTTCTAATGACATTATTGGACTGTATCGGTAAGTCAGGGACAATGTCCCTGAACCGATCCAAAATTCCGTGTCCAATGACGCTATAAGTCTCTTATCCAACATCGCAGCAATGTAGTCCGAAGGAACAACCACTGGAAGATAATGCCGGAAGAAATGTATGGCAGCTTCCGATGTTCTGAAAGGGAAAACTCAAAATCGTCCGAATCCCTTTCGCCATCCTGTCGGACCCTATAAAGCGTTCGGTCGTCCGAACCTAATGCAACCACGGACCGCACCGACCCAGCGCCGTCGGATAATTCCTGATCCCACCGAGAAACTGACGATAGCTGGGATGCTGCGAAAAACTGTGCTAACTTGGATAGCACGTCCGTCACTGAGGCCTGTGGAGAAGCGGTCTTACGATGCATTGCCGCTGGAAGCTCCGTGATCATTACCCCGTGCATACTACTATTATGCGAGTGAACGGGGTGTATAGGCCTCGTGTCCCTTGGCTACCGGATGGCGTGACCTGTTCGCCGTGGAATCACTGAATGACGAAACTGGTCGGATACTCGAGGTCACGTAGCCAATGTGCGGTCGTGTGCACTGCTGTGAGGATGAGGAAGCATTATCGACAGTCTCTCGGACTGTCAATATAACGGAGCATCCCGAGCGGCGGACATATGCTCCGAATGTAAAATATCTGAACCACAACATGCGGTCCCCTATGTTGTTGGATGAGAGAGAGAGACCTCTCTCACTCACAGCCCAGACGGACCTGGACGAGCCAGGAACCAGACTAACAGGCTTCCTCCGATCTGTCCACAATCCGCCGTCACTGGGTGAGTTCTAAAGTTATTATAGTGCTCGCGCCACCCAAATCTCCTTCCTAGACCGCAACGGACAAACCCGGCAGCCGAACCATTCGATGAATGTACGCTACACCGGGTGAGCTAGCGAATGTCACTCCGTCGATCCTACAAGGGACCTCTTAGGCGATAGACATATTCCATGAGCACTTATTGCCGCTAGCTCTTCATTAACTATGATGACAGAGGCACACTTTTGAAAGACATCTCCGTAACTTTGCGAACAAGAAACCAGAAATGCTTGGTAATAGCAAGCATATAATAATAAATATATAGCATCGTTCAATAATTTGAAAGTTTGTGTGACATTATTGGACTATGTCGGAACTGAGGGACGATGTCCCTGAACCGAACCAAAAATTTCTAAGTCCACCGACGCTATCAGTTTCTTATCCGGCATCGCAGCATTCTGGTCCGACGAAAGAACCTGTAGAAGATCAAGTCAGATGACATACACAACAGCATATGTTGTTCCGAAAGGGAAAGCTCGAAATCCTCCGAATCCCTTTCGGTATCCCGTCGGACCGGATGAAATTTTCGGACGTCCGTACCCGCTTCCGCGGAGCGTCCCGACCCAGCATCGTCGGATAATACATTATGCGACAGATTCAGTTGTTGCTGGGATGCTGCGATAAGCTGTGCTATTTAGGATAGCACGTCCGTCCCCGAGGCCTGTGCAGTAGCGGTCTTACGATGCATTGCCGCCGGAAGCTCCATGTACGTTGACTCCCGCACACATTCCTATGCGAACGTCCAGAGTCTGCAGGCCTCGTGTCCCTGGCTACCGGATGGTATGACCTGGTCGCCGATGATTCTCTGACTGGCGAAGCTGACTGGATATCCGAGGTCACGTAGCCAAGAGCGGTCGTGTGCGCTACCATGAGAATGAGGAAGCCTTATTGACAGTCTCTCCGGACTGACTATATGTCGGAGGATCCCGAGCGGCGGAGGTATGCTCCGAATGCAAAACATTTTGTACCACAACATCTGGGGCCAGATGTTGTTGTACGAGAGAGGGGCCTCTCTCGCTCGCCGTCCGGATGGACCTGAACGAGCTAGGAACCGGACTAAAAGGCCCTCTAATCCGCCGTCACTGGGTGTGCATTTGGTTGATTTATAGTGCTCGCATCACCCCAAAACTCCTTCTAGACCGCAACGGACGAACCCGGCTGCCGAACCATTCGAGGAATGGATGCTACACCGGGCGAGCTAGCGGACGTCAAAGGTCGTCGAACCTACTAGAGTCCTCTTAGGCAATTGGCGTATTTATATGAGCACTTTTCCGCTAGCCCTTCATTAATTGTGACGACGGAGGCACACTGTTGGAAGACATCACGGATACATCACCCTAATCTTGATCGTCTGAAATAGAAATTGATAAAGTAGAGTGACCCTGCGGGGAAAGGACCAGAATGTCCAATTCCCCACTAACATACCGTGACATACGCTTCCCATGTTGTCATCGAAATCATCACATACAGAACAGGAGTTAGTGCGAGTACACTGACTACATATAGAATGATTATAAAAGTAAGAGGAAGACTTCCTCTTATTACAATTGATCAAAATCCTTTCAATGTGAAAAGAAAACAAAGTCCTGGTACTCGCACCAACCCCTGACAATCAAAATACATAATAATATGATCCATTAACATAGAAAAAATAAATGAAATCAAAATATTTTGAAAAAATATTTTTTCAGAACAGCCCAAGTTTCTGAAAAGTAACGTTGAGCCCCAATGGATCCCAAGCCTAAGTGTGGACAAAAATTTTAAAAATATTTTAAACAATTTATGCAACACTTACGAACAATAATAATGTATCTAGTTATGATTAAATTAACATCAAGATATTATTTTCAAGAAATCCCCCCTCACACAGAGGGCAGTTGTAAATGTAAACAATAAGTGTAAAAACACTAAAATAAGACTCCAGGCACCCAGGCCCGAAATCAGTTACCAAAAATACACTATCTGATGCAAAACAGAGACTTCCAGGGAAGAAACTGCAGAACATCAGATGGTAGATGCAGAACACAATGCCTAACCACCCATAGGTGAAGACGTAAACATGGGGAAAAGAACAGAATTCATTGTTATTCAGCTAAAACTCCCAAGAAATTTTAGTAATAATAATTACAGAAAATATGCCAAAAGCATGGGAGAATAGCAAGAGGGGACTTAAAGGAAAGGGAGAGAGGAAAACACTGAAAAATCAGTGTAACTTGATAACAAGAATGACAACAAAATGGCTGCTGCCTCGAAAATAGGTAACTTAACATAATTTCATTAAAAAATTTTAAGTTACAGCCCTGATAAATTTCTGTCACACATTTTTCCTCTCCTCCTTCTATATCCTCCTTAGAATCACCATTTCAGTAATATTTATGTGTCTGGCATCATTTAAACTGAGATTTACAAGCACAAAGATCAGTCAGATGTTAACTGATGAAGGGCCAAACTAAGAATAATTAATGGCGCCAATTTCGGAACGTCCTTGACACTGCGCATGCGCAGTAGAGGTGAAGTGTGGAGGGCCATTCAGGACATGTTTTCTTTGGTTTTAGATGCAAATTTTGGGGATTGGGGGGCAAAATTTGTGTTTGGCCCTATATTTTAAGAGTTAGCACCAGCTATGTCTGGGTCATTGGTACAGTATAAAAATATCGATAGCTCCCATCTAGAGGTCTCCCCAAACAAGCATACCAGGTTTCAAAGCAATCAAATCATAAATGTGCCCTGTAGGGTGTGCCAAAGGGAAATATTGTGGTTTGACTAAACTAAGTTCTAAGAACGTTAGCCGCGGCAACATTTTTTGACAGAAATTGAAGAAAATCAATAGCTCCCATCTAGAGGTCACCCCAAACAAGCATGCCAGGTTTCAAAGCAATCTGATCATAAATGTACCCTGTAGGGTGTGCCAAAGGGAAATATTGAGTCTTCTGACTGAACTAAGTTCTAAGAACATTGGCCGCGGCAACATTTTTTGACAGAAATTGACAAAAATCGATAGCTCCCATCTAGAGGTCTCCCCAAACAAGCATACCAGATTTCAAAGCAATGAAATCATAAATGTGCCCTGTAGGGTGTGCCAAAGGGAAATATTGAGGTCTGACTAAACTAAGTTCTACGAATCTTGGCCGTGGCAACATTTTTTGCCGGAAATTGAAGAAAATCGATAGCTCCCATCTAGAGGTCACCTTAAATAAGCATACCAGGTTTCAAAGCAATCAAATCATAAATGTGCCCTGTAGGGTGTGCCAAAGGGAAATATTGTGGTTTGACTAAACTAAGTTCTAAGAACGTTGGCAACATTTTTTGATGGAAATTGAAGAAAATCGATAGCTCCCATCTAGAGGTAACCCCAAACAAGCATACCAAGTTTCAAAGAAATCTGATCATAAATGCGACCTGTGAGGTGTGCCAAAGGAAATTGTGGATGTACGTACTAACGTACTAACGTACGTACATACATACATATGTACGTATGCCGACGGACGAGAAGTGATGACAATAGCTCAGCTTGACTTTGTCAAGTTGAGCTAAAAATATATCAAGTCGAAGATACCCAAAGTCCTCCCAAAAAGTTGAATAAACCAAGTGAAGAGGAAACTGAGATCACCAATATATCCATTAAAGGAAAGTACAAAAGCTTGCATGTCAAAGAGAAGAAAGCAGTAGTGGATTTGGCAAGACAAGTTGGGATACGGAAAGCAGCATCCAAGCTAATATTTCACCCTGCATCACATTTCAATATTCATTTTTTTGTCTCAAAAACATAGTTATGACACCTCATAAGAACAAGCTCATTGAGCCCATTCCAATGAAGGGGAATAAGCTATGTTTTTGACCCCCCAAAAAGTTAAAAAATTTATAGTAATTTCTATATTTTTTATACTTACCAATGACCCAGACATAGCTGGTGCTAACTCTTAAAATATAGGGCCAAACACAAATTTTGCCCCCCAATCCCCAAAATTTGCATCTAAAACCAAAGAAAACATGTCCTGAAAGGCCCTCCACACTTCACCTCTACTGCGCATGCGCAGTGTCAAGGACGTTCCGAAATTGGCGCCATTAATCATTCTAATAACCAGTGCCTGGTAAGCGCTATGTACTCAGCGGGGAGGCAAGAGTTCCCAACTCCTGGGAGGGCCATCCCCGTCTGGGTCATTGGTAAGTATAAAAAATATATAAATTACTATAAATTTTTTAACATTTTTATACTGTACCAATGACCCAGACATAGCTGAATAGTAAAAAGGCTGGAGGGCCAAGGACGTAGAGCAAAATGGAATACGCTCAATAATATAAAATAGAGTCATCCCCTGTAGGGAAAAAGAAGTAATAGGCCTTACATGTATCTTTCTTATTTATGATAAATTAGAAAGATACAACACCTTCCAAAATTGAGCTTCATACATCCATGTACTCTATTAATATCCAATATAATCCTTATACTAATAATTTTTAAAGTAAGCCAATAAATAAAGTAAGTCTAGAGAATAGAGACTCTTATACTCCTTAAAAGTGTCTGAGGATTGCATAATCATGTCCGTTGACATATGCAATATTCAAAAGCTATACTTTAAAAACTAAGACTTGAATGAATTTTTAAAACATAAACTTCTCACTAAACAACCATCCCAATAACAGCTCAGAATTACTAACTCCGGAGGAGGTATCCTCTTGTTTTCATAGTAAAACAGGTGACCCAAGGGAACACCCTCCCCCCCCCCCCTTTTTCTTGCCCTGGGTCAAATAGCCCAGAGCGAAGAGGGCAGCAGAATGGAGACACTGCCGAAACAGACAGCCTACCTAGCTATAGTAGCAACTGTTAAGTGAATGACATTCTGAGCAGTAGATAATAGACCTAACAATAGAGGCCTCCAGAAATGGACTCGATATTTCTGAGATAAAAATTCATGAATGTGGATGGCTGAGCGCAATGAGCAGCCTTCAAAAATCTATAATAGCGACACTATTAATGTAAGCCCAAGATGTAGAAGAACTCTTACTTCATGAGCCGAAATCTTAAGCACAACTGCTAAGTCAATGATATACCATAAGCAGTACCGATAGTTAATAGAATCCATTAACAATAGAATGGAGCGTAACGTCCTTCTACTAGGCATCAAAGACAGAAGAAGCTTACGCCCATAGTAATAAACAGATATCTGTTTATAAATACATAAACTCTACCCGGAAAGAGTAAAGGCCTATTCCCGTACGAAGACGGAAGGACCTTAATAACAATAGGTTCCGGATATTAGGAGCCTAATTCTTATGCAAAAATCCAACCTAAATAGTAACGGAATAGTGATTCCGAAACTACGAAAGTGAAAATCATCCATCGATAGTGCATGAAACTCACTGACTCTACAGTAAAAGAGAAACCAACAGAATTACTGTCTAAAAGGTCAGAATTTGAAAACTACTGTTTCCAGAGGCTCAAATGATTACTTAGCTAAATAAGAACCGAAGTTAAAATCCATATAGGAATTTAATCTAAAGATTCTAAGTCTATATATCAAAAAGTTACTAACTGACTTAGATAAAGAGACATAAGACTCAATTGTAAACTATCGTAGAGTGCATAGGTATGAGGTAATATAAACCTATAACCTTACTAATAACAGGCTGCAGTAGATCTTGTGAAACAAGTATACTAAAAAATTGCAATGAGTAGTATGGAGGGATCAACAATATGAACATAATGATCCCTACACCAACGACGGAAGAGCCTCCACTTTAGCCGCATAGAATAGCGAAGAAGAGGACCTCCTATAGTAAGAAATCGCGTCCAAAGCTCGTCCAGTACAATGCTTACAATGCAATACGGACCACACAACGGAATACATGAAGGTTGAGACCTTGCGGGTTGTGATAAAGATGACACGATTTACCCAGTGAAAAAAGATCCTCACATTGAGGAAGATTTCACGTTAAGACCCACAGTAGACAAGAGAGTAAATTACCCATGATCTCTGTGAAGATAGAGATGCTATCAACAGAAATGTATTGTGGTTGTTTATCTTAGCAATACCTGCTGAAACAACAGCGCCGGAGGATACGCGTATCCTATCATTCCGTCCTATAGATCAATAGAGCGTTAACAACATTAGCTCAGAGATCTGGACAAGCCAACACATACGTCGGCAATTGATTAGCAAGCTGTGTCGTAAATAAATCATCATTGGGCGCTCACATAGATAGCAAATCTGATTGAATACTTGTTTGTTGAGAGTCCATTCTGACAGCAACAAGCGACCCGTAAGTGAACGGGAGTCCGGTAAAACAATCAGATGACCCGGAATATGACGGACCAAAACAGAACTTGGTGTATTATAACCAACAGACGGATTCTTTCCATTAAATTGAATAACGGAAAAGAAAGAGTGCCTCCCTGGTTCCGGAGATACGCCACTACTGTCGAATTAACGGACAGGATTTGGGCATGCGTTTCTGAATAATGTTCATGCAATGACATAAAGCAAGCCTAAAAAACATTTTTCCGTGGAAGAAAATTGGTTGCTAAGAGACTGCGGAACCCAAAGACCCTGGCACTTCGAATCCGTTGGGATCAGTATTATATCCCAATCTGTTTGACTGGCTACCGTCATAACAGCCACACTCGGGTCCGGCAACTGCGGTGGCACTCTTTGAGTCAACCACCGAATGTTTGCCCCAGTCTGAATCTCTTGTAACACTAGATAGACAAGAGAATGTGTAAATCGAGCAATTCATGGATTGCCGAAAAGTTGCCGTCGAAGAGAAGCTCCTCCGAGAATGAAGCGACTCTGAGAGAGTTCTTAACCTTACTATCCACGCGTATGGATGTAGCTAGGGCTGCGTCACGTCAACCAACTCCAATCAGCCACTGAAGGGCGGAGTTATACGTGAACAAACTACTGCCCTCAAAAGAAATTACATTGAGAATAATATCCCGTAAATCTTTTCTTGAAAACGTAATAACGCCTCCGTAAGGCGGATTACGTATGATAAAGCGTCTAAGTTAAGTCTACTATACATCATGTCGTTTCCAACATTGAAGTTGAAAAAGACATAAACGGCGAAAAAGAATATTTCCAGTCTTTAACCACACCGTCTAGACGCATATGAACTCTCGGTATGCCCTGCTCTGCCAAATAAACTAATCGTATAAATGATAAAACGGCAGAAATGAGCAACGCGGACAAGAAACTAAACTATCATGCTTGGTAGCAGGCTTGTATGCATATATAGCGTCGAAAAATAAAACACATGTTGTAATGACATTATTGGACTGCGTCGGTAAGTCAGGGACAACGTCCCTGCACCGATCGAAAAATCCGAGACCAATGACGCTATAAGTCTCTTATCCAAGATCGCAGCAATGAAGTCCGAAATAACAATCACTGGAAGATAATGCCAGAAGATATGAAAGGCAGCTTCCGATACTACTAAAGGGAAAACTCGAAATCTTTCGAATCCCTTTCGCCATCCTGTCGGACCCTATAAAGCGTTCGGTCGTCCGTACCTGATGCAACCGCGGACCGCACCGACCCAGCGCCGTCGGATAATTCCTGATTCGACCAAGAAACTGTCAATTGCTGGGATGCTGCGAAACAACTGTGCTAACTCGGATAGCACGTCCGTCACTGAGGCCTGAGGAGAAGCGGTCCTACAATGCATTGCCGCTGGAAGCTCCGTGAACGTTACCCCGTGCATACTACCAATATGCGAGCGAACGGAGTGTATAGGCCTCGTGTCCCTTGGCTACCGGATGGCGCGACCTATTCGCCATGGAATCACTGAATGACGAAACTGATCGGATACTCGAGGTCACGTAGCCAATGTGCGGTCGTGTGCCCTGCTGTGAGGATGAGGAAGCATTAAGGACAGTCTCTCAGACTGTCAATATAACGGAGCGTCCCGACCGACAGACATATGCTCCGAATGTAAAATATCTGAACCACAACATGCGGTCCCCTATGTTGTTGGACGAGAGAGGGACCTCTCTCGCTCACAGCCCGGACGGACCTGGACAAGCCAGGAACCGGACTAACAGGCTTCCTCCGATCTGTCCTCAATCTGCCGTCACTGGGTGAGTACTAAAGTAATTAAAGTGCTCGCATCACCCAAATCTCCTTCCTAGACCGCAACGGACGAACCCGGCTGCCGAACCATTCGATGAATGTACGCTACACCGGGTGAGCTAGCGAATGTCACTCCGTAGGTGATAGACATATTCCATGAGCACTTATTGCCGCTAGCTCTTCATTAACTATGACGACAGAGGCACACTTTTGAAAGACATCTCCGTAACTTTGCGAACAAGAAACCAGAAATGCTTGGTTATAGCAAGCATATAATAATAATATATAGCGTCGTTCAATAATTCGAAAGTTTGCGTGACATTATTGGACTATGTCGGAACTGAGGGACGATGTCCCTGAACCGAACAAAAAATTTCTAAGTCCTCCGACGCTATCAGTTTCTTATCCGGCATCGCAGCATTCTGGTCCGACGAAAGAAGCTGTAGAAGACCAAGTCAGATGACATACACAACAGCATATGTTGTTCCTAAAGGGAAAGCTCGAAATCCTCCAAATCCCTTTCGGTATCCCGTCGGACCGGATGAAATTTTCGGACGTCCGTACCCGCTTCCGCGGAGCGTACCGACCCAGCATCGTCGGTTAAAAAATATGCGACAGATTCAGTTGATGCTGGGATGCTGCGATAAACTGTGCTATTTAGGAAAGCACGTCCGTTCCCGAGGCCTGTGCAGTAGCGGTCTTACGATGCATTGCCGCCGGAAGCTCCGTGTACGTTGACTCCCGCACACTTCCTATGCGAACGTCCGGAGTCTGCAGGCCTCGTGTCCCTGGCTACCGGATGGTGTGACCTGGTCGCCAATGAATCTCTGACTGGCGAAGCTGACTGGATATCCGTGGTCACGTATCCAAGAGCGGTCGTGTGCGCAACTATGAGAATGAGGAAGCCTTATTGACAGTCTACTCCGGACTGACTATATGTCGGAGCGTCCCGAGCGACGGACGTATGCTCCGAATGCGAAACATTTTGTACCACAACATCTGGGGCCAGATGTTGTGAACGAGAGAGGGGCCTCTCTCGCTTGCCGTCCGGATGGACCGGAACGAGCTATGAACCGGACTAAAAGGCTTCCTCCGTTCTCCCTCCGATCCGCCGTCACTGGGTGTGCATTAGGTTGATTTATAGTGCTCGCATCACCCCAAAAATTCCTTCTAGACCGCAACGGACGAACCCGGCTGCCGAACCATTCGGTGAATGGACGCTACACCGGGCGAGCTAGCGGACGTCAAAGGCCGTCGAACCTACTAGGGTCCTCTTAGGCAATTGGCGTATTTACATGAGCACTTTTCCGCTAGCCCTTCATTAATTGTGACGACGGAGGCACACTGTTGGAAGACATCACAGATACATCACCCTAATCTTGATCGTCTGAAAATAGAAATTGATAAAGTAGAGTGACCCTGCGGGGAAAGGACCGGAGTGTCCATTTCCCCAATAACATACCATGACATACGTTTCCCATATTGTCATCGAAATCATACGATACAGAACAGGAGTTAATACGAGTACACTGACCACATATAGAATGATTATAAAGTCAGAGGAAGACTTCCTCTTATTACAATTGATCAATATCCTTTCAATGTGAAAAGAAAACAAGTCCTGGTACTCGCACTAACCCCTGGCAATCAAAATACATAATAATAATATGATCCATTAATATAGAAAAAATAATTGAAATCAAAATATTTTGAAAAAATATTTTTTCAGAACAGCCCAAGTTTCTGAAAAGTAATGTTGAGCCCCAATGGATCCCAAGCCTAAGTGTGGACAAAAATTTTAAAAATATTTTAAACAATTTATTCAACACTTACGAACAATAATAATGTATCTAGTTATGATTAAAATAACATCAAGATATTATTTTCCAGAAATCCCCCCCTCACACAGAGGGCTGTTGTAAATGTAAACAATGAATGTAAAAACACTAAAATAAGACTCCAGGCACCCAGGCCTGGAATCAGTTACCAAAAATACACTATCTGATGCAAAACAGAGACTTCCAGGGAAGAAACTGCAGAACATCAGATGGAAGATGCAGAACACAACGCCTAACCACCCGTAGGTGAAGACGTAAACATGGGGAAAAGAACAGAATTCATTCTGTTATTCAGCTAAAACTCCCAAGAAAATTTAGTAATAATAATTACAAAAACTATGCCAAAAGCATGGGAGAATAGCAAGGGAGGACTTAAAGGACAGGGAGAGAGGAAAACACTAAAAAATCAGTGTAACTAAATAATCAGAATGACAACAAAATGGCTGCTGCCTCGAAAATAGGTAACTTAACATAATTTCATTAAAAAATTTTAAGTTACAGCCCTGATAATATTCTGTCACACATTTTTCCTCTCCTCCTTCTCTATCCTCCTTAGAATCACCATTTCACTAATATTTATGTGTCTGGCATCATTTAAACTGAGATTTACAAGCACAAAGATCAGTCAGATGTTAACTGATGAAGGGCCAAACTTAGAATGATTAATGGCGCCAATTTCGGAACGTCCTTGACACTGCGCATGCGCAGTAGAGGTGAAGTGTGGAGGGCCATTCAGGACATGTTTTCTTTGGTTTTAGATGCAAATTTTGGGGATTGGGGGGCAAAATTTGTGTTTGGCCCTATATTTTAAGAGTTAGCACCAGCTATGTCTGGGTCATTGGTACAGTATAAAAATATAGTTAATTCAATAATTTTGTTTACATGTGTCGACTGCTTTTCGTGTTAGGTAAAGGGTTAACAGTCTGAACATAATTGTCAGTATGTATAGTAGGTCCATTTCCGAAAACAACTTGGTTCAAGAGCACAGTCATGTCAAAACGGTACAAAGGACCAATGAAACCAAACTGCATGTCACGGAACTGTATTTACCTGCTACAATGCAACACATGCAGCAAACAATATGTTGGCGAAATGAAACAACACTTCAGCAACTAAAATCCACAAACACATTGCAGACATCATACGTAAATGTGACACTCCAATAGCAATCCACTTTGATCAAGAAAATCTTATACTATCAGCTCTTTGCTATCTAATAATACGGGTCCTGTACTCAGACCCTGAGAAACCTGATATGACATACCAGCACCACACATATGAAATACATTGGATATTCACCCTCAAAATGCTACAACACTTGGCCTGAACAGAAAGGACTTTTAGTCTTGTTTAGTATAGTAGGTATTGATTACTACGTCCAGATATTTAAAATAGTCTATGATATACCAGTATATCACAGTATTTTTTTTAATAACGATACTGGTATTCCAATTCAAATACCGTGCAACACAAGAAACTACTGCTCAATTTATTGGTAGAGTGCTGGAAGCCCATATTTGGGCTTTAGTCTGAAGTGCAGGTACTGCAACCTAAACTCTTCAAATTCAGTGGCTGTGCTTCATATTATCTTTGAAGTGATATTACTTGGTCTGTTAGGATTTGCCTTGTTATAATTTATTGGAGAGTGCCCGCAGGCACTCTCCTATAAATTGTAACAAGGTAAAGACGTGTACAAATTTTAATGCCCCAAAATAATTTAGCACTCTACCAGTAAAATATATGTAAATATGAATGGTGAAATAATAAGACAATGTTATGCGGAAGACAGGCAGAAAGCCTGTTGGAAGGGTGGTCAAAGGAACATACAGGCCATAGGTGGTTTTTCAGCTTGTGCAAGATACAATAAATATGAAGCAATGCACTGGACGTCATTACAATTTTAAAAAAAAATATTCAAGTTATACTGTAAACAGTTAATTTGAGAAACAACAGGCAGCACATAAAGGGCAATAACTCTTATAATTTTAAATGAACAAATGTCGTTTTTAGCATTGCAGATGACTCCTTGTGGCACTTAAGGGATGATATGTGCAAGAACACAACCACCATTTACTTGTGCACACATGACCATTTCAAAAGCAGTGATGTTCAGCAGGAAGTTATTTCTGACTTACCCCCTTCCTCACTAAATAATAAGCCAAATCAGTTGCCAACATGTCTGGACTCAAGGCTTTCCTCATTTCAGGAGCATAAATCTGAAAAATTAAAAGAATGAGAATTGAGACAGGTATAACTAGTTCTTGAACCATTCCCATCAGTGTGCCCAACAACACAGAAAAATAAATGAGTCAATAAGGCCACACAAAATAAATTAATTGATTCTCAGGCATTTTTTTTTTTCAAATCAGTGAGGAAGGGAAGGTTATATTTTTATTTTTAATTTTTTTTTTTGCAAAAAGTGACAAAACATGAAGAGGATTTTGGCTGTCTTTTTACAAATAGAAATATAGAAAGTGCATATTTAACAAATAAATTCATTTTTAATTTGAAAAATAAAACATTCCTCTAAAAACAAACTGTAGGCCCTCTCTCATAAATTGTACCAAGGAAAACATATTGGAGATGTAACTAAATAAATATGCATCAATCAAAAAATGTAAAAAGTTTGGGGTCTCCCTTAGTTTGTACTAATATTGGAAGACACTGAAAGGCAATAAAAATGTTCAATGAGGGGGTTCAAATTCAATGAGGAATTGCCTGATAATCAAAACACTTTTTTTTCAGCCTAATATTTCTAAATAGTGTTTTCCTGCAAAAACTCAAGTAGTGATTTTTCGGTGAGACCAATTTGTGTTGGACCTGTTTTGTCAAGTAGTCAAGTTTGGAAATGTATTATTTATAATTTTTCGAGTTCATAAATCTTACCGATGTTTGAATGGCGGCAATAAACTTTACTTTAAAAAAATATCAATCTTAAAATCATTCTGGGAATAAAAAATTATGTTATTGAGCAAAAGAGCTATGAAAGAAAATGATCTAATCTACCAACTGATCTTGAGTAATCCATTGTGGAAGAAAGTTGAATATACCAATTTGTCTTCAGTGTAATAATTGTAAAAAAACATCTTGTAATATGAAGAGAAACTACCTTGACAATCACTGATTTCCTCTTGTTTATAGACTTATTTGACCTCAGTACACCCAATATAGGCATTTGATCTATTATATTTAGTTTGACAGAGCTTCATGAGCTCTAGTATATGGGAAATGACTAAACCCCTGTTGATTGAATATTCTTGTTTATTGAATAATTTACACTGGCAAAGTGGCTATTTAATAACAGGGTTCCACTGTACTACAGTACAGCTGTTGTGGTCTAGTCACTTTGCACTGGTGGGCAATATTTCCACAGACACAATAATATTAGATTCCAAACACTGATTATAGAAATAATCATCAAAAATGTAATTAATGAAGCACCTGGTATAACCCAGTGCTTCATTAATTAAAATTTTGATGATGATGATGATGATTTTTATTACCTGGTAAATGCATGTATGGACATTACTTCCCATGCATGGATTACGACCATTCCACGACAGCTGTACTCTATGTAATAGATAATGGGAAAAGTTCAGAGATTTGGCACCTATAAGGGATGCTATAATACATATGAGAAAAAAATAAAGAATATTAGAAAATGAAAACTTAAAGAAATGTGTACATAACTCTATAGCCATCAGACCTGTACAAATAAAACATTAAAGCCACCTGAAACTGGGTTATCTTAATTTTTTCAGACAACCCATTTTCTGATTTTTGAGTAAGAGAAAGGTGCAATACTGATCAGTTTACCAATTTGTTTGCACAAAGTATGAGGTTAGCTACGTAGAATACAGCAGCTCAGTTTATGGAATTCTTTCATCAACCCAATGAGGTGATGTGGTGTTATACACTGTTGGAAAGGTCTCTATCTATTCCAAATAAGTTGTTTTGTTTTACATCCAAGCACTCCAAATCCAAAGTTAGGAACACTAACTTTTATCACCTCTAAAAAGTTAATTATGAATAAGCTATCAGATACCAAGGGTAATTCGAGTATACTTTCTTGGTGTTTATCCCATAAATGGCTGTTTATTTGAACAATAAAGGCCTTGGATAAATTTTTGCTTTATTCGCCTAGTAGGGTGATAAATTTTCCCCACAGGTTTAACACTGAAAGAATTTATTCCCCTAGTAGCGATGGACTTGTTGACCTTTGGCCTCTACCACATTTGTCTAGCATAATTAACAGTTCGAGTGTTGATTTCTTTAAACCTGTTTAAAAGTATTACACAATGCCAGTAGAAAACACCACCCACTGCTCATACAATAAAGTATTTTTGCAAGCTTAGCTCAAGTTTGTAGGGGAATTATTTTTAGGCAGAAATGTATTACTGCGCCTTGTTTATTTTTGATAATTTTGCTGGTCGATCGAATTGGACCAATGTGCTCCTCACTTCTCGCTGTTTTTTGTAGCGAATTATAGCATGATTTTGCCGCGACTGTCCTGTGGAAGATTTATAGGATAAACAAAATAAACATATAGTGTTTTCAAGTAAAAAATTTATTCTACTCATAGAATTAGGAATGAAACCGACTCGCCAGAGGCTCGTCAGTTTCAATCTTAATCCTACTCATAGAATAAATTTTTTACTTGAAAACACTACGTTTATTCTATATTTATCTAAAATTCAGTAATGTAGACAAACGAAAAATGGGCTACCTTATTTCTTTTGAGGAATAAGAGGCAAACAAAACAATAGCTCACCCAATTTGTAAAGGCTCACCCATTCTTTTGTGTGGAATTAATAATTAGCTTCAAAATCCATTTACATATTTAACTCTTTTATAAACATCACAGGAAGATGTATCTACCGAAACCACACAAATAAAATGATTCTGAAGGGGAGGCGAATCCTTAACCAAATGAAACTTATAGGGAGAAACAGTTTCAATAAGGTTTTCGTGGGGAAAACCATTTGGGAAATGGTGGGTCTGCCAAGTATATTTATTTATTTATTTATTGATGCTTAAGGTCACATATTTATGCACAATGGCTAATCATGACCATGACAGTTTTACGGGTGGAGGAAGCCGGAGTACCCGGAGAGAACCACCGAGCAACGACGAGCAGCTGTCAGCTCCCCAACATCGTAACTCCGCACTGCAGCACAGGCAGGGTTAGATTGGTTGAAGACATGCGTACCATCGACGTGCAGTACACCTTAGTACACGGCGTCATCGTGCCCCCACGCGGGCAATGGAGATGAAGTGTCTTGCCCAAGGACACAACGCGGTTGCCGCAGATGGGATTCGAACCGAGGACCTCTCGGCTTGCAGCCTGCACCTCTACCTACTGAGCCACCGCGCTCCCCTGCCAAGTATAACATATGGTACAAAAGTGGTACCCCTAAACCAAACAGCTGTAAAGAGCTTGGAAACTCTGCAGAACGATGCAGGCCGATGAATAACTGGGTCAAGTAATGCCGCAGCACTAAAAGCAATCAGGGGTGAGCTTGGGTGGATGAGGATCAAGGACAGGATAGACTTATTGAAACTTGGTAATCTTAATTATTTGGTGAATCTCCTCGACAGCCGATGATGTAAAGTAATGCTCCAGAGTATTTTCAACTCTAATACCAAGACAGGGTGGATGGTCCAAGTGAGGGAGCTAATAGAGAACTACTCATTGGAGATCTTGGACCTAGGCATAGGGGCAACCCAGGGTAATAAAATCATCAGAGAAAGAGTCATGGAGGATGTTAACCTTAATTGGCAAGACGGGGGGTCAAATCTAAGAGGTCTTTGGGTGGCCTACGTGATAAAGATAAGCCTCGTTTTGAGGAGTACCTTGATGGCACCTTTGGGGGTAACTGTTGTTCAAGCTGAGGTCACGGTCCCTGGAGCTGAGGGAAAAACTTGTGAAAAGGAGTGCCAAATGTGAAATTATGCGTGGTGGAGACCCTGTAACACTTTCTCCTAGAATACCCAAAATACCAGTCTAAAAGAATAAGATTCACTGGAAGTATAATGGGAAAGTGAGATGGGAGAATGAAGGACATGTGGTTAGTGTGAGACTCGAAGGAGAGGGTTAATATGCTAATCGGAGAAATTGGGAAAAATGGGGCGAAGGAAGTCATCAAGCAGTTCGTCTCCGAGTGTTGAGAGGAGAGAAGAAGCATGGGAATTGGGAGGCAGTTGGGAGCACAGGGGAAACCAAGGCCTTCTCACCTGAGAAACGCGACAAGTCAGTAGGCGGCCAAAGTGTTATTATTATTATTATTCCTAAGACAAGCAGAAAATGACACTTGTAAATTGTAAATTGTTCTGAATAACTAAACCTTTTTAATTTTTTCCTAAAAAAAATACATAGTTTTTTACCCTTCTCTCCTGCATTGAATTGAATGATTATGTTTTTTAGGCAAAAACTGACAAAAGTTAAAAAATTTATAGTAATTTATATATTTTTTATACTTACCAATGACCCAGACTTAGCTGGTGCTAACTCTAACAAAACCAGGGCCAAACACAAATTTTGCCCCCCAATCCCCAAAATTTGCATCCAAAACAAAAAGAAATCATGTCCTAAAGGACCTCCATACTACGCCTCTACTGCGCATGCGCA
Source organism: Pictodentalium vernedei (assembly GCA_031216915.1). Lineage (NCBI taxonomy): Eukaryota > Metazoa > Mollusca > Scaphopoda > Dentaliida > Dentaliidae > Pictodentalium > Pictodentalium vernedei. The sequence continues at coordinate 263,864,983 of CM062294.1, forward strand.
GTGACGCAGTCGTCCCGAAATTGGCGCCAATTATCATTCTTACTGGCAGTGCCTGGTCAGCACTATGTACTCAGCGGGGAGGCAAGAGTTCCCAACTCCAGGGAGGGCCATCCCCGTCTGGGTCATTGGTAAGTATAAAAAATATATAAATTACTATAAATTTTTTAACATTTTTATACTGTACCAATGACCCAGACTTAGCTGAATAGTAAACAGGCTGGAGGGCCTAGGACATAGAGGAAAATCCAATAAGCTCAACTATATAGTAAAGAGGTAACCCCTTAAGGAGAAAAGGAGTATTAGGCTTTACATGTATCTTTCTTATTTAATATTAAATTAGAAAGATACACTACCCTTAATAATTGAGCACAATAACATTCATGTTCTCTATTAACATCCAGTATAACCCTTATACTAATTATTTTTAAAGCAAGCCAATAAATAAAGTAGTCCAGAGAATTGAGACTCTTTATAATCATTTAAAAGTGTCCGAGTATTGTATATTAAAGCCTGTTTGACACTTGACATATACAAATGCTTCATACCGAGCTACACTTTAAAAATAAGACATGAATGAATTTAAACATTAATATTACACTTTAAAACCATCCCGGAAGCGACTCAGAAATACTGACTTGGAGGAGGCATTCCCTTGCTTTTCACTATAAAGCAGGTGACCTAAGGGAACACCCGCCCCCCCCCCCTTCCCCTTGCCCTGGGTCAAATAGTCCAGAGCGAAGAGGGCAGCCGGACGGAGTCACTGCCGGAACAGAAAGCCTGCATAACTATAGTTGCAACTGTTTAGTGGACGACATTCTGAGCAACAGATAACGGACCTAAACAATGCAGGTCTCCAGAAATGGACTCAATATTTCTGAGATAAAAATTCGTAAATGTGGATGGCTGAGACAAATAAGCAGCCTTCATTAAATCTGTAATAGCAACACTATTAGCATAAGCCCAGGAAGTAGAAAGAGCTCTTACTTCATGAGCAGAAATCTTAAGCACAGACTGCTGAGAAGAAAATAAATCTTCATAAGCAGTACGGATAGTTAACTGAATCCATCTAGCAATAGAATGGACTGAAATGTCCTTTCTATTAGGCATCAAAGACAGAAAGAAACGTTTCCGTCCCTTTCTGATAAACTGAGATCTCTGTTTATAGATACGTAGTGCTCTAACAGGACAGAGTAAAGGCCTACGCCCGTCTGAAGACGGAAGAGCCTTAATAACAATAGGTTCCGGATATTTATTAGGAGCCTGATTCTTAGCTAAAAAACCCACATTAGTAGTGAAGGTGATAGTGTTCCCAACACTACGATAATGAGAATCATCCACCGATAGTGCATGAAGCTCACTGACTCTTCTGGCAGAAGAGAAAGCTAAGAGAAAAGCTGTCTTATAAGATAAGAATTTGAAATCTACTGTCCCAAGAGGTTCAAATGGCTTTTCCTTCAATTTTAGGAGAACCCAAGCTAAATTCCACTTAGGAATTAATCTAAGAGTTCTGGGTCTATTTATCGAAAAGTTTCTAACCAACTTCGATAAAGAGACATTAGATCCAATTTGTAAACTATCATGATGTGCATAGGTATCAGATAACATAGATCTATAACCCTTTATAGTAACAGGCTGCAGTTTGATTTCGTCAAACAAGTATACTAGAAAGTTTGCAATGTCTGGTATAGAGGGATCAAATATATCTACAGAATGATCCCTACACCAACGACGAAAAACCTTCCACTTAGCCGCATAGTTTAGCGAAGAGGAGGTCCTCCTACAGTTAGAAATCGCGTCCACTGCTCGTCCTGTAAAGTGCTTGCCATGCAAGAAGGACCGCACAACGGAAAAACGTGAAGGTTGAGACCTTGCGGGTTGTGATGGAGTTGGCGCGATTTCCCCTGCGAAAGAAGATCCTCTCGTGGAGGAAGCTTCCGCGGTAGGTCCCACAACAGACACCTGAGTAGATTTATCCACGGTCTCTGTGGCGACAGAGATGCTACCAACAGAATCTTGCATTGAGATTGTTTTATCTTTAGCAATACTTGTTGAATTAACGGCGCTGGAGGATACGCATATCCTATCATTCCGTCCCAAGGGATCGACAAAGCGTCTACTGCAAATGCTCTTGGATCCGGACACGGAGACACATACGTCTGCAACTGATTGTTGAGATGTGTCGCAAATAAGTCTATCATTGGCCGTTCCCATTGGTAGCAAATCTGATTGAATACTTGTTTGTTGATAGTCCACTCCGACGGCAACAAGCGACCCTTTCGTGAAAGGGAGTCTGCTAGCACATTCAGACGACCCGGTATGTGACGGACCGAAAGAAGAACGTGATGTTCTAACGCAAACAGAAGGATTCTTTCCGTTAGATTGAACAACGGAACTGAATGAGTGCCTCCCTGATTCCGTATATACGCCACTACTGTCGTATTGTCGGACAGGATTTGGACATGAGCATCGTGAATAATGTCCATCCAGTGACGTAACGCAAGCCAAATTGACATCATTTCCTTGATGTTTATGTGCTTGCACAGGAATTGCGGATCCCAAAGACCCTGGCATCTCGAATCCGTTGGGATTAATGATGCACCCCAACCTGTTTGACTGGCATCCGTCATAACGGTAAAACTCGGATCCGGCAACTGCAGCGGAACTCCTTGAGTTAACCACTGAATGTTTGCCCAAGTCTGAATCTCTTGTTTCACTTGATCTGACAAGAGAACATCTACATCGAGCGAATGAATTTTCACACTCCAATTCTGAGTCAGGAAAATTTGAAGAGGACGTGTGCGTAGCCGCCCCATCGGAATGAGATCCGCGGCGGCTCCGCACAGACCTATCAGTCTCATAAATTCTCTCGCCGTGACTTTGTCTGCGTGCAGACAATAGCGAGCGTAACAACTGACTAATTTCGCTCTGGTTAACGGCAGACGAACGAGATTGTTGTGCGTCTCGAAGCTCATTCCCAGATGAGTGAATGACTTGGACGGCACCAGATCCGACTTCTCCTCGTTTACTATAAAACCGAGACGTCGGAGCAATAGAAGAAGATTCTGAACATCGTTCTGAAGTGTTAACTCGTTGCCGTACCTCTGAAGAATGTCGTCCAGGTAGGCCGACGTTACCGCAGACGAATGAGCTCGGAAGTAGAACATTACCGAGTTCATTACCCGAGTGAAAGCCCAGGGTGCTAGATTCAATCCGAAGCACATCGCCCGGAATTGATACACCACTCCCAGGACTGCAAAGCGTAGATACTTTCTGAATGTCGGATGTACCATGACGTGAAAGTACGCATCTTTGAGATCTATGCTCGTTGCATAATCGTTCACCCGAATACTCGCTCTGACCGATCGAATCGTCTCCATATAAAACTTCGGAGCGACGATCAGCTTGTTTATCCAGCTCAAATCTATGACTGGACGGAACGAGCCATCTGGTTTCGGAACCAGAAACAGATGGCTGTAGAATCCCAGAGATTCCTGGTTTTCTACGACCTCTACCGCGTTCTTCATTAAAAGAGACTGCACCTCTGATAACAGAGCGTCTCTTTTCTGTGGATTTGACGGAAGATGAGTCCACTTTGGACTTCGAGTTAATGGAGGCTTTCGTTTGAAGGATATCTTTAGACCTTCCGAAGTCACTCCTCTCACCCAAGGGTCGTCCGTAATCGACGCCCATTCTTGTGAAAAACTCGACAACCTTCCGCCAACCGGAACGCGATAGAGGTTTAAGCCATCACCTCCTGGACCTGCGAGGCCTGCGGTAGGAGAAACCACGTCTTCCACGACCCGCACCTCGCCTCGTCGACCTCGGGGCGTCCGACCGATTGTCCCGGCCTGAAGGACGTCCCGAACGAGAGTCGCTATCCTGACGGTCTCTCGAATAAGACCAAGAGGACGCACCGGAACCTCTATAGGAACCTCTCTTGGGCGCATTAGACCCAGAAGTGCCTGTCTTATTCGTGTCTGCTGTATCCGACTTTTTAGGAGCCGATCTGAACAACAGAGAATCATTAGCTTTCTTTTTAATTTTATCATAAATAGCGGAAAGCTTGCCGTCAAAGAGAAGTTCTCCGGAGACCGAAGCGACTCTAAGAGAGTTCTTCACCTTAGAATCCACTAGTGTGGATGTAGCTAGGGCTGCGTCACATCTAACCAACTCCAGATTTGCCACTGAAAGGGCGGAGTTACACGTAGAATAAGCTACTGCCCTTGAAAGAAGTCTTAAAGAGGATTGTATATCCTGAAACTCTTCCCCTTGAAGGCGCAGTGATAAGGCCTTAGTAAGGTGATCTGCGTAAGATAAGGCATCTAAATTGGCTCTGTTAGACGCAATAGCTGTTTCCAACACCGCGGTTGGAATAGAAGCTGACGACGGTAATGATAGCTCTAAGTCTTCCGCCTCGTCGTCCATACGCAGAGGAACTCTCGGTATACCCTGTCCTGCCGTATCGAATTTATTCCTTGCATTAATGAAAGGCAGGTTGAGAGTATTAGCGGACAAGAAACCTGCTTTCCCCGTCCTGGAAGCAAGTTTAAATATAGCGTCGTTCAATAATTCAAATGTTCTAGCAACATTATTGGACTGCGACGGAAACTCGGGAGCGATGTCCCTGAACCGCTCAAAAAATTCAGAGTCCAATGACGCTATAATTCTCTTGTCCGGAAGCGCAGCAGTCTGGCCCGACGGAACAACTTGAGGGAGAAAGTGCCGGATGAAGTCCACGGCAGCTTTATGTTGTTCCAAAAGGGAGAGCTCCAAGTCATCCGTATCCCTTTCACCATCCGGTCGGACCTCACAATGTTCCCAGTCGTCCGCCCCCGATGCTTCGGCGGAGCGTACCGACCCAGCGGCGTCGGATAATTCTCGATCCGACACCGTTTCTGTCGGCTGCTGGGATGCTGCGATAAGCTGTGCTATCTGCACAAGAATGTCCGGCGTCGAGACCTGCGGAGGCGCAGTCTTTCGCTGCTTCGCCGAGGGCAGCTCCGCATCAGATGGCTCCCACATACTTTTCCTATGCGAACGTCCGGAGTCCATCGGTCTCGAATCCCTGGCTGCCGGATGGTGTGACCTGGTCGCCGAAGAATCCTTCATCGGCGAAGCTGGTAATATATCGGCGGTCACGCAGCCAAGGTGCGGTCGTGTGCGCTGACGAGAAGAGGAAGCCTTAACAGTCTCTGCGGACTGCTTATACAACGGAGCGTCCCGAGCGACGGACGTATGCTCCGCTAAAGACACATTTTGTACCACAACATCTGGTCCCAGATGTTGTTGTACGAGAGAGGGACCTCTCTCGCTCGCGGCCCGGCTGGACCTGGACAAGCTAGGAACCGGACTAAAAGGCTTCCTCCGTTCTCGCTTACTATCCGCCGTCACTGGGTGTGCATCTTTTATGTTTATAGTGCTCGCATCACCCAAAATTTCCTCTTGGACCGCATCGGACGAACCCGGCTGCCGAACCATTCAGTGAATGGACGCTACACCGGGCGAGCTAGCGGACGACATTTGTCTAATCTCCATGAGCACTTTTGCCGCTAGCTCTGAATTCATTTGTGACGACGGACGCACACTTGAAGAAGATAACATGGAAACATCACCCTGTTCTGGTTCCTCTGAAATAGAAACTGAGAGAGTAGAGTAACCTTGTGGAGAAAGAGCCGGCATCGCTCTTTCTCCAGAAACAACATATCGTGACACACATTTCCAATGTTTCTCATCCCAATGTTCACATATAGGACAGGGATTAATGCGAGAACACTGACTACAATTAATACAATGATCATGAAAGTCAGAGGAAGATTTCTTCCTATTACAATTTGAACAACGTCCCTTCATTGTGAAAGAACAACAATAAGTCCTAGTTACTCGCAAAAACCCCTGACACAAAGATACATAATAACATGATCCATTAATAAATGAAAAAACAATTGCAAAACAAAATAATTTTGAAAAAATATTTTTTCAGAGAAGCCCAAGTTGCTGAAAAGTAACGTTGAGCCCCGATGGATCCGATGGCAAAGTGTGGTCAAAAATTTTAAATTTATATAAAATAATTAATGAGACACTTTCGGATAATATAAATGTATCTTATAATGAGATAAACTACCACAAAGGCAAACAGCCCCCCTCAAAAAAGGCTGTTGCCAATGAAAACAAACAGTGTAAACACACTAGAAAACATGACTCCAGGCACTGAAAAAACTGGCCCGGAATCAGTCATCAATTACACTCTATCTGATGCAAAACAGAGACTCCCAGGGGAGAATCTGTAGAACATCAGATGGAAGATGCAGAACACAAACATTATACACCCATGGGTGAAAACGTAACTATGGGGAAAATAACAGAAAACATTCTGTAACCAAGCAACTCTCCCAGGAAATTTTAGAAATGAAATTTCTCAAAAATATGCCAAAAGCATGGGAGAATTGCCAGGGGGGACTTTAGAAGGCTAGGGGAGAGGAAACACTGAATAAGCAGTGCAACAATTAGCAAGAATGACAACAAGAGGCCCATGCCTCGAAAATAGGCAACTTAACATAATTTCATCAAAAAATTTTAAGTACAGCCCTGATTATTTTTTGCCACTTCTTTTTCCTCTCCTCCTTCTATCCTCCTTAGAATCACATTTTCTCCAAAAATTACGTGTCTGGCATCCTTTAAACTGAGATTTACAAGCACAAAGATCAGTGAGATGTTGACTGATGAAGGGCCAAATAGAGAATGTTAATTGGCGCCAATTTCGGGACGACTGCGTCACTGCGCATGCGCAGTAGAGGCGTAGTATGGAGGTCCTTTAGGACATGATTTCTTTTTGTTTTGGATGCAAATTTTGGGGATTGGGGGGCAAAATTTGTGTTTGGCCCTGGTTTTGTTAGAGTTAGCACCAGCTAAGTCTGGGTCATTGGTACAGTATAAAAATATAGAAAACCTGAACACCCACTTTTGAATAGATATATGACCATTATGTTAGGTGAAGGGTTAATAGTCTGTCCATCTAGATATTATTTGTAACTGTCATCTTACCTTGAGAGTTGATAAAACACCAGTTGCTACTTGCAGTATGCCCTCTAATGTATCATAAACATCAAACATTGCTTCTTTATCTTCCTGTTAAAAAACCCAGCTATTAACCCTTAAAGAACTGGAATTTTATATACATTTTTGATTCAGACTGACAGTCTGCATCCTGTGGCTTTGCAATTGTTTTTTGGCAAGTCATGGCTGCCTATATAGGCAGCCATGACTTGCCTAGAACAACTTTCAAAGTACTTAGAATGAACCATGGTAGTTCACCCATAAAATGCATTTCAGACACTTGTTCTGCTGCAGTAAGAATTGAGCAAAGTCAGAATTAGGCCCTTAAGGGTTAAAGCAAGTAAAAGTGTTGATAGACAGGCCTTTTGCTGGATACTTTTATTGTTATGCTATTGAAAAAAGTCTTGTGTCTAAGGCATCTCTGTCATCATTGAATAAAACTGTTTATTTTTAGTTAGTCAATTACTGACGGAATTCTTTTCAGAATATCATGTGTATAAAATATGATAGGAAAACTCCCAAGTTACATTCTAAGTACCTTGGAAGTTCTTTCTGGGGAAGTGTTGGCTACCTATATAGGAAGCCAAGACTTGCCTAGAAACAATTGCAAACTCTCAGAATGTAGACTGGAAAAGTGTAGCAAAAATGTATAAAAATCACCAGGCCTGAAAGGGCTAAAGAAAGAAGGAAAAATTAAATAAAACAAGCATATGCCACAATGTTGTAAAATCCCCAGCCACAAAGAGAGAAGTGGATCTAAATATTTATGAAAAAAACAGATCATCTCACAATGAATGCCAATATCAAGTTTGTGAAAATCTGATTGTATTTTTTGAAGTTAATGCGTTCAGAAAGTCCCTATCCTACAAACACCACATTTTCAACAAAAGAGTCTCCAAGGGGCCTTAATCACTCACCAAAGTGGTTCAAAGAAGTATTTGGGGTCACATTCAGTTAGACATGGTTCATCAACACTACAAAGGAATGAAGTCATGAGAGGCAAATTTTATGGAAAAACACTAAAAATGGATTTGAACAAACCTGAACCTAACATGCCCCCATTACCCCCACCCCTCCCCTGCCCATAGAGCCCAAATATTAAGCCAAGGACTCAAATTGAACAAACTTGAATCTGATCCCCCTTGAGATGTCATATACCAAATGGGAAAGAATTCTGACTGGTGGATGTGAAGAAGGTTTTTTAAAGAAATCACCTCACATTGCACTAAGTTAAACTTTGGGCTCAGATAGGGAGACAAAATATTAACCAAGGGTCCCGATTTGAACAAACTTGAACCCCCCCCCCCCCCTCCCCTGTAGATGTTGTATACCAAACATGAAAGGATTCTGACTGGTGGATCTGAAGAAGATTTTTAAAGAAATTTCCTCAAAATGCACCAAGTTAAACTTTGGGCTCCAATAGAGAGCCCAAATACTAACTCAGGGACCAGATTTGAACAAACTTGAATCTGCCCCCTCCCAACTAGAGATGTTGTATACCAAATATGAAAGCATTCTGACTGGTGGATCTGAAGAAGATTTTTAAAGAAATTTCCTCATATTTCAGTAAGTTAAAATTTGGGAACCTACAGAGTGTTGTATACCAAACATGAATGGATTTTGACTGGTGGATCTGAAGAAGAAGATTTTTAAAGACATTTCCTCAAATTGCACAAAGTTAAACTTTGGGCTCCAATAGAGAGCCCAAATCTTAACCCTGGCACTTGATTTGAACAAACTTGAATCTGACTCCCCTAAAGATGTTGTATAACAAATATGAAAAGATTCTGACTGGTAGATCTGAAAAGAAGAAGAATTTTTTGGAATTTTTGAAAAAATTTATGGGTGCTATCAGAATTATGCCCCTTCTGGTGCCCCCTGTGGGCGTGGCAAGATTATTTGTATAATCTTGAATTGACATATAATAAGGAACATGCACACCAAATTTGGTTCAATTTGGTCCAGTAGTTTGTGAGGAGAAGCCGATAATGTAAAGTTCACGACAGACAACGACGGATGACGACAACAGATGGCAAGTGATAAGTTAAGCTCCCTTCGGTGAGCTAAAAAGGGGGGATGACAATGACAAAAGCTGACAAAATTTAGAAAGTATAGAACTTGTTCTAAGTTCTTCTCCAAATGTACACCAATATCAAGTTTTGTGAAAGTCCAATTTCAAGTGTTCATGTTATCGTGTTCACAAAGATATTATCATACAAGCACCGAATTTCAAACAAAAAGGGGCATAACTCTTACAAAAGCAGACGAAATTTGGAGAATATCGAACTTACCAAGACCTTCTCACAATGTATGCCCGTAGCAAGCTTCATATAAATCTGATTATATCTTTTCAAGTTATCCCATTCACAGTGACCTTATTAGAAAAAAAACAATTTCCAAAAGGGGCATTATTATTATTTATTTATTTACTGGTGTTTAGGTCACATACTTATGCACAGTGTCTAATTTTGACCATGACAGTTTTATGGGTGGAGGAAGCCGGAGTACCCAGAGAGAACCACCGTGCATCGATGAGCAGCTGTCAACTCCTCAGCATTCTAACTCTGTTTAAGCTCCGCTCAAGCAAGGTTACAGCGGTTGAAGACATGTGCACCATTGACGTGCAGCATGCCTTAGTACACAGCATCATCGTGCCCCCATGTAGGCAACCGGGATAAAGTGCCTTGCCCAAGGACACAACGCGGGTCATCCTGGTCGGGGATCGAACTAGGGACCTCTAGCATAGAAGTCCAACAGTCTACCACTGAGCCACCGCGCTCCCCCAAAAGGGCATAACTGCTACAAAAGCTGACAATATTTGGTGAACATCAAACTTGACCGAGGTCTTCCCCAAATGCATGTCTACAGCAACTTTCACAAAAACTCAGATTATATATGTTCAAATTATCGCATTCTTAAAGTCATTATCAGACAAACACCAAATTTCCAGGAAAAAGGGCAGAACTCTAATAAAAGCCGAGGAAATTTAGTTCAAATCTAACTTGGCCAAGATCTTCTCATAATGTATGCCTATAGAAAGTTTCATGAAAATCTGATACATCTGTTCCATTTATTTTGCCTTATTCAAGATTCGATTTGACTTGAAACTGAGATTTGCAGGTGCCACCCACATACTGATTTTATGTTAAGTAAAGGGTTAAATAGACATGAGCACAACAGACACATGTATATCGGGTCACTTTATTTATAAGTCACTTCAAGGCTATATCCACATAATGACAACATTCTTCAGGCAAACATCTTTATTATGAAATCTGTCTAATATCTGAACAACGCAGACATGTCATACAACAAAATCAGGGTTGTGTTACAAAAAACCCAAACTAATACACATCCACAACTAAACCTGTAGAATAGGGTTCCAGGGATTCCTGAAAATCCACTACCACATTTTGAAGATAGCTGAAAAAGTTATATAAAATCATCTATGGCTAAAGTAGCTTCAGATATTCAAGAACAAGGCTAGGCCACCAGACAAGTCGAGTTGGCAGCACCTTTCAGGTTTGAACAGAGTACTGAAATTGTTTTTGTCTGATTCAAGGAAAATGATACTGCTCCTTGTTGACATATTTTTAAGTAACTAGTGACACCTTATTTGAACAGTCAACAGGCCTGCACATGGACAAACATACTCCTTCAAAAATCAAAACATGACATCGCTAAGGGATCATCAGGTGAACTGTTAACTAATTAAACTGTTTTCCAATTAAAATACCCAGTTTTTGTGCTATTTTGGGAGAATTTCATGGTCAAAATATATATGTCAACTAGAGGAAGTGATTGTACCTTCGGAACAATACACAGGATTTTCCTTAGTGGATTTACTCACTGTTCTACTCAGCAAGTCCTAAGGGGGCTCGATACCAAATATAAATTTGAATTTTTTTCGGTTTCGTGAAATGTTTTGGCAGAAAGGTGTTAACCAACTACCATTTTGTGCCCTTGATTAATAGAGAAGTGTATTACAGTCATTCCTGTGAAAAGTTCAAGTCAATCGCCCCTTCCAGTCCAAAGATATCGGCTCCTGCATGTTTGGGCTTTTTTGGTCGGTTTTGGCTGGAAAAACATTTTCTGCAATATGCGGATAGTTTTATTTTATGAGAACTAATGAATCTAGACATAATAAAGTAAAAAAAAAACACAAGAAATTTTTTTTCAATTTTTGGTCACAGTGTCCCGAAGCCATGTTATACTGTCAGCAGAAGCCAAACGAAGAACAACTCCAATTCCAAAAGACGATAACTGTTCATGTACACTGTGAATTCAACATTTCTAACCTTAGAAGCTTTCAAATCATCCCCGTTGTTGAGTACTAAGACGGCAAAGTAGCCCGGCCGTAGCAAAATTTCAGACTTTTGGTCGAAAATTTCAATCCGAAGCAGACCGAAAATTTTCAGTGTAAAATAAAAAATAAAAAATTTGTCTCAAACTTGAACGAAATGCATAAAAAACGAAAAAAAAAATTTCAATTTTTTGTCCGCCATTTTGGATTAACGAAAAATCGAAACGAAATTCTTTCGATTTTTCTTATAATGCGGTATTACTGCCTTCAATTTGGATCCCTTTTAGAGGGCTCATTATATTTAAATCTCGATATTTCAATCCAAAATGGCTGATTTTCGAGATAACTTTCCGTTTTGTAAAAATTTTGGCAGAAAACATAAAAAAAATTGAAAAAAATACTGATTATGTTTGTTTTAGACAAGAGTAATTCTGACAAGTCTGTCAAGAAATTAAGTCGATAGCTTTTTTCTTTCATGATATATTGGCCTATAAAGGTTTGGGTGTTTTGGGGCGTTTTTGCCCAACAAGAAACATTTTGCCCCAAATACTGATGGTTTTATTCATTAGGACTCATGGCCGTCATTGATAGTTTTTATTTATGAGAACTAATGAATCTAGACATAATAAAGTAAAAAAGAAACACAAGAAATTCTTTTTCAATTTTTGGTCACAGTGTCCCGAAGCCATGTTTGACTGCTAGCAGAAGCCAAACGAAGAACAACTCCAATTCCAAAAGACGATAACTGTTCATGTACACTGGGAATTCAACATTTCTAACCTTAGAAGCTTTCAAATCATCCCCATTGTTGAGTACTGTGACGGCAAAGTAGCCTGGTCGTAACAAAAATTTCTGACTTTTGGTTGAAAATTTCATTCCCAAGCAGACCAAAAATTTTCAGTGTAAAAAAAAAAAAAAATGTGCGTCTCAAAATTGAACGAATCACATAAAAAAACGAAAACATTTTTTACGATTTTTTGGCCGCCATTTTGGATTAACGAAAAATTGAAACGAAACTTTTTCGATTTTTCTTATAAAGCGGTATTACTGCCTTCAATTTGGATCCCTTTTAGAGGGCTCATTATATTTAAATCTCGATATTTAAATCCAAAATGGCCGATTTTCGAGATAACTTTCCGTTTTGTGAAAAATTTTGGCAGAAAACATAAAAAATGGAAAAAAATACCGATTATGTTTGTTTTAGACAAGAGTAATTCTGACAGGTCTGTCAAGAAATTAAGTCGATAGCTTTTTTCCTTCATGAGATATTGGCCTATAAAGGTTTGGGCGTTTTGGGGCGTTTTTGCCCAACAAGAAACATTTTACCCCAAATACTGATGGTTTTATTTATTAGGACTCATGGCCGTCATTGATAGTTTTTATTTATGAGAAATAATGAATCTAGACTCTAGACATAATAAAGTTAAAAAAAACACAAGAAATTTTTTTTTCAATTTTTGGTCACAGTGTCCCGAAGCCATGTTTGACTGCTAGCAGAAGCCAAATTAAGAACAACTCCATTTCCAAAAGATGATAACTGTTCATGTACACTGTGAATTCAACATTTCTACCGTTATAAGCTTTCAAATCGTCCCCTTTGTTGAGTACTGTGACGGCAAAGTAGCCCGGTTGAAACAAAAATTTCTGACTTTTGGTCGAAAACCGAAAATTTTTCTGGTGCAAAAATTTTTTTTTTTTTCATCTCCAAATGGCCTGAAACGCATAAATAACCAAAAATAAAAATTTGATTTTTCGGCAGCCATTTTGGATTGTCAGAAATTCGAATCGAAATTTTTTCGATGGTTTTTACAATTCGGTGATACAGTCTTCATATCTAAGCCATTTTAGATGGTTCAGCATATCCCTGTCCCGAGATTGAGTAAAAAAAATGGTCAAATTTTGAATCTTTTTTTTGTTATGAAAAACGTTTTGGCAGAAAGGTGTTAACTAGATACATTTTTGTACCATATGCTGATAGAGGGGTATATTGCTGACATGTCAGAAAATTTCAAGTCAATCGCCCTTTCCAGTCCAAAGATATGAGCTGCCGAATATTTTTGTGTTTTTTGGCATAAAGGGTTAACTAAAACATTTTCAGAAAAATGGGAATATGACGATTAGTTATAACTTATGACCCTTTATGAGAACAGAAACTTTTTAAAAAATCGTCAAGAGCGTTTCGAGAAATAGTGAAATTAAAAAGTGTGGAAGAATAATAATAATAATAATAATAATAATAATAATAATAATAATAATAATAATAATAAAAAAAAAAATAATCAATGCAATAACAAATAGATTTTCCCTTTAGGAAAATCCAAACAAGTGATATCATAACATTTTACCATGTTATCATCACATGATCTGTGCTTGGCATGCCCTCCTTGTGTGTTGATGATGTCATGTTGCAGTCATTTTCCAAAAGCATGGGAATGGAGGATTTGAAGTAGTGTTATGTGTCAACACATGTTCTATGTGAAAAATAGTTGTTATTCCTGTATATCAATCAACTGATTGTTGATTTCAAAAACAGGCAACAAAGAAATATAAACATGTTTTTCAGAAGATGTTAAAAGGTACAAAATTTCAACTGAAAATTAATTTTTGCCTCCCACTTATGAACATTTGATATTTATCTCAGTTTTGGTATGACAATCAGTACTCTGGATGTTTTAGTTCATTTTTCAATTTCATTTAGAGTGAAGGCTGATTTTCTGCTATATCATCTTGATATAGCCTTAACTGGTTGAATGCTAGAAGCCACAATCAGGGCTCCACTGAAAAGAGCTGAAAGCCACTTTACAGGCTTTATAATGAATGCATCAGCTTGTTCTTTGCTCAGTAGTAGGAAAAAATATACAAATAAAACTGTTTGGTTACAATTCATTGGAGAGTGCCAATGGGCACTCTCCAATAAATTGTAACAAAATCATTTTTTATGAACAACTTCTCGCTAAACTACGATAATTCTTGCTCGTAGTTTGGGATCTTTGAAAGAAAAAATACCGGTACTCAAGTTACAAATCACTTTTAAAAGTAATGTACCACTCAACCAGTTAAGCGGTGTGTCATGCACTGTGTTCGAGATTTCAAAACCTTTCACTCAATTTAGTTTGAGACAGAGACAAATCATTGTACCTGAAGATCCTTGTTGTATGTGCTTGGTGTTCCTTTCACAGTCATCATGAATCCTGTCATCTGGAAAAAAAATCAGAAGCTGACGTTACAACATTTAAGTCATTTAATGCTGGGACTAATCTAAAAAAAAATGTCAGAAAGTTTAGATCCTTGCCTGTGTTGTTAATATTCTGTCATGCGATACAGTCCAAGAACTTTAGAGATCTTTCAAAGCACATCTTAGAGAAAGAGTTAAAAATCATGTACATGTATCCAGTACGAGGAAAAAAAAACATACATCTGATATTCTATACTCCATGTGGTCACTATTTATTTGTTTGGGTGTACTGAAACTTTTGACTGCTGGTGTCTTATCATGTGATACAGTTTTTATTATGGTGAGGGAAGCCGGAGTACCTAGGGAGAACCACAAGTAACTGTCAGACTCTCCAACTTACCCTGCACATGTGGTATACATGTGTACCATTGACATGCAGTAAGCTTTAGCACACTGTACTACTGTGCTCACACTACATATGGTCACTACCTTAACAGATCGAGAGAGAACTGTGGGACTTGAGGCTCGAACCTATAACTCCTGGCACAGAAGCAACAGATTTACCACAAACTAAGGGATGCAGACCAACCAGACCGGTTGGTAAATTACCTTTACACCTCAACAACTTGACTATAAACCTTCTATCTTCAAAACAAGTAATCCAGCTCTGTGTGGGACCGAGGCTTGAGTGTAAGACCACCAGCACATTTTTCATGAGAGATCCAGACTAACCAGGCTGGTTGGTAAATAGGCTTTATACCTTGACAGCTAAACTATAAATCTTCTACCTACAAAATGACAGTTAGTACAGTTGCCTTTATTTATGGAAACTTGGATCTTTTATAACATTTATATCAAGGTATTGCCGATTTTGATAGCAAATTTCGAGGGCTGTATTAATTACTTTTTTTCTTTTCAAAGCATTGGTTTTTGAGTATTCATTGGAACAAGTTCAACAAGCTTAATCTACTGAGATTTCAAAAGGGTATGGTTTGGAAGAAATTAGGAAGAAATTTGAATCATTAATGTACAGTACCAGGGCCTAAAATTCATGTGAGAATCTGAATTGATTCTGGCACGGAAAACAATGACAATCAACTTTAGTTCTCACAAAATATTAATTTGATTCCTGTTATAGATTCTGATAGTGCCCTTAAAAGCATCGAGAATTCTACTTACATTTTGCCCCCACCCCCAGCAATACGGTAACATTAAACTTAGCAGTGGTGTCTAGTGAAGTTTTGGCTGCCTACACTGCAACATGTGTCACACATGCATGCAAAAGAAAAGAAACTCAACAAAACTGGAACAAGGCCCTTAAGGGTTATAAATATTTAACTATAAGGATTGTTTCTTTACTATGGAATGTGTTCTGGTTGCACTCATCAGGGTATAACAGTACTCCAAAATTTTAAATTATTTAAAAACTAAAAACTGATTCTGGCAACAGAAGTTCGAGACTATCAAAACAGAATCTCACAAATTGGGACATATTATAAGTCCAGAGTTCTGTGATAGTAAAAGTGTCCTCATACTCGATCTGGTCATGTGAAAAATATACATCAGCAGAACAAGTTTTAATAAATAAAATATTACAATGTCTAGACTGAATGAAGAGAAATTAGCATCAACAGCATCTGAGATGCAACTGTTTTGAGTTCCTTTTTCAGAACTTTTTGCGAATCTGATTTAATACCAATTCGGATCGATGTTAATTCAGAATGTCAGACTTTAAATAAAGTTTGCAACAGACGTCAAACCAAATTCCCGTTGGACTCAAATACGAACAACAGTTTTAGCATTATTTATTTATTGGTGTTTAAGGTCATATACTTATGCACAGTGGCTAATCATGACCGTGACAGTTTTATGGGTGGAGGAAGCCAGAGTACCCAGAGAGCAGAGAGAACCACCGAGCAATGGCGAACAACTGCCAGCTCCCCAACATCATAACAGTTTTAGCAGGGTTGTGAATAGACAGCTAGGCTAATCTGAGGGCAGGGGGGGGGGGGGGGGATATTTCTAAGGTAAAACTCTGCCTCCATAACACACACGCTCTTTCTCGGAATTGGTTTGTCGCTGTGGTATTAAGGGGAGAGTACTGATTGTTGTCATCCAAG
This sequence comes from Pictodentalium vernedei, assembly GCA_031216915.1. Taxonomy (NCBI): domain Eukaryota; kingdom Metazoa; phylum Mollusca; class Scaphopoda; order Dentaliida; family Dentaliidae; genus Pictodentalium; species Pictodentalium vernedei. The sequence continues at coordinate 263,881,634 of CM062294.1, forward strand.
TGGAAGAACAGTCAAAATGGTGGCCTATTCAAATCGTGCAAAATTTCTCTTACCATTAAGCCACCTGAATGCTTCTCGCAAACGACGGTCATTTACAGTATACTTCTGAAATTGTTACACAAACATGTAATATTCAGGTGGCAATTGTTGACCATTGTTATAGTAAACATTTCATCAAACATCAAAAAGTCAGGAGGTTAACGCGGAACTCCGGTTGGCTGAATCATCTTACCAGAAACGCCAACGATGCCCAGTTAAAAAAAAAGCCATGAGAATTTCAAAAGAAACTTTTACGTATATCGTAGAGCAAGTTGGTCCGGCTTTCGTTTCGCACAGTGGCACTGAAAATCCTATTCCTCCAGAAGAGAGGGTCACTATTGGGTTGTATCACATCGCACGGGGAGATTACTTTTATATATTAGCAGAGATGTGTGGTCTTGGGGCATCTACAGTTGCCAAGATTTTGCACGAGTTTAACCGTGTGCTCATCAGTATTCTGTGGGAACGTCACGTTACATCTCTTGCCCCAACGACAGAAGCACAACTGAGAGAGAAAATCGTTGAAATGGAGGAAGCATGGCAGTTTCCATGTGCATGGGATGCAGTTGACGGGTGTCACATTCCCATCAAGTGTCCAAGGGACGGTGCCGAAGCTCAAAAGGAGTATTACAATTTTAAAAACTTTTACTCTATAATTTTGATGGCTATGGCTGATGCCAAATACAGGTTTGTGTGGGCATCTTGTGGCTACTCTGGCAATTCAAATGACTCAGTTATTTTCCAGTCAACAGATGTGTACTCCAAGATAGCGGAAAGAGCTTTGTTTCCCAAGACCAACATGATGAAGGATGAAACGGTCAAGCTTTTGGTGCTGGTAGATTCTGCATTTCAGCTTAAGAACTGGATCATTAAGCCATATATGAATGCTACACAGTCTGATCAGCAGACATATTTCATCTACCACCTTAGCAGGGCGCGCATGATTGTCGAGTGTGCCTTTGGTCAGATGAAGGGGCGATGGAGAGGAACTCTGAGAAAGAATGGAAGTATGCAGTTTTAGCCAGTGTTCTCCTTCATAACATTTGCTTGGAAAAAAAGGAAATCATGTTCAGAAAGTTTGACCTCACTATTGACCCTGCCACTAATGAGAGACGCCGGAGAGAGGAAATACTATCCATTGTTAGTATGACACACAGAAGTAGGGCTAGTGGGGATGAGAAGAATGTGTCGGTAGTTAAAATCCGGGATGCGTTGAAGGAGACATTTTGGAATGAGAAGAGTGTTGACAGACGACCATGACTCAAATACGAAAAAAAGAAAAAACAACCAGGTCGTTTCCTGGAAACAGTGAAATTATTAGAACTGCATTGGAAATTATCTTCTGCTGTTTGACTGTGGAATGACTTGTGTTGGATACATGGATACAAAAGATGTGGTTTCGGAGGTTGAGTGGGGGGTTTATCTGACCCAGACCTTGATAAAATAAACTTGAATGGGTACTGCTCCAGGCCATAATATATAAACATGTAGTAATATCCAGTGGCAAATCCAGTAATTCAAAGTTGGGATGAGAGTCACAGGTACATTTTGGGGGCGGGGCTGTTTCCAGCAAATGACTGTAAGGACAAAACATGTAAGTGTGGTAGTTCCTGTCTGGCATAGGTGATGTAGCACCTGCAAGACTTTTTCCTACCCATACCTTTCTCAGCGAGGATCATGAATCAAAGTCTCAGTAAGACCACTTACCTTCTTAGACCTACCAGAGCTCACAGCAATGGCAGGCCAATGGTGGAAAATGGTCTTATTGAGGCCAGGGATTATGTGTCTTACTGGGAGAAATTGGTACCCGAGTTGTTTTTTGGAATGAGTTGCACATACGTAATTTGATAAGAGGTGACTCACACATCGGGAGTGGTCTGTAGTGGATCCAGGAAGGGGGGGGGGGGGGGATCTAATGGGGCCCCCAAAAAGAAGTGAAAAGGTTTTCTGCCACTTGATCTTCTTCAGTGATTGTAAAAATACAGACTATATCATGCAAGATGCTAAGGTTTTTTTTCCGGAAGTCTACCTGCATGTTGTAGGCTGTATTTATCTTACATCATTGATAAAGGTCAAGTTGCCAAAAGCTCCAGATACTGACTAATTTTATTATATAAAAAAAAATCACACTAACTACCTACCCAGTGAAAAATGTGGGCAGGATGAATGCAAACATACAGTTTATAAAATGGTCACAAAGCCCTAGGTTAGTCTCAGGGCATTGCTTTTTAATAATTTTCCCTGAGGAGCCCCCCGGACCCCCACCAACAGGAGAGGGACACCCCCCTACTCTAACCACCCCACTGCAGGCCTGCGATATCTGGCCTATATGAGTATCTCCCCCATTCCACATGGACATACTTAAGCAAGAGGCCCCATATATGCCAAAGGCATATATGGGGCCCATTGCTTAAGTATGTCCGTGGGTCCCACACACTCTTCAGCCGCCACTGAATTTGAAATACATAAGCTGAGGTAACTATGTCCTGATCTAGGATGGGATGGGAGGGCTTTGTGAATTTTAAATGGAAGCCATTGTCCCCTAGCTGCCCCCCCCCCCCCCCCCTCCCAATGGCTCCGTCACTGGTAATATCCACTATCAAAGCCTGTGGTGTAGGTATCGGTTACTTCTTACTGGCAGTAAAATAAAATCATTTAATGTAGTGATAAAATAGTGATAATTTTTCTTAACAAAATGAACAAAATGTTGAAAGAGAATTGTTATTCATAAATCGGTACCTTTCTTCTTCATTCATCAACATGTTTTCATCAATTCTTTCCACGTGTAAATAAAACTTGGTGACATAATGCACCAGTGTTTTCCTTGATGATGGGAATTCCCCAGTCCACAACACAGTGGCAACTGAAGAAAACTACCGAATATAGATCACACAGCTCATTTGCATTGAAATACGTTTGATGTTGGCTCAACATCTGTTGTAAACTCGGATCCATTTGGAACGAATTTAATTCTGGAATTAGGATCGACGTTGGCTCGACAAAGCTAATCGGCAGCACGACAGTAGCTTGACGTTGCAACAGATGGTTGGATTTTTAGCGGGATCTAATTCAGGAATTTGAATTAGATTCGCAAAAAGTTCGACGTCTGTTCTGGGCGTTAGATTCCACAGTATTGTGGGTAGGAAAGTGGACAGAAAATTTGGACCATTTCGTAACCTAGTCACTATCTGGTCGAAATTCTCAGTCCGGTTTTGCAAATACAGTACGAAAACTCCAGAAAATTATACTGATTTAGTTTAAACAATATTTATTTCCAAAAAATAAACAGAAGAGTTAAACAAAGACAAAGTCTCTGGGCATATAGCAGGAAGTCTAATAGGAGACGAGGTCGAGACTTCAATACACCACCTGAGAAATCCACAGGGTGGTAATAACCAATTTATCTTACAATATTCCTCCCTTTCTTCGCTTGTTCGTATAATGAAGAGATTTGGAACAGATTTTAAAGGCGTCTGTGTTGACAATCATTCAGCGTCCATGAAAGGATTTCTATGAATGAAGACCATGATGTCATGGTATTGTGTTCATGTGTTGTACATGATGTAATTCCTATTCACTGTTGTTCACCATCAAGTTTAAAGTAGTGTTTCAGTTATATATCTTTATTTTATTTTTGATGTTTAAAACACATAGCTCCTGGGTTTCAGACGAGGACACAGGAAATTTTTTTTGCATGAATCAAGCACTTACACTCAATAATACCACATATCAAATTTGGTTCAAATCGGACCATCGGTTCAGAAAATAGAAATTTCAGGGTGGAGCCAAACATCTTGCTCCTCCCATTACAAAGGAAAATATTGATCTACAAACATTGTTTGAACAAACTTCTACTCCTCAAATATCAAGTTATTGTACGCACTGGTTCATGAGAAGACAAATTTTGGAGCATTTTCCCCCACCCACTCCCTATGGAGCTGGGCACCTAGATTTGAACAAAAACAAAATGTGATGTCAGAGCAAGCAATCACCTCAAATTTAACTAAAATTGGTTTAGAGGTTTAAGAGGAGCATGTGCAAATACCATGTTCAGGGACCACGGATGACGGACGCCGGACGATGAGTGATCACTACTGCTCATCCTGACTTTCAGTCAGGTGAGTTAATGATCTAGTCTATTTCGTTGAGCTGGTGATTTATCATTCAATTACTGTTAACAAAAAATGCTGACCTCTGCATTTGTAATAACTCAATGCCAATTGAGTGCAGGAAAAAAAAACCCTGTTCTCTTTCTGAATCGAATAGATAGCACCTGCGGTTGCTACCCTTAAAACAGATTTGTATTTTGTCTGGATGTTTTCACCTGTATTGGGGGAAATACATTCTTGTTGTAAGATAAAGTAAAAAAAAAAAAAAAAAGAAAAAAGCATGTCTGTGACTTACATTTCCAAACACTCTTCCGGCTTTACCCCTTATCAGTTCTAAACTATCTGCATTCTTCTTCTGTGGCATAAGACTGCTTCCTGTACTGAAATATTATAATTTTTCTATAACTGTAAAGATTACATATAAACACAATTGGATGGCACCTATTTGAAGATCAGAGTGACTCACAACAAAAAATATTGCCTAAGGCCAGTTTGGATTTACAGAGAACTGGTTTTTTTCAAATCAGTGAGGAAGGGAGGGAGGGAGGGAGGGAGGATTTTATGTTTATTTTTTATTACCATCGAAACTTTGAATTATAGGGAACAAAGCCATGGTAATTCAGCCTCGAGTGTCAAATGTGATATACAGTTCAACAATCTGAATGTAGCAGCTACCCCACCCAGTGGGGTTGCAGCTACATTTTGATCACTGAACTAATGTTATATAGAGATACATTTTTAAAGAAATTTTGATATTAAAATGCAAAGCAGGAGACATATAAAATAAAACCGTACAAATGTTGAACTAACAGACATCATCTCTTGAATGAGGAAGTCATTCAATGCAAGTATACTCAAAGTTAGAAATATGACCCAAGACATTTTCACTCGGAGGCCTGTATACACAAACGACAGTGCTCATTTTGTTCAATTCGATGACCTTATAATTTTGGAAACTGTGGAATGTTTTGCTCAAAACGTTTAAAAAAAAAAGAGTACATTTCACTGTATCTGCTGTCCGTTTGTGGTTATTTTACAAGATTAACCATTATTGAAACTAATTCCCTAATATACATATTCAAGCTCAATGCCTCTAGCTCTCATTGAAATCACTCTAGGAATTTGAAACTTTATGCGTGTATGTTTCCTATTTCCGTGGCCCAACCAACAGTGATATTTGAAAAATGCCAATAAAATGTACCAACACACACGAAAAAAATCAATGCAGTGGTCTCTGAGAATCAAAAGTAATTTTGGATGGGGCCTAATATGCGTAATGAATCCATGCCTGTTTTATAACCACACACAAACTTTATTAAAAGTATGTTGTCTGATGGGCTCAATCACAACTTGGTTTCTCTAAGATCTTCTAATTGATTCTTGCCACCAATATATATTTAGAATGTCTTTCAAACTAATTAAGAGAAGTCCAAAAAGCTGTTTGGCAGTTTAAACAAGAGCTCACGTATCGCTGAAGCAATACAATGTCCCCTACCGGACTAATGAGCATTAATAATTATACAAATGTTATAACCTAGATGTGATCAGCATGAATTCCGTTGAAGCATTTCCAAAAAAAAGTCCGGAAAGTTAAAAAATTTATAGTAATTTATATATTTTTTATACTTACCAATGACCCAGACATAGCTAGTGCTAACTCTTAAAAATGTAGGGCCAAACACAAATTTTGCCCCCCAATCCCCAAAATTTGCATCTAAAACCAAAGAAATCATGTCCTGGATGGCCCTCCATACTTCACCTCTACTGCGCATGCGCAGTGTCAAGGACGTCCCGAAATTGGCGCCATTAATCATTCTTACAATCAGTGCCTGGTAAGCGCTATGTCCTCAGCGGGGAGGTATGAGTTCCCAACACCTGGGAGGGCCATCCCCGTCTGGGTCATTGGTAAGTATAAAAAATTTATAAATTACTATAAATTTTTTAACATTTTTATACTGTACCAATGACCCAGACATAGCTGAATAGTAAAAAGGCTGGAGGGCCCAGGACATAGAGGAAAATCCAATAAGCTCAACTATATAAAATAGAGTCATCCCCTCGAGGAAAAAAGGAGTATTAGGCTTTACATGTATCTTTCTTATTTATGATAAATTAGAAAGACACAATACCTTCTATAATTGAGCATCATAACATCCATATTCTCTATTAATATCCAGTATAATTCTTATACTAATTATTTTTAAAGTAAGCCAATAAATAAAGTTAGTCCAGAGAATTGAGACTCTTTATACTCTTTTAAAAGTGTCCGAGGATAGTATAATAACGCCCGTTTGACACGTGACATATTCAAATGCTATACTTTAAAACTATGACATAAATGAATTTTTAAAACATAACTTTTCACTTTAAAACCATCCCAGTAACAGCTCAGAATTACTGATTCCAGAGGAGGTATCCCCTTGTTTTCATAATAAAACAGGTGACCCAAGGGAGCACCCTCCCCCCCCCCTTTCCCTTGCCCTGGGTCAAATAGCCCAGAGCAAAGAGGGCAGCAGGACGGAGTCACTGCCGGAACATGAAGCCTACATACCTATAGTTGCAAATGTTAAGTGATCGACATTCTGAGCAGCCGATAATGGACCTAAACAATGCAGGCCTCCAGAAATGGACTCGATATTTCTGAGATAAAAATTTGTGAATGTGGATGGCTGAGACCAATATGCAGCGTTCTTTAAATCTATAATAGCAACACTATTTACGTAAGCCCAAGATGTAGAAGAGCTCTTACTTCATGAGCCGAAATCTTAAGCACAGACTGCTGAGTTAAGGATAGATTATCCTAAGCAGTACCGATAGTTAATTGAATGCATTTAGCAATAGAATGGACCGTAATGACCTTTCTATTAGGCATCAGAGCCAGAAGAAGCTTTACGTCCTTACTGATAAAGTGAGATCTGTTAATAAATACAAAAAGGTCTAGCTGGACAGAGTAAAGGCCTATGTCCGTTCGAAGACGGAAGGACCTTAAAAACAATAGGTTCCGGATATTTATTAGGAGCCTGATTTTTAACCAAAAATCCAACATTAGTAGTAAAGGTAATAGAGTTTCCGATACTACGAAAGTGAGAATCGTCCACCGCTAGTGCATGAAGCTCACTGACTCTTCAGCAGAAGAGAAGACTAAGAGAATTGCTGTCTTAAAAGGCCAGAATTGAAACTACTATCTCAAGAGGTTCAAATGGTTGCTTTAGTTTAATAAGAACCCAAGCTAAATTCCGTATAGGAATTAATCTAAGGATTCTAGGTCTATTTATCGAAAAGTTACAAACTAACTTAGATAAAGAGACATTAGGCTCAATTGTAAACTATCATGGTGTGCATAGGTATCAGATAACATAGACCTATAACCTTTAATAGTAACTGGCTGCAGTTGATCTCGTCAAACAAGTATACTAGAAAGTTTGCAATGTCTGGTATGGAGGGATCAAAAATATCAACATAAAGATCCCTACACCAAAGACGGAAGACCCTCCACTTTAGCCGCATAGTATAGTGAAGAGGAGGTCCTCCTACAGTTAGAAATCGCGTCCACTGCTCGTCCTGTACAATGCTAGCCATGCAAGAAGGACCGCACAATGGAATACGTGAAGGTTGAGACCTTGCGGGTTGTGATGAAGTTGACACGATTTCCCCAGCGAAAAAAGATCCTCTCGTGGAGGAAGTTTTCGCGGTAAGTCCCACAGCAGACACCTAAGTAAATTTATCCACGTTCTCTGTGGAGACAGGGATGCTACCAACAGAATTGTATTGTGAATGTATAATCCTAGCAATACTTGCTGAATCAACAGCACTGGAGGATACGCATATCCTATCATCCCGTCCTACTAGATCGATAGGGCGTTAACTACATATGCTCGGGGATCCGTACACGGTGACACATACGTCTGCAATTGATTGGTGAGTTGTGTCGCAAATAAATTTATCACTGGGCGCTCCCATTGGTAGCAAATCTGATTGAATACCTGTTTGTTGAGAGTCCATTCTGACGGCAACAATCGACCCTTACGTGAAAGGGAGTCTGCTAATACAATCCGACGACCCAGAATATGACGGACCGAAACAGAACTTGGTGTTCTATAACAAACAGAAGGATTCTTTCCGTTAAATTCAATAACGGAACCGAATGAGTGCCTCCCTGGTTCCAGATATACGCAACTAATGTCGTATTATCGGACAGGATTTGGACATGCGTTTCTGAATAATGTTCATCCAATGACGTAGTGCAAGCCAAAATAATATCATTTCTTGGAAGTTAAGTGCTTGCCTAAAGACTGCAGAACCCAAAGACCCTGGCACTTCGAATCCGTTGGGATCAATATTGTGCCCCAACCTGTTTGACTGGCATCCGTCATAATCGAAAAACTCGGATCCGGCAACTACAGTGGAACTCTCTGAGTCAACCTCCAAATGTTTGCCCAAGTCTGAATCTCTTGTTACACTTGATTGACAAGAGAACGTATATATCGAGCAATTCATAGATTGCTGAAAAGTTGCCGTCGAAGAGAAGCTTCTCCGAAACCGAAGCGACTCTGAGAGAGTTCTTCACCTTACTATCCACGTGCGTGGATGTAGCTAGGGCTGCGTCACGTCTAACCAACTCCAGGTTGCCACTGAAGGGCGGAGTTATACGTGGAAAACTACTGCCCTTGAAAGAAATCTCATTAAGAATCATATCCTGGAATTCTTTCTCTTGAAGACGTAATGATAACGCCTCAGTAAGGTGGTCTACATATGATAAAGCGTCTAAGTTAAGTCTATTAGACATCATTGTCGTTTCCAACATCGTGGTTGGAATTGACATAGACGGCGAAAAAGACAATACCCAGTCTTCAGCCTCGTCGTCTAGACGCAGAGGAACTCTCAGTATGCCCTGTCCTGCCATTTCAAATTATTCCTAGAATTGATGAAAGTCAGATTAGAGCATTTGCGGACAAGAAACTAGACTAGTGTGTTTTGGTAGCAAGCTTATATATATAGCGTCGTTCAATAATTCGAAAGTTCTAGTGACATTATTGGACTGTGTCGGCAACTCAGGGACGATGTCCCTGAACCGATCAAAAACTCTGTGTCCAATGACGCTATTAGTCTCTTATCCAGCATCGCAGCATTGTAGTCCAACGGAACGACCTCTGGAAGATAATGCCGGAAGAAATGTATGGCATCTTCTGTTGTTCCGAAAGGGAAAGCTCGAAATCGTCCGAATCCCTTTCGCCATCCTGTCAGACCCTATGAAGTGTTCGGTCGTCTGTACCTGATGCATCAGCGAAGCGAACCAACCCAGCGTCGTCGGATTATTCCTCATCCGACAGAGATTCTGTCGTTTGCTGCGAAAATCTGTGCTATTTTGGATAGCACGTCCGTCACTGAGGCCTATGGAGAAGCGGCCTTACGATGTTTTGCCGCTGGAAACTCCGTGTTCGTTACCCCGTGTATACTTCTATTATGCGAGCGACCGGAGTGTACAGGCCTCGTGTCCCTTGGCTACCGGATGGCGTGACCTGTTCGCCATGGAATCACTGAATGACGAAGCTGGCAGGATACTCGAGGTCACGTAGCCAAGTTGCGGTCGTGTGCGATGCCATGAGGATGAGGAAGCATTATCGACAGTCTCTCGGACTGTCTATATAACGGAGCGTCCCGAGCGGCGGACATATGCTCCGAATGCGAAACGTTTGTACCACAACATCCAGTCCCAGATGTTGTTGTATGAGGGAGGGACCTCTCTCGCTCGCAGCCCGGACGGACCTGGACGAGCTAGGAACCGGACTAACAGGCTTCCTCCGATCTCTCCGTCGTCACTAGGTGTGTACTATTGTCTATTATAGTGCTCACATCACCCAAATCTCCTTCCTGGACCGCAACGGACGAACCCGGCTGCCGAACCATTCGATGAATGGATGCTACACTGGGTGAGCTAGCGAATGTCAACGCCGTCGATCCTACTAGGAACCTCTTAGGCGATTGACGTATTCCATGAGCACTTATTGCCGCTAGCTCATCAGCCTCGTCGTCTAGACGCAGAGGAACTCTCAGTATGCCCTGTCCTGCCATTTCAAATTATTCCTAGAATTGATGAAAGTCAGATTAGAGCATTTGCGGACAAGAAACTAGACTAGTGTGTTTTGGTAGCAAGCTTATATATATAGCGTCGTTCAATAATTCGAAAGTTCTAGTGACATTATTGGACTGTGTCGGCAACTCAGGGACGATGTCCCTGAACCGATCAAAAACTCTGTGTCCAATGACGCTATTAGTCTCTTATCCAGCATCGCAGCATTGTAGTCCGACGGAACAACCTCTGGAAGATAATGCCGGAAAAAATGTATGGCATCTTCTGTTGTTCCGAAAGGGAAAGCTCGAAATCGTCCGAATCCCTTTCGCCATCCTGTCAGACCCTATGAAGTGTTCGGTCGTCTGTACCTGATGCATCAGCGAAGCGAACCGACCCAGCATCGTCGGATTATTCCTCATCCGACAGAGATTCTGTCGTTTGCTGGGATGCTGCGAAAAGCTGTGCTATTTTGGATAGCACGTCCGTCACTGAGGCCTATGGAGAAGCGGCCTTACGATGTTTTGCCGCTGGAAACTCCGTGTTCGTTACCCCGTGTATACTTCTATTATGCAAGTGACCAGAGTGTACAGGCCTCGTGTCCCTTGGCTACCGGATGGCGTGACCTGTTCGCCATGGAATCACTGAATGACGAAGCTGGCAGGATACTCGAGGTCACGTAGCCAAGTTGCGGTCGTGTGCGATGCCATGAGGATGAGGAAGCATTATCGACAGTCTCTCGGACTGTCTATATAACGGAGCGTCCTGAACGGCGGACATATGCTCCGAATGCGAAACGTTTGTACCACAACATCCAGTCCCAGATGTTGTTGTACGAGAGAGGGACCTCTCTCGCTCGCAGCCCGGACGGACCTGGACGAGCTAGGAACCGGACTAACAGGCTTCCTCCGATCTCTCCGTCGTCACTAGGTGTGTACTATTGTCTATTATAGTGCTCACATCACCCAAATCTCCTTCCTGGACCGCAACGGACGAACCCGGCTGCCGAACCATTCGATGAATGGATGCTACACCGGGTGAGCTAGCGAATGTCAACGCCGTCGATCCTACTAGGAACCTCTTAGGCGATTGACGTATTCCATGAGCACTTATTGCCGCTAGCTCATCAGCCTCGTCGTCTAGACGCAGAGGAACTCTCAGTATGCCCTGTCCTGCCATTTCAAATTATTCCTAGAATTGATGAAAGTCAGATTAGAGCATTTGCGGACAAGAAACTAGACTAGTGTGTTTTGGTAGCAAGCTTATATATATAGCGTCGTTCAATAATTCGAAAGTTCTAGTGACATTATTGGACTGTGTCGGCAACTCAGGGACGATGTCCCTGAACCGATCAAAAACTCTGTGTCCAATGACGCTATTAGTCTCTTATCCAGCATCGCAGCATCGTAGTCCGACGGAACAACCTCTGGAAGATAATGCCGGAAAAAATGTATGGCATCTTCTGTTGTTCCGAAAGGGAAAGCTCGAAATCGTCCGAATCCCTTTCGCCATCCTGTCAGACCCTATGAAGTGTTCGGTCGTCTGTACCTGATGCATCAGCGAAGCGAACCGACCCAGCATCGTCGGATTATTCCTCATCCGACAGAGATTCTGTCGTTTGCTGGGATGCTGCGAAAAGCTGTGCTATTTTGGATAGCACGTCCGTCACTGAGGCCTATGGAGAAGCGGCCTTACGATGTTTTGCCGCTGGAAACTCCGTGTTCGTTACCCCGTGTATACTTCTATTATGCAAGCGACCAGAGTGTACAGGCCTCGTGTCCCTTGGCTACCGGATGGCGTGACCTGTTCGCCATGGAATCACTGAATGACGAAGCTGGCAGGATACTCGAGGTCTTGTAGCCAAGTTGCGGTCGTGTGCGATGCCATGAGGATGAGGAAGCATTATCGACAGTCTCTCGGACTGTCTATATAACGGAGCGTCCTGAACGGCGGACATATGCTCCGAATGCGAAACGTTTGTACCACAACATCCAGTCCCAGATGTTGTTGTACGAGAGAGGGACCTCTCTCGCTCGCAGCCCGGACGGACCTGGACGAGCTAGGAACCGGACTAACAGGCTTCCTCCGATCTCTCCGTCGTCACTAGATGTGTACTATTGTCTATTATAGTGCTCGCATCACCCAAATCTCCTTCCTGGACCGCAACGGACGAGCCCGGCTGCCGAACTATTCGATGAATGGATGCTACACCGGGTGAGCTAGCGAATGTCAACGCCGTCGATCCTACTAGGAACCTCTTAGGCGATTGACGTATTCCATGAGCACTTATTGCCGCTAGCTCATCATTCAACTATGACGACAGAGGCACACTTTTGAAAGACATCTCAGTAACTTTGCGAACAAGAAACCAGACTTGCTTGTTAATAGCAAGCATATATATATATAAATAGCGTCGTTCAATAATTCGAAAGTTCCTGTGACATTATTGGACTGTGTTGGAACTGAGGGACGATGTCCCGGAACCGATCCAAACCGACGCTATCAGTCTCTTATCCAGCATCGCAGCATTGTGGTCCGACGAAACAACCTCTAGAAGATAAAGCCGGATGACATATACAGCAGCTTATGTTGTTCCAAAAGGGAAAGCTCGAAATCCTCCGAATCCCTTTCGCCATCCTGTCGGACCATATGAAGTTTTCGGACGTCCGTACCTGATGCTTCAGCAGAGCGTCCCGACCCAGCGTTGTCGGATATTACATGCTGCGACAGAGATACTGTCGTTGCTGGGATGCTGCGATAAGTTGTGCTATTCGGGATAGCACGTCCGTCACTGAGGCCTGTGCAGTAGCGGTCTTACGATGCTTTGCCGCTGGAAGCTGCGTGTATGTTGACTCCTGCATACTTCTCTTATGCGAACGTCCAGAGTCTACAGGCCTCATGTCCCTGGCTACCGGATGGCGTGACCTGGTCGCCACGTATTCTCTGATTGGCGAAGTTGACTGGATATCGGAGGTCACGTAGCCAAGGTGCGGTCGTGTGCGCTGCCATGAGAATGAGGAAGCCTTATTGACAGTCTCTCCGGACTGTCTATATAACGGAGCATCCCGAGCGGCGGATGTGTGCTCCGAATGCGAAACATTTTGTACCACAACATCTGGGGCCAGATGTTGTTGTACGAGAGAGGGGCCTCTCTCGCTCTCAGCCCGGATGGGCCTGGACGGGCTATGAACCGGACTAATAGGCTTCCTCTGTTCCTCCGTCACTGGGTGTGCACTTGGTTGTTTTATAGTGCTCGCATCACCCAAAACTCCTTTCTAGACCGCAACGGACGAACCCGGCTGCCGAACCATTCGATGAATGGGTGCTACACCGGGCGAGCTAGCGGACGTCAAAGGCCGTCGATCCTACTAGGGACCTCTTAGGCAATTGACGTATTTCCATGAGCACTTTTCCGCTAGCTCTTCATTAATTGTGACGACGGAGGCACACTTTTGGAAGACATCACGGATACATCACCCTGTTCTTGATCGTCTGAAATAGAGATTGATAAACTAGAGTGACCCTGCGGAGAAAGGACCGGCATGGCCATTTCCCCGCTAACATACCATGACACACGCTTCCCATGTTGTCATCGAAAATAACACATACTGAGCAGGAGTTAGTGCGAGTACACTGACTACATTTATGCAATGATTATGAAAGTCAGAGGAAGATTTCCTCTTAATCCAATTGAACAATATCCTTTCATTGTGAAAAGAAAACAAAGTCCTAGTACTCGCACCAACCCCTGCAAATCAAAATACATAATAACATGATCCATTAACATAGAAAAAATAATTGAAATCAAAATAATTTTTTGAAAAAATATTTTTTCAGAAAAGCCCAAGTTTCTGAAAAGTAACGTTGAGCCCCAATGGATCCCAAGCCTAGGTGTGGACAAAAATTTTTAAAATATTATAAAAAATTTAATGCAACACTTACGAATAATAATAATGTATCTAGATATGATTAAACTAACATCAAGATATTATTTTCAAGAAATCCCCCTCACACAGAGGCTGTTGTCAATGTAAACAAGAAATGTAAAAACACCAGAAACATGACTCCAGACACTGATAACCCTGGCCCGAAATCAGTTACCAATAATACACTATCTGATGCAAAACAGAGACTTCCAGGGAAGAAACTACAGAACATCAGATGGTAGATGCAGAACACTACGCCTAAATACCCAAGGGTGAAAACGTAAACATGGAGAAAAGAACAGAATTCATTCTGTTATTCAGCTAAAACTCCCAAGAAATTTTAGTAATAATATTACAGAAAATATGCCAAAAGCATGGGAGAATAGCAAGGGGGGACTTAAAGGAAAGGGAGAGAGGAAAACACTGAACAAGCAGTGTAACTTTATAGCAAGAATGACCACAACAGGCTGTTGCCTCGAAAATAGGTAACTTAACACAATTTCATTAAAAAATTTTAAGTTACAGCCCTGATTATTTTCTGTCACTCATTTTTCCTCTCCTCCTTCTATATCCTCCTTAGAACCACCATTTCTCTAATATTTATGTGTCTGGCATCATTTAAACTGAGATTTACAAGCACAAAGATCAGTCAGATGTTAACTGATGAAGGGCCAAACAAAGAATGATTAATGGCACCAATTTTGGGACATCCTTGACACTGCGCATGCGCAGTAGAGGTGAAGTATGGAGGGCCATTCAGGACATGATTTCTTTGGTTTTAGATGCAAATTTTGGGGATTGGGGGGCAAAATTTGTGTTTGGCCCTACATTTTTAAGAGTTAGCACCAGCTATGTCTGGGTCATTGGTACAGTATAAAAATACTGATATTTTGGCGCTTTTCTATATTTCCAAGGGCCATAACTCACACAAGAATAATGCAATCAGCATGAAACTCAAACTTGATCTGTAAGTCATCGTTCTATAGTAGGTTACCAAGAATGAAATCATTCGGTTGAAGCATTTCCAAAAAAAGTCCGGAAAACTAAAGTGTGACTGACAGACTGACTGACAGACTGACTGACAGACTGACAGATGGACAGAGTGCAAATGAAACTTGATCTGTAAGTCATCATTCTATAGTAGGTTACTAAAATGAAATCATTCCGTTGATGCGTTTCCAAAAAAAGTCTGTAAAACTGATATTTTGGAGCTTTTCCATATTTCCAAGGGCCATAACTCACACAAGAATAATGCAATCAGCATGAAACTCAAACTTGATCTGTAAGTCATCGTTCTATCATAGGTTACCAAAAATGAAATCATTCTGTTGAAGCATTTCCAAAAAAAGTACGGAAAACTGATATTTTGGCACTTTTCCATATTTCCAAGGGTCATAACTCAAACAAGAATAATGCAATCAGCATGAAACTCAAACTTGATCTGTAAGTCATCGTTCTATAGTAGTTCACCAAAAATGAAATCATTCCATTGAAACGTTTCCCCAAAAAGTCTGGAAAACTGATATTTTGGCGCTTTTCCATATTTTCAAGGGCCATAACTGACACAAGAATAATGCAATCAGCATGAAACCTGAAACTTGACCTGTAAGTCATCGTTGTATAGTAGGTTACCAAAAATGAAATCATTCGGTTGAAGCATTTCCAAAAAAAGTCCGGAAAACTAAAGTGTGACTGACAGACTGACAGACTTTCCAAGGGCCATAACTCACACAAGAATAATGCAATCAGCATGAAACTCAAACCTGATCTGTAAGTCACCGTTCTATAGTAGATTACCAAAAAGGAAATCATTCCGTTGAAGCGTTTCAAAAAAAAGTCTGGAAAACCTATATTTTGGTGCTTTTCCATCTTACCAAGGGCCATAACTCACACAAGAATAATGCAATCAGCAAGAAACCCAAACTTGATCTGTAAGTCATCGTTCTATAGTAAGTTACCAAAAATGAAATCATTTTGTCTAAGCATTTCCCCAAAAAAGTCTGGGAAACTAAAGTTGACTTACAGACTGACAGACTTTCCAAGGGCCATAACTCACACAAGAATAATACAATCAGCATGAAACTCAAACTTGATCTGTAAGTCATCGTTCTATAGTAGGTTACCAAAAATGAAATCATTCCGTTGAAGGGTTTCCAAAAAAAGTCCGGAAAACTGATATTTTGGCACTTTTCCATATTTCCAAGGGTCATAACTCACACAAGAATACTGCAATCAGCATGAAACTCAGACTTGATCTGTAAGTCATCATTCTAGAGTAGTTCACCAAAAATGAGATCATTCCGTAGAAGCGTTTCCAAAAAAAGTCTGGAAAGTTAAAAAATTTATAGTAATTTATATATTTTTTATACTTACCAATGACCCAGACATAGCTGGTGCTAACTCTTAAAATATAGGGCCAAACACAAATTTTGCCCCCCAATCCCCAAAATTTGCATCTAAAACTAAAGAAAACATGTCCTGAAAGGCCCTCCACACTTCGCCCCTACTGCGCATGCGCAGTGTCAAGGACGTTCCGAAATTGGCGCCATTTATCATTCTAATAACCAGTGCCTGGTAAGCGCTATGTACTCAGCGGGGAGGCAAGAGTTCCCAACTCCTGGGAGGGCCATCCCCGTCTGGGTCATTGGTAAGTATAAAAAATATATAAATTACTATAAATTTTTTAACATTTTTATACTGTACCAATGACCCAGACATAGCTGAATAGTAAAAAGGCTGGAGAGCCAAGGACATAGAGCAAAATGGAATACGCTCAATAAAATAAAATAGAGTCATCCCCTGTAGGGAAAAGAAGTAATAGGCCTTACATGTATCTTTCTTATTTATGATAAATTAGAAAGATACAACACCTTCCAAAAATTGAGCTTCATACATCCATGTACTCTATTAATATCCAATAATCCTTATACTAATAATTTTTAAAGTAAGCCAATAATAAAGTAAGTCTAGAGAATAGAGACTCTTATACTGCTAAAAGTGTGTGAGAATTGCATAATCATGTCCGTTGACATATGCAATATTCAAAAGCTATACTTTAAAAACTAAGACTTGAATGAATTTTATAAACTTAAACTTCTCACTAAACAACCATCCCAATAACAGCTCAGAATTACTAACTCCGGAGAAGGTATCCCCTTGTTTTCATAGTAAAAACAGGTGACCCAAGGGAACACCCTCCCCCCCCCCCCCTTTTCTTGCCCTGGGTCAAATAGCCCAGAGCGAAGAGGGCAGCCGAACGGAGACACTGCCGAAACAGACAGCCTACCTAGCTATAGTAGCAACTGTTAAGTGAATGACATTCTGAGCAGTAGATAATAGACCTAACAATAGAGGCCTCCAGAAATGGACTCGATATTTCTGAGATAAAATTCATGAATGGATGGCTGAGCGCAATGAGCAGCCTTCAAAAATCTATAATAGCAACACTATTAATGTAAGCCCAAGAAGTAGAAGAACTCTTACTTCATGAGCCGAAATCTTAAGCACAACTGCTAAGCCAATGATATACCATAAGCAGTACGCTAGTTAATAGAATCCATTAACAATAAAATGGAGCGTAACGTCCTTCTACTAGACATCAAAGACAGAAGAAGCTTACGCCCTTGTAATAAACAGATATCTGTTTATAAATACATAAACTGTACCCGGAAAGAGTAAAGGCCTATGCCCATACGAAGACGGAAGGACCTTAAAATAATAGGTTCCGGATAATAGGAGCCTAACTCTTATGCAACAATCCAACCTAAATAGTAACGGAAGTATTGATTCCGAAACTATGAAAGTGAAAATCATCCATCGATAGTGCATGAAACTCACTGACTCTACAGTAAAAGAGAAACCAACAGAATTACTGTCTAAAAGGTCAGAATTTGAAAACTACTGTTTCCAGAGGCTCAAATGATTACTTAGCTAAATAAGAACCGAAGTTAAAATCCGTATAGGAATTTAATCTAAAGATTCTAAGTCTATTTATCAAAAAGTTACTAACTGACTTTGATAAAGAGACAAAAGACTCAATTGTAAACTATCGTAGAGTGCATAGGTATGAGGTAACATAAACCTATAACCTAAATAACAACAGGCTGCAGTAGATCTTGTGAAACAAGTATACTAAAAAATAGCAATGAGTAGTATGGAGGGATCAACCATATGAACATAATGATCCCTACACCACAACGGAAGAGCCTCCACTTTAGTCGCATAGAATAGCGAAGAAGAGGATCTCCTATAGTAAGAAATCGCGTCCAAAGCTCGTCCAGTACAGTGCTTACAATGCAATACGGACCACACAACGGAATACATGAAGGTTGCGACCTTGCTGGTTGTGATAAAGATGACACGATTTACCCAGTGAAAAAAGATCCTCACATAGAGGAAGATTTCACGTTAAGATCCACAGTAGACAAGAGAGTAAATTACTCATGATCTCTGTGAAGATAGAGATGCTATCAACAGAAATGTATTGTGGTTGTTTATCTTAGCAATACCTGCTAAAACAACAGCGCCGGAGGATACGCGTATCCTATCATTCCGTCCTATAGATCAATAGAGCGTTAACAGTATTAGCTCAGAGATCTGGACAAGCCAACACATACGTCTGCAATTGATTAGCAAGCTGTGTCATAAATAAAACATCATTGGGCGCTCCCATAGATAGCAAATCTGATTGAATACTTGTTTGTTGAGAGTCCATTCTGACAGCAACAAGCGACCCGTAAGAGAACGGGAGTGCGATAAAACAATCAGACGACCCAGAATATGACGGACCAAAACTGAACTTGGTGTACTATAACCAACAGACGGATTCTTTCCATTAAATTGAATAACGGAAACGAAAGAGTGCCTCCCTGGTTCCGGAGATACGCCACTACTGTCGAATTAAAGGACAGGAATTTGGGCATGCGTTTCTGAATAATGTTCATGCAATGACATAAAGCAAGCCTAAAAAAAACATTATTCCGCGGAAGTTAAACTGATAGCTAAAAGACTGCGGAACCCAAAGACCCTGGCACTTCGAATCTGTAGGGATCAGTATATATCCCAATCTGTTTGACTGGCAACCGTCATAACAGCCACACTCGGGTCCGGCAACTGCGGCGGCACTCTCTGAGTCAACCACCGAATGTTTGCCCCAGTCTGAATCTCTTGTAACACTAGATAGACAAGAGAAAGTATAAATCAAGCAATTCATGGATTGCCGGAAAGTTGCCGTCGAAGAGAAGCTCCTCCGAGAACGAAGCGACTCTGAGAGAGTTCTTAACCTACTATCCACGCGTGGATGTAGCTAGGGCTGCATCACGTCTAACCAACTCCAATCAGCCACTGAAGGGCGGAGTTATACGTGAACAAACTACTGCCCTCAAAAGAAATTACATTGAGAATAATATCCCGTAAATCTTTTCTTGAAGACGTAATGATAATGCCTCAGTAAGGCGGATTACGTATAATAAAGCGTCTAAGTTAAGTCTACTATACATAATGTCGTTCCCAACATTGAAATTGGAAAAGACATAAACGGCGAAAAAGAATATATGCAGTCTTTAATCACACCATCTAGACGCATATGAACTCTCGGTATGCCCTGCTCTGCCAAAATAAACTATATGTAAAAAAGATAAAATGGCAGAAATGAGCCACGCGGACAAGAAACTAAACTATCATGCTTAGTAGCAGGCTTGTATATATATATAAATATATAGCGTCAAAAAAATAAAACACATGTTGTAATGACAATATTGGACTGCGTCGGTAAGACAGGGACAAAGTCCCTGTACCGATCGAAAAATCCGAATCCAATGACGCTATAAGTCTCTTATCCAAGATCGCAGCAATGAAGTCCGAAAAATAATCACTGGAAGAAATGCCAGAAGATATGAAAGGCATCTTCCGATACTACTAAAGGGAAAACTCGAAATCTTTCGAATCCCTTTCGCCATCCTGTCGGACCCTATAAAGCGTTCGGTCGTCCGTAGCTTGATGCAACCGCGGACCGCACCGACCCAGCGCCGTCGGATAATTCCTGATTCGACCGAGAAACCGTCAATTGCTGGGATGCTGCGAAACAACTGTGCTAACTCGGATAGCACGTCCGTCACTGAGGCCTGAGGAGCAGCGGTCTTACGATGCATTGCCGCAGGAAGCTCCGAGATCGTTACCCCGTGCATACTTCCAATATGCGAGCGAACGGAGTGTATAGGCCTCGTGTCCCTTGGCTACCGGATGGCGCGACCTATTCGCTGTGGAATCACTGAATGCCGAAACTGATCGGATACTCGAGGTCACGTAGCCAATGTGCCCTGCTGTGAGGATGAGGAAGCATTAAAGACAGTCTCTCGGACTGTCAATATAACGGAGCGTCCCGAGCAACGGACATATGCTCCGAATGTAAAATATCTGAACCACAACATGCGGTCCCCTATGTTGTTGGCTTCCTCCGATCTGTCCTCAATCTGCCGTCACTGGGTGAGTACTAAAGTAATTAAAGTGCTCGCATCACCCAAATCTCCTTCCTAGACCGCAACGGACGAACCCGGCAGCCGAACCATTCGATGAATGTACGCTACACCGGGTGAGCTAGCGAATGTCACTCCGTAAGCGATAGACATATTCCATGAGCACTTATTGCCGCTAACTCTTCATTAACTATGACGACAGAGGCACACTTTTGAAAGACATCTCCATAACTCTTCGAACAAGAAACCAGAAATGCTTGGATAGCAAGCATAAAATAATAATATATATAGCATCGTTCAATAATTCGAAAGTTTGTGTGACATTATTGGACTATGTCGGAACTGAGGGACGATGTCCCTGAACCGAACCAAAAATTTCAAAGCCACCGACGCTATCAGTTTCTTATCCGGCATCGCAGCATATGTTGTTCCGAAAGGGAAAGCTTGAAATCCACCGAATCCCTTTCGGTATCCCGTCGGACCGGATGAAACTTTCGGACGTCCGTACCCGCTTCCGCGGAGCGTCCCGACCCAGCATCGTCGGATAAAATATATGCGACAGATTCAGTTGATGCTGGGATGCTGCGATAAACTGTGCTATTAAGGAAAGCACGTCCGTTCCCGAGGCCTGTGCAGTAGCGGATTTACGATGCATTGCCGCTGGAAGCTCCGTGTACGTTGACTCCCGCACACTTCCTATGCGAACGTCCGGAGTCTGCAGGCCTCGAGACCCCGGCTACCGACCCAGCGCTGTCGGATAATTCTCGATCCGACACCGTTTCTGTCGGCTGCTGGGATGCTGCGATAAGCTGTGCTATGTGCACAAGAATGTCCGGCGTCGAGACCTGCGGAGGCGCAGTCTATCGCTGCTTCGCCGAGGGCAGCTCCGCATCAGATGGCTCCCGCATACTTTCCCTATGCGAACGTCCGGAGTCCATCGGTCTCGAATCCCTGGCTGCCGGATGGTGTGACCTGGTCGCCGAAGAATCCTTGATCGGCGAAGCTGGTAATATATCGGCGGTCACGCAGCCAAGGTGCGGTCGTGTGCGCTGACGAGAAGAGGAAGCCTTAGCAGTCTCAGCGGACTGCCTATACAACGGAGCGTCCCGAGCGACGGACGTATGCTCCGCTAGCGACACATTTGTACCACAACATCTGGGGCCAGATGTTGTTGAACGAGAGAGGGGCCTCTCTCGCTTGCCGTCCGGATGGACCGGAACGAGCTATGAACCGGACTAAAAGGCTTCCTCCGTTCTCCCTCCGATCCGCCGTCACTGGGTGTGCATTAAGTTAATTTTATAGTGCTCGCATCACCCCAAAATTCCTTCTAGACCGCAACGGACGAACCCGGCTGCCGAACCATTCGGTGAATGGACGCTACACCGGGCGAGCTAGCGGACGTCAAAGGCCGTCGAACCTACTAGGGTCCTCTTAGGCAATTGGCGTATTACATGAGCACTTTTCCGCTAGCCCTTCATTAATTGTGACGACGGAGGCACACTGTTGGAAGACATCACAGATACATCACCCTAATCTTGATCGTCTGAAATAGAAATTGATAAAGTAGAGTGACCCTGCGGGGAAAGGACCGGAGTGTCCAAATCCCCAACAACATACCGTGACATACGCTTCCCATATTGTCATCGAAATCATACGATACAGAACAGGAGTTAATGCGAGTACACTGACCACATATAGAATGATAATAGGGTCAGAGGAAGACTTCCTCTTAAAACAATTGATCAATATCCTTTCAATGTGAAAAGAAAACAAGTCCTGGTACTCGCACTAACCCCTGGCAATCAAAATACATAATAATAATATGATCCATTAATATAGAAAAAATAATTGAAATCAAAATATTTTGAAAAAATATTTTTTCAGAACAGCCCAAGTTTCTGAAAAGTAACGTTGAGCCCCAATGGATCCCAAGCCTAAGTGTGGACAAAAATTTTAAAAATATTTTAAACAATTTATTCAACACTTACGAACAATAATAATGTATCTAGTTATGATTAAAATAACATAAAGATATTATTATTTAGAAATCCCCCCCTCACACAGAGGGCTGTTGTAAATGTAAACAATGAGTGTAAAAACACTAAAATAAGACTCCAGGCACCCAGGCCCGAAATCAGTTACCAAAAATACACCATCTGATGCAAAACAGAGACTTCCAGGGAAGAAACTGCAGAACATCAGATGGTAGATGCAGAACACAACGCCTAACCACCCGTAGGTGAAGACGTAAACATGGGGAAAGAACAGAATTCATTCTGTTATTCAGCTAAAACTCCCAAGAAATTTTAGTAATAATAATTACAGAAACTATGCCAAAAGCATGGGAGAATAGCAAGGGGGAACTTAAAGGACAGGGAGAGAGGAAAAACACTTGAAAAAACAGTGTAACTAAATAATCAGAATGACAACAAAATGGCTGCTGCCTTGAAAATAGGTAACTTAACATAATTTCATTAAAAAATTTTAAGTTACAGCCCTGATAATATTCTGTCACACATTCTTTTCCTCTCCTCCTTTTCTATCCTCCTTAGAATCACCATTTCACTAATATTTATGTGTCTGGCATCATTTAAACTGAGATTTAAAAGCACAAAGATCAGTCAGATGTTAACTGATGAAGGGCCAAACTTAGAATGATAAATGGCGCCAATTTCGGAACGTCCTTGACACTGCGCATGCGCAGTAGGGGCGAAGTGTGGAGGGCCTTTCAGGACATGTTTTCTTTAGTTTTAGATGCAAATTTTGGGGATTGGGGGGCAAAATTTGTGTTTGGCCCTATATTTTAAGAGTTAGCACCAGCTATGTCTGGGTCATTGGTACAGTATAAAAATACTGATATTTTGACGCTTTTCCATATTTCCAAGGACCATAACTCACACAAGAATCTGGCAATCAGCATGAAACTCAAACTTGATCTGTGAGTCATCGTTCTATAGTAGGTTACCAAAAATGAAATCATTCCATTGAAGCATTTCCAAAAAATATCTCAAATTGTCAAAACAGATGAGTGTATCGGCAAAAGGCTGTTTGGCAGTTTAAACAAGAGCTCACGTATCGCTGAAGCAATACAATGTCCCCTACCAGACTAATGAGCATTAATAATTATACAAATGTTATAACCTAGATGTGATTAGCATGAATTCCGTTGAAGCATTTCCAAAAAAAGTCCAGAAAACTGATATTTTGGCGCTTTTCCATATTTCCAAGGGCCATAACTCACACAAGAATAATGCAATCAGCATGAAACTCAAACTTGATCTGTAAGTCATAGTTCTATAGTAGGTTACCAAAAACGAAATCATTCCGTCGAAGCGTTTCCAAAGAAAGTCCGGAAAACTGATATTTTGGTGCTTTTCCATATTTCCAAGGGTCATAACTCACACAAGAATAATGCAAACCAAGCATGAAACTCAAACTTGATCTGTAAGTCATCGTTCTATAGTAGGTTACCAAGAATGAAAACATTCGGTTGAAGCATTTCCAAAAAAGTCTGGAAAACTAAAGTGTGACTGACAGACTGACTGACAGACTGACGGATGGACAGAGAGCAAATGAAACTTGATCTGTAAGTCATCTTTCTATAGTAGGTTACTAAAATGAAATCATTCCGTTGATGCATTTCCAAAAAAAGTTTGTAAAACTGATATTTTGGCGCTTTTCCATATTTCCAAGGGCCATAACTCACACAAGAATAATGCAATTAGCATGAAACTCAAACTTGATCTGTAAGTCATCGTTCTATCGTAGGTTACCAAAAATGAAATCATGTTTTAGCATTTCCAAAAAAAGTCTGGAAAACTGATATTTTGGCACTTTCCCATATTTCCAAGGGTCATAACTCACACAAGAATAATGCAATCAGCATGAAACACAAACTTGATCTGTAAGTCATCGTTCTATAGTAGTTCACCAAAAATGAAATCATTCCGTTGAAGCGTTTCCCCAAAAAGTCTGGAAAATTTATTTTTTGGCGCTTTTCCAGTTTTTCAACAGCCATAACTGACACAAGAATAATGCAATCAGCATGAAACTCAAACTTGACCTGTAAGTCATCATTCTATAGTAGGTTACAAAAAATGAAATCATTCGATTGAAGCATTTCCAAAAAAAGTCCGGAAAACTAAAGTGTGATTGACAGACTGACAGACTTTCCAAGGGCCATAACTCACACAAGAATAATGCAATCAGAATGAAACTCAAACTTGATCTGTAAGTCATCGTTCTATAGTAGGTTACCAAAATGAAATCATTCCGTTGAAGCATTTCCAAAAAAAGTCCGGAAAACCGATATTTTGGTGCTTTTCCATATTACCAAGGGCCATAACTCACACAAGAATAATGCAATCAGCATGAAACTCAAACCTGATCTGTAAGTCATCGTTCTATAGTAAGTTACCAAAAATGAAATCATTTTGTTGAAGCATTTCCAAAAAAAGTTTGGAAAACTAAAGTGTGACTTACAGACTGACAGACTTTCCAAGGGCCATAACTCACACAAGAATAACGCAATCAGCATGAAACTCAAACTTGATCTGTAAGTCATCGTTCTAGAGTAGTTTGCCAAAAATGAAATCATTCTGTTGAAGCGTTTCCAAAAAAAGGTCCGGAAAACTGATATTTTGACGTTTTTCCATATTTCCAAGGACCATAACTCACACAAGAATACGGCAAGCAGCATGAAACTCAAACTTGATCTGTAAGTCACCGTTCTATTGTAGGCTACCAAAAATGAAATCATTTCGTTGAAGCATTTCCAAAAAATGGCTCAAATTGTCAAAACAGATGAGTGTATCAGCATGTGATCAGCAGCACTGAAGAGCAATGTTTTTGATTTGCTATGACACAACCAGCGGCAACTTTTTTGG
Source organism: Pictodentalium vernedei (assembly GCA_031216915.1). Lineage (NCBI taxonomy): Eukaryota > Metazoa > Mollusca > Scaphopoda > Dentaliida > Dentaliidae > Pictodentalium > Pictodentalium vernedei. The sequence continues at coordinate 263,907,137 of CM062294.1, forward strand.
CCATTCATTTCCGCTGGTCCTAGAAAAGCTTCCTAGCAAACTCTGTTCTGTGAAGTATTAAAAAACAACCGAAAGAAATTTTTGTTTTGTTTTAAACTACTGTGTTCTCTCTAGCATCCCCTACCCCCCCCCCCCCCCCCCCCCCAAAAAAAACATTTTTTTTTTTTTAAAAACAAGAAAAAATAAGCGAATCGATTTGAACAAAACTTGAATTTGACACCCCTAGAGATGTTACATACCAAATTTGAAAGGATTCTCACTGGCGGATCTGAAGAAGAATTTTCAAGAAATTTTCTCATATTGCTCCAAGTTAAACTTTGGGCTTCAATAAAAAGCCTAAATATTAAGCCAGGGACCTGATTTGAACAACTTTCAATCTAACCCCCCCAGGGGTGTTGTACACCAAATATCAAAAGAATCTGACTGCTGGATCTGAAGGAAATGATTTTGAACGATAATTCCCCATACTGCACTAAGTAAATGTTTGGGCTCGCTTGGGGAACCCAAATATTAACCCAGGAACTCGATTTGAACAAATTTGAACCTTACACCTCTAGAGATGTCACATACTAAATATGAAAGGATTCTCACAAGTGGGTCTGAAAAAGATTTTTTAAGAAATTTTCTCATATTGCACTAAGTTAAAATTTGGGCTCCAATAAAGAGCCCAAATATTCATCCAGGGATCCCATTTGAATAAACTTGAATCTAACCCCCCTAGAGATGTTGCATACCGAATATCAAAAGAATCTGACCAGTGGATCTGAAGAAGGAGTTTTTACAGAATATCCCTCCTATTCCACCAAGTTAAATATAGAACCTTAGAGAGCACGCTCACATACCCCACGCACCCCGGTATTTCAAGCTCTAATCATTTTTTAAAAATAAACATAGATTCTAGGAATACTGCAGAAAACAGTGTTCTGTAGTTTCAACGGTATTGTTCTGTAGGCCACCATGTTAGACTAACATACCAAAAATCAGCTCAATATCTGGACGCGTGTAGGAAAAAGGTCCGCAAAACTGTAATTTTGATGAACTTTTCAAAGTTCAAGGGCCGTAATTTCGGTAAAAATCAGTGGAGCGGAACAAAATGCAAACTTGATCTGTAGGCCACCATGTCAGACTATCATACCAAAAATCAGCTCAATATCTGGAAACGTGTAGAAAAAAAGTCTGGAAAACTGTAATTTTGATGCATTTTTTAGAGTCTAAGGGCCGTAATTTCGGTAAAAATCAGTGGAGCAGAACAAAACGCACACTTGTTCTGTAAGCCACCATGTTAGACTAACATACCAAAAATCAGCTCAATATCTGGACGCGTGTAGGAAAAAGGTTCGCAAAACTGTAATTTTGATGAACTTTTCAAAGTTCAAGGGCCGTAATTTCGGTAAAAATCAGTGGAGCGGAACAAAATGCAAACCTGATCTGTAGGCCACCATGTCAGACTAACATACCAAAAATCAGCTCAATATCTGGAAACGTGTAGAAAAAAAGTCTGGAAAACTGTAATTTTGATGCATTTTTCAGAGTCCAAGGGCCTTAATTTCGGTAAAAATCAGTGGAGCAGAACAAAACGCACACTTGTTCTGTAAGCCACCATGTTAGACTAACATACCAAAAATCAGCTCAATATCTGGAAGCGTGTAGGAAAAAAGTCCACAAAACTGTAATTTTGATGAACTTTTCAAAGTTCAAGGGCCGTAATTTCGGTAAAAATCAGTGGAGCGAAACAAAATGCAAACTTGATCCGTAGGCCACCATGTCAGACTAACATACCAAAAATCAGCTCAATATCTGGAAGCGTGTAGAAAAAAGTCCGGAAAACTGTAATTTTGATGAATTTTTCAGAGTCCAAGGGCCGTAATTTTGGTAAAAATCAGTGGAGCGGAACAAAATGCAAACTTGATCTGTACGCCACCATGTTAGACTAACATACCAAAAATCAGCTCAATATCTGGAAGCGTGTTGAAAAAAAGTCCGTAAAACAAGTAGGACTGACTGATGGACTGACCGACGGACGGACCAGTCAAAAACATTATACCCCTGCAACTTCGTTGAGTGGGGTATAATAATCAGGCTCCCATAGGAAGCCCAAATATGAACTCAGGAAGTCGATTTGAACAAATTCAAATCTTACACCTCTAGAGATGTCACATACCAAATATGAAAGGATTCTCACTAGTGGGTCTGAAAAAGAAGATTTTTTAAGAAATTTTCTCATATTGCACCAAGTTAAAATTTGAGCTCCAATAAAGAGCCCAAATATTCATCCAGGGATCCCATTTGAACAAACTTGAATCTAACCCCCTAGAGATGCTGCATACCAAATATCAAAAGAATCTGACTAGTGGATCTGAAGAAGAAGATTTTTAAAGATTATTCCCCATATTGCACCAAGTTAATATTCAGGCTTCCATAGGAAGCCCAAATATTAACCCAGGGACTCAATTTGAACAAACTTCAATCTGACCCCTGTAGAGATGCTGTATACCAAGTATCAATAGAATCTGACTGTGTGATCTGAAGAAGAAGATTTTTAAAGCTTATTCCCCATAGTGCCCTAAGTTAATTATTTGGGCTCCTCTGTTGAGCCCAAATATGAACCAGGGGGTCGATTTGAACACACTTGTATTTGACCATCCTATGGATGCTGTATACCAAATATCAAAAGATTCTGATCAGCGCATATTTTCAAATGCCCCTACAGAACACCCTAACACAAACGATGGCCATTTTTGTTTTTTTTAATCCATTCTACCGGTCAAAAAGATGCTTCATACCAAATAACAGTTCTCTGTTCCGTATAGTTTGGAAAATATGGGCATTTGGATTTTTTCTATTTTTAGCCCCTGGGGTACCCACGGGGCAACGAAAAAAAAAATTTCGGGCAGCAATCAAGTACTTTGGACCCACTTATGCTACATGCCAAATTTGGTTCAAATCGGCCCATCGGTTCTTGAAACAGAAATTTTGGGTGGAGCCCAAAATGGATATGTGCCCCACAGAGAGCCGAAACATTGATCTACCAATTTCTCTTGAACAAACTTTAATCTTCAACACCAAAGAGTGTTACATACCATATATCAAGGCAATCTCTCTGGAGGTTCATGAGAAGAAGATTTTTAAAGATTTTTAGGCTTTGGCATCATTGCCCAGAGCCTGAAGAAGGCAGCCACTCCATTTGAACAAAATAGAAAGGGTATACCCCAGGGATGGTTTGTGCAATATATGTTTGATGTTGGCTGAATGGCTGTGGAGAAGAAGCCATGTTTGCAAAAGTTAATGGACGGCGGACGACAAGTGATGGCAATACCTCACACCGACTTGCAGTCAGGTGAGCTAAAAATTGCTCAGAAATCATTGCAAAGCCTTCTTGCACTCATGGGTCAAAATACACTACCACCCATGCTATTCTGTAGATTATGAGGCCTAAAACATAAAACAAACCAAGAACTTGATCTTTTGATGGCAAAGAAATAATTACAAAAATAAAAAATAAAATTGCCTCAGAAACAGATCTACTTTATGGAGCCTAATGAGCATCACTTCTGGTAGGATATTCTCTTACATCTATCATGACAAGAGATAACATAAAATATTTGTTAGACATTTCACACCATCTTAATTTGGGAGCATAGAATAAAATACTGAATATATGCACACCAATGTTAAGGCAATCAGTCCTGCACTAGTCATAATGTTAGGCAGCTGTAACACAGAAGATCCCCTTACCCAATGCAGATCATGTTAAAATTTATTATTTTAAATGGTTTTTTTTTTATATTTTTCAAAAAAATTCAACAAATCCATATCATATGTCCCCTTATTGGAATTAGCTTGATGACCTTGTTGCAATGAGGGGGTCAAATGATGTGGTTTTGTTGACAATTTTTGAAAAATTATAAATTTTAAGTAATTTGTATATTTTTTATACTTACCAATGGCCCAGACTAGCTGGTACTAACTCAAAAAATAATCCAGGGCCAAACACAAATTTTTCCCCCCAATCCCCAAAATTTACATGCAAAACCAAAAAAATAATGTCCTATATGGTCCTCCAACTTTTCAGATCTGTGCATGTGCATAATCCAGGAAGACACCAAAATTGGCGCCAACCATCATTCTTTCTATAATTGCCTGTTAAATGTTGTAAACAGCAGGGGGGGTATGAGTACCCACTCATGGGAGGGCCATACCTGTCTGGGCCATTGGTAAGTATAAAAAATATACAATTACTTAAAATTTATAATATTTTTATACAACAACCAATGGCCCAGACCGGATGATTCGTAAAAAGGCTGGAGGGCCTAGGACATAAAGGAAAATCCAATCTCTCAATCACTTCAGTAAAGGATATCTCCTACAGGAGAATAGGAGAAGACAGGAATTATATATGTCTTTCTCCTTTACGAGAAACGAGAAAGACATAACACCAACAATGTAATTGAGTATTACATAATATATGATTCTCCATTTAATGCCAGCACAACCTATTATGCTAATTCGGTGAAGGAAAGCCAATATATAAAGATAGTCCAAAGAATGAGACTCCATATACTCATTTAAAAGTGTCCGAGGATTGTATATTAATGCTCGTTTGACATGTGACATATACAAATGCTTCACAGTGAGCTACACTTTAAAAAACGTACATAAATGAGACATAGTTATTGCTTCACACCGAGCTGCACATTAAAACCATCCCAGCACCGACTCAGGACTACTGACACCGGAGGAGGTCTTCCCTTACTTTTCACTATAAAGCGAGATGATCATTAGGGAAAAAACCGACACCCCCTTTCTCCTTGTTCTGAGGTACAGAGGGCAGAGGAACAGCATCACAAATGGAATGGGCTGCTTAAATAACTATAGATGTAACCATTAAAGGACGACATTGTGAGCAACAGAAAGAGGACCTAAAGATCTAAGGCACTGGAGATGGACTCTAAATTTCTCAGGTAAAACTTGGTAAATGTAGAGGGCTGTGTCCAGTATGCAGCCTTTATGAGATCAGTAATGGCTATACTGTTAGAATAAGCCCAAGAAGTGGACTGCGCTCTAACCTCATCTGCCAATATCTTATTAACAGAACATTGATCCGAAGATAGGCAATGCATATTGCCAACTGAATCCATCTAGCGACTGAATGAACAGAAATATCTTTCCTGTTAGGAATTAATGAAAGAAACATTTTCTTCATTTTCTAATAAAATCTGATCGACGTTTATAAATGCGCATAGCCCTGACTGGACACAGCAAAGGTCTATGGTTGTCCGAGGATGGCAGATCCTTAATGACAATAGGCTCAGGCCACTTGTCTGGAGTCGGATTCTTTGCCAGAAATCCCAGTTCTGTAGTCAGGGTAATGGTATTACCCACACTACGGTTGTGAGATTCGTCAACAGATAAAGCATGAAGTTCACTAACTCTTCTAGCAGATGCAAAGGCTAAGAGAAATGCCATTTTATAGGTCAAGAATTTGAACTCTACAACGTCCAACAGCTCAAACAGACCTTTGAGCTTCAACAGAACCCAAGCCAAATTCCACTTAGGAATTAATCTGAGGGTTCTAGGTCTACATGTATTAATAGAGAAATTTCTAACCAGCTTGGACATGAAGCATTTGATCCAATAGCCAAGTTATCAAGATGAGCGTACATGTCTGATAACATAGACCTATAGCCCTTAATAATGACGGGCTGCAGTCTGAGATTGTCAAACAAGTAGACCAGGAAATTTGCAATATTTGGAATGGACAGATCACAAACGTCTATCGACTGATCCTGACACCAATGGAAGAAAACCCTCCACTTCGCTGCATAGTTCAACGTCCTGTAAACTGTTTTCCGTGCATGAAGGACCACACAACGGAAATACGTGAAGGTTGAGACCTTCCAGGTTATGATGCAATGCGCACGACTTACCCTGATAAAGAAGGTCCTCTCATGGAGGAAGCTTCCGGGGAACATCCCATAACAGACACCTGAGAAGATTGACCCAAGGTTTCTGTGACAACAGAGGTGCTGCTAGCAGGATTTTGCAATGAGACTGTTTAATCTTTAACAGAATATGCTGAATCAACGGAGTTGGAGGATAAGCATATCCTATCATTCCGTCCCATGAGATTGACAGAGCATCTACTGCATACGCTTGATGGTCTGGACATGGCGACACGAATGCTGGTAACTGATTGTACAGATGCGTTGCAAACAGATCTATCATGGGGCGATCCCACTGGTAGCAAATCTGCCTGAATACTTGCTTGTTGAGCATCCACTCCGATGGCAACAGGCGACCTTTCCGAGAGAGCGAGTCTGCTAGTACATTCAGATGACCTGGTATATGATGGACAGAAAGATGAACATGATGATTCATGACGTATAGAAGAATCTTCTCCGTTAGTTCACATAATGGAACTGAATATGGAACCGCCCTTGTTCCTGATGTAGCTACTACTGTCGAGTTGTCCAACAAAATCTGAACATGGACGTCCGCTATTATGTGAATCCATTGTTGTAGTACTAGCCATATTGACATCATCTGTTTGATGTTTATGTGCTTCTCAAAGAACCAAGGGTTCCAAAGACCCTGACACTTCAAGTCTGTGGGACATAGGGTCACACCCCAACCCGTCCTAATCGTGAAAGCCGGATCCGGCAGTTGCAGCGGAACTCCCTGAGTTAACAATTGAATATCTGCCCAAATCTGAACCCTTTGTTTTACTAGGTCCGTTAAAACAATACTGGTTCTGAGCGAATGCGCCTTCACACTCCAGTTCTGAGTAAAGAATACCTGGGGGGACGCATGCACAGACGGCCCATCAGAATAAGATACGCAGCCGCTCAAAACAACCCCATCAGTCGCATGAATTCCCTTGCTGTTAATGCATCTGAGTGTAGACAAAAGCAAGCATAACAAATGACTAATTTCGCTCTGGGTAACAGCAGGCGAACCACATTGTTGTGAGTCTAGAAGCTCATTCCCAAGTGAGTGAAAAACTTGGACGGAGCTAGATCTGACTTTTTCTCGTTTACAATGGAACCTAGACGGAGGAGTAATAGAAGCAGACTCTGAACTTCGTTCTGAAGAATAATTCTGTTGCCGTATCTCTGTAGAATGTCATCCAAGTAAGCCGACGTTATCGCAGACGAATGAGCTCAGAAGTATGACATTACCGAGTTTATTATTCGAGTGAATGGCCAGGGAGCCAGGTTCACACCAAAGCACATTGCTCTGAATTGATACACCTTCCCATATACAGCGAATCGCAGGTACTTTCTGAATGCCGGATGTACCAGGACATGAAAGTATGCATCCTTTAGATCTATGCTTGCTGCATAGTCGTTCACTCAAACACTCGCCCTTACCGACCAAAAGGTCTCCATATAGAATTTTGGAGCCACGATAAGCTTGTTTATCCAGCTCAAGTCTATTACCGGTCGGAATGAGCCGTCTGGCTTTGGTATGAGGAACAGGTGACTGTAAAAACCCAGAGAATCGTGATTCTCCATGACCTCTATTGCTTCCTTTAATAAGAGAGCCTGTACCTCTGCTAGGAGAGACTCTCTTTTGCAAGGATCCGTCGGAAGATTCGTCCAATGCAGACATCTTGTTAGTGGGGGGTTTCGCTCAGAGTGATAGCCGTAGGCCGTCCCAGACTACACTTCACACCCACTGATCTTCCGTGACTGTTATCCAGTTTCTCCCGAAGTTTGATAACCTTCCGCCAACTGGCAAGCAATAGAGGTCTTGACCATCACCTGTATGACCTGCAAGGCTTATGGGAGTAGAAACTATGTCCTTCCCGCAAAGAATCTCATCACATCAGACCGATAGTCACGATCAGACCTACGCCCCTTTCCTGAGTCGCTATACTGACGACCTCTAGAGTAATTGTAAGAGGGTTTCTTGTACCCTCGTGAGGAGTTCCTTTTCGTGCTCAAACAACTATGGAATTTCAAAGTCGACTAGTCGACACCCCAAAGTCGAGTCGACGTCGACTAATCGGCAACCCAGACTAACTTCGGAATTTGCGCTTGTAACTGGGCAACAACACCGCGTTACATGAGAAAAAGACTCTTTTTTTAGTTCCCAACAGGCTATCCCCTGCTTTGTTACAAGGACGAACCATGAGCTATGCAGCATGGTAAAACAAACATGTCAAACACATAAACCTCCCTATTTTAGTGTAGAACTGTTCGGTCCACATAAAAAGTAGTCAGTACCATAGCCGTTCTCAGAATTAAGGTTTTGACTACCGGTGCCGGTCATCATGAAAATGTCCCGAAACTGAAAAAATTTATAGTAATTTATATATTTTTTATACTTACCAATGACCCAGACATAGCTGGTGCTAACTCTTAAAAATATAGGGCCAAACACAAAGTTTGCCCCCCAATCCCCAAAATTTGCATCTAAAACCAAAGAAAACATGTCCTGAATGGCCCTCCATACTTCACCTCTACTGTGCATGCGCAGTATCAAGGACGTCCCGAAATTGGCGCCATTAATCATTCTTACCATCAGTGCCTGATAAGCGCTATGTCCTCAGCGGGAAGGTATGAGTTCCCAACTCCTGGGAGGGCCATCCCCGTCTGGGTCATTGGTAAGTATAAAAAATATATAAATTACTATAAATTTTTTAACATTTTTATACTGTACCAATGTTCCAGACATAGCTGAATAGTAAAAAGGCTGGAGGGCCCAGGACATAGAGGAAAATCCAATAAGCTCAACTATATAAAATAGAGTCATCTCCTGTAGGAGAAAAGGAGAAATAGGCTTCACGTGTATCTTTCTTATTTATGACAAATTAGAAAGACACAATACCTTTTATAATTGAGCATCATAACATCCATGTTCTCTATTAATATCCAGTATAATTCGTATACTAATTATATTTAAAGTAAGCCAATAAATAAAGTTAGTCCAAAGAAATGAGACTCTTTATACTCTTTTAAAAGTGTCCGAGGATAGTATAATAACATCCGTTTGACACATGACATATTCAAATGCTATACTTTAAAACTATGACATGAATGAATTTAAAAACATAACTTTCACTTAAGAAACCATCCCAGTAACAGCTCAGAATTACTAACTCCGGAGGAGGTATCCCCTTGTTTTCATAATAAAAACAGGTGACCCAAGGGAACACCCTCCCCCCCCCCCCCACCTTTTTCTTGCCCTGGGTCAAATAGCCCAGAGCGAAGAGGGCAGCAGGACGGAGTCACTGCCAGAACATAAAGCCTACATAGCTATAGTTGCAATTGTTAAGTGATCGACTTCTGAGCAGCTGATAATGGACCTAAACAATGCAGGTCTCCAGAAATGGATACAATAGTTCTGAGATAAAAATTCGTGAATGCGGATGGTTGAGACCAATATGCAGCCTATTTAATCTATAATAGCAAAACTATACGTCAGCCCAAGATGTAGAAGAGCTCTTACTTCATGAGCCGAAATCTTAAGCACAGACTGCTGAGTTAAGGATAGATTATCCTAAGCAGTACCGATAGTTAACTGAATGCATTAAGTAATAGAATGGACCGTAATGACCTTTCTATTAGGCATCAGAGCCAGAAGAAGCTTTACGTCCTACTGATAAACTGAGATCTGTTAATAAATATATAAAGGTCTATATGGACAGAGTAAAGGCCTATGCCCGCTCGAAGATGGGAGGACCTTAAAAACAATAGGTTCCAGATATCATTAGGAGCCTGATTCTTAACCAAAAATACAACATTAGTAGTAAAGGTAATAGAGTTCCCGATACTACGAAAGTGAGAATCATCCACCGATAGTGCATGAAGCTCACTGACTCTTCAGCAGAAGAGAAGGCTAAGAGAATCACTGCCTTAAAAGACCAGAATTTGAAACTGCTGTCTCAAGGATTCAAATGGTTGCTTTAGTTAATAAGAACCCAAGCTAAATTCCGAATAGGAATTAATCTAACGATTCTAGGTCTCTTATCGAAAAGTTTCAAACTAACTTAGATAAAGAGACATTAGGCTCCATTGTAAACTATCATGGTGTGCATAGGTATCAGATAACATAGACCTATAACCTATAAAAGTAACTGGCTGCAGATGATTTCGTTAAACAAGTATACTAGAAAGTTTGCAATGTCTGGTATGGAGGAATCAAAAATATCAACATAAAGATCCCTACACCAACGACGGAAGACCCTCCACTTTAGCCGCATAGTATAGCGAAGAGGAGGTCCTTCTACAGTTAGGAATCGCGTCCACTGCTTGTCCTATACAGTGCTTGCTATGCAAGAAGGACCACACAACGGAATACGTGAAGGTTGAGACCTTGCGGGTTGTGATAGAGTTGACACGATTTCCCCAGCGAAAAAAGATCCTCTCGTGGAGGAAGTTTCCGGGGTAAGTCCCACAGTAGACATCTAAGTAAATTTATCCACTGTCTCTGTGGGACAGAGATGCTACCAACAGAATTGTATTGTGAATGAATAATTCTAGCAATACTTGCTGAATCAACAGCGCTGGAGGATACGCATATCCTATCATAGCGTCCTACTAGATCGATAGAGCATTAACTACATATGCTCAGGGATCCGGACACGGTGACACATACGTCTACAATTGATTGGAGAGTTGTGTCGCAAATAAATTATCACTGGGCGCTCCCATTGATAGCAAATCTGATTGAATACTTGTTTGTTGATAGTCCATTCCGACGGCAACAAACGACCCTTACGTGAAAGGGAGTCTGCTAATACGATCCGACGACCGAGAATATGACAAACCGAAACAGAACTTGGTGTTCTATAACAAACAGAAGGATTTTTTCCGTTAAAATTAATAACGGAACCGAATGAGTGCCTCCCTGGTTCCGGATATACGCAACTACTGTCGTATTATCGGAAAGGATTGAACATGCGTTTCTGAATAAAATTCATCCAATGACGTAGTGCAAGCCAACATAATATTCTTCCTTGGAAGTAAGGAGCTTGCCTAAAAACTACGGAACCCAAAGACCCTGGCACTTCGAATCCGTTGGGATCAAAATTGTGTCCCAACCTGTTTGACTGACATCCGTCATAATTGAAAAACTCGGATCCGGCAACTACAGTGGAACTCTCTGAGTCAACCACCGAATGTTTGCCCACGTCTGAATCTCTTGTTACGCTTGATAAACAAGAGAACGTGTATATCGAGCAATTCAAGATTGCTGAAAGGTTGCCGTCGAAGAGAAGCTTCTCGAGACCGAAGCGACTCTGAGAGAGTTCTTCACCTTACTATCCATGCGCGTGGATGTAGCTAGGGCTGCGTCACGTCTAACCAACTCCAAGTTGCCACTGAAGGGCGGAGTTATACGTGGAAAAACTACTGCCCCTGAAAGAAATCTCATTGGGGATCATATCCTGGAATTCTTTCCCTTGAAGACGTAATGATAAATGTCTCAGTAAGGTGGTATACGTATGATAAAGCGTCTAAGTTAAGTCTATTATACATCATTGTCGTTTCCAACATCGTGGTTGGAATTGACATAGGCGGCGAAAAAGATAATTTGCAGTCTTCAGTCTCGCCGTCTTAGACGCAAAGGAACTCTCGGTAAGCCCAGTTCTGCCAATAAACAATTATTTCCTAGAATTCACGAAAGGCAGAATAGAGCATTGCGGACAAGAAACTATACTAGCATGTTGATAGCAAGCTTATATATATATAGCGTCGTTCAATAATTCAAATGTTCTAAAGACATTATTGGACTGCGTCAGCAACTCAGGGACAATGTCCCTGAACCGATCCAAAACTCCGTGTCCAATGACGCTATAGTCTCTTATCCAGCATCGCAGCAATGTAGTCCGACGGAACAACCTCTGGAAGATAATGCCGGAAGAAATGTATGGCAGCTTCTGTTGTTCCGAAAGGGAAAGCTCGAAATCATCCGAATCCCTTTCGCCATCCTGTCAGACCCTATGAAATATTCGGTCGTCCGTACCTGATGCAACAGCGGAGCGTACTGACCCAACGCTGTCGGATTATTTCTGATCCGACCGAGAATCTGTCGTTTGCTGGGATGCTACGAAAAGCTGTGCTATTTTGGATAGCACGTCCATCACTGAGGCCTGTGGAGAAGCGGTCTTACGATGCATTGCCGCTGGAAGCTCCGTGTTCGTTACCCCGTGCATACTTCTATTATGCGAGCGACGGGAGTGTGCAGGCCTCGTGTCCCTTGGCTACCGGATGGCGTGACCTGTTCGCCATGGAATCACTGAATGCCGAAGCTGGCCGGATATTCAAGGTCACGTAGCCAATGTGCGGTCGTGTGCGCTGCTGTGAGGATGAGGAAGCATTATCTACAGTCACTCGGACTGTCTATATAACGGAGCATCCCGAGTGGCGGACATACGCTCCGAAGGTGAAATGTCTGTACCACAACATCCGGTCCCATATGTTGTTGCACGAGAGAGGGACCTCTCTCGCTCGCCGCCCGGACGGACCGGACGAGCTAGGAACCGGACTAACAGGCTTCCTCCGATCTCTCCTCTAATCCGTCGTCACTGGGTGTGAACTAAAGTCTATTATAGTGCTCGCATCACCCAAATCTCCATCCTAGACCGCAACGGACGAACCCGACTGCCGAACCATTCGATGAATGGACGCTACACCGGGTGAGCTAGCGAATGTCAACTCCGTCGATCCCACTAGGGACCTCTTAGGGGATTGACGTAATCCATGAGCACTAATTGCCGCTAGCTCTTCATTAACTATGACGACAGAGGCACACTTTTGAAAGACATCTCAGTAATTTTGCGAACAAGAAACCAGATATGCTTGTACATAGCAAGCATATAAAAAATATATATAGCGTTGTTCAATAAATCGAACGTATCTGAGACATTATTGGACTGTGTCGGAACTGAGGGACGATGTCCCTGAACCGAACCAAAAATTTCTAAGTCCACCGACGCTATCAGTTTCTTATCCGGTATCGCAGCATACTGGTCCGACGAAGAACCTCTAGAAGATGAAGTCGGATGACATATACAACAGCTTATGTTGTTCCTAAAGGGAAAGCTCGAAAACATCCGAATCCCTTTCGGCATCCCGTCGGACCGTATGAAATTTTCGCACGTCCGCACCTGATGCTTCCGCGGAGTGTCCCGACCCAGCGTCGTCGGATATTATATTATGCGACAGAGATTCTGTCGTTGCTGGGATGCTGCGATAAGTTGTGCTATTTGGGATAGCACATCCGTCACCGAGGCCTGTGCAGAAGCGGTCTTACGATGCTTTGCCGCTGGAAGCTCCGTATACGTTGACTCCCGCATACTTTCTTATGCGAACGTCCGGAGTCTGCAGGCCTCGTGTCCCTGGCTATCGGATGGCATGACCTGGTCGCCGAGGATTCTCTGATTGGCGAAGTTGACTGGATATCGGAGGTCACGTAGCCAAGGTGCGGTCGTGTGCACTGCCATGAGAATGAGGAAGCCTTATTGACAGTCTCTCCGGACTGTCTATATAACGGAGCATCCCGAGCGGCGGATGTATGCTCCGAATGCGAGACATTTTGTACCACAACATCTGGGGCCAGATGTTGATGTACGAGAGAGGGGCCTCTCTCGCTCGCAGCCCGGATGGGCCTGGACGAGCTATGAACTGGACTAAAAGGCTTCCTCCGTTCTCCCCTCTAATCCGCCATCACTGGGTGTGCACATGGATATTTATAGTGCTCGCATCACCCAAAACTCCTTTCTAGACCGCAACGGACGAACCCGGCTGCCGAATCATTCGATGAATGGACGCTACACCGGGCGAGCTAGCGGACGTCAAAGGCCGTCGAACCTACTAGGGTCCTCTTAGGCAATTGACGTATTACCCGAGCACTTTTCCGCTAGCTCTTCATTAATTGTGACGACGGAGGCACACTTTTTGGAAGACATCACGGATACATCACCCTGATCATGATCGTCTGAAATAAAGATTGATAAAGTAGAGTGACCCTGTGGGGAAAAGACCGGAATGGCCAATTCCCCACTAACATACCGTGACACATGCTTTGGGATAGCACATCCGTCACCGAGGCCTGTGCAGAAGCGGTCTTACGATGCTTTGCCGCTGGAAGCTCCGTATACGTTGACTCCCGCATACTTTCTTATGCGAACGTCCGGAGTCTGCAGGCCTCGTGTCCCTGGCTATCGGATGGCATGACCTGGTCGCCGAGGATTCTCTGATTGGCGAAGTTGACTGGATATCGGAGGTCACGTAGCCAAGGTGCGGTCGTGTGCACTGCCATGAGAATGAGGAAGCCTTATTGACAGTCTCTCCGGACTGTCTATATAACGGAGCATCCCGAGCGGCGGATGTATGCTCCGAATGCGAGACATTTTGTACCACAACATCTGGGGCCAGATGTTGATGTACGAGAGAGGGGCCTCTCTCGCTCGCAGCCCGGATGGGCCTGGACGAGCTATGAACTGGACTAAAAGGCTTCCTCCGTTCTCCCCTCTAATCCGCCATCACTGGGTGTGCACATGGATATTTATAGTGCTCGCATCACCCAAAACTCCTTTCTAGACCGCAACGGACGAACCCGGCTGCCGAATCATTCGATGAATGGACGCTACACCGGGCGAGCTAGCGGACGTCAAAGGCCGTCGAACCTACTAGGGTCCTCTTAGGCAATTGACGTATTACCCGAGCACTTTTCCGCTAGCTCTTCATTAATTGTGACGACGGAGGCACACTTTTTGGAAGACATCACGGATACATCACCCTGATCATGATCGTCTGAAATAAAGATTGATAAAGTAGAGTGACCCTGTGGGGAAAAGACCGGAATGGCCAATTCCCCACTAACATACCGTGACACATGCTTCCCATGTTGTCATCGTAATCAACACATACAGAACAGGAGTTAGTGCGAGTACACTGACTACATTACACAATGATTATGAAAGTCAGAGGAAGATTTCCTCTTATTACAATTGAACAATATCCTTTCAATGTGAAAAGAAAACAAAGTCCTAGTACTCGCACCAACCCCTGACAATCAAAATACATAATAACAAGATCCATTAACATAGAAAAAATAATTGAATCAAAAACTTTTTGAAAAAATATTTTTTCAAAACAGCCCAAGTTTCTGAAAAGTAACGTTGAGCCCCAATGGATCCCAAGTCTAAATGTGGACAAAAATTCTAAAAATATTTTAAACAATTTATGCAACACTTACGAACAATAATAATGTGTCTAGTTATGATTAAATTAACATCAAGATATTATTTTCAAGAAATCCCCCCTCACACAGAGGGCTGTTGGAAATGTAAACAATAAGTGTAAAAACACTAAATCAAGACTCCAGGCACCCTGGCTCGAAATCAGTTACCAATAATACACCATCTGATGCAAAACAGAGACTTCCAGGGAAGAAACTGCAGAACATCAGATGGTAGATGCAGAACACTACGCCTAACCACCCATAGGTGAAGACGTAAACATGGGGAAAAGAACAGAATACATTCTGTTATCCAGCTAAAACTCCCAAGAAATTTTAGTAATAATATTACAGAAAATATGCCAAAAGCATGGGAGAATAGCAAGAGGGGACTTAAAGGAAAGGGAGAGAGGAAAACACTGAATAAGCAGTGTAATCTTGATAACAAGAATGACCACAACAGGCAGTTGCCTCGAAAATAGGTAACTTAACATAATTTCATCAAAAAATTTTAAGTTACAGCCCTGATTATTTTCTGTCACTCATTTTTCCTCTCTTCCTTCTATATCCTCCTTAGAATCACCATTTCACTAATATTTATGTGTCTGGCATCATTTAAACTGAGATTTACAAGCACAAAGATCAGTCAGATGTTAACTGATGAAGGGCCAAACAAAGAATGATTAATGGCGCCAATTTTGGGACGTCCTTGACACTGCGCATGCGCAGTAGAGGTGAAGTATGGAGGGCCATTCAGGACATGTTTTCTTTGGTTTTAGATACAAATTTTGGGGATTGGGGGACAAAATTTGTGTTTGGCCCTATATTTTTAAGAGTTAGCACCAGCTATGTCTGGGTCATTGGTACAGTATAAAAATATTTCAATTGTTCAATCAAAATAAAATTATGAGAAAGTGTTTTGGAGTTGTTTTTTTTCTCAATTTAATCTTTTCACATTTTCAGCTAAAAAAATAAAATTCCCAAACTACATGGTTTTGTGTTATTTATTACTGTCAGCCCTCATGTTTATCAACTTTATGTTGAAGACGAATGGGAAATTCCCAGTTCAATATTAATGACAGCGTGTTCAGTGACCCAAATTGTTCCTTTTCATTACTTTAGAAAATGAGTTGAGAAATTATCTGATGTGATCCCTGCAAAAATAGCTGCTCAAAAATAAATATGATTTGATACCCTGAGTTGTAATATCCAGTTTGATCCATGCTACATGAAAGTCTGTTTTGAAAACAAAACAAGGGAAAGCCATATTGTTTACAACAATGGGGACACATTATGTGCACCAGGGTCTGTTTAGAAATATTTTGTTTATTTATGAAACATGCCCACACGTTTTTATCAAATGCATTGTATGCCAAATCTATTCTCATATTGTCGCAGTTATGTGAAATCAAAATTATATAAACTTGAAATATAAAAAGACGTCCTCTGTTCATCTTGCTCTTGGAGAAAGTGAACGCCACAGGTTGGGGAGGAGCTCAGATGTCCCATGTTCATCTTGTACTTGAAGAAAGTGAATGCCACAGGATAGGGGGGGGGGGGCCAGAATTATGAATACTGAGGGCACCTTTTTTAACGTGAGTAATACAAAACACAGTTCACATACTTTTTTTAATAAACACAATTCAAACTGGAAATGTAACGACTGAACAAACATGTTTCCAGGTGAAAACAAATTGACCACGTGCGTTTTTGACCTCATTTGTTATCATTGACATTTTGTTGATATTTCGTGCTCATTTTGTTGATTTTTTTTATTGAAATGTATTTTTAAATGATTGATGATTCCGATGGAAAAAAAATGAATAAAACAAACACATAAAAGTTTATGTACATTATTAATTTATTTAATATCAATGGGAACACAACATACACTGACAAGATTAACTGTTCTGTACACAGATCATTCCTGGCTGGTCAACTTTTCATTTACATTCGGTCTCATTCGTGGATAAGCCCACCCCCATTTTTTTACGTTCCCCCCTGGACTTACTGACGGGTTGGTACGGTACTCGGCGCTGTCAAAGTACAGAAAATGGAACCGAGTAATTTTGGAAAAGACTGAAAATGTTGGTTGGGTACATCCGGGTTACCAAACAAAAGAGGGAAAAAGTGAACATCGAGGGCCAGTTGTATTACGAGAAACATTCAATGATTTATATTTTGATGTTGGCACATCACCACTAGAAGAGTCAAACCAAGACAATGAGACACTGCACGGGAGTCAGGCAGTGTGACACAACACGTGCTGCGGACAAACTGTCTATAAAGTTCTTTGAAGTTTATTGAGTTTCCGGTCGGTTGTTACATTGTCACAGCCACTATCTGAAGTCAGCGATCAGCAGCACGTTTTTTCCAAGCATTTTGTAACCCTATTTCCCCGGATATGTGAATTCATTGATCTTTCTAATGAGATTTTGTTGGCTTGCGAGTCCTCCTACTGTTTCAACTAGTCGACGACAAAAACCAGAGTCGACTATAGGCGAAAAAACCGTCGACGTCGACTAGTCGACTAATCGTTTGAGCACTAGTTCCCTTTTGATTTTGGTCTGAAATGCTCTCCTTTACTCTTGTCTGCTGAAGCAGGTTGTTGAGACGCCGACTTCAAAAGCAGAGCACTAGATGCTTTCTTAGTAGCCTGTTCATAGACTAATGAAAGCTTGTCGTCGAAAATGGTATGTCCAGAGACAGGAGCGACTTGGAGAGAGCTTTTCACCTTGTCATCTATCAGTGATGACCATGCAAGGACAGCATCACGTCTGATTAACTCCAGATTAGCCACTGTTAGGGCAGAGTTATACGTGGTATACATAATTGCCCTGGAAAGAACTCAAAGAGAGGTACGAATGTCCTCAAATCCCTTTCCGTTGAAACGTTGTGCCATAGCTCTTGTAAGGCGATCTGCGTAAGACAAAGCGTCCAAATTGGCTCTATTTGAAGAAATTGCCGTCTCAATTGTGTCTAAGTGAATAGAGAATGATGCAGGTAAGGATATCTCTAGATCCCCAGCCTGCTCATCCAAACACAGAGGAACTCTCTGAACATCCCCAATCATTTTAAATGAACGTGGTCCAAGAAACGGTATGTTTATGGAAGATGAAGTTAAGAAATCGCCTTTTTTCCTTGCACTCGAGAGGTTAAATATGGTGGTGTCTATATCGTTGAAGGCCTGCAACACCTGCCTAGACTGAACCGGAAAAGAAAGGACTTCCTCCTTTGTCCGAATAAAGTCTGCGTCCAACGATGCCAGCGGTGTCTCTCTTGTCGTCACAGCATTCTGATTCGTTGGAACAAATTCAGGGTAGTACTGATGGATAAAATCCATTGCAACCATGTGCTGTTCTGAAAGGGAAGGGTAATCCTCTTCCTTATCCCTTTCACCATCCGAAAGAATCAGTTGTGAATCTTGGTCCCTTGCATCTGCGTGAACAGACGACTGGACCGACCCAGCACTGTCCGACAGTTCAGGTTTTGAGTCTGAGGGACGCTGCACCTGCTGGGATGCTGCAATCAGCTGCACAATCTATGACAGCAAGTCCGTCAACAAGGCCTGAGGAGCAGCAGTCTTCTTTTTCTTAGCTGCTTGCTGCTCTTGGGACGGTGTGTCGGAGATGGCTCTCTTTTCTGTAGAGGCCTCATCTCCCTAGCTACTGGATGGTCCGAATTCACGGGCAAAGAGTGGTCCCTTCTTCGCACAGCAGGCTGGATATCCGAAGTCGGGTAGCTAGGAAGCGGTCGTGTGTGCTTTGTATTCGAAGCAGAAGAAGCCGTGACTAGCCGAGGCTGGCTGCAATCTATACGGAGCATTCCGAATGGCAGGTGTGGGCGTATGCTGCAGCCTGCACAAGTTCTTCACCACCATATCTGGCCCCAGATGTTGTTGGGATAGAGAGGGACCTCTCCTGCTCGCGGCCCTTTCAGACCTCGCCCATGCTTCCCAAAACCCTTGCTGGCTTCTTCCCTAGTTCCGTCATCGCTGGGTGAGCATGTTTAGATTTTAAGGTGCTCGCTCTACCCACTACACTTCCTTCGACCGCAACGGACATACCCGGCATCACAGTACCCACAGATGGAGTAACCACTTCACAGGTCGAGCTAGCTGCTGGCAAGGGATTAAAACCACTGGCTAGTGGCTTTATCCCCTGCCTAATATTCAGGAGCACCTTGGCAGCTAGCTCTGTTTGCTCATCAGAGTGCGACGACGGTAGCACACTTTGGGTAGGTGTCACATAACCATCGCCATGTTCTTGTTCCTCTGAAAAAGAAAAAAGAAACTGAGAAACTTTGAATGTTTGTCATCCCAATCAACACATGTAGGACAAGAATTTGTGGGAGTACATCGATTACAAGCATGGCAACAAGCATGTAATCTGAAGAAGACTTCCTCGCCTTGCATTTTGAGCAATAAGCTTTCATGATTAATCAAACAAAGTCGATTGAACTCCCACCAACTCCACAATAAATATATGATAAAGACACATAATAAATCACGTAAAACTCCCAAGAAATTTAATAAAAAATTTCAATAAAAATAAGTCAAAAAGCTTGGGAGTTTAACAGGAGGGCTTCAAGGAAGGATAGGGAAGGAACACTTAACAAACAGTGGATAAATCATTAGCAAGAATGATGACGTCAGGCCCATGTCCCGAAATTGGGAAACATGAAATAATTTTGATAAAAATTATAAAGTTTCAGCCCTGAACGTTCCAAACCACCGTTGTTCACTTCCATCATCCAATTATGTCCTTGGATCCACCAATTTTACCACTGATTTGTGTCTGGCATTCTCAAAAATGAGATTTAAAAGCACAGATGTCAGTTCATTGTTGCTGACTTCAGGGCCAAACAATTTTGGTATCTTCCTGGATACTGCGCATGCGCAGATCTGAAAAGCATGGAGAACCAGATAGGACATTATTTTTTTGGTTTTGCATGCAAATTTTGGGGATTGGGGAGCAAAATTTGTGTTTGGCCCTGGATTATTTTTTGAGTTAGCACCAGCTAGTCTGGGCCATTGGTTGTTGTATAAAATAAAAGGCCGCTCGGCCACATGTCCCCCCAAAAAACAAGTCGTTGGGCTAAGAAGGTCACATACCAAAATTGGTTCCAATCAAATGATCCAAACTGGAGTTATCATGGGGACACTAAGTGGGATGGATGCACAGATGGATGGACGGACGGTTGCACGGATGCAAAGCCGGATGGACGAACCCCGCTGCTTTCTATAGTCCCCCCAAAAAAATTTTGTTGGACAAATATAACTTTTTTCAGCTGCTGAATTTGTACATTACGCAGTAGGTTTTGGCAATTCATTAGGTATAGGGTTATACTGTTTTCTTCTCTACTGCACTTCTAATCCTTTACCAAATGTAATGGCCATTTCAGGCCAGCACTATCAAAAGAATTGCTATTCAAATTCAGTTATTTTTAAAATTTTTGCTTTCATAAAATAGATCATGACCACTATTTGCAACAGGCTAATCCAGCTCATTCCAATCATGGGTCTTAAGCTATATTTTTGAAGAGAAGTTACTTTTCAGGCAGGCTTAGATTGGTGTTTTGTGATAAGCGATCACCTCAAGTGCAATCACCTGCCTAATTTTCCATCCAGGTGAGTGTTTCATTGCCTGCCTTGTCAGGTGACAGTCACACACATAGTCATTTCAAATTATAATGAAAAGCGTGATAATACGGAAAGTGTTACACAACTTACAGATGAACTGTATTCAAAAGAGTATTTTTAAGATGGAGCCTTACTCAAGTAAAATAACATTTGAACAATCTTCCCTATTAATAAAATTTAGAACACGTAACCATCATTTGCCTGTAGAAGTTGGTGATTGGGAAAATACCCCATACGATGAGAGAAAATGTGATTTCTGCAAGGAAGGATCAGGAGATGAGTATCATGTGCTGCTAGTCTGCGACGAATTACAACCACTTAGGAAACGATATATCAATAAGTACTATTATAAAAAACTTAGTATGTTCAAACTGACAGAACTATTTGCAAATAAATCTATAGAGAAGCTAAAAGACTTATGTATATTTATTCATGAAATAAGTAGAATGCAAACACCCTTGACTGTTTAGCTCTTTTCCTGCCACCCTATAAACCCTCTCAGTGAAGGTCAAACCGCAATGTAAACCTGGCAGTCATTAATCATTCCTGAATGGGACATAGCCTCTGATCCCTCATTGGAGAGATCAAGAAAAACTCACCCCATGGGGGCTCAGGGGTTGGGCTTCAGGCGGAAATATCTAGAAAAGTCATAACAGAGTTATGCCTCTGCTATCGCTGTACCATCTGCACGTTTTTCCCTAAAATAATGACCCCCGGATTAAGGATGCATCTTATACATTAATAGGATAGATTATCCAATTTTTGGGGTAAAAAATTCAGGCAATGTACTGGGCAGCTGACTTTGTAAACTATTGACAAATTCTGCGGTTATATTTATAATTTTTGGTGATTAACAGTACAATAAATTTTACGGTACTCTCTAATTGAGCTGAAACCAATATTTTTAATAAATCATTTTTTGTAAACATGGACAGTGTCATTTGATCATTTTTATTTAAAATCACAAGATATGATGGACAGCCCGTAACGAGGGAAAACAATTAAGTGCCATGACCTTTTTTTTTTTGAAAACAATCCCACAATTCGTTTCCGCAATCTTTTGTTTCATTTGTGCATGAATATTAATCAATACAGCTGTTATGGGTGTGGGCACTTTGTACCCTGTGTTTTGTTCTCCTTTGTTTGGTTTTTCTTATAAGCTATTGTAGATATAACTTAGTTGACATCTCTTTTTGCCTACTGAAGATTTGGTCAGAACTTTTCGAGTTCTGACATATTTTTTCTGTGACGAAATCTCCATGCACTCTTGAGGTAATAATTGCCAGTTCATTTTTCACAATATGAAGAATTTATTTGGATCAGACACTATTAGTGTTTGGGCACCAAAACACTTGACTTGGCATTAAAATATCCAGAATGGTTAAAAATTTGGCACCAAATAGTTTTGCACCTGCATGAACTCTAAAGTAATGGACTAAAGAGCATAAACAAAAATTAAAGCTACATATTTTTATGGCAATGACCCAAAAGTTATGGAAAACAAACAGTTAATTCTTAGCCTAAGTTATCGGCCAAACTCATCCAGTATTATACACGAATATCACCATTTAAAAGTTATTTTTTCAACCTCAGCTTCTAAAACATAGCTTGTGGCCCCTCATTGGAACAAGCTTGTTCCAATGGGAGTCATAAGCTATTTTTCTGATGCCAAAAAGTTAAAAAATTTATAGTAATTTATATATTTTTTATACTTACCAATGACCCAGACTTAGCTGGTGCTAACTCTAACAAAACCAGGGCCAAACACAAATTTTGGCCCCCAATCCCCAAAATTTGCATCCAAAACCAAAAGAAATCATGTCCTATAGGACCTCCATACTACGCCACCACTGCGCATGTGCAGTGTCAAGGACGTCCCGAAATTGGCGCCAATTATCATTCTTACTGGCAGTGCCTGGTCAGCACTATGTACTCAGCGGGGAGGCAAGAGTTCCCAACTCCTGGGAGGGCCATCCCCGTCTGGGTCATTGGTAAGTATAAAAAATATAAAAATTACTATAAATTTTTTAACATTTTTATACTGTACCAATGACCCAGACTTAGCTGAATAGTAAAAAGGCTGGAGGGCCTAGGACATAGAGGAAAATCCAATAAGCTCAACTATATAATAAAGAGGTAACCCCTTAAGGAGAAAAGGAGTATTAGGCTTTACATGTATCTTTCTTATTTAATATTAAATTAGAAAGATACAATACCCTTAATAATTGAGCACAATAATATTCATGTTCTCTATTAACATCCAGTATAACCCTTATACTAATTATTTTAAAGTAAGCCAATAAATAAAGTAGTCCAGAGAATTGAGACTCTTTATAATCTTTTAAAAGTGTCCGAGTATTGTATATTAAAGCCCGTTTGACACTTGACATATACAAATGCTTCACACCGAGCTACACTTTAAAAATAAGACATGAATGAATCTAACATTAATATTACACTTTAAAACCATCCCGGAAGCGACTCAGAAATACTGACTTTGGAGGAGGCATTCCCTTGCTTTTCACTATAAAGCAGGTGACCTAAGGGAACACCCCCCCCCCCCCCCCCCCCCCCCCTTCCCCTTGCCCTGGGTCAAATAGCCCAGAGCGAAGAGGGCAGCCGGACGGAGTCACTGCCGGAACAGAAAGCCTGCATAACTATAGTTGCAACTGTTTAGTGGACGAAATTCTGAGCAACAGATAACGGACCTAAACAATGCAGGTCTCCAGAAATGGACTCAATATTTCTGAGATAAAAATTCGTGAATGTGGATGGCTGAGACCAATAAGCAGCCTTCATTAAATCTGTAATAGCAACAGTATTAGCATAAGCCCAAGAAGTAGCAAGAGCTCTTACTTCATGAGCTGAAATCTTAAGCACAGACTGCTGAGAAGAAGATAAACTCTCATAAGCAGTACGGATAGTTAATTGAATCCATCTAGCAATAGAATGGACCGAAATGTCCCTTCTATTAGGCATCAAAGACAGAAAGAAACGTTTCCGTCCCTTTCTGATAAACTGAGATCTCTGTTTATAGATACGTAACGCTCTAACAGGACAGAGTAAAGGCCTACGCCCATCTGAAGACGGAAGAGCCTTAATAACAATAGGTTCCGGATATTTATTAGGAGCCTGATTCTTAGCTAAAAAACCCACATTAGTAGTGAAGGTGATAGTGTTCCCGACACTACGATAGTGAGAATCATCCACCGACAGTGCATGAAGCTCACTGACTCTTCTAGCAGAAGAGAAAGCTAAGAGAAAAGCTGTCTTATAAGATAAGAATTTGAAATCTACTGTCCCAAGAGGTTCAAATGGCTTTTCCTTCAATTTAAGAAGAACCCATGCTAAATTCCATTTAGGAATTAATCTAAGAGTTCTGGGTCTATTTATCGAGAAGTTTCTAACCAACTTAGATAAAGAGACATTAGATCCAATTTGTAAACTATCATGATGTGCATAGGTATCAGATAACATAGACCTATAACCCTTAATAGTAACAGGCTGCAGTTTGATTTCGTCAAACAAGTATACTAGAAAGTTTGCAATGTCTGGTATAGAGGGATCAAAAATATCTACAGAATGATCCCTACACCAACGACGAAAAACCTTCCACTTAGCCGCATAGTTTAGCGAAGAGGAGGTCCTCCTACAGTTAGAAATCGCGTCCACTGCTCGTCCTGTAAAGTGCTTGCCATGCAAGAAGGACCGCACAACGGAAAAACGTGAAGGTTGAGACCTTGCGGGTTGTGATGGAGTTGACGCGATTTCCCCTGCGAAAGAAGATCCTCCCGTGGAGGAAGCTTTCGCGGTAGGTCCCACAACAGACACCTGAGTAGATTTATCCACGGTCTCTGTGGCGACAGAGATGCTACCAACAGAATCTTGCATTGAGATTGTTTTATCTTTAGCAATACTTGTTGAATTAACGGCGCTGGAGGATACACATATCCTATCATTCCGTCCCAAGGGATCGACAGAGCGTCTACTGCAAATGCTCTTGGATCCGGACACGGAGACACATACGTCTGCAACTGATTGTTGAGATGTGTCGCAAATAAGTCTATCATTGGCCGTTCCCATTGGTAGCAAATCTGATTGAATACTTGTTTGTTGAGAGTCCACTCCGACAGCAACAAGCGACTCTTTCGTGAAAGGGAGTCTGCTAGCACATTCAGACGACCCGGTATGTGACGGACCGAAAGAAGAACGTGATGTTCTAGCGCAAACAGAAGGATTCTTTCCGTTAGATTGAACAATGGAACTGAATGAGTGCCTCCCTGATTCCGTATATACGCCACTACTGTCGTATTGTCGGATAGGATTTGGACATGAGCATTGTGAATAATGTCCATCCAATGACGTAACGCAAGCCAAATTGACATCATTTCCTTGATGTTTATGTGCTTGCACAGGAATTGCGGATCCCAAAGACCCTGGCATCTCGAATCCGTTGGGATCAATGATGCACCTCAACCTGTTTGACTGGCATCCGTCATAATGGTAAAACTCGGATCCGGCAACTGCAGCGGAACTCCCTGAGTTAACCACTGAATGTTTGCCCAAGTCTGAATCTCTTGTTTCACTTGATCTGACAAGAGAACGTCTACGTCGAGCGAATTAATTTTCACACTCCAATTCTGAGTCAAGAAAATTTGGAGAGGACGCGTGCGTAACCGCTCCATCGGAATGAGATCCGCAGCGGCTCCGCACAGACCTATCAGTCTCATAAATTCTCTCTCTGTGACTTTGTCTGCGTGCAGACAATAGCGAGCGTAACAACTGACTAATTTCGCTCTGGTTAATGGCAGACGAACAAGATTGTTGTGCGTCTCGAAGCTCATTCCCAGATGAGTGAATGACTTGGACGGCACCAGATCTCCTCGTTTACTATAAAACCGAGACGTCGGAGCAATAGAAGTAGATTCTGAACATCGTTCTGAAGCGTTAACTCGTTGCCGTACCTCTGAAGAATGTCATCCAGGTAGGCCGACATTACCGCAGACGAATGAGCTCAGAAATAGATCATTACCGAGTTCATTACCCGAGTGAAAGCCCAGGG
Source organism: Pictodentalium vernedei (assembly GCA_031216915.1). NCBI lineage: Eukaryota > Metazoa > Mollusca > Scaphopoda > Dentaliida > Dentaliidae > Pictodentalium > Pictodentalium vernedei. The sequence continues at coordinate 263,933,029 of CM062294.1, forward strand.
TGCTAGATTCAATCCGAAGCACATCGCCCGGAATTGATACACCACTCCTAGGACTGCGAAGCGTAGATACTTTCTGAATGTCGGATGTACCATGACATGAAAGTACGCATCTTTGAGATCTATGCTTGTTGCATAATCGTTCACCCGAATACTCGCTCTGACCGACCGAATCGTCTCCATATAAAATTTTGGAGCGACGATCAGCTTGTTTATCCAGCTCAAATCTATGACTGGACGGAACGAGCCGTCTGGTTTCGGAACCAGAAACAGATGGCTGTAGAATCCCGGAGTCTCCTGGTTTTCTATGACCTCTACCGCGTTCTTCATTAAAAGAGACTGCACCTCTGATAACAGAGCGTCTCTTTTCTGCGGATTTGACGGAAGTTGAGTCCACTTTGGACTTCGAGTTAATGGAGGCTTTCGTTTGAAGGATATCTTTAGGCCTTCCGAAGTCACTCCTCTCACCCAAGGGTCGTCCGTAATCGACGCCCATTCTTGTGAAAAGCTTGACAACCTTCCGCCAACCGGTACGCGATAGAGGTTTAAGCCATCACCTCCTGGACCTGCGAGGCCTGCGGTAGGAGAAACCACGTCCTCCACGACCCGCACCTCGTCCCGTCGACCTCGGGCGTCCGACCGGTTGTCCCGGCCCGAAGGACGTCCCGAACGAGAGTCGCTACCCTGACGGTCTCTCGAATAAGTCCAAGAGGACGCACCGGAACCTCTATAGGAACTTCTCTTGGGCGCATTAGACCCAGAAGTGCCTGTCTTATTCTTGTCTGCTGTATCCGACTTCTTAGAAGCAGATTTGAACAACAGAGAATCCGAAGCTTTCTTTGTAATTTTATCATAAATAGCAGAAAGCTTGCCGTCAAAGAGAAGTTCTCCGGAGACCGAAGCGACTCTAAGAGAGTTCTTCACCTTAGTATCCACGAGTGTGGATGTAGCTAGGGCTGCATCACGTCTAACCAACTCCAGGTTTGCCACAGAAAGGGCGGAGTTACACGTGGAATAAGCTACTGCCCTTGAAAGAAGTCTTAAAGAGGATTGTATATCCTGAAATTCTTTCCCTTGAAGGCGCAGTGATAACGCCTTAGTAAGGTGATCTGCGTAAGATAAGGCATCTAAATTGGCTCTGTTAGACGAAATAGCTGTTTCCAACACCGCGGTTGGAATAGAAGCCGACGACGGTAATGATAGCTCTAAGTCTTCCGCCTCGTCGTCCATACGCAGAGGAACTCTCGGAATACCCTGTCCTGCCGTGTCGAATTTATTCCTTGCATTAATGAAAGGCAGGTTGAGAGTATTGGCAGACAAGAAACCTGCTTTCCCCGTCTTGGAAGCAAGTTTAAATATAGCGTCGTTCAATAATTCAAATGTTCTTGCAACATTATTGGACTGCGACGGAAACTCGGGAGCGATGTCCCTGAACCGCTCAAAAAATTCAGAGTCCAATGACGCTATAATCTTCTTGTCCGGAACCGCAGCAGTCTGGCCCGACGGAACAACTTGAGGGAGAAAGTGCCGGATGAAGTCCACGGCAGCTTTATGTTGTTCCGAAAGGGATAGCTCCAAATCATCCGTATCCCTTTCACCATCCGGTCGGACCTCATGATGCTCCCGGTCGTCCGCCCCCGATGCTTCGGCGGAGCGTACCGACCCAGCGCCGTCGGATAATTCTCGATCCGACACCGTTTCTGTCGGCTGCTGGGATGCTGCGATAAGCTGTGCTATCTGCACAAGAATGTCCGGCGTCGAGACCTGCGGATGCGCAGTCTTTCGCTGCTTCGTCGAGGGTAGCTCCGCATCAGATGGCTCCCGCATACTTTTTCTATGCGATCGTCCGGAGTCCATCGGCCTCGTGTCCCTGGCTGCCGGATGGTGTGACCTGGTCGCCGAAGAATCCTTGATCGGCGAAGCTGGTAATATATCGGCGGTCACGCAGCCAAGGTGCGGTCGTGTGCGCTGACGAGAAGAAGAAGCCTTAGCAGTCTCCGCGGACTGCCTATACAACGGAGCATCCCGAGCGACGGACGTATGCTCCGCTTGCGACACATTTTGTACCACAACATCTGGTCCCAGATGTTGTTGTACGAGAGAGGGGCCTCTCTCGCTCGCGGCCCGGCTGGACCTGGACGAGCTAGGAACCGGACTCAAAGGCTTCCTCCGATCTCGCTTACTATCCGCCGTCACTGGGTGTGCACATTGAATGTTTATAGTGCTCGCATCACCCAACATTTCCTCCTGGACCGCATCGGACGAACCCGGCTGCCGAACCATTCGGTGAATGGACGCTACACCGGGCGAGCTAGCGGACGACATTTGTCTAATCTCCATGAGCACTTTTGCCGCTAGCTCTGAATTCATTTGTGACGACGGAAGCGCACTTGCAGAAGATAACATGGAAACATCACCCTGTTCTTGTTCCTCTGAAATAGAAACTGAGAGAGTAGAGTGACCTTGCGGAGAAAGAGCCGGCATAGCCCTTTCTCCAGTAACAACATACCGTGACACACGTTTCCAATGTTTGTCATCCCAATATTGACATATAGAACAGGGATTAATGTGAGAACACTGACTACAATTAATACAATGATCATGAAAGTCAGAGGAAGATTTCTTCCCATTACAATTTGAACACTATCCTTTCATTGTGAAAAGTCAACAACAAGTCCTAGTTACTCGCACAAACCCCTGACACAAAGATACATAATAACATGATCCATTAATAAATGAAAAAACAATTGCAAATCAAAATAATTTTGAAAAAATATTTTTTCAGCGAAGCCCAAGTTTCTGAAAAGTAACATTGAGCCCCGATGGATCCGATGGCAAAGTGTGGTCAAAAATTTTAAATTTATATAAAATAATTAATGAGACACTTACGAATAATATAAATGTATCTTATAGTGAGTAAACTACACCAAAGGCAAACAGCCCCCAACAAAAAAGGCTGTTGCCAATGTAAACAAACAGTGTAAAACACCAGAAAACATGACTACAGGCACTGAAAAAACTGGCCCGAAATCAGTCATCAAAATTACACTCTATCTGATGCAAGACAGAGACTCCCAGGGGAGAATCTGCAGAACATCAGATGGAAGATGCAGAACACAACGTTTATACACCCATGGGTGAAAACGTAACTATGGGGAAAATAACAGAAAACATTCTGTATCCAAGCAACTCTCCCAAGAAAATTTTAGAAATGAACTTTCTCAAAAATATGCCAAAAGCATGAGAGAATTGCAAGGGGGGACTTAGAAGGCTAGGGGAGAGGAAACACTGAATAAGCAGTGCAACATTTTAGCAAGAATGACAACAAGAGGCCCATGCCTCGAAAATAGGCAACTTAACATAATTTCATAAAAAATTTTAAGTACAGCCCTGATTATTTTTTGTCACTTCTTTTTCCTCTCCTGCTTCTATATCCTCCTTAGAATCACCATTTCTCCAAAAATTACGTGTCTGGCATCCTTTAAACTGAGATTTACAAGCACAAAGATCAGTGAGATGTTGACTGATGAAGGGCCAAACAGAGAATGATAATTGGCGCCAATTTCGGGACGTCCTTGACACTGCGCATGGGCAGTGGGGGCGTAGTATGGAGGTCCTATAGGACATGATTTCTTTTGGTTTTGGATGCAAATTTTGGGGATTGGGGGGCAAAATTTGTGTTTGGCCCTGGTTTTGTTAGAGTTAGCACCAGCTAAGTCTGGGTCATTGGTACAGTATAAAAATATGAACATTTTCAGTTATTTAAGAAAACAAGAGGCCCCACGGGGCCTGAGGGCGCTCACCTGATACTGGCCGAGTCATATCACCAAAATAGCAAGGGATTCTGCCTTGTGGTTATTATCAGTTTTTCAACATAAAAGTGTTTTCTCTACTTAGTAACCCAGAGTGTTCATATGTTAGATCCCCATATTGGGTACTCAATAATTTATCTATTTATTTATTGGAATTTAAGGTCACTTTCTAAGGCTACATCATTACAGAGGCATAATTATAATATCAGGTTTGGTCAATCGTTTATGCCTATTACTGCCCACTTTACAGGGCTTTCAACGCAGGAATTGGTTACTGGGCCCAATTTTATCAATAAACCAGAACTTGAACAAATTTCAATTTGCCGCTTCTAAGAAAACTAAAAATCAAATATCAAAAGATTCTGAGAGGAGTATCAGAAAAAAAAGATTTTTTAAGAATATTTCTCATACTGAATTAAGTTATACATTGGGCTCCCATAGGGAACCCAAAAACAAAAGCTTCTGAAGCAGTGGTTTGGGAGAAGAAGATTATTCAACGTTATTCCCATTACCTACAGAGTTAAAAAAAGATGACTCGGCACTTTTAGTCCTGGAAAAGTACTTATGATAAAACCAATGGCATTTTTTTCACCATTCCTTTCTCCCGGCCCTAAGGAAGCTTCACATTGTATAAAAATTCTCAGTGCCATGTAGTTCTGGAAATATGGGCATTCAAAAAAAAAAAAATTTTTCAGCTCCTGTAGTTGCCGTGGGGGACAGGAAAACAATTTATGGCATAAATTAGGTATTTGTGACCCAATAAGCCCTCATATCAAATTTGGTTCAAATCGACCTCTTGGTTTGGAAAATAAAAATTTTGGTATAATTTGGGCTTCTACAGTGAGCCCAAATATGAACCAAGGGACTTGGCTTTAACAAACTTCACTCTCAGCCCCCCCCCCCCCCCCCCCCCCCCCCCCCCCCCCTACGAATGCTGTACATCAAATATCAAAAGATTTTGACTGGTGGATCTGAAAAAAAAATTTTTTTTAAAGAATATTGCTCATATTGAACTAAGTTATAATTTGTGCTCCCACAGGGAGACCAAATATGAGCCGAAGGACTTGACTTGAACAACTTGAATCTCACCTCCCTAAGCATACTGTATACCAAATATCAAAAGATTCTGACCGGTGGATGCGAAGAAGATTTTAAAAGAATATACCTCGTATTGCACTAAGTTACAATTTGGGTTCCCAAAGGGAGTCCAAATATGAACTCAGGGACTTGGCTTGAACAAACATCAATCTCACCCCCCTAAGGATGATGCATAGCAAATATCAAAAGATTCTGATTTGTGGATCCGAAGAAGAAGATTTTTAAAATATATCCCTCATATTGCACTAATTTGAACATTTGGGTTCCCATAGGGAACCCAAATATGGACCGAGGAATTTGATTTCTACAAATATGTGAATCAATGTTCCAAAGATGTTATATGTAAAATATGAAAGCTTTTAGAGCAGTGGTTTGGAAGAAAACAATTCTTTATTTTTTTCCCATTGCCTACTGTGTTAAAAAATACTGACTCAGCACTTTTTCAGAGTCCCGAAAAAGTACCCTATGATAAAACCGATAGCAATTTTTTTTTACCAATCCTTTCTGTTGGTCCCAAGAAAGCTTCACACCAAATAAAAATTCTCACTGCCGTGCAGTTTTTGAGATATAGGCGTTTTAATTTTTTTCTATTTTTAGCTCCTGTGGTTCCCACGGGGCTACAGGAAAAAAAATTTCTGCATAAATTAGGTACTTATGACCCAATAAGCCCTCACATAAAATTTGGTTCAAATTGGCCTCTCGGTTTAAAAAATAGAAATTTGGGGTGGGGGCCAAAATTTTTGCTCCTCCCATAACATCGCCAAGTATAGACCTACAAACTTCTCTTGAACAAACTTGAGTCTACACCTCAAAAGGAAGCTGCATACCAAATATCAAGTCTCTGCTATTGCTGGTTCTTGAGAAGAAGATTTTTTAAGAATTGGAGCATTTTTGCCCCACCCCTCTGCTCAATATGAGCCGAAACCTAATTTGCCCAAAAATCAAAATGCCGCTATATAACCCCTACTCACATGAAATTTCATTAACATGCGGCCAGTGGTTTGGAAGAAAAAGACCCAAACACCACCTTCACGCCGGACGACGGACGCCGGACGACGGACGACGGACGAAAAGTGATCAGAAAAGCTCACCCTGACTTTCAGTCAGGTGAGCTAAAAATCCTTAATGGCCAATGATTCTGATCAGTGGTTCTGAAGAAAATGTTTTTTTCAATTTCTGCAAAAATGCGGACTCAGCATTTTTTCCGATGTCCTGTTCAGAACAGCCTGACACAACCAATGACAATTTTTTATGATTCCATTCATCTGGTCCTAAGGATGCTTCATACCACATAACAGTTCTCTACTCCGTGTGGCTTGGGAAATATGGGCATTTTAATTTTTTTATATTTTTCGCCCCTGGGGTTCCTACGGGGCTGTGAAATTTTTTTTTCGGGCGTCAATCAATTACTTATACTACATGCCAAATTTGGTTCAAAGCGGCCCACCGGTTCTTGAAATACAAATTCTGGGTGGAGCTCAAAATGGATATGCTCCCACAGAGAGCCCAAATATTGACCTACTAACTTCCCTTGAACAAACTTTAATCTTCAACACCGTGGGATGTTCCATACGAAATATCAGGGCATTCTCTCTGGTGGTTCATGAGAAGAAGATTTTTATGCTTTTGGGGCTTTAACCAGAGCCTGATGGCAGCTGCTTCATTTGAACAAAACAGAAAGGGTATACTCCATAGAAGGTCTGAGTATAATATATGTTTGAATTTGGCTTAATGGTTGTGAAGAAGAAAAGTTTCCGAAAGTTAACGGACAAGGGATGCCAAGTGATGGCAATAGCTCACATGGACATGCAGTCAGGAGAGCTAATAAAAGGAATTATCATAAAAAATTTAATTAATGAAGCACCGGGTACAACCCGGTGCTTCATTAATAAAAAATTTGCTGCTGATGATTTTTATTACCTGGTAAACGCATACGTGGACATCACTGCTCAAGCGTGGATTATGACCAGGTTACAAAGTAAATTCCACTTAATTGAATTAAAAAATCTTGTGATTCATTATAGAACAAGCCAAGACCAATACCGGGTCTGGACCTGCGTCGCTGTATGCAACTGAATCGGCAAACAGGAAGTGGCTGCACGGCAGATCTGAAAATTGCATACACGATACAACTGATCATTATCAGGCTCCAGATGAAATATAAAATCAATCCCTTGCATAGAAGCCGAGAAAAGTTTGACGAAAAATTTCAATGTTCAGTGGGTACAGTAAAATTTCAAAGTATCGGCAAACAGGAAGTGGCTGCACGGCAGATCTGAAAATTGCTTACACGATACAACTCAACATTATGAAGCAGCAGACCAAATATAAAATCATTCCGTTTCATAGAAGCCAAGAAAACCTTGATGGAAAAAGTGTTTCGGATGGATGAACGGACGGACGGACGGACGGACGGAGTCGAGCGGTTACTAGACCTGCTCTGCCGCTGGCGACGCCGGTAATTACTTATAACCATGACAATTGATAATTCCCCACATTTAGTGATTTACAGACCTATTCGCCCTCAGTACATCCAATTTTGGCATTTAATATATTTTAAACCATGATTGCTGTGCGTATTCAACGTTGCCAATATAATATGGACATTGAGAAAAGTCTTGGATATACCGTGCAAGGCAACAAGTCTTCGTGTAGGAACAAAATGTACATGTAAGTACACATCTGATTGGTCATTCCATATCTGATTAATATTATGATGTAAATGACATGCAGCATCACAAAAAAGTGTCAAGCAAGAAATTAAGCAAACTGGCAAAAGAACCAGTAATATTTTTCTTCCAGAGCAGGGATGTTACATCACGGGCGCTAACCTACATCTGTGCTTGATACAGTCGATCTAATGTCACAAAAACTCCTTGAAGCTGCATTTATTTGTGTTTATATCACCCCCAAAATAATAGATATATTTAATTTTTAATGGGATATATTGTAATTATCACAAAGTTAATACTACTGCAATGGTTTTGAGTAACCCAAGTCTGCAATATCAATGACCTGGATAGACCCACAGAAACAAAACTCACCTAACACTAACTTTTACAACCAACAATTGACTACCCCTGAAAAAATAATATTTTGACTGCAAAGAAACAAAAATTCAGTAAAATTTGCATATACAGAAGGGTTAATACTTAAAGATGTTATTCAAACAGAAATATTACTGCAATGGTCTTGAATAACTTAAGACAACAATATCAATTACCTGAAAAGATCCACAGAAACAAAACCCGCCTTAACCCAAACATTTGCAACCTAAAATTGAGTAGGTCAAGAAAATGAAAGTGTCAATGACACTGTAGCTCAACTTGTCAAGACAAAGACATGTACATGTATAGTATGTGACACAGCAATGACAAACATCTAGGTAATGACCTGATAACAAAGGTACATATAAAGTATTGTAACGGTCTGTACATAAATACTGACCGTTGCCTGTAACAAATGTTTAGGTAAAGTATTGTAAAGGTGGGTGACAGTCAGATGTTGAACTAGAAAAAAATCTTTGAGTCCCAGAGTGGGTCTGACTGACCCCCAAAATATTTGTTCTCATAGCACAGTGATAACAAAGGCACCCCAAAACACACTCGTTCCTGTCCCAAGGTGAAAACAAAAGTACCCAAGAAGTTTTGTGAAGATCAGTTCATAAATACGAGCTGTATAGAACTTGTGACAAAAAACTGATTGGACCTAATTTCAGTACAAAATGGCCACTGGCAGCCATCTTGAATTTTGGACCGTACCCAGAAACACTCATTCTCATCCCAAGGTGATAACAAAGGTACCCAAGAAGTTTTGTGAAGATCGGTTCATAAATACAGCCTCTACCCTGAGCAGTATTGACATGTGTGCTTACATTGTGTAAGTAGCACCGAATAAATCAAAGTTCATCTAATTTGCATAATTTCTGCACGAAAAAAAACCCCTTACAATATGTGATGTATTCCATGTTACTAAACATTCATACAAAAATTTATTCAAATCAGAACTTTCATACAGAAGTTCTGTACAAAAGACTGATTGCACTAATTTTGGTACAAAATGGCTGCTGGTGGCCATCTGGAATTTCGGACCACACCCAAAAACACTCGTTCTCATCCCACGGTGATAACAAAGGTACCCAAGAAGTTTCGTAAAGATTGGTTCATAAATATGGCCTCTAGTCTGAGCTGTATAGAAGTTGTGTACAAAAAACTGATTAGACCTAATTTTGGTACAAAATGGCCACTGGCAGCCATCTTGAATTTTAGACCGCACCCAGAAACACTCGTTCTCGTCCCAAGGTGATAACAAAGGTACCCAAGACATTTCGTGAAGATCAGTTCATAAATACACTCTAGTCTGAGCCGTATTGACATGTGTACTTACTGTGTGTAAGTCGCACTGAAAAAATCAAAGTTCATCTAATTTGCATAATTTCTGCACGAGAAAAAAACCCGTCTTATATGTGATGTATCCCATGGTACTAAACATTCACACGAACAATTATTCAAATCAGCGGTTTAATTTTGAAGTTCTGTGCAAAAATCTGATTGCACCTAATTTTGTACAAAATGGCTGCCATCGGCCATCTTGAATTTCGGACCGCACCCCAAAACACTCGTTCTCGTCCCACGGTCATAACAAAGGTACCCAAGAAGTTTCGTAAAGATCGGTTCATAAATAGCCCGAGCCGTATCCAATTGTTGACGTATGGACAGACGGACAGATGGAGAGACGGACAGACAGATGACGGGCTATGACAAAAGCTCAAATTTGGCTTCGCCAAAGTTGAGCTAAATATGAATATTTTGACTGAAAAAACACAATATTTTTCATAACCTTTGTGCATACAGTAGGGTTGATATCTAAAGCTGACCTTCAAATAAAAAAATATACAGTAATGGTTAAGGCACCACAAAATGCATAAAAGCTGATCTAAACGCTAATTCTTACAACCAGAAAATAACTAAGTTTTGTCTAAAAATCTCCTACAATTATAATAATAATAATAATAATTTATTTATATAGCACTTTTACCAGCAAAACACTGCTCAAAAGCACTCACAAAATAAAATGACATTCAAAAGAAAGAATCCAGCAGTCAAAGCCTATCTAAAAGAGATGGGTCTTTAAACCTTTTTTGAAATTTACAGTATTTGGGGATTTCCTTAAATTCTGTGGGAGTGCATTCCATAGTGAGGGAGCTGCAGAAGCGAATGCTCTTTTTCCCATAGTAGATCTTATTCGGGGCACAACAAGAAGATTCTCTGAAGATAGTCTAAGATTCCGTACCGGTTTGTGTAAAGTACGGAAGATGTAGAAGATGATGTTTAAATATTACTGCAATGATCTTCACAACCCAAGTCCAGACCTTCATTAAAAAAAAATCCTGGCACTCTATACATCGCGTGCCCAAGATGACGACAAGGCATGCGGTTTCTCTGGTGGTGTGCCGATTTTGGAAAATGCCTCTTGGGGCACAAAAATGAAAAAGGAGATGCAATTACGTAATTTACGAAATAATACACTGAAATAAAGTACAAATTGGTTTAAATTTAATGATACAAAAATTACAATTTCTTACCACTAAATTTCTAACTTTTAATTAAGCGTAATATACAGTGGAATATTTAGCGAGGTACATGTAAATGCAGTTCAAAATCCTGACAACACAAGTGAAAAGCAACGTCTGAACTCTGAAGTTTTCATTTGGATCATTTTGGGAATCTAGAAACTGTTGCTTGATGAAAATTGCCTGGAATATAGCACACAGTGTTTATTCCAGCCAATCGGGTCATCTAAAAATGTGGGTTTACCAAGAATTCCTCATTGCCGTAATCAACTTTGTGACAGTCACTGTCACGTGATGCTAACACTTCAAAGTGTGTACATTCTTTCAGAAATTTAGTGTCAATAAATTCCACATCGCCATTAAATTTATCGGATTTAAAAGTTAAAATGGCAAAAATTAACATGGATTATCAACAATTTGCTCACAATAGTTTGACCCAGAGCGAAGTTTAGGTATGACAACATCCATTTCATGAAATAATATGCAAGGGTAAAGTAAAAATTACTGCCTATTTTCGTGATATAAACAATGAATACGAAGGATAATAGGTACCAAGAAACGTTATGTGTCCCTCGCAGACCAATATTATCATTCAGTGGCATGATGTATACGGCTAAAAAAATAGTTGACTATGAAAAATAATAGTAGACTATAGCACCTTACACCGGTTATTCGATTAATCGAATAGGCGAGACAGTCAAGTGTTTACAGACACAGTTTCTGAAACTCTGACATTGTTGACGTAAACTAAATAAGAGGCCCCAAGGGGCCTGAGGGCACTCACCTGACATGGTAGCCTAAATTTATATCAACCCAGAGAATTGATTTCAACAAGTTGCATCTGCTCCTCCTAAGAAAAGCTTATACCAAATATCCAAAGATTCTGACCAGTGGATCTAAAAAAAAAAGATTTTTAAAGAATATTCCTCATATTGAACTAAGTTATAATTCAGGCTCCCACAGGGAGCCCATATATGAACCCAGGGACTTGGCTTTAACAAACTTGAATCTCACCCCCCCCCCCCTAAGGATGCTGCACACCAAATATCAAAACATTCCGACTGCTGGATCTGAAGAAGAAGATTTTTAAAGAAAAGTCCTCATTTTGAACTAAGTTACAATTCGAGCTCCCACAGTGAGTCCAAATATGGACCTAGGGACATGGCTGAAGAAGAAGATTTTTAAAGAAAAGTCCTCATTTTGAACTAAGTTACAATTCAAGCTCCCACAGTAAGTCCAAATATGGACCTAGGGACATGGCTTGAACAAACTTGAATCTCACCCCCTAAGGATGCTGCATACCAAATATCAAAACATTCCGACTGCTGGATCTGAAGAAGATTTTTAAAGAAAATTCCTCATTTTGAACTAAGTTATAATTCGGGCTACCACAGTGAGCCCAAATATGAACCCAGGGACTTGGCTTGAACAAACTTGAATCTCACCCCCCTAAGCATGGTGCATACCCAATATCAGAAGATTCTGCCTGCTGGATCTTGAGAAGAAGATTTTCAAAGAAATTTGCCTGAAATGCACTAAGTTCAAATTTGGGCTCCTATACTGAGCCCAAATATAAACCCAGGGGGCCGATTTGAACAAACTTGAATCAGATCCACCCCACAATGTTGCATACCAAATATCAAAAGATTCTGCCTGCTGGATCTGGAGAAGAAGATTTTTTAAAAAATATGCCTGAAATGCACTAAGTTAAAATTTGGGCTCCTATACGGAGCCCAAATATAAACCCAGGGGGCCGATTTGAACAAACTTGAATCAGATCCACCCCACAATGTTGCTTACCAAATATGAAAAGATTCTGAAGCTGGATCTGGAGAAGAAGATTTTTTAAGAAATTTGCCTGAAATGCACTAAGTTCGAATTCGGGCTTCTATAGTAAGCCCAAATATGAATCCAGGGGGCCGATTTGAACAAACTTGAATCAGATCTACCCCGCAACGTTGCATACCAAATATCAAAAGATTCTGCCTGCTGGATCTGGAGAAGAAGATTTTTGAAGAAATTTGCCTGAAATGCACTAAGTTTGAATTCGAGCTCCTTTTGTGAGCCCAAATATGAATCTAGGGAGCCGATTTGAACAAACTTGAATCAGATCCACCCTACAATGTTGCATGCCAAATATCAAAAGATTCTGCCTGCTGGATCTGGAGAAGAAGATTTTCAAAGAAATTTGCCTGAAATGCAGTAAGTTCAAATTTGGGCTCCTATACTGAGCCCAAATATAAACCCAGGGGGGGCCAATTTGAACAAACTTGAATCAGATCCACCCCACAATGTTGCATACCAAATATCAAAAGATTCTGCCTGCTGGATCTGGAGAAGAAGATTTTTTAAGAAATTTGCCTGAAATGCACTAAGTTCGAATTCGGGCTTCTATAGTAAGCCCAAATATGAATCCAGGGGGCCGATTTGAACAAACTTGAATCAGATCTACCCCGCAACGTTGCATACCAAATATCAAAAGATTCTGCCTGCTGGATCTGGAGAAGAAGATTTTTGAAGAAATTTGCCTGAAATGCACTAAGTTTGAATTCGAGCTCCTTTTGTGAGCCCAAATATGAATCTAGGGAGCCGATTTGAACAAACTTGAATCAGATCCACCCTACAATGTTGCATGCCAAATATCAAAAGATTCTGCCTGCTGGATCTGGAGAAGAAGATTTTCAAAGAAATTTGCCTGAAATGCAGTAAGTTCAAATTTGGGCTCCTATACTGAGCCCAAATATAAACCCAGGGGGGCCGATTTGAACAAACTTGAATCAGATCCACCCCACAATGTTGCATACCAAATATCAAAAGATTCTGCCTGCTGGATCTGGAGAAGAAGATTTTTTAAGAAATTTGCCTGAAATGCACTAAGTTCGAAATCGGGCTCCTATACTGAGCCCAAATATGAACCCAGGGGGCCGATTTGAACAAACTTGAATCAGATCTACCCCGCAACGTTGCATGCCAAATATCAAAAGATTCTGCCTGCTGGATCTGGAGAAGAAGATTTTCAAAGAAATTTGCCTGAAATGCAGTAAGTTCAAATTTGGGCTCCTATACTGAGCCCAAATATAAACCCAGGGGGGCCGATTTGAACAAACTTGAATCAGATCCACCCCACAATGTTGCATACCAAATATCAAAAGATTCTGCCTGCTGGATCTGGAGAAGAAGATTTTTTAAGAAATTTGCCTGAAATGCACTAAGTTCGAATTCGGGCTTCTATAGTAAGCCCAAATATGAATCCAGGGGGCCGATTTGAACAAACTTGAATCAGATCTACCCCGCAACGTTGCATACCAAATATCAAAAGATTCTGCCTGCTGGATCTGGAGAAGAAGATTTTTGAAGAAATTTGCCTGAAATGCACTAAGTTTGAATTCGAGCTCCTTTTGTGAGCCCAAATATGAATCTAGGGAGCCGATTTGAACAAACTTGAATCAGATCCACCCTACAATGTTGCATGCCAAATATCAAAAGATTCTGCCTGCTGGATCTGGAGAAGAAGATTTTCAAAGAAATTTGCCTGAAATGCAGTAAGTTCAAATTTGGGCTCCTATACTGAGCCCAAATATAAACCCAGGGGGGCCGATTTGAACAAACTTGAATCAGATCCACCCCACAATGTTGCATACCAAATATCAAAAGATTCTGCCTGCTGGATCTGGAGAAGAAGATTTTTTAAGAAATTTGCCTGAAATGCACTAAGTTCGAAATCGGGCTCCTATACTGAGCCCAAATATGAACCCAGGGGGCCGATTTGAACAAACTTGAATCAGATCCACCCTACAATGTTGCATACCAAATATCAAAAGATTCTGCCTGCTGGATCTGGAGAAGAAGATTTTTTAATGTTTTTCCCATTGCCTACAGTGTTAAAAAGTACTGACTCTGCACTTTTTCAAAGTCCCGAAACTGTACCCTATGATAAAACCGATGGCAATTTTTTTTTACCAATCCTTTCTGTTGGTCCTAAGGAAGCTGCACACCAAATAAAAATTCTCAATGCCATGCAGTTTTGGAGATATGGGCGTTTTAAATTTTTTCTATTTTTAGCTCCTGCGGTTCCCACGGGGCTGCAGGAAATTTTTTTTTTGCATAAATCAAGTACTCATGACCCAATAAGCCCTCACATAAAATTTGGTTCAAATCAGCCTCTCGGTTTGGAAAATAGAAATTTTGGGCGGGGCAAAAAATTTTGCCCCTCCAATAACGACGCCAAGTATAGCCCCACAAACTTCTCTTGAACAAATCTGAGTCTACACCTCAAAAGGAAGCTGCACACCATATATCAAGTCTCTGCTACTGCTGGTTCACGAGAAGAAGATTTACAAAGATTTTGGTGCCCCTTGGGGGCGTGGCACCACCCAGGAGGAGGGGCAACTTCATTTGAACAAATCTGAATTGGCATTAGGTAATAAACATTTAGCCAACATTTGAATAAAATTGGGCTAGTGGTTTAGGAGGAGAAGTCGATAATGTAAAGTTAACGGCGGACGGACGACGACGGACGACGGACAGAAAGTGATTAGTAAAGCTCCCCTTGAGCTTCGCTCAGGTGAGCTAAAAAGTAACTGCTTTTTTTCCACGTGCGCGATTGATCGTTTGCTGCAAATTGTAATTGCATGAGCGATGGCACGTGAGAGCGATCGCGCGTCATTAAAATGAAGGTCTGCAAGTCTACAATATCAATCACCTGAAATGATACATAGAAACAAATCTCACCTTACTACAAACATTATTAAGCTCAGCTTGCAGAAAATCATGAGATTTTGTCTTTAAAATTGTGAGATTGAGAAAAGTTTGTGAGATTCTTCATGTTTGTTCTTTCAAACATAATTCGGTAGATAATGTACAAAATCAACTACAAATGTAGAATTTCAATGACTTTGAGCGTGAAGTATAAACACAAGAGGCCCCACGTGGCCTTAATCGCTCACCTGACAAAGTGACTCTAAGAAGTATTTTAGGTCACCTTCACCATGTCATGCCTCATCAACATTAACTGGTTGAGTGATAGATTTTGTTTGAAGTTCAACATTTGTTACCTAAAATTAGTTTTATTTAAAATCGTTGGTGTGTGGCCAATCTCCAATGATTTTTAATAAAGCAAATTTATCTCTGCAGACAAACTGGTTTAGCATGAAGCACAAACAAGGAATGTGAAGAGATAGCCTTGGACATCTCTCCCCAACTGTGGATATCTTCCATGTGCTACATGTATATATTTGCATGCAAGAAAACAAAAATTTTCACAAATTTTCCAAAATATTAGTTTTTTTTATCATCATTGAACAAGCTCAAACAGCTTATTCCAATAGGGGTATGGGAAGATCAGGTATATTTTTGAGACAGAAATGTGAATATATAAATAATGGTGTTTTTTTGTGAATGATGCTGGAGAATTTTGCGTAAAGATATGGTAAATGGTTTGTTCTAGATACAGAATGATGCAAAAGTATTTAAATTTGATTAGGCAAGTTGTTCCTATAATGCATTTAAAAATTGAAGTAACTGTTTTTTTGCTGACAAACTTTTAGATGTGTGTGTGTGCGTTTGTGTGTGTGTGTGTGTGTGTGTTTGTGTGTGTGTGTGTGGGGGGGGGGGGGGGGGGTAAGAGTGTTCTTGCAAACAAAATTCCTGAATAAATGGAAAATTTTATTTTTTGTGTGAAAGACATAGTGCGTGAATGTTGATTGGAACAAGCTTAGAGAGCTCATTTTAATGTGAAGTCATAAAGCTGTGTTTTACGTACGAAATTCTGGAATAACAAAAAAAATTGCTTTTTTGACTCAAAAAGCATGGTGTGCGACCTCTCATTGGAATGAGCTCAAAAAGCTCATCCCAATGGGGTATTTACAAGCGATAAGTACATGTATGTTTAAGAGACAAAAATTAAAATTTGAATAGCGATTTTTGCGAAGAATGCTGACAAGTTTTGGCAGTTATGCTGGTAAAAAGGTAAGATATGGAAAGTGGTTGTTTTTTAGAGGCGACATTTAATTAAGGGGAATTAACCCTTGATTACTGAGGTAACTTCTAAAAGTACTGAAATTTCATGAAGCAATGTGAATAACAGACAACAGTTGCCTAAAAATTTCATGAATAACTAAAATTTTTATTCCTTTGTCTCGAAAACATGGCATATGACCTTTGTTGGAATGAGCTGAATGCGTGTGTTCCAATGAGGGGTCATAAAATTTGAACGGAGATTTGTGTGAATAATGCATTAGTACTGCTAGATTTGGGTAAACGGTTCACCCTGGATACCACCCCTTCTATAGTAGATCTTTTCTGCAAATTTTGTCTAAGATTCTATCAACTTTACAAATAAATACGTTCATGAATCACAATCAGATCCACCCCACAATGTTGCATACCAAATATCAAAAGATTCTGCCTGCTGGATCTGGAGAAGAAGATTTTTTAAGAAATATGCCTGAAATGCACTAAGTTAAAATTTGGGCTCCTATACGGAGCTCAAATATAAACCCAGGGGGCCGATTTGAACAAACTTGAATCAGATCCACCCCACAATGTTGCTTACCAAATATGAAAAGATTCTGAAGCTGGATCTGGAGAAGAAGATTTTTTAAGAAATTTGCCTGAAATGCACTAAGTTCGAATTCGAGCTTCTATAGTGAGCCCAAATATGAAACTAGGAAGCCGATTTGAACAAACTTGAATCAGATCCACCCCACAATGTTGCATACCAAATATCAAAAGATTCTGCCTGCTGGATCTGGAGAAGAAGATTTTTTAATAAATTTGCCCGAAATGCACTAAGTGCGAATTCGGGCTTCTATATTAAGCCCAAATATGAATCCAGGGGGCCGATTTGAACAAACTTGAATCAGATCCACCCCGCAATGTTGCATACCAAATATCAAAAGATTCTGCCTGCTGGATCTGGAGAAGAAGATTTTTGAAGAAATTTGCCCGAAATGCACTAAGTTTGAATTCGAGCTTCTATAGTGAGCCCAAATATGAATCCAGGGGGCCGATTTGAACAAACTTGAATCAGATCCACCCCGCAATGTTGCATACCAAATATCAAAAGATTCTGCCTGCTGGATCTGGAGAAGATGATTTTTTAAGAAATTTGCCTGAAATGCACTAAGTTCGAATTCGAGCTTCTATAGTGAGCCCAAATATGAATCTAGGAAGCCGATTTGAACAAACTTGAATCAGATCCACCCCACAATGTTGCATACCAAATATCAAAAGATTCTGCCTGCTGGATCTGGAGAAGAAGATTTTTTAATAAATTTGCCCGAAATGCACTAAGTGCGAATTCGGGCTTCTATATTAAGCCCAAATATGAATCCAGGGGGCCGATTTGAACAAACTTGAATCGGATCCACCCCGCAATGTTGCATACCAAATATCAAAAGATTCTGCCTGCTGGATCTGGAGAAGAAGATTTTTGAAGAAATTTGCCCGAAATGCACTAAGTTTGAATTCGAGCTTCTATAGTGAGCCCAAATATGAATCCAGGGGGCCGATTTGAACAAACTTGAATCAGATCCACCCCGCAATGTTGCATACCAAATATCAAAAGATTCTGCCTGCTGGATCTGGAGAAGATGATTTTTTAAGAAATTTGCCTGAAATGCACTAAGTTCGAATTCGAGCTTCTATAGTGAGCCCAAATATGAATCTAGGAAGCCGATTTGAACAAACTTGAATCAGATCCACCCCACAATGTTGCATACCAAATATCAAAAGATTCTGCCTGCTGGATCTGGAGAAGAAGATTTTTTAATAAATTTGCCCGAAATGCACTAAGTGCGAATTCGGGCTTCTATATTAAGCCCAAATATGAATCCAGGGGGCCGATTTGAACAAACTTGAATCAGATCCACCCCGCAATGTTGCATACCAAATATCAAAAGATTCTGCCTGCTGGATCTGGAGAAGAAGATTTTTGAAGAAATTTGCCCGAAATGCAGTAAGTTTGAATTCGAGCTTCTATAGTGAGCCCAAATATGAATCCAGGGGGCCGATTTGAACAAACTTGAATCAGATCCACCCCGCAATGTTGCATACCAAATATCAAAAGATTCTGCCAGCTGGATCTGGAGAAGATGATTTTTTAAGAAATTTGCCTGAAATGCACTAAGTTCGAATTCGAGCTTCTATAGTAAGCTCAAATATGAATCTAGGGAGCCGATTTAAACAAATTTGCATCAGATCCATCCCACAATGTTGCATACCAAATATCAAAAGATTCTGCCTGCTGGATCTGGAGAAGAAAATTTTTTAAGAAATTTGCCTGAAATGCACTAAGTTCGAATTCGAGCTTCTATAGTGAGCCCAAATATGAATCTAGGAAGCCGATTTGAACAAACTTGAATCAGATCCACCCCGCAATGTTGCATACCAAATATCAAAAGATTCTGTCTGCTGGATCTGGAGAAGAAGATTTTTTAATAAATTTGCTTGAAATGCACTAAGTTCAAATTTGGGCTCCTATACTGAGCCCAAATATAAACCCAGGGGGCCGATTTGAACAAACTTGAATCAGATCCACCCCGCAATGTTGCTCACCAAATATGAAAAGATTCTGCCTGCTGGATCTGGAGAAGAAGATTTTTTAAGAAATTTGCATGAAATGCACTAAGTTCAAATTCGAGCTTCTATAGTGAGCCCAAATATGAATCTAGGAAGCCGATTTGAACAAACTTGAATCAGATCCACCCCACAATGTTGCATACCAAATATCAAAAGATTCTGCCTTCTGGATCTGGAGAAGAAGATTTTTTAAGAAATTTGCCTAAATGCACTAAGTTCGAAATCGGGCTCCTATACTGAGCCCAAATATGAACCCAGGGGGCCGATTTGAACAAACTTGAATCAGATCCATCCTACAATGTTGCATACCAAATATCAAAAGATTCTTCCTGCTGGATCTGGAGAAGAAGATTTTTTAAGAAATTTGCCTGAAATGCACTAAGTTCGAAATCGGGCTCCTATACTGAGCCCAAATATTAACCCAGGGGGCCGATTTGAACAATCTTGAATCAGATCCACCCCACAATGTTGCTTACCAAATATGAAAAGATTCTGCCTGCTGGATCTGGAGAAGAAGATTTTTTAAGAAATTTGCCTGAAATGCACTAAGTTCGAATTCGGGCTTCTATAGTAAGCCCAAATATGTATCCAGGGGGCCGATTTGAACAAACTTGAATCAGATCTACCCCGCAACGTTGCATACCAAATATCAAAAGATTCTGCCTGCTGGATCTGGAGAAGAAGATTTTTGAAGAAATTTGCCTGAAATGCACTAAATTCGATTTCAAGCTCCTATAGTGAGCCCAAATATGAATCTAGGGAGCCGATTTGAACAAACTTGAATCAGATCCACCCTACAATGTTGCATACCAAATATCAAAAGATTCTGCCTGCTGGATCTGGAGAAGAAGATTTTCAAAGAAATTTGCCTGAAATGCAGTAAGTTCAAATTTGGGCTCCTATACTGAGCCCAAATATACACTCAGGGGGCCGATTTGAACAAACTTGAATCAGATCCACCCCACAATGTTGCATACCAAATATCAAAAGATTCTGCCTGCTGGATCTGGAGAAGAAGATTTTTTAAGAAATTTGCCTGAAATGCACTAAGTTCGAAATCGGGCTCCTATACTGAGCCCAAATATGAACCCAGGGGGCCGATTTGAACAAACTTGAATCAGATCCACCCTACAATGTTGCATACCAAATATCAAAAGATTCTGCCTGCTGGATCTGGAGAAGAAGATTTTTTAATGTTTTTCCCATTGCCTACAGTGTTAAAAAGTGCTGACTCAGCACTTTTTCAAAGTCCCGAAACTGTACCCTATGATAAAACCGATGGCAATTTTTTTTTACCAATCCTTTCTGTTGGTCCTAAGGAAGCTGCACACCAAATAAAAATTCTCAGTGCCGTGCAGTTTTGGAGATATGGGAGTTTTAAATTTTTTCTATTTTTAGCTCCTGCGGTTCCCACGGGGCTGCGGGAAAATTTTTTTTTGCATAAATCAAGTACTCATGACCCAATAAGCCCTCACATAAAATTTGGTTCAAATCAGCCTCTCGGTTTGGAAAATAGAAATTTTGGGCGGGGCAAAAAATTTTGCCCCTCTCATAACAACGCCAAGTATAGCCCCACAAACTTCTCTTGAACAAATCTGAGTCTACACCTCAAAAGGAAGCTGCACACCAAATATCAAGTCTCTGCTACTGCTGGTTCATGAGAAGAAGATTTACAAAGATTTTGGTGCCCCTTGGGGGCGTGGCACCACCCAGGAGGAGGGGCAACTTCATTTGAACAAATCTGAATTGGCATTAGGTAATAAACATTTAGCCAACATTTGAATAAAATTGGGCTAGTGGTTTAGGAGGAGAAGTCGATAATGTAAAGTTAACGCCGGACGACGACGACGACGGACGACGACGGACGACGACGGACGACGGACGGAAAGTGATTAGTAAAGCTCCCCTTGAGCTTCGCTCAGGTGAGCTAAAAATATTGCAAGCATCACCTACTAGTCATGTTAGATAAAAAATTAATCTATGAACAGTACAATCACCTGTATGCATCTGACAGTGACACAAATGCAAATTCTTTACTGCAGTACAAAATCAAATCTTCTGCCCATCTGCTCAAATGTGTACTCAACAGGGAAGCCCAAAATAGAAATTCAACTGGAAAACAAAACAAAAAAAACAAAATGCAATCAGCGATTTACCAGGGGTTGACAGGTGTCTGTGGGCACTAATCTTCAGCCCCATTCCCAATGCCAATTGGGAAATTTTTTTCCCTAATTATGAGCCAAAATTTCACAATTCCTTCTCACTCACTCTTCTCCAGTTTCAGCTTCAAACATTATCTTCTGCAATGCAGAGAAGACCTATGCACATTATTTTCGGCAATGCAGAGAAGACCTATGCAGTCACAAGCCCAGAAATACAAGAGAAAGCATGAGTATCAGAAAATGGTGTAACTCTGACTAGTGTCGTTAGGGGGGGGGGGGAATAATGAGGGGTAATGAGGAAAAACATATTCTGGTATTATTTATCTTGACATCCAAGTCAGCCAATGACTTATGGAGTAAGCTTCAAATGGTGATTGATCACCGCACCAACTTCTGTCAAAAATTTTGTGGTCTTGCTCCATGACCAGGAAAATAATAACTGTTTAATTCTACCAATAACAGCAAAAAAAATGAATTTGATAAATCATTTTAAATAGTTAGTTTAAGTTCCTTCAGTCTGCTGAAAGCAGGTTATTAATCACTACCAGTTATGGTTCTAGCTGCTTACTTGGTGCTAGTTGAATAGAAGAAAAGATATGTTCACTGGGTGCTTAAGTTCCAAAACAAACCTGTGTATACTGTCCAATTCCAATAGTTCTCACATGATGATGTCAGTGCCCAAGTACCAAAAGAAACCTGTGTATATGCCCAATTCCAATTGTTCTCACAGGATGACACTAGTGCTCAAGTAGCAAAACAAACCTGTGTATACTGTCCAATTCTAATAGTTCTCACAGGATGATGTTAGTTGAGCCTTTACCCAATGCATAAAATATAACACTTTATTATTAAGCTCGATCCAATGAGGGATCACATGATATAGTTTTGTTGAAATATTTTGAAAAATATATTATTTTTAACTGCTTAATCTGTAAATTACATAGGCGGATGCAACTAATTTGTTAGGTAAAGGGTTAAATGGATTCTATAAACTGGTCTAAAAATTATGAATACTCTCAAAATAGCTAAGTACTTACTTGTATAATCTCTATCACTGACTCCATCCAAACTATTTCCACACACTGAATCAAACTTCAAATCTATAAAAAACAGAAAGGTTACTCTGTCAACTATTGGTTAATATGCTGTAAATAACAGCATGGCTCAAGAAAGACTTATTAATCCAACTGCCCAGGGGACTATTATTATCCTTGGTGGATGTGAAATGAGGAAATCTCCCCCAAAAGTCAAGATATTTCAGCTAGATATGACCCATGACCAACTCTCTTGCCCCGTGGGTGATGTTCTCCATCCTACACCCAAAACTAATTATGGATGTTTCTTCCACCCAAAATGGCTATGTGGCATCATTTTGACCATGTGACACCCAATCCATTGGATGGCCAGTTAGGCAATGGTTAAAACTAATCTTACATTCTGGGAGAGGGACAAATGTTTAGTATGTGTCACAGGCATGCAGATTTCATGGAAATGATCGTTCCGTTTCCATGCAGGGACCATCAGGCCAAAATTACGGAAACAAAAAACAGGTTCCCACAAATTCTTTTCTGCCAAAACTAAATAAAATTGTATTATTTATCATCGATGAAACACTGACCTGATTCATAACAGTAACAATGGTGCACTTGTTTTGACAATCTCAGTCCATTCAGATTGTTGAGCATGCATGTTGCCAACGGTTTCTGATTCTAAATTATCAAAATCGAATGCACTCAATTTTGTCACATTTGACAACAAAACCATGTGAAGCCAAACACATGAAACTGTATCATTGAAAACAATAACAAAATCACATTTTATCACTGAAACTGATGATAAGGGAAAAATGTCTTTGCTTAAATACAAGATATGTTTTCCAATTTTACAGCACTCCATGCAGAATCAAGGACGAGAGGTGTGTTCAAGCTTTATTTATAATCAAGGTTAACAGATATAGCATCTAAATCAATTCAATATCATTACTTTCCTAAATGGGACATTTTGCAATGGGACAAGTTGGCCTTTCCGAATCAGAATGCACAAAAAAAAAATTATTTATTTTTTATTTGTTCAACTTTAAAATAAAAAACAAAATAATTATTTCATTGGCCTACAGTTATGATTGTTTTTTCTTTGTTATCTTTTTCACTTGCAAGTAATGGTGTGCACACTCATCTGAGTAAATCATTGCCTCAGTTCATCTGTCGCAATTAAATTGAGTATTCAAAGGCACAAAATACACAAATGAAAATACAGATTATAATTTGTTTCACTTTTTTATTTTTTATTTCATGAAATGTATTCACCCTCTCATCTATAGCAATCCACATCATATTCTACGTCCTTCTTAAAAATTTGCAGGTCTTAAACTGGAAATCAGGATAAGAAAATTGATACAACAAACCAAGAATATGAACTTTTGATGGCAAAGAAATAATTATAAAAAAATAAAATAAAAAACTGCCCACCTGCATGCAGTTTTACAAAAAATGGCCTGAGAAACAGAAGATGTACTTTGTGGGCCCTTAACTAAAAAATAATGCAAAGAATTTTTTGAAATTTTCTCTTTCTTATAAACTAAGAATGTAACAGACAGTAAAAACGACCACACTGGTTCAAACCTAAATGATAAAGACAATAAATCCACAAGTTAATTTGAGGCATGATATATAGTTAAGGATGAAGCTGACAGAGAATTTCAAATAGAACATGACTGGGTTACAACCAGATCAAAATTCTTTTTTAGCTTTCGTCCCCACAACACTCAAGAATATCATGTATTGAAAAAGAAAATGAGGAATATAGTCAAATGAGTATTTTGTCATGCTGCTCATTATGTGAAAGTTTCAAAACTAAATGGACTCGATATTTCTGAGATAAAAATTCATGAATGTGGATGGCTGAGCGCAATGAGCAGCCTTCAAAAATCTATAATAGCGACATTATTAATGTAAGCCCAAGATGTAGAAGAACTCTTACTTCATGAGCCGAAATCTCAAGCACAACTGCTGAGTCAATGCTATACCATAAGCAGTATCGATAGTTAACTGAATCCATTAGCAATAGAATGGAGCGTAACGTCCTTCTATTAGGCATCAAAGATAGAAGAAGCTTACGTCCGTAGTAATAAACAGATATCTGTTTATAAATATGTAAACTCCAACCGGACAGAGTAAAGGCCTATGCCCGTACGAAGACGGAAGGACCTTAATAACAATAGGTTCCGGATATTTATTAGGAGCCTGACTCTTAACCAAAAATCCAACCTAAATAGTAAAGGAAGTAGTGATTCCGAAACTACGAAAGTGAGAATCATCCACCGATAGTGCATGAAGCTCACTGACTCTTCAGTAAAAGAGAAGCCAACAGAATTACTGTCTAAAAGGTCAGAATTTGAAAACTACTGTTTCCAGAGGCTCAAATGATTACTTAGCTAAATAAGAACCGAAGTTAAATTCCGTATAGAAATTTAATCTAATGATTCTAAGTCTATTTATCGAAAAGTTACTAACTGACTTAGATAAAGAGACATAAGACTCAATTGTAAACTATCATAGAGTGCATAGGTATGAGATAACATAGACCTATAACCTTAATAGTAACAGGCTGCAGTAGATCTTGTCAAACAAGTATACTAGAAAGTTGCAATGACTAGTATGGAGGGATCAACAATATTAACATAGTGATCCCTACAACAACGACGGAAGAGCCTCCACTTTAGCCACATAGAATAGCGAAGAAGAGGTTCTCCTACAGTAAGAAATCACATCCAAAGCTCCTCCAGTACAATGCTTACAATGCAAGAAGGACCACACAACGGAATACGTGAAGGTTGAGACCTTACAGGTTGTGATGAAGATGACACGATTTTCCCCAGCGAAAGAAGATCCTCTCATGGAGGAAGTTTTCGCGTTAAGTCCCACAGTAGACATCTGAGTAAATTTACCCACGGTCTCTGTGAAGACAGAGATGCTATCAACAGAAATGTATTGTGGTTGTTTATCTTAGCAATACTTGCTGAAACAACAGCGCAGGAGAATACGCATATCCTATCATTCTGGCCTATTAGATCAATAGAGCGTTAACAACATAAGCTCAGAGATCCGGACATGCAAACACATACGTCTGCAATTGATTAGCAAGTTGTGTCGTAAATAAATTATCATTGGGCGCTCCCATAGATAGCAAATCTGATTGAATACTTGTTTGTTGAGAGTCCATTCTGACGGCAACAAGCGACCCATAAGTGAAAGGGAGTCCGGTAATACAATCAGACGACCCGGAATATGACGGACCGAAGCAGAACTTGGAGTACTATAACAAACAGAAGGATTCTTTCCGTTAAATTGAATAACGGAATCGAATGAGTGCCTCCCTGGTTCCGGAGATACGCAACTACTGTCGTATTATCGGACAGGATTTGGACATGCGTTTCTGAATAATGTTCATCCAATGACATAAAGCAAGCCTAAAAAACATTATTCCGTGAAAGATAAGTGCTTGCCTAGAGACTGCGGAACCCAGAGACCCTGGCACTTTGAATCCGTTGGGATCAATATTGTATCCCAACCTGTTTGACTGGCAACCGTCATAATTATAAAACTCGGATCCGGCAACTGCAGTGGTACTCTCTGAGTCAACCACCGAATGTTTGCCCCAGTCTGAATCTCTTGCTACACTAGATAGACAAGAGAACGTGTAAATCGAGCAATTCATGGATTACTGAAAAGTTGCCGTCGAAGAGAAGCTTCTCCGGGACCGAAGCGACTCAGAGAGTTCTTCACCTTACTATCCACGCGCGTGGATGTAGCTAGGGCTGCGTCACGTCTAACCAACTCCAGGTTGCCACTGAAGGGTGGAGTTATACGTGGACAAACTACTGCCCTCAAAAGAAATCACATTAAGGATCATATTTCGGAATTCTTTCTCTTGAAGACGTAATGATAACACCTCAGTAAGGTGGATTACGTATGATAAAGCGTCTAAGTTAAGTCTATTAGACCTCATTGTCGTTTCCAACATAGTGGTTGGAAAAGACATAGACGGCGAAAAAGATAATTTCCAGTCTTTAACCCCGCCGTCTAGACGCATATGAACTCTCGGTATGCCCTGTTCTGCCAAAATAAATTATTCCTAGAAATGATAAAAGGCAGAATTGAGCATTGCGGACAAGAAACTAAACTATCATGCTTGGTAGCAGGCTTATATATATATAGCGTCGATAAATAATACAAATGTTCTAATGACATTATTGGACTGTGTCGGTAAGTCAGGGACAATGTCCCTGAACCGATCCAAAATTCCGTGTCCAATGACGCTATAAGTCTCTTATCCAACATCGCAGCAATGTAGTCCGAAGGAACAACCACTGGAAGATAATGCCGGAAGAAATGTATGGCAGCTTCCATTGTTCCGAAAGGGAAAACTCGAAATCGTCCGAATCCCTTTCGCCATCCTGTCGGACCCTATAAAGCGTTCGGTCGTCCGAACCTGATGCAACAGCGGAGCGCACCGACCCAGCGCCGTCGGATAATTCCTGATTCGACCGTGAAACTGTCGATTGCTGGGATGCTGCGAAAAACTGTGCGAACTTGGATAGCACGTCCGTCACTGAGGCCTGTGGAGAAGCGGTCTTACGATGCATTGCCGCTGGAAGCTCCGTGATCGTTACCCCGTGCATACTTCTATTATGCGAGCGAACGGAGTGTATAGGCCTCGTGTCCCTTGGCTACCGGATGGCGTGACCTGTTCGCCGTGGAATCACTGAATGACGAAACTGGTCGGATACTCGAGGTCACGTAGCCAATGTGCGGTCGTGTGCGCTGCTGTGAGGATGAGGAAGCATTATCGACAGTCTCTCGGATTGTCAATATAACGGAGCGTCCCGAGCGGCGGACATATGCTCCGAATGCGAAATATCAGAACCACAACATGCGGTCCCCTATGTTGTTGTACGAGAGAGGAACCTCTCTCACTAGCCAGGAACCGGACTAACAGGCTTCCTCCGATCTGTCCTCAAACCGTCGGCACTGGGTGAGTACTAAAGTTATTATAGTGCTCGCATCACCCAAATCTCCTTCCTAGACTGCAACGGACGAACCCGGCTGCCGAACCATTCGATGAATGGACGCTACACCGGGTGAGCTAGCGAATGTCACTCCGTCGATCCTACAAGGGACCTCTTAGGCGATAGACATATTCCATGAGCACTTATTGCCGCTAGCTCTTCATTAACTATGACGACAGAGGCACACTTTGAAAGACATCTCCGTAACTTTGCGAACAAGAAACCCGAAATGCTTGGTAATAGCAAGCATATAATAATATATATAGCGTCGTTCAATAATTCGAAAGTTTGTGTGACATTATTGGACTATGTCGGAACTGAGGGACGATGTCCCTGAACCGAACCAAAAATTTCTAAGTCCACCGACGCTATCAGTTTCTTATCCGGCATCGCAGCATACTGGTCCGACGAAAGAACCTGTAGAAGATAAAGTCAGATGACATACACAACAGCATATGTTGTTCCGAAAGGGAAAGCTCGAAATCCTCCGAATCCCTTTCGGTATCCCGTCGGACCGGATGAAATTTTTCGGACGTCCGTACCTGCTTCCGCGGAGCGTCCCGACCCAGCATCGTCGGATAATACATTATGCGACCGATTCAGTTGTTGCTGGGATGCTGCGATAAGCTGTGCTATTTGGGATAGCACGTCCGTCACCGAGGCCTGTGCAGTAGCGGTCTTACGATGCATTGCCGCCGGAAGCTCCGTGTACGTTGACTCCCGCACATTTTCTTATGCGAACGTCCAGAGTCTGCAGGCCTCGTGTCCCTGGCTACCGGATGGTGTGACCTGGTCGCCGATGATTCTCTGATTGGCGAAGCTGACTGGATATCCGAGGTCACGTAGCCAAGAGCGGTCGTGTTCGCTACCATGAGAATGAGGAAGCCTTATTGACAGTCTCTCCGGACTGACTATATGTCGGAGCGTCCCGAGCGGCGGACGTATGCTCCGAATGCGAAACATTTTGTACCACAACATCTGGGTCCAGATGTTGTTGTATGAGAGAGGGGCCTCTCTCGCTCGCCGTCCGGATGGACCTGGACGAGCTAGGAACCGGACTAAAAGGCTTCCTCCGTTCTCCCTCTAATCCGCCATCACTGGGTGTGCATTGGTTGATTTATAGTGCTCGCATCACCCCAAAACTCCTTCTAGACCGCAACGGACGAACCCGGCTGCCGAACCATTCGATGAATGGACGCTACACCGGGCAAGCTAGCGGACGTCAAAGGCCGTCGAACCTACTAGGGTCCTCTTAGGCAATTGGCGTATTTACATGAGCACTTTTCCGCTAGCTCTTCATTAATTGTGACGACGGAGGCACACTTTTGGAAGACATCACGGATACATCGCCCTAATCTTAATCGTCTGAAATAGAAATTGATAAAGTAGAGTGACCCTGCGGGGAAAGGACCAGAATGTCCAATTCCCCACTAACATACCGTGACACACGCTTCCCATGTTGTCATCGAAATTATCACATACAGAACAGGAGTTAGTGCGAGTACACTGACTACATATAGAATGATTATAAAGTCAGAGGAAGATTTCCTCTTATTACAATTGACCAAAATCCTTTCAATGTGAAAAGAAAACAAAGTCCTAGTACTCGCACCAACCCCTGACAAACAAAATACATAATAATATGATCCATTAACATAGAAAAAATAATTGAAATCAAAAAATTTTGAAAAAATATTTTTTCAGAACAGCCCAAGTTTCTGAAAAGTAACGTTGAGCCCCAATGGATCCCAAGCCTAAGTGTGGACAAAAATTTTAAAAATATTTTAAACAATTTATGCAACACTTACGAACAATAATAATGTATCTAGTTATGATTAAATTAACATCAAGATATTATTTTCAAGAAATCCCCCCTCACACAGAGGGCTGTTGTAAATGTAAACAATAAGTGTAAAAACACTAGAATAAGACTCCAGGCACCCAGGCCCGAAATCAGTTACCAATAATACACTATCTGATGCAAAACAGAGACTTCCAGGGAAGAAACTGCAGAACATCAGATGGTAGATGCAGAACACAACGCCTAACCACCCATAGGTGAAGACGTAAACATGGGGAAAAGAACAGAATTCATTCTGTTATTCAGCTAAAACTCCCAAGAAATTTTAGTAATAAAAATTATAGAAAATATGCCAAAAGCATGGGAGAACAGCAAGAGGGGACTTAAAGGAAAGGGAGAGAGGAAAACACTGAACAAGCAGTGTAACTTGATAACAAAAATGACAACAAAATGGCTGCTGCCTCGAAAATAGGTAACTTAACATAATTTAATTAAAAAATTTTAAGTTACAGCCCTGATAATTTTCTGTCACACATTTTTCCTCTCCTCCTTCTATATCCTCCTTAGAATCACCATTTCACTAATATTTATGTGTCTGGTATCATTTAAACTGAGATTTACAAGCACAAAGATCAGTCAGATGTTAACTGATGAAGGGCCAAACTAAGAATGATTAATGGCGCCAATTTCGGAACGTCCTTGACACTGCGCATGCGCAGTAGAGGTGAAGTGTGGAGGGCCATTCAGGACATGTTTTCTTTGGTTTTAGATGCAAATTTTGGGGATTGGGGGGCAAAATTTGTGTTTGGCTCTATATTTTAAGAGTTAGCACCAGCTATGTCTGGGTCATTGGTACAGTATAAAAATATGATCTGACTGGGTCCAAACTCAAGCTTGATTTATAGGTACCCATGACAAAGCCATATAACAGAAATCAAACAATTTTCTCATTGTATAGTGAAAAAAGTCCAGAAAAGTTATTTTGGAATGACGAAGGTCAAGGATAACACTATATGCCCCTTGCCATTTTATGTGTGTGTGTGTGGGGGGGGGGGAGGGGGGGGATAAAACATATCTGAATTCATACTCAAGTTGTCATCAGGAAACCAAAAAGTCATATGTATGGACAGACTTATGAACGATATACAGACAGATAGGTAGACAGAAATTACCCTTAATGTGTCTTTGTCTAGCGATGGCTGGAATAAAAAAACTTCAATTTGATCATGTATCTATTTTTTTTAACACAAACTTATAATCATACCTACCCTTTGCAAGAGCCAATGAATCAATACCAAATGGATTACCAGCTAAAGCACCACTGAAATGTAAATTATATACTTGTATTACCGTATTTACTCTATATATTGGGACACTCTATAATTTGGGACACACATTGTTTCCAGAAAAATATTATTTTTTTTATGCTCCAATGTTTGGGACAATCAGGAGACTTGTTTCCAGTTGGCCCAGTCACCTGAAAACGGTGCAAAATGCTCAATATTAAAGCTAAGTTTGTGTTTAATTATCTTTTTAAACAATAAAAAATTGATAATACACATTGATTTGTGTTGTTTTTATTTCATTACATGTACAGTCCCTGTAAAAGTTGTCTTCAAAATTACCCCAGTTGTTACATATGATTACATAATACAGTCACTGTTAATCCGGTTCAATTTAGATCTCTGTGTCTTTTTATAGAGGAACTTTTTATGAGTGGGCAGAACTAATTAACAGGGTTTTCCAGCACTGGTCTGATAAAGCATAACACTTTTGAGATGTCATTTATAACCTTTCTGACAACTTTTATTTATCAAATGTTATTAAATATCTTTTTGAAATTTATTCTGTATTTTGCTATAATTTATTGGAAATGCATATATATCAATATATTCAATTAATTGTAATTTGTAACAAAAACAAAAAATCACATTAAAATAATCTTGCCATATAAAGTTCAAATGGAGAAATATTCAAGTGTAATTACTGTGTAATATTCATATCTGCATTTAACACTTTACGTGACATAACTGTAAAAATCGGCCAGCGCTATACACGAAATTCGTCATTCCCATTTTTTTTTTAGGTTTTTATCTTAATTTTTTGCTTCCAAAGCATATCTTATGACTTCTGACTGAAACGAGGGCTTAGCGTATGTTTCAATCAGGGGTCATAAGCTGTGTTGTTATTTATGGAGGGGGGGGGGGGGGGACTTTAAACTATAAGGGTGTCAAAGCCTGCTCTTATTGTTTTTGTTTTTTTTCTCATATTTTGTAACTATCTATTCAAAATACCTCTGGATGTTTTCCAATAAATTGTCGCAAAAAAATTTTCAAGCTTTGTTATTGTGGTATAAAGTCTACAAAGAGTTAAATGGTGGGAAGTCGTTCGAATCCCACCTGCGGCAACCGCGTTGAGTCCTTGGGCAAGACACTTCACCCACATTGTCCATTTGGGAGCACGGTGACGCCGTGTACTAAGGCATACTGCACGTTGATGGTGCACTTGTCTTCAACCAATGCTAACCCGGCTTGTGCGGAGTTAGTATGTTGGGGAGCTGACAGTTGGTCGCCGTTGCTCGGTGGTTCTCTCTGGGTACTCCGGCTTCCTCCACCCGTAAAACTGTCATGGTCATGATTAGCCATTGTGCAGAAATTTGTGACCTTAAACCCCAATAAATAAATAAATAAATAAATAAATAAATAAATAAATAAATAAATAAATAAAAAAATAATGGTGGGATGTCGCCCATGGGAGAAGTCGGCCAAAAATAAAGTCAGCAACTGGGGTATGCCCCTAAGTCGGTCCACGGATTAAATCGGCCCAAGGCTTTTTCGTAGCGCTAATATACATGTGTACGGTTAACTTAAGTGACAGACCGAATGTTAGAAATTGAATTTTTTCTCATCGTGTTGCAACTATTTGTTGGAAAACACCACACGAGCGGTCTTTTCCTATAAATAGATTCAAAATAATTTCAATATTTGTCATAGTGCTAATAAAATTGTTAAATGATAGGTAGAATGTAAGAAACAAAATTTTCTTTATAAGTCGCAGTGCAAATATAAAAGTATATAGATATACATAATTGTAATTCAATTTAATCAGTTTCTGAATTTGGAAATCTCAAAAGAATAACCTTCATAGGAGTAATTTATGCTTTATCTAATGTCAATGTTTTCATTGCGACCAGAGGCTGTTTCAGAAACAATCAGTAGCAACTGTCGGCTCTTGTTTTACGTCTTTGGAAGGGTAATTAAAGGATTAGTTCGGACTAGAAAATATTATTGCTACCAAATTATATTGCTGCCACGAGAACTCAATAACTGATCATGTTAAGTATTGTGTTATATTCAGTTATATTACAACAGCCTGGGTCTACTTTTCTCAGTGGTTCAAAGCAACAAACCTCAAGCTATACGCATCGTTTTTTAACGAAATATAAAATATATGTTTCTTCTAATTTTTCTGAGTTCAGACGGGAAACTGAAAACTCTCCCAAATTTTGCCAATTTTTAATTTTTAACTGATCTCAGATACATTCAGACACATCGCGTCCCATCTCGCCACATAAAGAAGGGTCTCTGCTAAAACACTCGAGGAGTGAGGTTTCCACTCACAAAATATGCTCTCTGTTTCAGTGAAAAAGGGACACCGAGCACATCATATTTCTATAGATAGACCGTAGGTTGTCGTTCAAAGGACCCTCGGTTCAATGAAATGATTCTTTCACATGGGTTGAGACGATACATATGTGAAAATTCCACTCTGTTAGTGTTTCTGTTTAGAATTTCTCTCCATGTACCGTTGATGGGTTCCAGGATATCCACAAATACAGTCTTGGTCATCCACAGTGTTTCAAAGGACCTGCATGGTTCAATGTAAAAGAATATTCTGTTCACCTGAACAATAGGTCAAACCGCATGCTGGACGAAACTGTGTTGGAGAGGAATTGACTCAGATTTCCCACGTGTTATTCAATGATAATAGACGATTTCCGCACAGCGTCATCTTACATCTGGGAACCGATATGTAGGTGCACGCGTGGTTTGTTTATCAAATTTGGTTCCACACCTGAAATCAGTCTGGAAATTATTTTAGTCTGTCAGGAAATTTTGTTCCGCCCCATGCGGCGAGGAGCAATACCTATGTCGCACTTGCATATCCCACTTGATGCTGCATAAGATTCCCACCCCACCCAAGTTCACCAGGATTTTTTAATAGGCCTAGGCCCACAAGTAGTAGGCTTACATCAACACTGAACATTAGGAGACAGAAACACTGACATTAAATGTTTGTGGGTTTGGCCTATGCAACTGCACCCTCTGATGGCAAGATGGTAGGCCCATAACAGTCTCTGCCTCCATTGAATTTGTACTTAGCCCCCCCCTCCCTCCCCCCAACCTACCAACCAGTCAGATGATATCTATACCCGACTGATCTTCCACTGTATTTTTTTTACCAAGAACATTTTTTTTTTTTTTGGGGGGGGGGGGGGGGGGGCAGATTAACATTCTGCACCCGTATTTTGGGTATTCTTTTTGTATTTTTGCCCCGCCAAGTTGAGTGAGAACATCACCTTGTAAAACATGGATGCTTTGCCGCGACACTAGGGTGAGTTCGCAATGGACCGGCTCATTCTCTGCACAACTTGAAATCCAACATTACCCGTTGAAAGCTTATTTTTTTATTGAGAAATGTTGTATATCATCCTCAGATTAAAGGGGATGTCGTAGTTCGAAGTTGCTGTACATCCCGCCCCCAGGTCCAACTGCTTAGTCTAACCACAGACGTCTGGAGACCTGATTAATATCACATCACCCCCGCCCCCCCCAATGTCACACCCCCTCTTATACATGCCCCCCCCCCCCCCCCACACACACACACACTTCCAAAATAAATAACACACAGATCTGTGTATTATATATTTCGAGGGGGGTGCATATAAGAATGAGGTGTTTTGAGGTAGGGGTGATTTAGATCAGGTTTCCAGACATCTGTGGTCTAATAACTGGCAATTTGGGCCGTTTAGTGGGTAACGAAACTACGTTGTTCTCAACCTGTTAAGTCGACGTTAGATGTCCTTCATGCGAATACCTGGAAACGCAGCCAAATTGTGTAAAGTTCATTTTCATTGTCCGGAATATGTCTACCATTGCAGAATAAAAAAGGTGTGTATTTGAAAGACTCTTTTTGAAAGGTTCTTCAACCTATTACAAATGAGATTTTTTTTATTATTTCCATTTTTGGCGTAACTTCGCTAATAAGAGTCGGATTTTACAAATTCAAGGACGAAATCGCACTGATTTTTACTCAATATATTCGACACGAAACGCTTTTTTTAAATTTCCTTATGATATTAAAAATAGTATTTGCCCGACTGGTTGGAAAAATGTGCTAATTGGTATCCAAAAATTACGGGAACAAAGAAACACCGACATCGACAAAAAGTAATGACAAGGTCTTCACAAATATTCATGCGAGATCGAAACTGCCTTCAAAAGTCATTTTGTACGATATTTCGAAATAAATTTTAACAATTTTATTTTTATTTGTGTAGTTTGGGAAGCTTTTTGCTTTTTCCCTAATTATCAGCGGCTGTTTTGCAGGGAAATGATGTATGGAGATCCTATTTTGTGTCGGAAGCATAACCTTGTCACAACACCGGGAAACACTTCGTGCTAATTATAACCGATAGTATGTCTTATTGAAGTCACGTGGTTGGGTTTTGATACCCCACCTCATAGAGCAGTTAGTGGGGAGTCGATTGGCAGTGTTTTACAGGGAGCGCACACGTAATGTAAATCTGTTCCTAAGTTTTAATATTTACAGTCCGGACTGACATGAGGAAGACTATTTAATATTACATTGTGACAATCTTCAACCCCTTTACTGAATGCTAGTGGCAGATGACACTCATAAAAAGAATTCTTGTGTAACTAAACATTTTCATTTTTTGCTTCCAAAACATAGCTTATGACCCCCTCATTAGAAGGAGCACAATGCACTCATTCCAATGAGGGGCATAAGCTATGTTTTGGAAGCAAAAAATGAAAATCTAAAAAGATGGCGATTTTCGTATATAGGGATGGAAAAAGAATCACACACAACTTGATTCAGCATCAAAACAAGACCAGGTTGTGTTTTTTCCCCATTTTCTAAGATGTGGGACATCTGTGAAAATATTTATTTTTAGCTGTCCCAATACATAGAGTAACTACGGGTATTTTATATTCTGATAATTCATTTAAATCTTTACCAAA
This sequence comes from Pictodentalium vernedei, assembly GCA_031216915.1. Classification (NCBI taxonomy): domain Eukaryota; kingdom Metazoa; phylum Mollusca; class Scaphopoda; order Dentaliida; family Dentaliidae; genus Pictodentalium; species Pictodentalium vernedei. The sequence continues at coordinate 263,968,381 of CM062294.1, forward strand.
CAGAAAAGCATCGCAAAGTGATTCCAACAATCCCACACAAACAATTATATTCGAAACCAATCACAATCAGGCCCCATAAAAATTTACATGGATGATGTTTTATCACAGTAAATTTCACATATCAGTACAGGCTCTTTTATTGTGTTAAAGTTATGACATTAACAACTTGACATGGTATTTTATTAACAAAGGGCAATAACTCACATAATTTTCATCAGATAGCAGTGGTTTCTGAACTTGATGTAGACATTGTTGCTATAGAGACATATGCTAAAAAGAATTGAAATCCAGTTACTGTTGTTAAAGTTAAGCCATAAACAAGCATTACACAATATTTTTTTAACAAAGGGCAATAACTCCGACAATTTTTATTGGATAATGGTGATCATCGAACTTGAGGTAGTCATTGTTCCTGAAGAGATGGAAATAAAAAAAACTGAAACTTGATTGCTGATGTTTAAGTTATTCCATAAACAAGCATTACATGATATTATTTAACAAAGGGCAATAACTCCAAGAATTTTTACCGCTGGTCATCAAACTTGACATAGGCATTCTTGCTGTAGAGACATAAACCGGAAAAGAATTGAAATCCAGTTACTATTGTTAAAGTTATGCCATAAATAAGCATTACGCGATATTTTTTTAAACAAAGGGCAATAACTCCCATAATGTTCATAGGATATTGGTGGTCATCAAACTTGATGTAGACAATGTTGCTGTAGAGATATATACCAAAACCAAAAAGAATTGAAATCCATCAACTTTTTGTTCAAGTTACGCCATAAATAAGTTTTGCAGTTATTTTTATAACAAAGGGCCATAACTCCCATAATTTTCAAGAGATATTGGTGGTCACCGAACTTGACATAGACATCGTTGCCTTACAGACCTTTACCAAAAAGAATTGAAATCTGTTGTTTAAGTTATGCCATAAACAAAATGTGGATGGAACGGACAGACAGATTGACGGACCGAGGTCTTCACTTTATCCACAAAAACTGTCATTAAAATTATTACTTTTTTCAATATCTTCTGAAATACAGCTCACTGAGCTCATTCCAGTTAGGGATCATAATCTATGATCTCTAAGGAAAATAAGTAAAATTACAACCCTGATGGAGGATGAGAATTTTGATTTGATATGGCTTAGTAAGACATGGATTGAACAGAAGGAAAGGATCAACCAGATTAACAGGTATGTGTGGATTGGATTGGAGCAACCAGGACAGAAAGGGGAGTGGTGGGGGGGGGGGGGGGGGGGTTGTAGGTATGTATATCAAGGAGTTGGGCCCTGTAAGAAACACAGACTTATCAAAAGTAAATACAACAAAGCAAGTAGAAAATGAAACAAGAGGCCCCAGAGGGCCTGAAGGCGCTCACCTGACATGGTAGTCTAAATATCAAACCAGGGACTTGACTTGAATAAGCTGCATACACCCCTCCTAAGAAAAGCATATACCAACTAGATGAAGCGATTTTGCCCACACAATACACAGGATTTTCCTTCTATTTTCAGTTCCTGCACTTTTACATCCCAAAATTAAGATAAACGCATAAAAAACAGACTTTTTTTTATTTTTGTTTGGAAATTTTTTGTTCTTAAAATTGACCAAAATGCATAAAAAACAAAAAAACTAATTTCTGGATTTTGGTCCAAAATTTCTAAGTCCCACCCAGACCCCAAATTTTCAGAGTAAAAAAATTTTTTGTCTTAAAATTGACCAAAATGCATTAAAAACAAAAAAAACTCATTCCCACCCGGACCCAAAATTTTTAGTGTAAAAAAAAAAAAAAAAATTTTGTCTTAAAATTGACCAAAATGCATAAAAAACAAAAAAAAAAATTTCCAGATTTTGGTCCAAAATTTCTAAGACCCACCCGGACCCCAAATTTTCAGTGTAAAAAAAATTTTTTTTTGTCTTACAATTGACCGAAACACATAAAAAAACGAAAAACTCATTTCCGGATTTTGGTCCAAAATTTCTAAGTCCGGGCCGGGACCCCATATTTTCAGCCTAAATATGAACCCAGGGACTTGGCTTGAACAAACTTGAATTTCACCCCCCTAAGCATGCTGTATACCAAATATCGGGATGTCCCCACTTTGCCAGCAGGTATTGTTCTCATAAAAAGGTGTTAATAGGTTAGACAATAGGGGATTAAGGTATAGTCAGTACTATATTTCTGGAGAGTTTGAGTGATTAATCAGGTTTTAAAGCTGGTTTTATTGATTGTTTTTATTGGCTCTGACAAATTATATACTCTGTATACATTAGCAACAAATTATTATCAAAAAGCATTAAACTACAATATATTATTATATATTTCTTTGTATGTTTCTTTTTGTAATTTCGGTAAATTAATTTTCAATAATTGAATTTAATGCAATTTAACTATTCAAAACAAATTATTATCAAAAAGCATTAAACTACAATATATTATTATATATTTCTTTGTATGTTTCTTTTTGTAATTTCGGTAAATTAATTTTCAATAACTGAATTTAATGCAATTTAACTATTCAAATTGGATAAATTGAATGCAATTTATCCAATTTGAATAGTTAAATTGCATTAAATTCAATTATTGAAAATTAATTTACCGAAATTACAAAAAGAAAAATACAAAGAAATATATACACAATATTTGATAAATGAAAATATATACACAATATTTGATAAATGAAAATATATACACAATATTTGATAAATGAAAATATATACACAATATTTGATAAATGAAAATATATACACAATATTTGATAAATGGTTTTACAGGCCAACAAGATATGCCATTGAATTACCATATTCATTTACAGTCTTGGTACCATTCAACAAATGTCTTTTTTCATCAACCAACCTGTGGTTAACGCGGCGATATTTCTTTTGTCGTGGTCTCAAAGTGCCACCATTCCGTAGCTGTAGAATTGTTACCTCATTAAAACTTTGCTCGTCTTTCATTAGTTTTATAAATTTGTAAATGTTTGGATGGCAAGCTGCGAGCTTGGATAGTTTGCTGTGCCATCCTTCAACATGGTTTGTTGTACGAGGACCAGTGGTGTCAAAGTGGTTCCACATTAGCCTGTCACCACCCTCTACCCACTGCTCTGTCATATAGTCAGCAAAGCTTCAAACGCCGGGAATATCCAGATCTACATTCTCTATAGCAAACCACCAAAAGTCTTCAATATCACCAGGTCTGAGAAGTGGGAGAGCTGCAGCACGTTTAACAAACATATTGACACTTTGATCATTCTCAAATGCCACTTGTAGACCGAATTGTTGTGCATTTTTCCAAATTGCCTGTCTATAGTGAAACATACACCCTTTCACGGTGGATTGGAAAACAGTCCTGGCAGCATTTTGTGCCGCTTTCTCAAAGTCGGTCACTACTGTAGATGGGCGCAGTTCTACATTTATATCTTGCGCCTTTTGTTTTACCATTTCAAAGAACTTTAGATATGTTGGCTGTCTTTTATTTGGCAGCAGACCATAGACAAGAGGAAACATTTTCCCTTCCACAAATGAATGGATGGTGTAAATTTGGTAAAACAATGTGGGACACATACTGAAGGTTCCATCACAATAATAAGTTTCTGAAGAAGTCAAATGTCGAATGTTTTCAGCAGTAGCAAAGATCAAGAAAGAATTTTCAGGCTCGGCATGTAACAAAAAGTTGTGGCCTGTGTTTGTTTCTTTATATTCAGTTGGTAGGTCAATCTGTTGTCTCATTTTAGGAACAGGCGGTAGAGTTTTAGATCTTGCTCTATATAAACTAGAGTCAATGGAATATAGTGTTGGAACCTCTTGAATTATTGTTTCAGGAACATCACTTGCACGTAAACAGTTTAATTCTTCCTGATAAATTGCTGGAACAGTTCTATGGTCACGTTTGATTTTTTCTCTCATTTCACAGAGGAAAGTGTCCACAATAACTTTAACATTATCTGGTTGGTGGTTATGTTCAGTCCCAACACTAGTTATTATGCTGTCTTTAGTATTAATAGTAGCAGGACATCCTGCTTTGCAACATCTCCAATGAATAGTTTCTCGTCTTCTGGTTTCGATCCGGAACTTGAAGCCGTCATAAATCAAACTTTGTCCACCTCTTGCATTTGGAATAAATCGGACACTCACTTGTGCATTAGCCATTTTGGTATAGTAAACTCAGAATTGCAGTTCATATATATATACAGTCATCTGTAGAAACTGTTTCGTAAATGCCTTTGAAGTGGAAAACTGCTCACTAAATTATTTACACAAGTGATTGAAAACTCATTAATTCATCAAAAGTAATTGGCATTAACATATTTGTTTTGACAAGCACTGTTGGAAAACTAAGGACCAAATATGCTGATTAGCAGTCACGGAATATTAGTATAGGCCATAGCCAAGGTGTGAAAAATTATTACTTCAGGCTGCTGGCAAAGTGGGTATAGACCCAAATATCAAAAGATTCTTATTGATAGGTCTGACGAAGAAGATTTTTAAAGAATATTCCTCATACTGCACTAATTTGAACATTTGGGCTCCCATAGGGAACCCAAATATGGACCGAGGGATTTGATTTCAACAATATGTGAATCAATGTTCCAAAGATGTTATATGTAAAATATGAAAGCTTTTGGAGCAGTGGTTTGGAAGCAAATGATTCTTTAATTTTTTCCCGTTGCCCAGTGTTAAAAAATCCTGCCTCAGCATTTTTTCAAAGTCCCCAAAAAGTACCTTATGACAAAACCAATGGCAATTTTTTTTTTACCATTCCTTTCTGTTGGTCCCAAGGAAGCCTCACACCAAATAAAAATTCTCAGTGCCGTGCAGTTTTGGAGATGTGAACGTTTTCGTTTTCTTCTATTTTTGGCTCCTGAGGTTCCCACATGGCTGGAGCAATTTTTTGGGGGCATAAATCAAGTACTATAACCCAATAATACCTCATATTAAATTTGGTTCAAATTGGCCTCTTGGTTCAGAAAATAGAAATTCTGGGTGGGGCAAAAATTCTTGCCCCTCTCAGAACCAAGGCCAATATTGCCCGTCAAACTTCTCTTGAACAAACTTGAGTCTACACCTCAAATGGAAACTGCATACCAAATATCAAGTCTCTGCTATGGCTGGTTCATGAGAAGAAGATTTTTTTTAATTTTGTGCACTTTTGGCCCACCCCCCTCCACAATATGAGCAGAGACCCGATCTGAAGAAAAACCCAAATGCCCCTATATAACCACTACTCGTGCGAATTTTCAGTGGACTGCAGCCAGTGGCTTGGGAGAAAATCACCCAAACACCACCTTCACAACGTATGATGGACGTCGGACAAAAAGTGATCAGAAAAGCTCACCCTGTGTCCAGTGTAAATACTTCGGACATATCAATTTCGTCCGAATCCACCTGCGAGTCCGAACCCGATGGCAGTGATAATGATATTGTTGACAGTGCGCACCTGGGGTCACCTGGTTAGTCGTCAGAAATTTCAGGAATAAAAACGAGTAAATTTGAACAGTCAGTTGGAATTTTTCACAATTTGAATGGAATGGACAGCCCTTTAGACTATTTTTTTTTAATTTTCAACGAAAATTTCTTTGATACAATTGTGATAGAAACAAACCGCTACGCTGCAGAAAAACAAACACTTCGAGATAAAGTCGACCCACGATGGACCAATGTTGATGAAATGAAAGCCTATTTTGGCATGCTGTTCATTATGGGTCTTCATCCCTTGCCTGGGTACAAATACTACTGGTCTGAGCTTCCCGAATTTAAAGTGAATGCAATAGCAAATATAATGCTGAGAAGCCGGTTTGAAAAGTTGGTTGAATACTTACACATTGCAAATACAAGCAGCAACACAGGTGACCCTCTGGGGAAAGTGAGACCCATAATTGACATGGCGAAGGACACATTTCCAAAACATTACAAACCACACAGAGAACATTCAGTGGATGAAGCCATGGTGGGGTTCAAAGGGTGTCTTCATTTCAAACAATACATGCCAAAAAAACCAACTAAATGGAGCATAAAAGTCTGGGAGATATGTGACAGCCACAATGGGTACTGATTTGGTTTTGATGTCTACACAGGACGAAATAACTCTTTTGACAAATCCAAAGGATTGGGGTACTCTGTTGTCACACAACTTTCTGAACAGTTTCGTGACAGATATTTTCACCTATATTTTGACAATTTCTTTACTTCACCTGCCTTACTTGAAGACCTTGAAAAGAATGGTTTATATGCCTGCGGAACTCTTAGACTCAATAGGAAAGGTGTACCCAAACAAATAAAACATGCAAAAGTAAATAAACAAGGACAGTCAATAAAAATGCAGAAAGGAAGAAACATGATTGCGACAGTGTGGTATGATAAAAGAAAAGTGTCAATTTTATCAACCTGTCAAACTGGGGAGGACCAAATTATTTCACGACGTGTAAAAGGTAGTGACGAAACAATTAACATTTCCAAACCTACTTCAATATTGAGCTATACCAAATTTATGGGAGGGGGAGACTGTTCCAATCAAATGAGACAATACTACTCTATTTCCCAAAATGCAAACAAGTGGTGGAAATATATAATGTGGTTCGTTGTTGATTTGTGTTTGGTCAATAGTTGGATAATTTACAGGGAAACGCTTCGCCCTTCAAATGAAAAAAAAAAAATTAGTCATGTCAAATTTCAGTTGGAGGTGGCAAAAGGCCTTGTTGCAGGTTATAGTTCAAGGCAAAATGCAGGAAGAAAAAGCAAAAGTTCAACTAACATGATTACTGTGTCAGAATCAAACATGGTACTTCACAAACCCGAAAAAATCAACAAAACAATGTGCAAACAGGGCAAAAAGTGTTGTGTTCACTGTTCAACTAAAAAAACAAAAATAGATGCTGGCAAAACACCTGAAACAACCTACATGTGTTACTTATGTGACGTTGCTCTGTGCAAATACAGGGGTTGTTTCATTGAATTCCATAGTGTGCACTCAAAATAAATGATTTTGAAAATCTTGATTTTTTCCAGGTGTGCACTTGTAGGTAATTACCTGTGCAGGTAATTAATTACCTGTGTACACCTGGAATTTCCATCTCTTTAAAATGAAAGAGAATTGTTTGGGTTGTGTTCTTGTTCAAATGAATTTCTTATTGTTGATTGTTTATTGTTGTTGTAATGGAATTGATTTTTTCAAATTTACGTTGTTTTGTCAATAAAATTGTTAATTACACCTGCCTGTATTTTTACCTGAATAACTTTGTATATAAGTATTTTTTTACAGCATTTCAAACATTGGTCATCTTAGTTCAAAAGTGTGGAATATCAAGTTATAAGTATAAATTTTTTGACCTCCAAGAAACATTACTGGTCATTTATTAGCTATTTTACTAAGATAATTCAGGGAAATACTGCTGTGTAACGTAGCAGTAATACAAGAGCTTAAGGGTTAATGGGAGGAAACTCTTATGAGTTTACAAATGAACTGGGCCTGGAGATTTTGAATAGAGATGCAAAGTGTAAGGGTAAATGGACGTGGGAAAAGAATGACAGAAAGACAATAATGAACCACTTTCTGAACTGTTTTATGGATTAACAAACACCCCCACCCCTCCCAACTAGCAAAAAAAAAAGAAAAAGCAAAATGAAAGTGTCCCCCCCCCCCCCCTCCACCACCACCACAATAAAACTGGGGGAAAATTGACCACTTGATGGTCAAATTCCACCTTTGTCAAACAACTTTGGGTTTTGAGAACAGGTGCCCCAATATGAATTCATAAAGAAGTCTACCAGACAATGACTTTGCCAGTGATTTCTAGTCATTCCACATGGGCAGTTAAGACTTGATTACCAGGAACTTACCAGGAACTAAGTAATAGCAATGCTATCTGACAGTAAATTCAACCCAGTTATCCACAGTAGAATGGGAGGGGGACAACAAATGACAAAAGACTAATACTTACCATCCAAGTGGTGAAACATTCAATCGATTTGCTATCTCGATCAATCTTTCCAAATCTCTCCTCAGCATCCAAGCATAACTGAAAAAGACAAAAGCATACATATAAAAGGATTCTTTGATTTCTGTAGGTCATCAACAAGCCTGAATATAAGCAACCTGTCATTTGCAAAATATAGTCCCCAAAGGGTGAATTTGCTGATGCTATCCCATACAGTGAGCCAATTTATCCTCTAGGTACATCTTTCTATTTTGGCTTGAAACCTTGATTCAGACTGAGGTTCACAGAGGGTAAATTTTGTGATGCTACCCTGCTGTGCAGGGTGGCATCACCAAATTCACTCTCTGGGGTCCTTATTTTGCAGATGACAGTCTGCTTATTTTCAGGCTTGGTCATAAACAAGCAGCATGAAAAGAGAAATATCAACTATTTTGGGGCTTTTTTCTGCAGTACTGTATTTACAAAAGCGGACACAGAATTCCGAACAGATCGCAACCCTGTTGCAATCTGGTCAAAATTCTCTGCCCGCTTTTTTGTCCACACCACTGTAGAACCTCACCTGTCAAAAAAGAAATGTGAGAACATTGAAATGCAAGTAATATTTTCTTTTGATTTTCTTGATTAGATCTTGATTTTGAACTAAGGTCCTGATTGAGAAAAAGACTACTTTTTGCAGTTCAATGTGATTAGGTATTCAGCCCCAGTTCATGGGGATGGATGTAACTTAGTTGAAATTGTCACAGACTAAAAGCTTTGGAAGATGCACATGTCCACTTTTTAGTTGTAATGTCTGAGAAGTTTCATTGAAACCAGTTCATAAATGGAAGAGGAGCCAGACACAGGAATTTAGGACATATGTAAGGATTGACAGATGGGTGGGTAGGTGGGTGGGTGGCAGATGGGCAGGCAGGCAGCAGGTGGGTGGGTGGGTGGGTGGACAGATTGAGACAGATGGATGGACAGACAGATGGACAGATGTATGGACAGATAGACAGATGGATGGATGGACGGATGGACAAACAGAGCTCTTTACTATATCCCTACCCTGCAGGGGATAACAGTATTAGCACTTGTCTAAAGTGACCAAAAATGGAGTTCAAGCACTCAATTTTGGAATTTGATTTGATTATGATTAGAACTCATCTGGGATCGATCCGCAAGTATACAGAAGAAGTCTCCTTGGCTACGAATCGAAATTAAGTATTTTTATTGTTTACTAATCATATATATTTCATTTTCAGGTTATTTTATTCAACTTTGTGGGGAGGTAGTTTAGTATAGTAACTGGGACAAAGTTAGGAGGTCTTAAATAAAACTGTGAGCGCTAAGTTGTCGAACGGTTCGTCGTGTTGCCTTTTGTCGCGTGTTTACAGTTTTCCCTGTCCGATCGCGTAATTTTGTTTTGATGATGGCGAGCAAGTCTGTTCAGACGGAGGTAAGTATGGAGGTAAATACGAGTAATATCGCGGTCCAGGTCAACTGTGCCAACGGGGTAAGTATTGGTGTGCAGACAGAGGTCACTGGGGGTGTCGGTCAGAGCCGGGTTGGTGGGGCCACCGATGGTGATATTGGGCTTGAAGTTTGTAAACAGTGTTCTATGATGTATGGGGACTGTCGTTCTATGGGATATGGAGAGGTATGTGCAAACTGTCAGGAAATCCTCCGCCTACTTGAGACAATTGTTAAGTTTGAGGGGGAGATTGTTGAGCTGAAGGGAAAACTTGGTAGGGCGGGGCTGTCTGAAGTTACGCCTGTGAAAGTAGCTTTCCGAGAAGGATGGATGGTTGTCGGTGGTTCCAAGAGGAAACATGGGGGTAGAACCTTTGATGTGAATGAGGTAGGTGATGAGGTGGGGGCTGCTAGAAAAGTACGTAGGACAGATGAGGGGGGGCCCAGGCCGGAGCAATGCTGTAAAGCGTTTGGCGTGGACTATCAAAAGTGGTAGGAAAGGGGGGCCAGAGAAGCAGGTAGATAGGGGTGTAAAGCCCAAAGGCAGTGGGGAGTGCAGCACCAGAAACAGATTTGATGTGCTCGATTCGGAAGAGTCAGAGGAGGGGATGGAGGTAGTTGCAACAGATAGTAGCTTGGGGTCTAGGCCAGGAAAAAGGAGGAGGGATCCGGGAGAAGACCAGGGGAGTAGTCCAGGTAGTTCAGGGCCTGGAAAGAGACGGAGGGACAAGGATAGGAGTAATCCTAGGTCAAAGATACCGATACCGATAGTGATTCCGAGTGGGGCTGTTGGAGAGGAAGAGGACGCTGTAAACAATAGGAGACTAGAGGAGATAAATAGGGCGAGGGCCAAAAGGAAGTTGGTGGTTGCGGGAAGTAGCATAGTTCGGGGGATCGACAAGGTTGTCTGTGGTCCGGACAGTAAAAATAGAACAGTTCTGTGCTTTCCGGGGGCTAAAGTGGAGGACCTGAGGGATAGAGTGGACGGTATTGTAGCTGGGTCGGGGCCTGATCCGGTAGTGGTATTACATGTGGGGTCCAATAACATCAGGGAGAGGAAATCAGTTCGTTTGGTGGACACATACAAGGACCTAATTAGTAAGCTACTTACCAGGAATGCTCGGATCATCGTTTCAGGGGTGCTCCCGGTTATGGGTGGTGGGAATGAGAGGAACTCGCGGATTATGGCACTAAACGAGGAGCTGGAAGAGCACTGCAAAGACTTGGGAATACATTTCATTGACCACTGGGATTCATTCTGGGGACAAGGAGAGTTGTATGGGCGAGATGGATTGCATTTAAGTAGGATGGGTACAGACCTGTTGGGCCAAAAAATTTTACAGGTGGCTGGGCCTTTTTTGGAGAAAAGGGGGGTAGGGGACCACAGCCGATAACCCAGAGGGGCACAAATGCTGGGAACATAGGAAGAACAACAAACATGCACAACACAGGGACATACCAGGGGTATAATAATGTGCCAGTGATGACAAAAAAACAAAGATTCATTAAGTTTGGGTACTGCAACATCCAGGGGCTGCACTAGAAAGTAAGCGAAATATCAACAATGATGGACGAAGGAGACTTCGATATAATGGGTCTAAGTGAGACGTGGATACGACGGGATGAACGGATTGATCAGATGAAGGGTTGCGTGTGGATAGGAGCTGGGCGAACTGAGGGTCAGAAACGGGGTGGGGGTGTTGGCATCTACGCTAAAGAGGAATTACAGCCCTCATTGATTACAGATCTCACAGAAGCAAGGACTCATATTCCAGTATCCAACGAACTAGTCTGGGCAAAAATCAAGTTAGGAAGCAGGAGTGTTGCCGTTGGTGTTGTATACTTAGCAGTGGAGGGAAGTAAGCCCGAGTGGAATGATTCGATATATACAACTCTTAGATCGAATGTCACAGAGCTTGAAAGCAGAGGGTTCCGTATTGTCCTAATGGGGGACTTCAATGGGCACATCGGGGATAAGGAGGAGGGCATACAGGGAGGTGATAGGAAAATTAACACGAATGGGAGGAAGATGTTGGACCTATCAAAAGAGCTTGGTTTAAAGATCCTGAACAGGGATGCGAAATGTAAGGGTAAATGGACCTGGGAGAGGAACGATAAGAAAACAATAATTGATTATATACTCACTGACGTTAGCGTATGGAGGGAGGTTATAGATGTAGAAATAGATGACGAGGGAAAAAATGACTTGGGTAGTGATCACAACCTGATAACAGTTAAGATTATGGGCAAAAAGACGAATAGAGACAGAAATACCTTCAAGGAAGTTTGGGGACTAAAACAAGGAGCCGACTGGAAGCAGTTTCGGGAAAAACTAAAACCAAGTCTTGAATGTATACCTAGGGATGCAAATGTCCAGAGTATTTCAGATGGCATAGTAAATAGCCTAACAGAGGCAGGGAAGGATTGTATAGGAAGGGTGAGGGTCCCAACGAGAGAGCTCGGATACAGGGTTAACGAGGGACTGAAAAAGGCTATAAAAGAAAGGAAGGTAAAATGCACTGCTTACAGAAGAAGTAGGAAGCTTAAAGGGGTGGATAACAATGACACGAGACTAATGAAAGGAGAATATGAACTGGCACGGAAAAAGGTGAATGAGATAAAGAATAATAATAGGAAGGAGCGCAATTGCAGTCTTGCCAGAACAATAAAGAAAACGGGGGGTTCGAGCTCAAACGTATTTTGGAACTGGGTAAATAAACGGGGGAAAAGTAGTGTGCAGAGTATCAAAGTGGATGGGGAAAGTACAGAAGATAAAGGCCGTATCGCTTCAGAGTTAGTCAAGCACTGGGAAAAGATAAACGATAGGCGATGGGGCAGTGGGTCCCCACCAAAAAGAAATACACTGGTGGAGGAGAACCTATCCAATCGGGTATGTAGCGAAATAACGGCAGAAGAAGTGCGGAACGTGGTCTCGAAATTAAAAAATGGTAAAGCGGGAGGGACTGATGAAATTCCGAACAAATTCCTCAAAAATGGAGGGGAGGCACTTATTGAAGTCCTGACAAACCTTTTCAACCTGGCTCTGCGAAAGCAAAAGGTCCCCAGAGAGTGGAGGGAAAGTAAGGTGTCGTTCATACACAAAAAGGGGGATAAGGAAGTTTTAGATAACTATAGGGGGATATCAGTTAGTAGTAACATCGGAAAAGTATTCTGTAAGGTCATATACGGTAGACTTGAGGAAGTTATTGAAGAGAAAGGTTTTTTAGGAGAAATTCAAAATGGTTTCAGGAAAGGTCGAAGAGTCACTGATCACCTATTTACACTCACCCAACTGATAGAATCAACAAAGGCTGAAAAGAAAAAGATGTTTCTGGCATTTCTAGATGTGAAAAAAGCGTACGACCGAGTGTGGAGGGAAGGTATGTGGCGAAAGCTCAAGGGCATCGGACTGGGGGGTGACTTTGTGGGAATCATGAAAGCACTGTATACAGATGTGCAAAGCCAACTCAGTCTAGGGAGTATAACTACAAAACGAGTCCCTATGGATATAGGCCTCAAGCAGGGGTGTATCTTTTCACCGATTTTGTTTGCATTGTATGTTAAAGATTTAGGGGACGAACTAATTCAGAGTGCGGAGGGGGTAAATGTTGGAGACATAAAGGTACCAGGCTTATTCTTTGCGGACGACATGGTGTTAATGTCTAGAACTGAACAGGGGCTAGAGAAATTGCTGGAAATTGTCGGTAGATATGGGAACACTTGGCGGCTCGAACTAAATGAAAATAAAAGCAAGGTAATACCCGTTGGACGCAAGGTAGATATGACAAAGAGATGGAGAGTGGGGGAGTTCTCAATCCCCGAAGGGGAAAGCAAACAAATCACTGTAGGAGAAACGGGAGAGTATGAGTATCTAGGGGTAAGCATAAATATAACGGGAAGAGGGGTGTACAGAAATTACTCAGCCAAACTGATTCTGAAGGGGAAAAGAATTCTGAACCAACTAAAACTTTTAGGAAAAAATAGTTTCAACAAGGTCTTTGTGGGGAAAACACTGTGGGAGAAGGTGGGTTTACCAAGTATAACGTATGGCACGGACGTGATTCCATTAAACCAAACCCTTATTAAGAAGTTGGAAAGTACTCAGAATGATGCCGGCAGATGGATAACAGGGTCGAGTAATGCTGCAGCTTTGGAAGCAGTAAGGGGGGAGCTTGGGTGGATGAAAATCAAGGACAGGGTAGATTTGGGAAAACTGTGTTACTTTAACTACTTGAGAAACCTGCCTGACAACCGGTGGTGCAAATTGATGCTCGATACCATTTGGAATTCTAATATAGATACGGGGTGGTCAAAACATGTGAGGGAACTAATGGACAATTACTCTATAGAGGTCACAAACATAGAAGTAGGAATGAAAGAAGGCAAAAGGTTTGTCAAAGAGAGAGTCATGGAAGATTGCAATCGAAACTGGCGCGCAGGGGTTAGCGTGAAAAGATCACTGCAGGGGTTACAATATAAAGAAAAGCCAGCTTTTGAGAAGTACCTAGATGGCACCTTTGGAGGGTCACTGCTGTTCAAACTGAGATCAAGATCACTGGAGCTTCGGGGAAAAATTGGGAGAGATGGAGAAAAGGGATGCCAAATGTGCCACTCTGGAGTAGTGGAGACCCTGGAACATTTTCTCTTGGAATGCCCACAGTATATACCTCATAGAATAAAATTTACTGGAAGAATAATGCAGAAGTGGGGTGAAGAAACAAAGGATAGATGGCTGAAGGGGGACACGAGGGAGAGGGTAGGAATGCTTATTGAAGAAATTGAAAAAGAGGAAGTGAGGGACACTATTAAGCAGTTTATATCTGAATGCTGGGAGGAGAGGAGAGGAAGAGGGGGTGGGATGCAGGGGGAATGATGGCCTTCTCTTATGAGGACCGCGACAAATCAGCGGCTGGCCAAAGAGTTATTATCATGCTCACTGGAAAATTTCTCAAAATCCTATTATGTGTCCACTCTTCAACTCTTCCTCTGTCGTCAGATCTGTTATAAAAGAAACCTGATAATAGAGAGTAAGAGTTTAAGGAGGTTGCACTTCTGAAACTAATTTGGTTCTGTATTGAAATATTCAGATGTTTGGATTGGCTTATCCAAACAGGGAAGTCACCCTTCAATAAATCCCCTGAGTGGAGACTGGAGATTTTAATGGTTTCTAAGAATGTGTAATATTTAGAATTTGAAGATCCATTCGATTCAAGGTTTAATTTTATTGAAAATCATCTGCCAAATTCAATTTGGAATTAAATTTTACACAAAATTTGAGATTCAATGGGTCCCAGTTGAGATCAATTGGAACAAAGTGTTCAAACATTGAATGGCAATGAATATAAAGCAATGCAATTAAGTTGTTAATGTTACCTCAGAATCCAGTGACTCCATCTAATTGGTTGAGCTCTTTGGAGATGTGTATAACCTGGCATTAAAACATCAATTTCTCTGGAAATAAAAACACATATTATGTGTAACAATCAGACCCCAGAGCTGTTAAATATGTCATTCATGATTGGCTCAGGGGTGTGTCTTGGCAGGCTAGATGATTTTACCAGTTCTACAAAGTTTATGTTGAATGCTTTTAAGGATGCATCTTGAAACTTTATGAAAATTATAAAACATTTCAAGGCCCCACAAAGTAGATCTCCTGTTTCTCTGGCCATGTTTTGTAAAATTGCGTGTGGGCGGGCATTTTTTTATTTTATTTTTTATTTTTGTAATTATTTCTTTGCCATCAAAAGTTCATGTTCTCAGTTAGTTTTATGTTTTAGGCCTCATAATCTACAGAATAGCATGGGTGGTGGTGTATTTTGTCCCTTGAGTGCAAGAAGGCTCTACAATTCTAATGCACTGCAAAGTCTTGTTGCACTCCAGGGACAAATTTATCAATTTTATTAACTTGGGTAAAATATCAATCTTAAAACATTTAATTTTTATTTTTTTAAGTTTGCACTGGTTGTAAAAAGAGAGCATACGGCAACCAAATGAACCATGGGGGGGGGGGGGGCCTGAAAAACAAATTTTTAACTTTTTTAGGCCTTAAATGTTTTTAAGGATGCATCTTGAAATTTTATGAAAATTACAAAACACTCCAAGGCCCCATAAAGTAGATCTGTTTCTCAGGCCATGTTTTGTAAAATTGCATGTGGGCGGATATTATTTTTTTTTTATTTTTTTTTTTTTGTAAGGATGCATCTTGAAACTTATGAAATTAATAAAACATTCTAACCCTAGTAATTTAAAATATCTGACAAGAGTTACTATGAAATTTATTTGGGTAAAAAACAAGCCACATAATTTACCTTCTTTTGGAAATATTTAGGTTTATCCTCAAAACTTTTTAAAAATCATAAAAAAAAATGACAAATGAACTTGTCAAGTAATTCAACATACTGATCAGATATTTATAGGGATAGTATATTAGGGAAACATTCCAAACATTGTGAAAGACTCTGAGACCAGGCGATTTGAAATATAACCAGACTTTATGATTTTGAAGAATCATGGCTTTTCCCGATGAGATTCCATGATTTTTCATGAACTCACAGTGTCTGATGAATTGCTTTTAACTGTCTCACTGAAGTTCCTCCATTGATGTTATGAGAAAGGTTAGTACAGTAGTCTCAAATGACTCAGTTTGATAAAAAAA
Organism: Pictodentalium vernedei; assembly: GCA_031216915.1. NCBI lineage: Eukaryota > Metazoa > Mollusca > Scaphopoda > Dentaliida > Dentaliidae > Pictodentalium > Pictodentalium vernedei. The sequence goes on from CM062294.1 coordinate 263,984,424, forward strand.
ATTGTTTAGGTAAAAACCATCATTAACGGTGGAGTGGGTTAATGTCAATATCGTCGTCCAACAAGTCAATGACCGACAAAAGGAGTTATGTTTGTTTGACACATACCCACTGAGTGCTGTGGCTATTTGAAAATGGTCCATTTTATCTCAAATGTATCCAAAATATTGATGTCTGGCAGCTTGTAGAGGGTTAACAAGTGCTAACAGGAATATTTATTCATGCAACTTGTAATGTCACACCAAGAACTGCGAATGGCCATTTTTTCTTTAAATTGATGAGTATCATTGTTTATCCAGCCCAAAACGGGTTAAGTGTTGTTTTTTGAATACTCTTATTACTTCCAAAAATAATTCTAAGTGAATTCTACTTCCACTTATTTTGATCTCTCATCTCAACTTCGGGTGCTGTGGATACGCAAACACAGCCCATTTTATCAACATTTTGATGTTTGAGAACCTGCATAGGGTTAACAAATGCTTACTGGAATATTTTGTACATGCAACTTGTAATGTCACACTAAGATCTGAGAATGGCCAATTTTTCTTCAAAATCTACGTTATGTTTTTAGAGAAATCCTCGGATAACATGAATTTTTAACCTTTTGAGGGATACCGTTCTGTAACCAGCCCTAAATGGGTTAATGCTTGGTTTTGTGAATACCTTCATTACTTACAAAAAATTATCCTAGTTGAATTTCACTTCCAATGAAGGAGGTTATGTTTATCTCGCAGGTATACATTGGGTGCTGCGGGTGCCCATTAACAACCCATTTTCTCAAAATATCTATGCTTGGCAGTCTCTGGAGGGTTAACAAATGCTTACCGGAATATTTTGTCCATGCAACTTGTAATGTCACTCCAAGACCTGCGAATGGTCAATTGTTCTTGAAAATTTTCTGGGAGAAATCCACAGAAACTGGAATTTTGAGCTTTTAAGGGGTATATTTCCCCTTCCAGTCAAAAATGGGTTAAGACCTCGATTTTTTAATACCCTTACTACTTACAAAAATGTTTCTCTATCAGTTTTGCATCCGGTAAAACAAGTTAAGTTTCTTTGTGGCGTTCCCATTTGATGTTGTTGGTGTCCAAAAACAGACTATTGTTTTCTACATTTTGACATTTAGCAGCCCATGGAGGGTTAACAAATGCTTACCTGAATATTTTATCCATGCAACTGGTAATGTGACACCAAGACCTATCAATGGCCATTTTCTCTTGAAAACCCTACAAGATGTTTGTAAAGAGATCCAGGGAAAACATGATTTTTTTAAGCTTTTGATGGGTATCCCTGTTAACCTCCCCAAAAGGAGTTAACGCTTGGTTTTTTTTAACCTTATTACTTACAAAAATGGTCCGCGGTGAATTCCACTTCCAATAAAGGAGATTATGATTATCTATAGGGTATACATTGGGTACTGTGCATATCCGAAAACAGCTCATTTCAACAAAATTACGATGCATGGCAGCCTGTAGAGGGTTAACAAGAGGCCCCAGGGGGCCTGAGGGCACTCACCTGACATGGTAGCCTAAATATCAACCCAGGGAAATGATTTCAACAAGTTGCATCTGCTCCTCGTATGAAAAGCTTATACCAAATATCCAAAGATTCTGACCAGTGGATCCAAAAAAAAGGTTTTTAAAGAATATTCCTCATATTGAACTAAGTAATAATTCAGGCTCCCACAGGGAGATCAAATATGAACCAAGAGACTTGGCTTCAACAAACTTGAATCTCACCTCCAGTGGGATGCTGTATACCAAATATCAAAAGATTCTGACTGGTGGATGTGAAGAAGATTTTTAAAGAATATTCCTCATATTGAACCAAGTTATAATTCGGGCTCCCATAGGGAACCCAAATATCAACCCAGGGACTTGGCTTGAACAAACTTGAATCTCACCCCCCCCCCCCCCCCCACCCCCCCACCCCCTCCCTAAGAATGCTGCATACCAAATATCAAAACATTCTGACTGCTGGATCTGAAGATGATTTTCAAAGAAAATTCTTCATTTTGAACTAAGTTATAATTCGGGCTCCCACAGTGAGCCCAAATATGAACCCAGGGCCTTGGCTTGAACAAACTTGAATCTCACGCCCCTAAGGATGCTGCATGCCAAATATCAAAACATTCCGACTGCTGAATCTAAGAAGATTTTTAAAGAAAAATTCCTCATATTGAACTAAGTTATAATTGGGGCTCCCACAGGGAGCCCAAATATGAACCCAGGGACTTGGTTTCAACAAACTTAAATTTCAACCCCCTAAGGATGCTGCATACCAAATATCAAAACATTCCGACTGCTGGATCTGAAGAAGAAGATTTTTAAAGAAAAATTTCTCATATTGAACTAAGTTATAATTCGAGCTCCCACAGTGAGCCCAAATATGAACCTAGGGACATGGTTTGAACAAACTTGAATCTCACCCCACTAAGGATGCTGCATACCAAATATCAAAAGATTCTGATTGGTAGATCTGAAGAAGAAGATTTTTAAAGAATATTACTCATACTGCACTAATTTAAACATTTGGGCTCCCACAGAGAGCCCAAATATGGACCCAGGGAATTGATTTCAATAAACACGTGAAACAATCTTCCAAAGATGTTATATGTGAAATTTGAAAGCTTTTGGAGTAGTGGTTTGGGAGAAAAGTAGAGCTGAGCCAATAATCGGTATCGGTTATTGGTATCGGCCGATAAGTTGGTTATCGGTCAGGTATCGGTATCGCCGATATTGTTTTATCCTAGCCGATATGCCTGCCGATATTACCGATCAAATATACGCTCAAATATGGGAGCACCAAACTGGAATAAGTGGCCAACAATTTCAATTCGTTTGCACGATTCTATCACGTGGAAGACTAGCCTTAATAAAATAACACTTTCGTACAAACCTGTTGTTGAACAGAAATTCCGAGTGCTGTGATATGTCGCTGGGTCTAAATTGAGCGGGAAAATTATCTTGTCCTGCAGAAAACAAAACTTTGAAATCCAGGTCATGTCATTCGTCTGTGGTCAATTGCTTCTGTTGATCAGTTATTTCTAAGGATCGGAGGAGTCTCAAAACTGAATTGTGGGAGTGCCCCCACCCGCCCCAAGTAAATCGCAGTGCTTTCAACGACTGGGCTGCGAGTCGTTATTCGTCCTTGCAAATAAAAAAAAAGAATTACCCCATCCCCTCAAACTTTCCACCGATGTATATCCAAGCCCATGGGTCATTTAATCAAGTTACTTCCTGCTGGTTGATAAGCTGGGAAGAATTTTAATTCATCGCATTCACGAATGTTGGGCGTGATTGACAAGTCAAAAACTTTTAAACAAGTGAATGATTTTCAAAGTGGGAGGAGTCGTGGAAACAAAACTGATACACAATATTTGGAGAAGGTGAGTTTTTCGACGCGATACTAACAAAACCATGCAACATTGTTACGAATCAATTTTCTTCGACAGCGATACATAACTGGACAGACCAAAGCCTGTGCCTCCATCGTCTCGGGATATTTGGTTAAACTCCGCCTACTGGCCGATGATTGGTTAAACCATCGCTGTAGTGTGGAATGTGGAGGAATCGAAACTTGCCTGGCGATGATATTTTATCGAAGGGGGGGGGGGGGGGGGGGGGGGTTGGCGGCTGGTGGGAAAGAATATTTCACCGTTTTCATGATGAACTGTTCAAAGCCACCCTCCAACCACGATATTGAAGTGATTCACTGCAAGCAAAATTATTTCTGGTTGATTTTCATATATAGTTAACCTATAGCCCTATACGCTGCAACAAGATAAACTGGTTTTAACTTAAAACCAATTTATCTTGTTGCAGCGTATAGGTCTATAGGAACGCCCCTCATACCTGCTGAGATGCGCTGCCTTTGATTTCCACAAGCCAAATTGCTTTAACATAATTAGAAGTTAGGACTTGAATAATTAAATTTCAGACATTTTATACATACCCTATTGATTGATGGATTGATTCATTGGTGTTTTACCGCACTTAACAGCCAGGCTCATCATATGTTATCGTGTATCAGTGTCGGTGAAAAGTTTTTATGATAGAAGCCGGAGTACCGGAGGTAAGCCACCGAGCAGCAACGAGCGCCTGTCAGAAGCTCAAATTCATAATCCCAGACTTGCGATGCACAACACGGAGAGGATTAGAGCGGTTGAGGCCATGTGCACCTCAGTGTGTCGTACGTCTCAGGCTCTCAGCACGTGGCATAATTGTGCCCTTAAGGGCAAGTCTGATGAAGTCATTGAAGTGTCCTGTCCAAGGAAACTACGCGATGTCGCCTTTTGGTGAGAAACTCTCGACCACAACATCTTCCAGATTCAAGTTTCTATCAGATTCAGTGGACGATTGTCACAGTTGGGGTACTAATAAACAACATAGAGATGGACGACGTTTAACAGTTTCAATAATGCATTTTAATTGACAAAACCAAATATTCAAACTGTCTGAAAGACTGAAACGTTCACGTGAAAATATTTTAGCACAGATCATAAAGATGAATGTTTAAGAGAGAAACTTGTTTCTATGGAGAACCCCGATGGTTTTAACCCCACAAAGCCTAAGACGAGAATCTCCGACATGGAAGTTTTGTCAAATCTCGTCCTGAGTTTTATACTGTGACTGTCTTAAGTGCAATGGGATTTCATTACACTTGGGGCCGTATGGAACTCAGGTCGCAAAATATTTTTAACAAATTGTATTGTTTGCTTGATCATTCAAAGAGCTCCGAGCTCTGTCTATTTAAATATAAATCTTCAACAACTTTACGAGATATAATCACTGATAGCGAATGATGAAGAGTCTTAGAGGGTATGAAAAATCGACATGACGCACAGGGTGGTAAACTTGAAGTTTATTCATTCTCATAAGCAGTGGCGGATACAGGAATTATCGCGGGGGGGGGGGGGGGGGGGGGGTTGCGAATCGTGCAGATGCCTTTGGCATCTGCCACAAGTGCTGAAAGCACGAACCATTGTAGAGGCGTCTGGGTGACTCTAACTCCGAAAATGTTTGGTAATGAGAGATCAAATGGAGCGTTCTGGTGACTTTGGGGTGGAAATCCTCTTGAATTTTTGAACAGCATTTTTCAAAATTTCAAATTCGGTCATACATTCAAGACAGAAAAAGAACATTTGAAATATGCTCTTCAAAAGCGTTTACCAAATTATTGCATTTTGAGCACACGGTTTAACTCTTTACCTAACGCTAGTAGCAGACGACACTCGTTAAAAAAATTGTCGTATCACTAAAAATTTTCATTTTTTGCTTCCAAAACATAGGTTGTGACCACTCATTGGAACGAGCGCAATGCGCTCGTTCCAATGAGGGGTCACAACCTATGTTTTGGAAGCAAAAAATGAAAATATTTAAAAAATTGTGTGGGGATTTTCGTGTATAGCGCTGGCCGGTTTTGGCCGTTACGTTAGGTAAAGGGTTAACCGACTTAACCTCAGAAGAACATTGCGGTCTTCCAGCGTTTGAAAGTGTTCAGAAGTCAGCCGTCTCGGCTTAGGCCCCAATGACTATGCCAATTAAGTTCCCGTCCCATAATTGGCATAGCCATGGCCCATTAGGTACATAAGGCTAGGTGCATGTAACACGAACACCTCAAAATCGACGTCGCCACTGGTGGGAATCGAACTCTCGACCACAAGGTCTCAAGTCCGACACCTTACCAACTGAGCCACCGCGCTCACGAAGGCGACCAGTAAATATGGACTGAGCTTCTGCTACCCCCTCCCGAACCTCTGGATATGCGTTCCTCATATTGCGTACTGACTGACCCCTTCAATTCATGTACTGTCTCCCAAATGAAAATCCTATACTCTCTATGCGAGACATCACTAGCCAAAAATGGGGCGATGCCCCCCCCCCCCCCCCCCTGTATCCGCCATTGTTCATAAGGATGATTAATTATGAGCTTCCTTGGGCCCTTGGCAATATTAGAATATGCCCATATTTTCTGAAAAGGCTTTCAATTTATTTTTAAAAGGCGCGCCATTGACATTATAGGCATTTTTATGGCGTCACAGGATCGAGTATAGCAGATAGGCGACAAAAGCTTTATGAAGGGGTTCAATAAAGAATTGAATGTTTGTGCGGCCACGGTTTCCAAGAGATGTGAATAATATCCACATCTATTGGAAACCATGGCCGCACAAACACTTGGAAATGCGACTCGTTTGATTTAGTAATTAGTAGGTAAAGTTGATCAGAGGGAGATTTCCTCGACAAGTTAAAATCATTTCTGCTTTCTCTGGCTTGAGACTTCCTCTGCGCTCATCATACACATTGCCTGCCTCGCTGAACAAGCGCTCACTTGGTACACTGGAAGGAGGCGGGGCTAAAAATTTACGAGCCAATGGTGCCAAAAGTGCATAGGAGTGACAGTTTGACTTCCACCAACAAAGAGGATCCTCAGTTCGAGGCAGAATGGGCTGAAGCAAGTAGCGTTTGATTTCCATATCGAATTCTTGTTCATTCGAACTGGACTGAGAATTTTCAACACCCTTCCTGCTCAACAATTCGCTATACTCTGATTCAAAATTTCCAAGTTTAATTTTTTTCTGAGGTACATTTTCATTAGAGGAGTTACTGGCGTCCTTATTTTCGGTTCTACCACACTCAGACTTGTTGGCATTGATCAACTTTATAAATTCTAAGTTTAACTGTTTAGCGGCGAATTCCTCAATTTCATGATTAGAAAAAAATACTGTTTTGTACCTAGGGTCTAAAAATGTACTTAAAACATATAGTGGATTTGCTTCAATGTCAGCAAATCTACGCCTGAGAGAATCGAGAATAGTCTCAGTCACTGTTTGGACTCCTTTATCGTCATCGTGTTTCGAAATGGACATTTCCAACATTCGCACAGATGGGATCACCATAGAAATACTAGCCGCTTTAGCGGATGCCTCTCGAGTAAGAACTTCAAATTTTTTGAGAGTCGTTACTAACGTTTCTGCCAGATTCCATTGGTTCGCCGTGAGAATTGGGATCTCGTACAAACTGCTAAATTCAACCAATGGTTGTTTTTGTTCAACCAATCTGTTGACCATGTAATACGTACTGTTCCATCGGGTTGGAACGTCTTGAAGGATAGAATATTCATTTATACCCTGCTTTTTCTGAATGATTTTTAATCTGCTACAGGCGAGTGGAGAGTGATTGAAATGCCCCGCTATTTTCCGGGCAATGGCCAAAGTGTCATTCACTGCGCGCTGGCTATCAATACCATCATTGATAGCAAGTTGCAGTGAATGAACAAAGCATCCTTGACTATTTAAGCCGCTCAAAGTTAAACCGCATTTGGCATTAGAAGCATTGTCCCTTAAGACCGTAGTGACCCTTTCATGATTAATGTCCCATATTTTCAGCATATTATTTAATTCATTTGCCAGATTTTCACCGGTATGTCTACTAGTAAAGGAGCTGGCACTGAGAACACAAGATTTCCTAGAAAAGTCATTGTTTATCCAATGGCCGGTCAGACTCATTAAAGAATGAGCCCCTACGTTCGACGACCAAATGTCAGTGGTTAGAGCAATTGTTTCCATTGATTTGAGTTCAAGAGACACTTTGGTTTTAATTTGTTCATACATAGTTGGAATCAGTGTCTGGCTGATATGGTGCCGTGATGGTAAGGAATACCGGGGTTCAAGCCCATGAACAAATCTTCGGAAGCCAACATCCTCCACTATACTAAATGGCTGTATGTCCAGCACTACCATTTCAGCCAACTTTTTGTTCATTGCTGTTGTTCGTGAGTCATTGAATGCCCAGGGGGTTATTTTATTGAAACACTCGGCGAGTTGCAGCTGATGGACCTTTTTGGCGTGGCTTGTTGTTGAATTCTCCTCCTCCTTTGCCATTTTTTCCTCATTTTTAATTTTATTAGAGTTGGCTTGCGATTCCTCAAACTCGGAAAATACAAGAGGGTGGTTGTGTTGAAGGTGGCTCTTCAAATTAGAGTTAGTAAAGTTTTTAACATTAGTGCCTCCTCGCGACACTGCAGCGTTGCAAACATTACACGTTGCTTTTGTGTTGTCACTAGCCTTGACAGTGAAATAGTCCCATATTTTGCTAGTTTTTGCAGTTTTCCCCATTGTTTGGATTATTGTTTGGCTGTAGAATCTGTTTAAAATTTAGTCGATCTTTAAATCAAAACAAAGGTCATGCGTGTGTACGATATTTGAGGTAAACGTCATTGAAATTTGATTATGGTGACGTAATTCCGCGAGATAACTATCACGTCACATGTGGATTTAAATGAAGAAGCATTAAAGGGGAGGCAATTTTCATTGTGAACTTGTGAAAAGCTCTCATTTCGATCACATTATGCAAATATGGATATCATTGGAACCTAGTCACCGGAAGAGTTCCAATGATATCCAAATTTCAATTACGAACTGATGAATATATACAGCTGTGTGTGGTTTTGGTACAAAGCAAACTGATTTTGACATTTGTTAAAACAGGGCGGGGGGGGGGGGGGGGGGGGGGGGGGGGCTGTACTGTCGTTTTCACCCAACCATTTACTTCTCTGCACAAAAAGGAAATCATTTCCAGGTATCCTTATATCATGTTCTCCCCAACTCGGGCCTTCAGTAAGTTCAGTTTCAGTATAGATCTCGTGCCCCCGCCCCCTTCGTCTAGAGTATAATAAGCCCCCCCCCCCCCTCGCAGCTGAACGGTGCACAGACAATTGTAAACTTTTGAAATTCTATGGGCATGGAAGATGCGGGGGGTGGGGGGGGGGGGTGGCAACTTATTATACTCTAGACGAAGTTGACTCAGGAGGAATAGTAAGAAATTTTCAAGTTAGAATTGTTGTTTTGGTGTTTTTAGTCGTATAGCCAAAGACAACCAATTGTATAGGTGGACACAAGTCATGACAAGCGCAGAGCCACGCGCCTCTACACACCCAAAACAAATTACCGGTACTAAATCATTGGAAAGGGGTCAACACGTGAACAGACAGAATTGTAAAAAATATTTAATTGCATTACGTGTGGAGTGGGTTAAAAAAAATCCATCGCACTGAACACTTGTGACAGTGATTGTCTGTTACCAGAAATTGTTACAAACATCCCTCTGATCTTTTGCCGCAGTCGGGTGAAAAATTGAAAAAATGTTGCAAAGTCTGACGGCACGTGGCCACGTGCAATCCAGTTAAAAACTCACCATCACTTAAATCAGTCGTAATTGCAGGCGGGGTCTATCTGGAGACGTTTGATCATTGGTCACCGAGAGTCTTTGAAGGTTGGAAGTTGATACAGACCAACTGAAGCTATTAAATTTGTGCACGTCAATCAATATGCGAAACACTTACCTGTTTAATTTGGTCGTTTGTTTTCATAATTCGGGAGGCTGTTGCACGTGATAATTATTGGGTAGATATGATGCATTTGGTGAGCTGTTGACATATTTTATTTTATAACTTAACTATTGCTGAAAAACATTCAAGTGTTGTCCGAAAATGAATTATCCCACCGATCCCACACTGAACCGTTATTTGTCTATTTGATTTTGACAGCTGCGATTTCACAGAGCTGATTGTTTGAGCCCATGGACAATGACAGGAAATGAAACTATTTCAAACAAAGACAGTTTTAAAATACTTTATTTTTACCGACATGGCGATCATTTCATTTGTAACAAATAGCGACAATAATTGGAAAGACTTTCCTTCAAACATCACTGGCTGGGCTATTAGTTCTAGACCAACGTTAATACGTTATACAGCGTAATACAATGAACGTCTAAAAAATATCGGTATCGGTATCGGTATCGGCAGATAACTGTTGGGTAATATATCGGTATCGGCAAATACCGATAACAGTGGTATCGGCTCAGCTCTAGAGAAAAGTAGTCTTGCATGTTTTTCCCATTACCCACAGTATTAAAAAACGCTGACTTAGCACTTTTTCAAAGTCCCCAAAAAGTACCCCATGATAAAACCAATAGCAATTTTTTTTTACCATTCCATTCTGTTGGTCCTAAGGAAGCTTCACACCATATAAGAATTCTCAGTGCAGTGTAGTTTTGGAGATATGGGCATTTTAATTTTTTTTCTATTTTTAGCTCCTGCAGTTCCCATGGGGCGACGGGAAAAAAAATTTGGGCATAAATTAAGTACTTATGACCCAATAAGCCCTCATATCAAATTTGGTTCAAATCTGCCTCTCGGTTTGGAAAATAGAAATTTTGGGAGTGGCCAAAATTTTTGCCCCTCCCATAACGAAGGCAAATAATGCCCGACAAACTTCTCTTGAACAAACTTGATTCTAAACCTCCAAAGGACTCTGTATACCACATATCATGTCTTTGCTACTGGTGGTTCATTAGAAGACGAGTTAAACAAGAGGCCCCACGTGGCCTTAATCGCTCACCTGACAAAGTGACTCTAAGAAGTATTTTAAGTCACCTTCACCATGTCATGCCTCATCAACATTAACTGGTTGAGTGATAGATTTTGTTTGAAGTTCAACATTTGTTACCTAAAATTAGTTTTATTTAAAATCGTTGGTGTGTGGCCAATCTCCAATGATTTTTAATAAAGCAAATTTATCTCTGCAGACAAACTGGTTTAGCATGAAGCACAAACAAGGAATGTGAAGAGATAGCCTTGGACATCTCTCCCCAACTGTGGATATCTTCCATGTGCTACATGTATATATTTGCATGCAAGAAAACAAAAATTTTCACAAATTTTCCAAAATATTAGTTTTTTTTATCATCATTGGAACAAGCTCAAACAGCTTATTCCAATAGGGGTATGGGAAGATCAGGTATATTTTTGAGACAGAAATGTGAATATATAAATAATGGTGTTTTTTTGTGAATGATGCTGGAGAATTTTGCGTAAAGATATGGTAAATGGTTTGTTCTAGATACAGAATGATGCAAAAGTATTTAAATTTGATTAGGCAAGTTGTTCCTATAATGCATTTAAAAATTGAAGTAACTGTTTTTTTGCTGACAAACTTTTAGATGTGTGTGTCTGTGTTTTTGTGTGTGTGTGTGTGTGTGTGTGTGTGTGTGTGTGTGTGTGTGTGTGTGTGTGTGTGTGTTTGTGTGTGTGTGTGTGGGGGGGGGGGGGGGTAAGAGTGTTCTTGCAAACAAAATTCCTGAATAAATGGAAAATTTTATTTTTTGTGTGAAAGACATAGTGCGTGAATGTTGATTGGAACAAGCTTAGAGAGCTCATTTTAATGTGAAGTCATAAAGCTGTGTTTTACGTACGAAATTCTGGAATAACTAAAAAAATTGCTTTTTTGACTCAAAAAGCATGGTGTGCGACCTCTCATTGGAATGAGCTCAAAAAGCTCATTCCAATGGGGTATTTACAAGCGATAAGTACATGTATGTTTAAGAGACAAAAATTAAAATTTGACTAGCGATTTTTGCGAAGAATGCTGACAAGTTTTGGCAGTTATGCTGGTAAAAAGGTAAGATATGCAAAGTGGTTGTTTTTTAGAGGCGACATTTAATTAAGGGGAATTAACCCTTGATTACTGAGGTAACTTCTAAAAGTACTGAAATTTCATGAAGCAATGTGAATAACAGACAACAGTTGCCTAAAAATTTCATGAATAACTAAAATTTTTATTCCTTTGTCTCGAAAACATGGCATATGACCTTTGTTGGAATGAGCTGAATGCGTGTGTTCCAATGAGGGGTCATAAAATTTGAACGGAGATTTGTGTGAATAATGCATTAGTACTGCTAGATTTGGGTAAACGGTTCACCCTGGATACCACCCCTTCTATAGTAGATCTTTTCTGCAAATTTTGTCTAAGATTCTATCAACTTTACAAATAAATACGTTCATGAATCACAATCAGATCCACCCCACAATGTTGCATACCAAATATCAAAAGATTCTGCCTGCTGGATCTGGAGAAGAAGATTTTTTAAGAAATATGCCTGAAATGCACTAAGTTAAAATTTGGGCTCCTATACGGAGCTCAAATATAAACCCAGGGGGCCGATTTGAACAAACTTGAATCAGATCCACCCCACAATGTTGCTTACCAAATATGAAAAGATTCTGAAGCTGGATCTGGAGAAGAAGATTTTTTAAGAAATTTGCCTGAAATGCACTAAGTTCGAATTCGAGCTTCTATAGTGAGCCCAAATATGAAACTAGGAAGCCGATTTGAACAAACTTGAATCAGATCCACCCCGCAATGTTGCATACCAAATATCAAAAGATTCTGCCTGCTGGATCTGGAGAAGAAGATTTTTGAAGAAATTTGCCCGAAATGCACTAAGTTTGAATTCGAGCTTCTATAGTGAGCCCAAATATGAATCCAGGGGGCCGATTTGAACAAACTTGAATCAGATCCACCCGCAATGTTGCATACCAAATATCAAAAGATTCTGCCTGCTGGATCTGGAGAAGATGATTTTTTAAGAAATTTGCCTGAAATGCACTAAGTTCGAATTCGAGCTTCTATAGTGAGCCCAAATATGAATCTAGGAAGCCGATTTGAACAAACTTGAATCAGATCCACCCCACAATGTTGCATACCAAATATCAAAAGATTCTGCCTGCTGGATCTGGAGAAGAAGATTTTTTAATAAATTTTCCCGAAATGCACTAAGTCCGAATTCGGGCTTCTATATTAAGCCCAAATATGAATCTAGGAAGCCGATTTGAACAAACTTGAATCAGATCCACCCCACAATGTTGCATCCCAAATATCAAAAGATTCTGCCTGCTGGATCTGGAGAAGAAGATTTTTTAAGAAATTTGCCTAAATGCACTAAGTTCGAAATCGGGCTCCTATACTGAGCCCAAATATGAACCCAGGGGGCCGATTTGAACAAACTTGAATCAGATCCACCCTACAATGTTGCATACCAAATATCAAAAGATTCTGCCTGCTGGATCTGGAGAAGAAGATTTTTTAAGAAATTTGCCTGAAATGCACTAAGTTCGAAATCGGGCTCCTATACTGAGCCCAAATATTAACCCAGGGGGCCGATTTGAACAATCTTGAATCAGATCCACCCCACAATGTTGCTTACCAAATATGAAAAGATTCTGCCTGCTGGATCTGGAGAAGAAGATTTTTTAAGAAATTTGCCTGAAATGCACTAAGTTCGAATTCGGGCTTCTATAGTAAGCCCAAATATGTATCCAGGGGGCCGATTTGAACAAACTTGAATCAGATCTACCCCGCAACGTTGCATACCAAATATCAAAAGATTCTGCCTGCTGGATCTGGAGAAGAAGATTTTTGAAGAAATTTGCCTGAAATGCACTAAATTCGAATTCGAGCTCCTATAGTGAGCCCAAATATGAATCTAGGGAGCCGATTTGAACAAACTTGAATCAGATCCACCCTACAATGTTGCATACCAAATATCAAAAGATTCTGCCTGCTGGATCTGGAGAAGAAGATTTTCAAAGAAATTTGCCTGAAATGCAGTAAGTTCAAATTTGGGCTCCTATACTGAGCCCAAATATAAACCCAGGGGGCCGATTTGAACAAACTTGAATCAGATCCACCCCACAATGTTGCATACCAAATATCAAAAGATTCTGCCTGCTGGATCTGGAGAAGAAGATTTTTTAAGAAATTTGCCTGAAATGCACTAAGTTCGAAATCGGGCTCCTATACTGAGCCCAAATATGAACCCAGGGGGCCGATTTGAACAAACTTGAATCAGATCCACCCTACAATGTTGCATACCAAATATCAAAAGATTCTGCCTGCTGGATCTGGAGAAGAAGATTTTTTAATGTTTTTCCCATTGCCTACAGTGTTAAAAAGTGCTGACTCAGCACTTTTTCAAAGTCCCGAAACTGTACCCTATGATAAAACCGATGGCAATTTTTTTTTACCAATCCTTTCTGTTGGTCCTAAGGAAGCTGCACACCAAATAAAAATTCTCAGTGCCGTGCAGTTTTGGAGATATGGGCGTTTTAAATTTTTTCTATTTTTAGCTCCTGCGGTTCCCACGGGGCTGCGAGAAAATTTTTTTTTGCATAAATCAAGTACTCATGACCCAATAAGCCCTCACATAAAATTTGGTTCAAATCAGCCTCTCGGTTTGGAAAATAGAAATTTTGGGCGGGGCAAAAAATTTTGCCCCTCTCATAACAACGCCAAGTATAGCCCCACAAACTTCTCTTGAACAAATCTGAGTCTACACCTCAAAAGGAAGCTGCACACCAAATATCAAGTCTCTGCTACTGCTGGTTCATGAGAAGAAGATTTACAAAGATTTTGGTGCCCCTTGGGGGCGTGGCACCACCCAGGAGGAGGGGCAACTTCATTTGAACAAATCTGAATTGGCATTAGGTAATAAACATTTAGCCAACATTTGAATAAAATTGGGCTAGTGGTTTAGGAGGAGAAGTCGATAATGTAAAGTTAACGCCGGACGGACGACGACGGACGACGGACGACGGACGCTGGACGACGGACGACGGACAGAAAGTGATTAGTAAAGCTCCCCTTGAGCTTCGCTCAGGTGAGCTAAAAAAAATTTGTCCATTTTTTCCCCACCCCTCTGCTCAATATGAGCCGAAACCTAATTTGCATAAAAATCAAAATGCCCCTATATAACCACTACTTACATGAAATTTAATTAAAATGTGGCCAGAGGTTTAGGAGAATGAGGCTCAAACACCACCTTCACGCAGGACGACAGATGACGGACGACAGATGAAGAGCGATCAGAAAAGCTCACCCTGACTTTCAGTCAGGTGAGCTAATAAACGTTCACCAGAGTATTTTGTCCTTGCAGCTTGTAATGTCACACAAAGACCTGTGAATAGTCAATTTTTCTTGAAAACCTACAAGTTGCTTTTAGAGAAATCCACAGAAAATGGGAATTTTAAGCTTTAAAGGGGTATCTCTCTTCAACCTGTCCAAAATGGGTTAAGACTTCAACTTTTGAATACCCTTACTACTTACAAAAATGTTTATGTATAAATTGTGCACTCGCTAAAAGAAGGCACTTTACTTTGTGGAGTATCCATTGGGTGCTGTTGCTGTCCAAAAACAGCCCATTTTACAACAGTTTTGACTTTTAGTAGCCTGTGGAGGGTTAACAAATGCTCACCAGAGCATTTTGTCCATGCAACTTCTATTGTCATACCAAGGCCTGCTTGTGGCCAATTTTTCTTGAAAATTTACAAGACACGTTTAGAGAAATCCACAGAAAACATGCATTTCTGAGCTTTTGAGGGGTATAGCAGTTTAACCAGCCCAAAACGGGTTAACGCTTGGTTGTCTGAATAGCCTTATTACATACAAAAATAATGCACGGTGAATCCCACTTCCAATAAATGAAGTTATGTTTATCTCTCGTGTACCGTTTGGGTGCTGTGGGAGCCCGAAAAGAGCCCATTTTATCACAATTTCGATGTTTGGCAGCCTGTGGAGGGTTACCATATGCATTGCCTAATATCTCTTGTGTATGAATGGTCGTGTCAGAGAAAGGTCTAACAATGATGAATGTTTAAAAAAAATCTGTAAGACACGTTTTGAGAAAGTGCCTATAAACCCTAATTTTTACAGTTTTTTGCCAATTCTGCATTAATAAGGGTTAAATCGAAAATTCCGCTTCAGTACATTTTTAGATTTTGTGCCCCTCTATGCGTGTGCAAAATTGTGTGAGAATCGGTTCGAAAATGGCTTCTGAATCATACGGACAAAATGTGTGGAAAAAATAAAATATACAAAAAAAATAAATAAAACTAGACTTTATGATTCTGGAGAATCATGGCTTTTCCCGATTAGATTCCATGATTTTTCTTGACCCCACAGTGTCTGATGAATTGTTTTTAACTGTCTCACTAAAGTTCCTTCATTGATGTTATGAGAAAGGTGAGTATAGTAGTCTCAAATGACTCGGTTTGGGTTTGATAAAAAAATGTTTAGGTAGAACCCATCATTAATGGTAGAATGGGTTAATATCAATATCAATGTTTCCCTATCAGTTTTGCGTCTGGTAAAAGAAGTTACGTTTCTCTGTGGCATTTCCATTTGATGTTGTTGGTGTCCAAAAACAGACTTATTTCCTCAATTTTTTTACATTTAGCAGCCCATGAAGGGTTAACAAATGCCTACCAGAATAATTGATCCATGCAACTGGTCATATGACACCAAGACCTATCAACAGCCATTTTCTCTTGAAAACCCCACAAAATGTTTGTAGAAATCCAGGGAAAACGATTTTTTAAGCTTTTGATGGGTATCCCTGTTAACCTCCCCAACAGGGGTTAACGCTTGGCTTTTTGAATACCTTTATTACTTACAAAAATGGTCCTCTGTGAATTCCACTTCAAACAAAGGAGATTATGTTTATCTCTCATGTATACATTAGGTGCTGTGCATGTCTGAAAACAGTCCCATGTTAACAGCATTACGATGCTTGACAGCTTGTAGATGGTTAAAAAACGCTCACCGGAGTATTTTGTCCATGCAACTTGTGATGTCACATAAAGACCTACGAATAGTCAATTTGTCTTGAAACCCTACAAGTTACCGTTACAAGTTACCGTTAGGGAAATTCACAGAAAATGGGAATTTAAAGCTTTCAAGGGATATCTCTCTTTAGCCTGCCCAAAATGGGTTAAGACGTCGACTTTTGAATACCCTTACTACTTACAAAAATGTTTCCGTATAAATTGTACGCGCGATAAAAGAAGGCACTTTTCTTTGTGGTGTACCCTTTGGGTGCTGTTGGTGTGCAAAAACAGCCCATTTGATCGCAATTTTGACCTTCAGCAGCCCGGGGAGGGTTAACTAATGCTGACCGGAATATTTTGTTCATGCGACTTGTAATGTCACACCAAGACCTGCAAATAGCCGATTTTTCTTGAAAACCTACAAGATTTTGTTAGAGAAATCCACAGAAAACGGGTATTTTAAGATTTTAATGGGTATCTCTCTTTAACCAGCCCAAAATGGGTTAAGACGTCAAATTTTGAATACCCTTACCACTTTCAAAAATATTTTCCGATCAATTTTGCGTCCGATAAATGAAGGCCCCTTTCTCTGTGATATATCGTTTGGGTGCTGTTGGTGTCTAAAAACAGCCCATTTTATCACAAATTTTACGTTTAGCATTTCGGGGAGGGTTAACTAATGCCAACCAGAATATTTTATCCATACAACTTGTAATGTCACACCAAGACCTGAGAGTGACCAATTTTTCTTGAAAATCTACAAGACTCGTTTAGAGAAATCCACGGAAAACATGAAGTTTTGAGCTTTTTTGGGGTATTGCTGTTTAACCAGCCCAAAACGGGTTAACACTTGGTTTTCTGAACACCCTTATTACTTACAAAAATGATCCTCGGTGAATTCCACTTCCAATAAAGGAAGTTATGTTTACCTCTCGGGTATCGTTTGGTTGCTGTGGGGGTCTGAAACCAGCCCATTTCATCAAAATTTCGATGTTTGGCAGCCCGTGGAGGGTTACCATATGCATCGCCTAATATGTCGTGTGTATCAAAGGTTGTGTCATAGGCAGGTCTAGTAATTATGAATATTTAAAAAAAATCCTAAAGACGTGTTTCGAGAAAGTGCCGATAAACCCCAATTTTGGCAGTTTTTTGCCAATTCTGGCGAAATAAGGGTTAAATCGAAAATTTCCTTCAGTACATTTTTAGATTTTTTGCCACTCTATGCGTGTGCCAAATTGTGTGAAAATCGGTTTGAAAATGGCTTCTGAATCGTACGGACAAAAATGTGTGGAAAAAAAAAAAAAAAAAAAAAAAAATAATCCATAGAAAAACAATAGTCTTTTCCAGAGGGAAAAGCCTAAAAAAACACAAAAAATAATAATCCGTAGAAAAACAATAGTCTTTTCCAGAGGGAAAAGCCTAATGAGGGGATGCAATGCAGCAAAGAAAATGATAAGATAATTACTTCTAACTTCAACAGAATTTTTGGGTGCTCAAATTTCTCTAGAAATATCTTTTGCATCTATACCTCCATCTGTAAACTTGTCCCAAGTTTGGAAAATTCTGGTCAGCTCTAATTTTAGGCCTTCACATTTGGCTGAATTTGTGAGAATATTTTGATTCTCATGAACACCTCCCACGAGAATCAATTTACAGTTTTTAGAATTAGAAAGTACTGTTACACCCAAGTGAATGCAACCAGTACATATTCCACAGTCAGCGTGAGAGATGCTACTGACATATCACTAAAATGATTTGCATCAAATAAGCTAATGCAGAATTTAAGCCAATTTCAGTGATATGTCACAAGGTAAGTGCTTTAAAATAGAAAATATTATAAATATAAACAAAATACTTTTGAATAGTTAGCTGTTTTTTAAAAAAAAAAAAAAAGCTTCTACTGGCCCCACAAAGTAGATCTATTTCTCGGGCCATTTTTTTGCAAAATTGCATGTGGGCAGGTTTTTTATTTTATTTTTTATTTTTGTAATTATTTCTTTGCCATCAAAAGTTCATGTTCTTGGTTTATTTTATGTTTTAGGCCTCATAATATACAGAATAGCATGGGTGTTGTATTTCGTCAGTTGAGTGCAAGAAGCCTTTGCAATGCAGCAGCTAAAAGGACCATGCAGGAGGGCCTGAGAAACAGATTTTTGACTTTTTTGGCCATATTTAGCTGTTTTTAACAAAAAAAACTTCTTAAATTAATATTTTCACTCAGCCTAAAGTCAGGAAAAGACCTGAAAACTAGCATCTCTGCACAGTAAAAAGCAAACTTCATATTTATATGTTTAGTTTCTTGTCCAATGTTCATATAGAACATATGTTCTACCATAAAGGCTTTTAGAGGTCTTGCTGATGGAAGTTACAGTGCCTTGGTATTTTTTTCTAGTGAAGGTTTGGCTGCCTATATAGGCAGCCAAGATTTCAGTAGACACCACTGCTCAGTCAAAGGACTTTCTTATCATGAGGGTGCAAAAAATAAGTGGAATTCTCTGGGCCTTTAAGGATATGTTAAGAATCCTTGAAAGAAATCGAATGAACATTTTGCGAGAATGAAGTTTCATTCTCATTGCTTTCCTTGTGAGAATCATTTGTGAGAATCTATTCTGATTCTTGTTTGAATTTTAAACCCTGGACTGTTTTTTTTTTTGCAATCTATTAAAAAGGAAGATCATGACGTCTTCTTAATCTTGCCAGTTTTCAGGACACCGAAAGTCCTTAAATAACACCAAGGGCCTTGACTTTCCCTTGGTGTAGGGTCCAAAATAATTCTGGGTTGTTCTGACATCACTTGGGTCGAATTCACATTTTTGGGGTTCACAGTCAATTTTGCTTGCATCCCATTTCCAGGGGATTGAAAGTCCTTGAATAACACCAAGGGCCTTGAAATTACTTTGGTGTAGGCCCCCAAAATGTGGGTGTTTCTGAACTCACTTGAGGAGAACTTTTTTGCCGTCAAAAGTCACCAAATTCCCATGCCTCCAAATTCAGCAAATTTCCAGGCCACTAAAAATTTCTTAAATAACTCAAAGGGCATTGAAATTCCTTCAGTGTAGGGTTCAAAAATAATTCTGGGCTGCTCTGACATCACTTAGTTCAAGTTCACATTTTTGGGTCCAAAGTCATCAAATTTGCATGCCTCTAATTTCAACCAATTTCCAGGACATAGAGAATCATTGGATAACACCAAGGACCTTGAAATTCTCTTGGTATAGGTTGAAGAATAATTTTGGGTGGGTCAGAAATTCACTTTTTGGGTCAAATTCACTTTTTGGGTCAAAGTCAACAAATTCTCATGCCTCCAAATTCACCCAATTTCCAGGACACTGAAAATCCTTGAATAACACCAAGGACCTTGAAATTCCCTCAGTGTAGGTTCAAAAATACTTTTGGGTGGGTCCATAATCACTTGAGTCGAATTCACTTTTTGAGGTCCAAAGCAACCAAATTGGACCAACATCACTTTAATATGAAGAGATCCGAAGGCACTAGATATTTATTATCCTTCTTTACTAAACATCAAATTCTTGGTCAATTATGGTTGGGGTCCTATTTGCATTTAACAATAAATTATGCTTCCTAGATGTTATTTATATCACAAAGTTTCTTCATTTTTGTTGATTACTTCCTCTGTATGACACTCATCATTAGAGAGCAAGATCATATTTTTAGGCCATCTTGAAGTGCTGGGAATGTGGACTAAACTAAAGGCCTGGTAAAGCCTTTAGACTTTAGACTTCTGGGAATAATTTGGTGAAAAGTGTCTAGGCCATCAGAAGTTCTAGCTGGACAGAACCACAAAAGGGTTTGAATGGGTTAATGTTCATCACACGAGTTTGGTTGGGTGCAAGAATACCATGAGAGGCAAAGCTTCACATGGTATTCTGCGATGAACCAAATGAGTAATAAACTTTAACTCATTCAAATGCTTGTGCAGTTATTTATGACACAAGTTTGCAAATTTCTTAAGCAGATAATTTACTGTAATACAAAGTAAGAATTAACCAATCCTTCATAGACATTAAAGAAATAAAATAGAAAAATCCTAATTAATCTTCACAAGTAGGAGGCCAGTCTTATCATTAATTCGTATGCTGTTTGAACTTTGATTCATAATTTCAACTTGCAATGACACTGCGTCACCATTTCGATCAATAAAACACTGTGAAACTGAAATACAACTTACCATCTTTTTATGTCTCAATTTTAAAGCACGAATTGTGAGTAGTTAATGTGATCCCCACCAAAAAGTCACTGTACTTTCACAACAAACAATGGATCTAAATTTGGAAAAATACTTTGATGAAAAATAATAAAAACTCACATGTTTATCGGACTTCCAAATGGCTGTTGTTATTCAACTGATTGACAGGTTGAGACTTTAGTCAAGATTACAGTTGTCATTATTGATTCATTCCACATAAATTAAATTTATAACCTTATTGTCCAAGAGAAATGATTGTATTATTCACAATGCCCCTTAAGTCTGTGTTATAGAGTTTAACAGAGGTAGAGAATGCACACAAATTCCAATGAATATTAACATGCAGTCGATCAACACACACTTTGTTTTGTATTTCGATTTTGGTGATCTAAAAACTTGCTTGTGTGATGTTATTTGAAGTGATGTCACTTCGGGACTCTTTCATTCTGTCTACATTGTTCTTAGTTTGAACTATATGTCTGTCATTGCCATGTCATATTTTAATTCATATCATTGTTCAATCAATATTCAATATTATTCGCGTTAATAAAATGAATAAGAAAGTTTTCTGATGCTTGGTCGGCGTAGAGTACCTAAGATTCTATGGAAAAAAACAGAAACTCAGATACTATAGACTGCTAACATCCACGTCACAAAATCAAAACTAGAAAAACTGTGAGCACTACTCACTAAATAATACCACCCACTCCCATCAAGAAACATTTTACAACAGTGAAAGTGTGTTTAATGTAGAGAGCACAAACACTGACACCCCCCCCCCCCCTCCCCACACACACACCTCCACCCCAAAGCTTGAATTGACAAAGCTCATTTTTCAATATGTGAAACTGTAAAAATGAAAATATCTGACAACAAAATAGAAGGTACACATCTTCACTGTACGTAAAAGAATGTTTGAAGGTTTCAGTGAAATCCATTCACTAGTTTAAAAGAGGTCGCGGATAGCAAATGTCAACAACACCCCCATGCAAGCTTGAATTGACAAAGCCCGTTTTTAAATATGGGAAACCCTAAAAATGAAAATATCTGAAAACAAAACAGGAGGTGCACATCTTCAATATATGTATAAGAATGTCTGAAAGTTTCAATGAAATCTGTTCGATGCTTTAAAAGGAGTTGTGGATAGCAGATCTGTACAGCTTGTCAACTGAATTTGACAAAGTTCATTTTTCAATATGGGAAATTGTAGAAATGAAAATATCTGAAAACAAAATAGGAGGTGCACATCATCAATGTATGTAAAAGAACATCTAAGAGTTTCAATGGAATCCGTTCACTGGTTTAAGAGGAGTTACGGATAGCAGATGTGTACATCCCTAAAGCGTAACGGATGGACGGACGGACATTGAAATATGAAAATATCTGAAAGAAAAGTAGGAGGTGCACATCTTCAATGTATCTAAAAGAAGGTCTGGGAGTTCCAATGGAATTTGTTCAATGGTTTAAGAGGAGTAGTGGATAGCAGATCTATACCCCTCCCTACTAAAACCTGAATTGACAAAGACCATTTTGAATTTGGGGAACTGTAAATATGAAAATATCTGAAAAGAAAATACGAGGTGCACATCTGCAATGTGTGTAAAAGAATGTCTGAAAGTTTCAATGAAATCTGTTCAATGGTTTAAGAGGAGTTGCGGATTGCAGATCTGTACAGAATGTCAATTGAATTTGACAAAATTCATTTTTCAATATGGGAAACTGTAAAAATGAAAATATCTGAAAAGAAAATAGGAGGTGCGCATCTTCAATGTATGTAAAAGAATGTCTGAGGGTTTCAATGAAATCCGTTCACTGGTTTAGGAGGAGTTGCAGATATCAGATGTGTACCCCCCTAAAGCTTAACGGATGGATGGATGGATGGATGGATGGATGGATGGATGGATGGATGGATGGATGGATGGATGGATGGATGGATGGATGGATGGATGGATGGATGGATGGATGGGTGGATGGATGGATGGACGGACGGATGGACGGATGGACGGATGGACGGACGGACGGACAGACAGATGGATGGATGGATGGATGGACAGATGGACGGATGGACATAGACATATGGATGGACATAGTGAACTACAGGCATAGTGAATAAACTGGCCATTGTATCGGAATGGGTCCATGTATCCCCACAAATATTACTGGTTCCATTCTGATGTTGAAAAAGTGCAAATACTTGTATCACACACATGGGTGAGTAATAAAAAACAAGACTGCATATTCAACTAATTGCAAATGTTTTACTCACAAACTTGCTCTGTTGACCATAACTTTTATAAGACAAATCAGATGTTGCTTCAAGTAATCCAGATGTTCTCTCAGCCACAGTCTACAGTCCACACAATTCTGATCATTTCGACTTCTTCCTGTGTGAAGTTTCAATGCAGGGGTTCCAATCAACTCCTGCAGGCATAAAAAAATAGAAAAAATCAGATAATTTATAAATGTTCAATATTACCCTGCTGAAGTCCATGATGAAAATATGGTAGTGTGAGCCAATAGAGCTGGGTGGTAATGAAATGTCATGTTTCAGTATTGGTATTTTAGAATAATTTAACTTGATATCAGTACTGTATTCAATATCAACAACATGCCAACACCATACATGTACTCATACCAATACCAATGTCAGAAGCTATTTTTGATATTCTGCCCAGCTGTACATCCATATTTTTACAGGAGACAAAGCCGCCAAATTGTCAAAATGTTTGAAGTAACACAGGCACTCACCATTGGTAATTTGCTGTAACAAAAAGGCCGAGAGAAAATACCTTCTGGGTATTTTCTCTCAGCCTTTTTGTTAGATTAAATAACTGGTGGTGACTCAGGGTGACTGCCTTTAGAAATACACAGTCCATGTCATCATGAACTTGGTGTAATGTTCTGTTGTTTGCCCTTTTATTTTTTAACTAAGGCCCCACAAAGTACAGTACGGCCACTGTGGACTGGTCATTTTCCACAGGAGGGAATTATTTCCACGGACACAATAAAATTAGACTCCAAACACTAACTAGAAAAACTGTGAGCACTGCTCACTAAATGATACCACTCACTCCCACCAAGAAACATTTTACAACAGTAAAAGTGTGTTTAAGGTAGAGAGCACGAAGACTGACACCAATGTTCGAAGGTTTCATTGAAACCATTCATTCATGAGTTTAAAAGAGGTCATGGATAGCAAATGTCAACAACCCCCACCCCCCCCCCCCTCCCTTCCCAAGCAAGCTTGAATTGACAAAGCCCATTTTTAAATATGGGAAACCCTAAAAATGGAAATATCTGAAAACAAAACAGGAGGTGCACATCTTCAATATATGTAAAAGAATGTCTGAAAGTTTCAATGAAATCTGTTCAATGGTTTAAGAGGAGTTGCAGATAGCAGATCTGTACAGAATGTCAACTGAATTTGACAAAGTTCATTTTTCAATATGGGAAACTGTAAAAAAAAAATATCTGAAAAGAAAATAGGAGGTATACATCTTCAATGTATGTAAAAGAATGTCTGAGAGCTTCAATAAAATCTGTTGACTCTTTTAAGAGGAGTAGCGGATAGCAGATGAGTACCCCCCCCCCCCCCCCCCCCAAAGTGTAACACCACCATAGCATAACGGACAAACGTATGTCGGAATATGAAAATATCTGAAAGAAAAATAGGAGGTGCACATCTTCAGTGTATGTAAAAGAAAGTCTGAGAGTTCCATTGGTGTTTGTTCAATGGTTTAAGAGGAGTTGTGGATAGCAGATCTGTACAGAATGTCAATTAAATTTGACAAAGTTCATTTTTTAATATGGGAAACTGTAAAAAAAAAAAATATCTGAAAACAAAATAGGAGGTGCACATCTTCAATGTATGTAAAAGAATGTCTGAGAGTTTCAATGGAATCCATTCACTGGTTAAGGGAGTTGTGGATATTAGATGTGTACATCCCTAAAGCGTAATGGATGCACGGACGGACGGACATCGAAATATGAAAACATCTGAAAGAAAAGTATAAATTTTATAGTAAAGTTCATTTCTTATTATACCTACCGAAATTGTTTACTATGGGCTTGCACTACAATGGAAGAACCCAACTCGGATAAAATACTCTCTATTTTAATCTTTCCCAAGATTTGGGAAAGAAAAGTGGTGTAAAAACACCACAAAAAAATAAGCCAAAACTGGGTCGAGCGTCATCGGTGCACACCCAGTATGGGACGCTCTTCCATAGTACAAATCCACAACTTCCGTAAAACAGTGCGCAATGCGTCAATTCATCATTCTTTTGATTCCGAACAACACTGGAGTTATGTGATCAGCGGGGGAGGAATGATTCTTACCCGAATAAGAAGGCGGGAGGGTCTCCATGTAAACAATTTCGGTAGGTATAATAAGAAATGAAATTTACTATAAAATTTATACTTCTTATCAACCTACCTCAATTGTTTACTACAGGCTGAATAGACAAAAGGCTGGAGGGAATCACATAACCAACCCACACACAACTCAATAGCACTGGGACCGTGGACAGAGGAAGAGATCCCTAGGCCTATCAAACCATAGCATCAGAAACATTAGAAAAGACAATGAAAGATGAGGCGTATGGTGAGGTGCGACGCACAGACAGAAAAGGGCAGTAACAGCACAAAGCTGGAACTGACCCTGAAAAAAGCTAAAAGGCTGGGATAGACAACAGCCTGAGCCGAAGAAAGAGGGCCCCAAGGACCAAGGTCCTCTATCGGCTCCTGCAACTGTCGCAGATAAAAGGAGAATGTAGCATTTCTCCAGAAGGCTGCCAGAATAACATCCGTCATCCGACAACATGACAGAGTTATTAAAAGAGGAAGACAATGCACGCACCTCGTGGCAGAAAAAACAATTGGTAATACAATCACCAGCAGCTAGACGAGCGGAAGCTGCACAAATAGCAAGACAAATCCATCAAGAAATGGATGCAGGAGAGATCTGGCATGTGAGAGAACGCATATTCATCCAGGATAAAGGCGTGAATGCCCCCCTGCCCCCAAGCAGAGCACCGCCCAAGAAAGTGACCATCTTGGAGGAAACTGCAAAGTCCTAGGCCTTTTCAAGGAAAAGAGCTGAACAAGCTTGGAGAGGCAAGGATGAGTGTCGAAACAATGCGGTATCACATATGAAAAAATGAAAAAAATGCCGCTCAGGATCACAGATCCAATGTCGAGTTGTGACCTTGACCTTTGACCAGGCGAGTCCAAGGTCAATAGGGTTCTTCCTCGCACCAAGGCCAACACACCTATGAAGTTTCATGACTCTAGGTTGAACCACTATCAAGTTCTCATCCGGAAACCAATTGTTGCGATATACTATGTTCAAGGTCACTGTGACCTTGACCTTTGACCTGGTGAGTCCAACATCAATAGGGTTCTTCCTCGCACCAAGGCCAACACGCCTGTAAAGTTTCATGGCTCTAGGTTGAACCACTATCAAGTTATCATCCGGAAACCAATTGTTGCGATATACTATGTTCAAGGTCACTGTGACCTTGACCTTTGACCTGGTGAGTCCAAGATCAATAGGGTTCTTCCTCGCACCAAGGCCAACATACCTATGAAGTTTCATGACTCTAGGTTGAACCACTATCAAGTTATCATCCGGAAACCAATTGTTGCGATATACTATGTTCAAGGTCACTGTGACCTTGACCTTTGACCTGGTGAGTCCAAGATCAATAGGGTTCTTCCTCGCACCAAGGCCAACACACCTATAAAGTTTCATGACTCTAGGTTGAACCACTATCAGGTTATCATCCGGAAACCAATTGTTGCGATATACTATGTTCAAGGTCACTGTGACCTTGACCTTTGACCTGGTGAGTCCAAGATCAATAGGGTTCTTCCTCGCACCAAGGCCAACACACCTATGAAGTTTCATGACTCTAGGTTGAACCACTATCAAGTTATCATCCAGAAACCAATTGTTGCGATATACTATGTTAAAGGTCACTGTGACCTTGACCTTTGACGTAGCGAGTCCAAAATCAATAGGGTTCTTCCCCTCACCAAGGCCAATCTACCTATGAAGTTTCATGAATGTGAGTTGAACCATTATCAAGTTATCATCCGGAAACCAATTGTTTAAGATTTACTATGTTCAAGGTCACTGTGACCTTGACCTTCGACGTAGCATGTCCAAAATCAATAGGGTTCTTCCTCCCACCAAGACCAACCTATGTATGAAGTTTAATGAATGTGAGTTGAACCACTATCAAGTTATCATCCGGAAACCAATTGTTTACGCCCGCCCGCCCGCCCGCCCGCCCGCCCGCCCGCCCGCCATTCACCAAACTATAAGTCGAGTTTGACTTCGTCACAACTCGACTAAAAATGTCTCCGAAGCATGGACATGTACCCATTGCTGGAGACCCCCAGAAACAAACATATACCAGAAACTCCGCAAGCGGTGTGATCGAAGGAGTGACAGAAGCAACAGAGTGATCACACACCATCAACAGAAGAACCTTCCACTTAGCCACAGAGGCTAAACCAATGGAGTGAGTGCCTCCTTGAAGAAGAAAAGCAACTCCACTGCGTGTCTCGAAAAACCACTACGGAGGAGACAGGACCCGATAAAAGACATGCGCGAAGGCACAATGAAGTCGGGTCAACGTAAAACCTCCTCGGGTGACTTTGGCAAAGAAAGTCGCAAGGTAGAGGGAGACATGCCGGAACCGCCGCTAACAGAGAGCGGAGCAGATTGATCCACACCCACCGAGGCAACGGGTGTGATCGAAAGAATTCGACGACTGCAGGTTCATATCTGGGCGAGAACCTGAAGTGGAATTGGAACCGGTAGGAAGGCGTAGCCGACAAGACCATCCAAAAGGAGGGCCAGAGCATCCACGGCGAAAGCCAGAGCATCTGGACACGGGGACACAAAAGTGTCCACCGGATGGTTCCAACGAGTCGTAAGACATCGATGGAACCCACCATGTGGAGCATCCACCTGGTGGAAATGACCCTGCCCCAACGGGACAGGGAGTCGGCTAGGACGTTCAGACGACTGGGAATGTGACGAACAGCCACCCCGGCGTGGACATCCTGAGCGAGCAGTAGAAGATCTCGAGCCAATTCGTACATTGGAACAGAGTGCATACCGCCCTGGTTCCAAATGTAAGCAACCACCGTCGAATGGTCGGACAACAGAAGGACCTGGCGATTCGACAGGTGAGGGATCCACTGCCTGAAACTCAGAAGAGCAAGAAGCTCCTTCTGGTTGATGTGTAGAGCTGCATGATCCTGGTCCCACATCCCGTGAATGGAAAGACCTAGAGGATCCAACGTCGCACCCCATCCGAGATCGCTGGCATCTGCCGTCAGAACGCGATCGGACGTGGGTAAAGCCACTGGACATCCGCCCAAAGGAGAAGGTGAGGATAAAGATATTCTGGAAACTGAAGCACCAGATCCAGAAAATCTACATTCGGCCTCCAACGACTGAGCAGAAAGTGTTGGAGAGGTCTGACGCGCAGCCGACCTAGAGGAATGAGATCCGTCACCGAACAGCCGAGACCGATTTGCCGGAGAATACTCCGAGCCATCGCGGAAGTGGACTGGGACAGAGTCAGAGCAAAAGCTGAGAGAATCACAGCCTTGGCCTGGGGAACCGCCACTAAATTGAATTGTGTGCGGAAAGCCATCCCCAGATGATAAAATGACTGAGAAAGGACCAGGTCTGACTTCTCCTCGTTGACTCTGAAACCTAGCGACGTGAGCAAGCTCAACAGAGTGGCGACATCCGACTCCAGTAAGGCAGCATTGGAATGCCCCTGGAGGATATCGTCCAGATATGCCGAAGTAGTCACCCTGGACTGTGTGCGATGGAAAGCTATCACATGCGACATCAGTCTGGTGAAGGCCCAAGGAACCAGGCTGAGGCCGAAAGGCATGGCCTTGAACTGGTAAACTTACCCCAGAAGAACGAACCTGAGATACTTCCGTAACGCCCAATGAATCGGAACGTGAAAGTAAGCGTCTCGCAGGTCGAAGCTGGAAGCGAAATCTCCCTGGTGAACTGAACGGAGGACCGACCTGAAAGTCTCCATGCTGAACTTGGGAGCAATGATAGACTGGTTCAGGAAACTCAGATCGATAGCCGGTCGGAGTCGGCCGTCCTTCTTCGGCACCAAGAACAGGCGGGAATAGAAACCCACTGACCTAATGTTCTTGATGACCTCAATCACCCCCGTTGTCAGGAGATTGTCTATCTCCGTGGACAAAAGTTCCCGTCGTAAAATGTCTGAAGGAACTGTGGTTGGAAGAGGCACCCTGGACAGAGTGGGGTGCATTCGGAAGGATATTCGCAGCCCGGACCAAACAACATCTAACACCCAAGGATCGGATGTGATGGTGGCCCAATGGTCTGCAAACTCTGCTATCCTTCCTCCAACCTGGGACGAGTCGAGGTGAGGTCCTTCATTTCGAACCCCGACGAGGCTCGCGAGAGGAGAAAACACCTCCTCTACTGAATGAAGAATCCTGGGACTTCCCTCAAGACTGCCGATGCTTACCCTTACCCCTTGAGTAAGAAGTAGAAGCGGGAGGCAGAAGGATCAGCCCCTTTGCTTCGCAGAGGAAGCAGAGGGTACTTGTTAGGCTTGGAACGGCCCGTGCCTACCCTAGAAGGCTGATCAAGCTGAAGAAACAGCAGCTGATCTTTGAAATGACGTAGGACGTCATCCCGGACCGTCAACACAGAACCATGGAAAAGTTGCAGACCTGCCAAAGAAGCAGATCGAAAAGTAGCGTACTGCTCCTCAGGAAGGGATCGGCCTGTGTCCAGCACAGAGTCCTGTTGAACTAAATCCACATTAGCCGTGTTACAGGCATGCGTGTGAGTAAGATGCATGAGCGCCTTGACCAGCACACGCAAAGAAGCCTGTACCTCGTCAAACTTATTTGCGGGCAGATAAGCAGCTAAAGCTGAGACGACGTGATCGGAGAGAGAAAGCATACCAAGCATCTCTCTCGATAAGCCCAATGTGGACTCCAGAGTCGTCATCGGAATGACGGCAGACTTGGACTTGGAAAGCCCGAGGGAATTGGAGTCCTGATCCCAAACCGTCAAAGTCTGGTAGACCGACGGATTGGCAGAATCGTAGGAACAATAACACGCCGGAGGCAAAAAAGGTGTCAACCCTGGTGAAGAACGGAGCCTTCATAGCCTTGGAACTTAGCTTAGAGTCCAAGGCTGAAAATGCTTCAACCAACTGTATCGACTGGCACGGTCGAAGACGCCCAGAAGCGGGTTGCTCCATAGGCTGTTGGCACACGACCGATGATCGCGGCCTGGCTGACACTGTCGACTGGTTAGATGGTTTGAGATCCGGAAGGAACCCAAACACGAAATCAAGAGCTGCCCCCAAGTCCGAAGACTGCTGGCTCTCGACATGAAGCATGTCTGACTCTTCCCTTGAGTCGAAAGACACATAGCTCATCGTGGGCAAACCAGCCGACGCTCCCATGGTGTCGGAACACCAGGGGTATCAGAAAGCGGCCTGTTTCCAGTCCCGGGAGGCGGCGCCATAGGGGCGCCTGGAAACCACTCGCTGCCTCGCAGGAAGCAACGTGAAGGCTCTTTGACAGAACCTGAGTAAGGAGAGGGCCTCCCTAAGCTCACTACCCGTACTGGCCGGTTCGACAGGGGAACGAACCGGCAAAGTGGCTTCACCTCTGACCCTCTTAACCAGCGAAGGGTCACGATCCTCCAAAACACCCGACGTGGGACGAAACGTCTGAAGGCAGACGTGTATAGGGGTGTGGCACACCCTGAAGATCAACATAGCGAGAACTCATGAGAGTCACCGCGGACCTCTGCAGGGCAGAAGGTCCAGGCTTCACAAAAGACATTGGTCCCCCAAAACTGGTCGTGTGGCCAGAATGAGTGGATGGAAATGCCACGGAGTTCATAGTGTCCCACTAAGAACATCCAAATCCAATGACAACTGTGGGGCTCGACGGCGCAGAGACCACAGTAGAGGGTCCGGCCGGCAGCCACTTCCAACTTCGCCGAGTTGAAGTCAGGGAAGGCTGAGGCCGATACCCCCACGTCTACACAACCAGACACCGCAGCAGACCACTGCAGGTATAAAACTACTGTGCTCAATGGCTGAGAGGACACAGTAGGGGGTTCAGTCGGCAGCCCCTCCGACTTCGCCGAGTGGAAGTCGGGGAAGGCTGAGGCAGATACCCCACAACCACACTACAGACATCCTTGCAGACCCTGTCAGGGATAAGGCTAAAAACGGTGCCCAATGACGTTGTAGACGGAACAGCAGTACAGCAGATACGGCGGGAACTGTTGGAACTGGCGGAAAAGCGGAGAGAGCCACCAAGCTTGGCCTCCAAAGGAGGAGACACAACCCTAGTGACAGCCTCAGATGTCGACTGGAGAGGGCGCATAGTCCCGGAACCAGGCATCTCCTCACCAGAAATCCAACAGCTCCCGCAGTATCCACTACGGTAAAAAACTGCACATTCCCCACGGAAGGGGAATAACTCTCACCAGACATGGTCGAGTCGGGAGGCCCCGAAACGACAGCGTTCCCCACCCCCCGCTGTTGTGGGAGGAGCTGCACATCCCCCACAGAGGGGGAGCGATTCTCACCAGACGTGATCGAATCAGGTGACCCCAAAATGATAGCATTCCCCACCCCCTGCGGGAGCGGGAGAAGCTGCACATCCCCCACAGAGCGGGTCAAACTCACACCAGACGTGGTCGAGTCGGGGGGCCCGAAATGACAGTGCCCCCCCCCCCACGCAACCAAAACGGCGAGGGCAAAAGGAATTGCCCTAAAGGAACCGAACTGGAAATAACAGAGGTGAGAGCAGTAGAAGAAAAAGGTGAGGAGAACTCAACAGAAACAGAAAGTAGAAGAACACCCTCAACTACGGGAGAAGGTGGCAGAAGAAAAACGGTGGGTACATAACAGAACCCAGACGGTCGACAGGGACCGAAAAAACAGAAATTCAGCCCTGAACAGAGTGAAGAAATCCTGTACAGACAGTCCCAGATTGACACCTAACTTCAAAAATTAATTCATCAACCGAAAAATTAACTGTCGAATCGCGTGATGTCGAAAACACAACATTCGCGAAAACGGAATAGTAAATAATAAACAATGAGTATGTGGTTGAAAATATAAACGAGAATATATAAAACACAGTCCTGTTATTATACAATCTTCAGATCCATAAATCCAGTCACAGGAAAACCATTATCGACGAGTTAAAATATGGTGATTATTTTGCTTGAATGTTAAAAAATTTATAGTAATTTATATATTTTTTATACTTACCAATGACCCAGACTTAGCTGGTGCTAACTCTTATATTCTAGGGCCAAACACAAATTTTGCCCCCCCCCAATCCCCAAAATTTGCATCAAAATCCAATAATTAGATGTTCTATGTGGTCTTCCATACTTTTATCCACTGCGCATGCGCAGTGTCAAGGAAGTCCGAAATTGGAGCCAAATCCTCATTCTTACAACCAGTGCCTGGTAAGTGTTATGTAAACAACAGGGCGGTATGAGTTCCCAACTCATGGGAGGGCCATCCCCGTCTGGGTCATTGGTAAGTATAAAAAATATATAAATTACTATAAATTTTTTAACATTTTTATACTGTACCAATGACCCAGACATAGCTGAACAGAAAAAAGGCTGGAGGGCCTAGGACATAAAGGAAAATCCAATAGACTCAATTACATGTAAACAGAATTATCTCCTCCAGGAGAAGAGGACAACAGGCTTTACATGTATCTTTCTTGTTTATACCAAAAAATTGCGCACAATAACATCATTGATCTCTATTAACATCCAGTATAACCCATTATACTAATCTTTTTAAAGGAAAGCCAATAAATAAAGATAGTCCAGAGATTGAGACTCTTTATACTCAATTAAAAGTGTCTGAGGAGATTGTATATTAGCGCTCGTATGACACGTGACATATACAAATGCTTCACACCGAGCTACACTTTAAAAATATTACATAAATGAGATAGACATTAGCTTTACACTTTAAAACCATCCCGGCACCGACTCAGAATTACTGACTATAAAGCAGGTGATATAAGGGAACACCATCCCCCCCCCCTTCCCCTTGCTCTGGGTCAAATACCCCAGAACGAAGAGTGCAGCAGGACAGAGTCACTACCGGAACAGAAAGCCTGCATAACTATAGTTGCAACTGTTTAGTGGACGACATTCTGAGCAACAAATAACGGACCTAAACAACGCAGGTCGCCATAAATGGACTCAATATTTCTAAGATAAAGCTTTGTGAATGTGGAAGGCTGAGACCAATATGCAGCCTTCATCATATCGGTAATAGCAACACTATTAGCATAAGCCCAAGATGTAGACAGCGCTCTTACTTCATGCGCCAAAATCTTAAGCACAGACTTCTGAGTTGAAGATAATTTTTCATAAGCAGTACGGATAGTTAATTGAATCCACCTTGCAATAGAATGGACTGTAATGTCCTTTCTATTAGGCAGCAGAGACAGAAAGAAACGCTTACGTCCCTTTCTGATAAACTCAGATCTACGTTTGTAAATACGCATGGCTCTAACTGGACAGAGCAAAGGCCTATGACCGTCTGAAGACGGAAGAGCCTTAATAACAATAGGTTCAGGATACTTATTACGAGCCTGATTCTTAGCCAAAAATCCAACATTAGTAGTCAAGTATTACCAACATTAGTGAGAATCATCAACCGATAGTGCATGAAGCTCACTAACTCTTCTCGCAGAAGAGAAGGCTAAGAGAAAAGCTGTCTTATAAGATAAGAATTTGAAGTCCACTGTATCAAGAGGCTCAAATGGAGCTTCTTTTAGCTTCAGAAGAACCCAAGCTAAATTCCACTTAGGAATTAACCTAAGGGTTCTAGGTCTATTTATCGAAAAGTTTTTCACTAACTTAGATAAAGAGACATTAGATCCAATCTGTAAGCTATCATGATGAGCATAGGTATCCGATAGCATAGACCTATAACCCTTAATAGTTACTGGCTGCAGTTTGATCTCGTCAAACAAGTAGACCAGAAAATTAGCAATGTCTGGAATGGAGGGATCATAAATATCAATAGAATGATCCGTACACCACCGATAGAAAACCTTCCACTTAGCAGCATAATTTAGCAAAGAGGAGGTCCTCATACAGTTAGAAATTGCAGCCACTGCTCATCCTGTAAAATGCTTGCCGTGCAAGAAGGACCGCACAACGGAAATACGTGAAGGTTGAGACCTTGCGGGTTGTGATGCAGTGTGCGTGATTTCCCCTGCGAAAGAAGGTCCTCCTGTGGAGGAAGTTTCCGTGGAATGTCCCACAACAGACACCTGAGTAGATTTATCCATGGTCTCTGGGGTGACAGAGATGCTACCAACAGAATCTTGCAGTGAGATTGCTTCATTTTTAGCATTATCTGTTGAATCAATGGAGCTGGAGGATACGCGTATCCTATCATTCCATCCCAAGAGATCGAGATGGCGTCTACTGCAAACGCTCCAGGATCTTCTGGGCATGGCGATACATACGTCTGCAACTGATTGTTGAGATGCGACGCAAATAAGTCTATCATAGGACGATCCCATTGGTATCAAATATGATTGAATACTTGTTTGCTGAGAGTCCATTCTGACGGCAACATGCAACCTTTTCGAGAAAGGGAGTCTGCTAGAACATTCAGATGACCCGGCATATGGCGGACCGATAGGAGAACTTGATGCTCTAGGACAAACAGAAGGATCCTTTCCGTTAAATTGAACAACGGAATGGAATGAGTGCCTCCCTTTTTCCGTTCATACGCTACTACTCTCGAATTGTCGGACAGAATTTGAACATGCGAATTTTGAAGAATGTTCATCCACTGATGTAGCGCAAGCCAAATTGACATCATCTCTTTGATGTTTATGAGCTTGTTTAGGAACTGCAGATCCCAAAGACTCTGGCACCTCGAATCTGTTGGGCTCAGAGTTGCGCCCCAACCTGTTTGACTCGCATCCGTCATTATCGTAAAACTCGGATCTGGCAGTTGCAGTGGTACTCCTTGAGTTAACCACTGAATATCTGCTCAAGTCTGAATCTCTTGTTTCACTTGATTCGATAAGACGATGTTCATTTCGAGCGAATGAGTCTTCACACTCCAATTCTAAGTAAAAAATATCTGGAGTGGACGAGTGCGTAGCCACCCATCAGAATAAGATCTGCAGCGGCTCCGCACAAACCTGTCAGTCTCATGAATTCTCTCGCTGTTACTACATCTGAGTGAAGACAAAAGCAAGCATAACAACTGACTAATTTCGCTCTGGTTAATGGCAGACGAACGAGATTGTTGTGCATCTCGAAGCTCATTCCCAGGTGGGTGAATGACTTGGACGGCACTAGATCCGACTTTTTTCATTTACTATGAAACCGAGACATCGGAGCAGTTGAAGCAGACTCTGCACATTGTTCTGAAGCGTTAACTTGTTGCCGTACCTCTGAAGAATGTCGTCCAAGAAGGCCGACGTTACTACAGACAAATGAGCTTGGAATTGAGTCATTACCGAGTTCATTATTTGAGTGAATGCCCAGGGCGCTAGATTCAGACCGAAGCACATTGCTCGGAACTGATAAATGACTCCTAGGACAGCGAAGCGAAGATACTTTCTGAACACCAGATGTACCATGACGTGAAAGTACGCATCTTTGAGATCTACGCTCGCAGCATAATCGTTCACTCGAATGCTCGCTCTGACCGATCGGATGGTCTCCTTGTAAAATTTTGGAGCCACGATCAGCTTGTTTATCCAGCTCAGATCTATGACTGGACAAAACGAGCCGTCTGGTTTTGGAACCAGTAACAGGTGACTGTGGAAACCTGGAGATTCCTGGTTTTCTACGACCTTTATAGCATTCTTGTCCAGAAGAGACTGAACTTCTGATAGAAGCGATTCTCTCTTCTGAACATTTGACAGAAGCTGAGTCCAACGTGGACTTTGAGTTAACGGAGGTTTTTCCTTGAAGGACAGTTTTAGACCTTCGAAAATCACACCTTGCACCCATGGGTCGTCCGTAATTGACAACCAATTGGTTAAGAATCTTGATAGCCTTCCGCTGACTGGAATGCAATAGAGGTTTAGACCATCACCTCCTGGCCCTGCGAGGCTTGCGGGAGGAGAAACCACGTCCTCCACGACTCACACCTCGTCCAGTCGACCTAGGACCGTCTGATCGGTTATCTCGGCCAGCATAACGGTCCCTAGCTGCCCGAGTCGCTACTCTGACGGTCTCTGGAGTAAGACATAGAGGCTTTCTTAGATCCTCTATAGTAACTTCCTTTGGACGTATTCGCCCCCAAGTGCCTGTCTTACTCCTCTCTGCTGAGTCTGACTTTTTTGAAGCGGATTTAAAAAGCAGAGAATCCGAAGCTTTCTTAGTAATCTGATCACAGATAATAGAAAGCTTTCCATCGAAGAGAAGCTCTCCGGAGACGGGATCGACTCAAAGAGAGTTTTTCACCTTACTATCCACTCTGGTGGATGCAGCCAGGGCAGCATCATGTCTGACTAACTCCATATTTGCCACTGAAAGAGCAGAGTTATACGTAGAATATGCTATAGCCCTCGAAAGAACTCTTAAGGAAGTTTGAACATCCTGGAATTCTTTCCCTTCGAGACATAATGATAACGCTCTGGTAAGGTGATCTGTGTAAGATAATGCATCTAAATTAATTCTATTAGACGAGATTGCCGTGTCCAGTATACTGGAGTTAATAGACAATGACAACTCCAAGTCTTCTGCCTGGTCGTCCAAACGCAGAGGAACTCTCGGCACGCCCTGTCCTGCCATTTCAAATCTATTTCTAATATTGATGAAAGGCAGCTGTATAGCGCTAGGCGATAAGAAACCGGATTTGCCAGTCTTAGAGGCTAGCTTGAATATAGCGTCATTCAAAAGTTCAAATGTCCGTGTGACATTTCTGGACTGGGTCGGAAACTCAGGGACAATGTCCCTATTCCGGCCGAAAAAGTCTGTGTCCAGTGACACTATCAGTCTCTTATCCGGTAATGCAGCATTTTGGTACAGAGGAACAACTTCTGGAAGGTGTTGCCGGATGAAATCTATGGCCACCTTATGTTGTTCGGAAAGGGAAAATTCCAGCTCTGCTGATTCCCTTTCGCCATCCGACTGGACCACATGAGATTCTCGGTCGTCCCTTTCTGACTCTGCAGGGGAGTGAACCGACCCAGCTTCCTCAGACAGTTCCTGTTCCGAAAAAGTTTCTGACGGCTGCTGGGATGCTGCAATGAGTTGAACTACCTGTGATAGCAAGTCCGTCACGGAGGCCTGTGGAGCCGCGGTCTTACGTGATTTAGCCGCTGGGAGCTCCTGGGACGTTAATTCCTGCATACTTCTTTTATGCAAACGTCCCGACTGGTAAGGCCTCGTGTCCTTGGCTACCGGATGGCGTGACCTGATCGACGTGGAATCCCTGGTCGGTGAAGCAGGCTGGATATCAGAAGTCAAGTAGCCAAGTGGCGGTCGTGTGTGCTGCCGTGAGGATGAGGAAGCCAATAGACCAGTCACACCGGACTGTCTATACGACGGAGCGTCTTGAGGAGTGGACGTATGCTCCGACTAATGAACGTTACGTACAACAACATCTGGTCCCAGATGTTATTGTAAGAGAGAGGGGCATCTCTCGCTCGCGGTCCAGGCAGACCTGGACGAGATAGGTACCAGGCTGATTGGCTTCCTCCGTTCCATCCTCGGATCCGTCGTCGCCGGGTGTGCACGATCCATGTTTATAGTGCTTGCAACGCCCGATCTCCTTTCCTGGACCGCAACGGACGAACCCGGCGTCACAACCATTTCGTGAATGATTGCTTCACCGGGCAAGCTAGTGGAAGACAATGCCGTCGATCCTACGTGGGACCTCTTAGGCATTTGCCGAATTTCATTGAGCACTTTTGCCACTAGCTCTTCATTTGTCTGCGACAACGGGGACACACTTCGAAGAGACATCACGGAAATATCACCCTGTTCTTGTTCCTCTGAAAAAGAGACTGAAAAACTAGAGTGACCCTGTGGCGAGAGGACCAGCATGGACCTCTCACCACTAACAATATACCGTGACACACGTCTCCAACGTTTGTCATTCCAATTGGCACACACAGAGCAAGAATTAGTGCGAGTACACTGACTACAAGAAATACACTGAGCATGAGAATCAGAGAAAGACTTCCTCGAATTACAATTTGAACAAACTTCTTTCATTTTGAAAAAAGTTTAACAGTCATCGTACTCGCACTAACCTTTGAAAACAAGATACATGATAATAATATAATCCATTACAAACATTTCGAAAAATAATTCAAAAGAAAAAATTTTTTCATAAAAATTTTCAAGATGAGCCCAAGTTCCCAATGGGAATGATGAGCCCAAATGGATCCCAAAAAAGCCTAAGTGTGGACAAAAATTTTAAAACATGTCTAAAAATTAATGTTACACTTACGGACAATATAATGTATCTGGCTATGAGCAGAACTAAATAGAAGACAAGGAATCACTGTCAGAAGTAATCGTTGTCAATGTAAACAAAAGTGAATAAAACTGGAAACAAGATTCCAGGCACTGAAAATATAGACCGGAATCAGTAACTAATTTTAAAACTATCCGATGTAAAACAGAGGCTTCCTGAGAAGAAACTGCAGTACATCGGATGGTAGATGCATGACTGAAACGCCTAACCACCCTAGGGTGAGGACGTAACCATGGGGAAAAACAGAATAAACATACTGTTACCAAGCCAAAACTCCCAAGAAATTTTTGTTTGGCCCTAGAATATAAGAGTTAGCACCAGCTAAGTCTGGGTCATTGGTACACTATAAAAATAATAGTCTTTGATGTGAACCCCCCTCTCAGGAACTTTATTTATATTTCATTTTTTGTATAAAGTTACAGTGAAACGTAGATGCTATGCCAGTGGTGACAAGTTTATGACTTTCTGCCATTGACATTCAAGTACTGTGAACCTATATTTTATACAGTTAACCCTTTACCCAACGAATTGCCCGCATCCGCCCGCGTAATATGCAAATTCAGCAGCTTAAAAAATATTATTTTTCGAAAAATTTCAACAAAACCATATCATGTGACCCCTCACATCAGTAACCTGAATAAATATATAAAGTAACATAACAATCGGATTGATATTTTTTGAGTTATCTCATGCCAAAGGGATTGGAGGAATTTTCAATTTGAAGGATAAAGGGTTAATATCTCTGGATCAAATTATCAGATTAACACCAAAAACTATACCGCTCAGCACATCAGTAACCTGAATACAAATATAAAGTAACTTGACAATCCAAGCAATATTTTTCAAGTTATCAAATGCCAAAGGGATTGGAGGAATTTTCAATTTGAAGGATAAAGGGTTAATATCTCAGGATTAAAAAAACAGATTTACACCAAAAACTATACAACTTGGTACATCAGTAACCTGAACACAAATATAAAGTAACTTGACAATCCAAGCAATATTTTTCAAGTTATCAAATGCCAAAGGGATTGGAGGAATTTTCAATTTGAAGGATAAAGGGTTAATATCTGAGGATCAAAATAACATATTTACACCACAAACTATACAGTTCGGCACATCAGTAACCTGAATACAAATATAAAGTAACTTGACAATCCAAGAAATATTTTTCAAGTTATCGAATGCCAAAGGGATTGGAGGAATTTTCAATTTGAAGGATAAAGGGTTAATATCTCAGGATTAAATCATCAGATTTACACCAAAAACTATACAGCTCGGCACATCAGTAACCTGAACACAAATATAAAGTAACTTGACAATCCAAGCAATATTTTTCAAGTTATCAAATGCCAAAGGGATTGGAGAAATTTTCAATTTGAAGGATAAAGGGTTAATATCTCAGGATCAAAATAACAGATTTACACCAAAAACTATACAGCTCGGCACATCAGTAACCTGAACACAAATATAAAGTAACTTGACAATCCAAGCAATATGTTTCAAGTTATCGAATGCCAAAGGGATTGGAGGAATTTTCAATTTGAAGGACAAAGGGTTAATATCTCGGGATCAAATCATCAGATTTACACCAAAAACTATACAGCTTGGCAAATCAGTAACCTGCTCACAAATATAAAGTAACTAGACAATCCAAGCAACATTTTTCAAGTTATCGAATGCCAAAGGGATTGGAGAAATTTTCAATTTGAAGGATAAAGGGTTAATATCTCGGGATCAAATTACCCGATTTACACCAAAAACTATACAGCTCGGCACATCAGTAACCTGAACACAAATATAAAGTAACTTGACAATCCAAGCAATATTTTTCAAGTTATCGAATGCCTAAGAATTGGATACGGATGCCAGATGGACAGACAGACAGGCGGACAGGCGGACAAATGGACGGACGGACGGATGGACAGACAGACAGACAGACAGACAGACGGACAAAGGATGGACGAACGACGGATGGTCACCCCGGATGCCGGCATTATGTGTACCATACATAGTATGGGTACACATAAAAATATTGTTTTCAGGTTACAATTTTTTTTTTCAGGTTGTCAATTATTTTAACTAGAATTACCCTTAGCATTAACTGCTAGTGTACTATGGAATGTCAACATATAGTACTAGTTGAATACTTGGGTGCTGTGTATACTTAGCACATGGACAATCAACTGCATGTTTTTTGTAAATTGCTTTTCTGCATACTAACCTTTTGTCACCTGATATGTGCACTGTTGATTTATTTAGGTGATTTTGAAGTCATAAATATTTATCATTTTTCAGGATTGAGAAAATATTTTCAGCAAACCTTGGTTAAAAAATTGAAAACCTACTTGTTCTCATATGTGAACATTATTAATGCTACTCACTTTAGGTAGCTGAAACTTAGAAAATTTATAGATTTTTTTTCTCTCTCAGCAAATCATTTAGTTATTGGTGTTCAAGGTCATTTTTTCAGCAAATAAAATAATTACAAACATTTCATTTCTGAGTGGGAAGTGAATGCTACAATCAAATCTCTTGTACATTTTCAGCATCTCTTGTACATTTTCAGCTTCTCTTGTACATTTTCAGTTTCTTGTAAATTTTCAGGTTATAAAAATATGATCAAAAAATGTTTGTTTGTTTACACACTTATGTGTTAAAAGTACGATGGTATTTGATATATACTGGGTATTATTATTAAATAAACTAATAATACAATACCATACATCATATATTGAAACTGTAGTGGAAATATACTTATAATATAACAATATTTTTATACAAATACTGTCTACTACTGGAGTGTAATAATAATAAAATATTACATCATATAAAACAAAACTGGTGTAGACAAATATGTGAGGTTGACATAGTAACTCTACAATTTGCTTTGAAATATAGACTAAATATTTTGAAACTATCAGTGACACATATTAAAATAATAATTATAATAAAATAATAAATATATTATTTAATAATGATAATATTAATAATAATATAACAGTTCATAATAAAATAAAACTTGTAGTTGTAAAATACAAATACAGTATTCTTGAGTGAAAGAATAAATGTATTGAAATTAAAATTTAACAATGAATGCTGAAGAGCTGAAAACGCTCTCGGAAGCATTTGGCTCTTTGGGGATAAAGCCAAAGACCAATTCACCAGAAGACCTTAAACAATGGATGGTGGATATAGTTAATTCTGGTGAACTTGGTCAAGATGTAAAACCAAAAGTGTTTGATAAACCTTGTGTACCATACCATCATAATCCTTTAAAAATATCATTTTTCTCGGGTGAGAAAGGGACCAAAGATAATGACTTTGATCTTTGGAAGTATGAAGTCTCATGCTTGGTGAATGAAAATACATATAGTAGTGCTGATATATTACAAGCAATTAGGCATTCACTGAAGGGTAATGCAGCATGTGTATTAATGCAGATGGGTCAGAATGTCACTGTTAGTGATGTCCTGACCAAGTTTCAGTCTGTATTTGGGTTGGTTGACATTTGTCAGTCACTGCTATCAGCATTTTATGGTGCACAACAAGGTGACGCAGAAGATTTATCTGCATTTGCTAACAGACTAGAAGATCTTTTAGCAAAACGTATTGAAGCTGGTGCTATCAATATAGCCGAAAGAAATGATATGTTGTGCTCAGCATTGTATGCTGGCCTTAATAAACAGCTAAAAGCTATTGCTGGGTACAAGTTTGATAAATTTACAAACTTTGACAACTTGCGAGTAGAACTGAGAAGATTAGAAACTCAGTTTGTGACAATGGCACCAAGCAAAGCAGCCACATCAGCAACTGCCGATGATCCTATTAACTCTTTACCCAACGAATCGGCTGCATCCGCCCGCGTAATATGCAAATTCAGCAG
The DNA here is from genome assembly GCA_031216915.1 of Pictodentalium vernedei. Lineage (NCBI taxonomy): Eukaryota > Metazoa > Mollusca > Scaphopoda > Dentaliida > Dentaliidae > Pictodentalium > Pictodentalium vernedei. The sequence goes on from CM062294.1 coordinate 264,026,519, forward strand.
TTGAAAAAATATTATTTTTCAAAAAAAATTCAACAAAACCATATCATGTGACCCCTCGTTGGAACGAGCTCGTTGAGCTCGTTCCAACGAGGGGTCACATGATATGGTTTTGTTGAATTGTTTTGAAAAATTCAAAAAAATGATTTTTAAAATAATAAATTTTGATATCGTCTGCGTTGGGTAAAGGGTTAAACACTTAGTTGGTGCTGTAAATCAACTTCGTACAGAAGTAAAAGATTTAAAAACAAAAGTCGACAAATAACACAAACAGGAAAGTGTGCAGCCACAGACACAATACAATAAGCGACGATGGGAGAATAACTCTCCATCATATAATTACTGCAATCAAAGACAACAATTAAGTTCTGGTCAATCTGACTCCCGAAATGATCAGTATAGCAGACAATTTGATGTGACCCATTGACCACCAAAGGAGACCACCACAGGGTAGGTCCTTAAACGGAAATGGGCCTATGATGAAGGGCGATTCATAGGCCAGCAGTATACTAGCACCAGCCCTTTTAATACAAAAAGATTAGTTGGTGATAGTAATGAGGCAGAAGTATTGATTAATGGACCTAGAGCCATGGATTTGTTGGATACTGGTTCTACTGTGACAACCATATCACGTCGCTTTTATGAACAGTATTTGGGTAATATTCCAATTCAACCAGAATCCGATATTTTACACATTGAGTGTGCTGATGGTCAGCCACTCCCATATGATGGGTTTATTGGAATAAATGTTGAGTTCTATGGGATCCCTGGGGGCCAGGTCTTGTTTAGCCCTAGTGGTCCCAGACAGTAATTATAATGCAGGAATCCCATTGCTTGTGGGGACAAATGTGCTAAATACTGTGTTAAAAGATTGTAAAGAAAGATACGATGACAGGGTTCTACAAAACTCAGGATTGTCCAGTGCTTGGAGTATAAGCTTTCGATGTTTACTTCAGAGAGAAAAAATACTGAAACGCCAAAATAATGTTATTGGTAAAGTTAAATGCTCTGAAAGTAAAAGCATCACTGTATTGCCAAATAAAACAGCAATTATATCGGGTTGTATTTACAAGGCCAGGGACTATACTCCAACTCATGCTATCTTGCAGCCAACTTCGGAGGCAATTTTTATGAAAAATCTGGATTTATGTCCAACAATGTTTTCCTATAATGGAAAAGACAAGACTCAACTAGAAGTTTCTGTGTCGAATTGTTCCACAAAGACTGTGACAATTCCACCCAATGCTTTACTATGTGAGGTTCAGCTAGTGGTGCTTAACCATAATTGCAATAATGCTGAACTGAAAGAAGAAAATAAAATCCAAGGTGGAGTCTTTTATATCCAGTATGGATATTTCTATGGAAGCCCTCAGTGGCAAACAGCAAAAAGATTTTCATGATTTTCTTATACAGTTTGAAGATGTTTTTTTTCACTAGTGACACAGACATTGGTCACTACAGTGGAGTGAACCACAAGATTAATTTAACAGATCATGTCCCCTTCAAGCAGCGTTATCGTCGAATACCACCGGCCATGTTTGAGGAGGTGAGAGACCATTTACAACAGCTTATTGCTAGTGGAGTCATTAGATCGTCATACTCGCCTTATGCCTCACCTGTTGTGTTGGCTAGGCGAAAGGAAGGTAAACATCGGATGTGTGTCGACTACCAAATGCTTAATAATAAAACTATAAAAGCTAGCTATGCCCATCCTAGAATAGAGGAGGTGCTTGATGCTCTTTCAGGGGCTAAGTATTTTAGTGTAGTTGACATGAAGACTGGGTATTACCAAGTGGACATAGAAGAAGATCATAAAGAGAGAACTGCATTTACCGTTGGCCCACTGGGATTTTATGAGTTCAACAGACTCTCGTTTGGCCTCGGGAATGCGCCTGCAACTTATCAAAGGGTAATGGAACAATGTTTTGGGGAGCTCCACCTCAAAATATGTTTCATCTACTTAGATGATTTGATCACCTTTTCAGACAGTATACAACAACACATGGAGAGGTTGGAGAAAATTTTTAATCATGTCAGGGAGACTGGCTTAAAACTGTCCCCTAAGAAGTGTTCCTTTTTCAAGTAAAAGGTCAAATTTGTTGGTCATGTAGTGTCCGCCAATGGTATTGAGACAGATCCGAGCAAAATAGAGCAGATCAAGTTATGGCCAAAACCGACTAATCCAGAAGAAGTTCGAAAATTTCTTGGTTTTGAAGGGTATTACAGGTGGTTTTGCAAAGACTTTTCGAAAGTGGCAAAACCCCTGACAGAACTCATGCCTAGGCCAGAGAAAAAGTCAAGAAGAAAGAAGAATATCAGTTCTAGAGAAACACCAAAGTGGAAATGGGGTGGGGAACAAGATCAAGCATTCCAGCAGTTAAAACATATGCAGTTAAACCCCCCTGTATTGGCTTACCCAGACTACAGCAGTCCTTTTGAATTGCACTGTGACATGAGCCAAAAGGGGCTGGGTGGCATACTTTATCAGGTGCAAGATGGAAAAAAAAAGTAGTGAGTTATGCTAGCCATGGACTCAGTAAGTCTGAGCAGCATTATCCAGCCCACAAGTTAGAATTTCTAGCTTTAAAATGGGCCATATGCGACTAATTCCATGACTATTTGTATGGAAGGAAATTCACGGTTTGCACTGACAACAATCCACTGACTTATGTTTTGACTATTGCCAAATTGGATGCTTCTGGTCACAAGTGGCTTGCATCTTTGTCCTCATTCCATTTTGACATTCTGTATCGGCCTGGAAAGGCCAATAAAGATGCAGATGCTCTTTCCAAACATCCAGCAAATGCAGAACCAGTTTCCTTGGAAGGTGAAAAGAAATTAATTAATGGTGAAGCCATTCAAGCTATTTCTAATAGCATTCAGAATAATGGTTTTATTGATACTTTGTCAATGTCTGAGAGTGTGATTCCAGATACACAGCCGTTGGAACAAAGTATTTTACAGCTCAGTACCAGAGATATTCGAGCAGCCCAAAGAGATGACTCTTTTATTGGTGTCTGGTATTCTTCGGTCACTAAAAAACAGAGACCCATTTTAGCCAAGATGACACTTTCATCCTTCCATACAGCGATGTATAGAAGCTTTGACAGACTTAGGATGGTAAGAGGTGTTTTATATAAGGAGACAACCATCAACCAAGAAAAAAGACTTCAGCTGGTGTTGCCATCTGTATACAGTCACCGTATGCTCACAGCTCTACATGATGAGGTTGGTCATCCAGGCAGGTACAGAACATTATCCCTTCCGAGAGACAGGTTTTATTGGCCTGGAATGGGTCAAGATGTAGAAGACTGGATCAAGAGCTGTGGCCGCTGTGTAAGGTTCAAGACCCTTGACAACCAGAAAGCACCCTTAGTGAATGTCAAAACATCTCAGCCCTTAGAGCTGGTATGCATGGACTATTTGCAGCTAGGTGGGGCTAAAGGAGGCTTGCAGTATGTTCTGGTTATAACGGATCATTACATCCGTTATGCACAAGCACATTCTACCAAGAATATGAGTGCAAAAACTACTGCTGACGTTTTCTTGAATAAGTTTGTTCAACATTACGGTTTACCCAAATGAATCCACTCTGATCAGGGTGCGAATTTCGAATCCAAACTTATTCAAGAAATTCTGTCAGTAGCAGGGGTCTCAAAGTCCCGTACAATGCCATACCATCCCATGGGTAATGGGATGTGTGAGCGTTTTAATCGTACATTAATTGATATGCTGGGAACTCTGGAAATACAGAAAAAGCAGATTGGAGTTCCCATATCTGTTCTCTGGTGCATGCATACAACAGTACTCGCCATGATTCAAATGGATATTCTCCCTTTTATCTGACGTTTGGTAGAGAACCCCACTTACCAGTGGATATTGAATTTGGCTTAGAGGAAAACCAACCATCACAACCCATGTCTAAGTATGCTGAAGAGCTGAAGTCCAGATTGAAAACAGCCTATGAAACAGCAAATCAGTTTATAAAGAAAGCCCAGCAGCACCAGAAAAAGAAATATGATACAAAGGTAAGAGGTGCCCATATCCAAGTTGGTGATCGTGTACTGGTTAAAAGAAAAGCATTTGATGGCCGACACAAGTTGGTTGACAAATGGAGTGATGAAGTTTATAAAGTTGTCAATCAGCCTAACTTAGACAGTATACGAGGTGAAAAAAGAAAATAATCAGGGTAGTTCAAAAATTCTCCATAGGAATATGTCACTTCCGATTGGAGCTTTGAATGAGGATCTGACGTCAGAAAACGATGCCGATCAAAGTTCAAACCCTGTACCCATACCTCGTGTGCCATGGCCAGCACCTCGTAAAAAGTTACCAGCTAAGACAGTTGATGAAAAGAGGGTGGAGCCTGAAGAGATTTCTGTTTGTGATGACAGTGATGATAGTGATGAAACATATTATGTTTATCACAATCTTAATCAAGACAGTGTTTCATCTAACACTGGGCACAGTGCCGGCACGTTGGAAAAGAGAATGTCTTCACAACAACCAGGTGACGACCTTGGTCCAGTTGTGGAGATCCAGGAAGTGGATCGTCTTGGGGACGCCCATAGTCACAAGGATGGTGACAACGATTCTCTCAGGTGTTAACCCTGACACAGCGGACACAAGTAGTGTTCATCCCACTGCTGATTCTAATCCAACTGTGTCAGATGTAGAAAGTGCAGGAGATGGTGACCAACAACCACCATTTGCAGTCAGGTGCTCCACCCGTCAAAAAAACCAAGCCACAATGGATGAAAACAGGTGAGTTTTTATTGTCCCAACAGGTAACACCAGAATGGAAAGAAAAAGTTGACTATCTAAAAACTTTTTTTAACACCAGTAGTAAAAAGGTATGCGATACCATTTTAAATCTTTTTTATCCACAGAATAAATGTCGGGGACGACATATCCCTGATGGGGGACAATGTGGCATGGTTAAAGCACTGGTTTAATTTATTTTAAACTTGGGTGTTTTAATTCACATGTCTCATTTACTGTAACAAGAGGCCCCAAGGGGCCTGAGGGTGCTCACCTGACATGGTAGCCTAAATATCAACCCTGAGAATTGATTACAACAATTTGCATCTGCTCCTCCAAAGAAAAGCTTATACCAAATATCCAAAGATTCCCACAGGGAGCCCATATATGAACCCAGGGACTTGGCTTTAACAAACTTGAATCTCACCCCCCTAAGGATGCTGCACACCAAATATCAAAACATTCCGACTGAAGGATCTGAAGAAGAAGATTTTTAAAGAAAATTCCTCATTTTGAACTAAGTTACAATTCGAGCTCCCACAGTGAGTCCAAATATGGACCTAGGGACATGGCTTGAACAAACTTGAATCTCACCCCCTAAGGATGCTGCATACCAAATATCAAAACATTCCGACTGCTGGATCTGAAGAAGATTTTTAAAGAAAATTCCTCATTTTGAACTAAGTTATAATTCGGGCTACCACATTGAGCCCAAATATGAACCCAGGGACTTGGCTTGAACAAACTTGAATCTCCCCCCCCCCCCCCCCCCCCCCCCCCCCCCCCCCCATCCACTAAGCATGGTGCATACCCAATATCAAAAGATTCTGCATGCTGGATCTTGAGAAGATTTTCAAAGAAATTTGCCTGAAATGCACTAAGTTCGAATTCGAGCTTCTATAGTGAACCCAAATATGAATCTAGGGAGCCGATTTGAACAAATTTGAATCAGATCCACCCCACAATGTTGCATACCAAATATTAAAAGATTCTGCCGGCTGGATGTGGAGAAGAATATTTTTAAAGAAATTTGCCTGAAATGCACTAAGTTCAAATTTGGGATCCTATACTGAGCCCAAATATAAACCCAGGGGGGCCGATTTGAACAAACTTGAATAAGATCCACCCCACAATGGTGCTTACCAAATATGAAAAAGATTCTGCCTGCTGAATCTGGAGAAGATTTTTTAAGAAATTTGCCTGAAATGCACTGAGTTCGAATTCGAGCTTCTATAGCGAGCCCAAATATGAATCTAGGGAGCCGATTTGAACAAACTTGAATCAGATCCACCCCACAATGTTGCATACCAAATATCAAAAGATTCTGCATGCTGGATCTGGAGAAGAAGATTTTTGAAGAAATTTGCCTGAAATGCACTAAGTTCAAATTTGGGCTCCTATACTGAGCCCAAATAAAAACCCAGGGGGCTGATTTGTACAAACTTGAATCAGATCCACCCCACAATGTTGCTTACCAAATATGAAAAGATTCTGCCTGCTGGATCTGGAGAAGATTTTTTAAGAAAGTTGCCTGAAATGCACTAAGTTCGAATTTGAGCTTCTATATTGAGCCCAAATATGAATCTAGGAAGCCGATTTGAACAAACGTGAATCAGATCCACCCCACAATGTTGCATCCCAAATATCAAAAGATTCTGCCTGCTGGCTCTGGAGAAGAAGATTTTTTAATAAATTTGCCTGAAATGCACTAAGTTCGAATTTGGGCTTCTATAGTAAGCCCAAATATGAATCCAGGGGGCCGATTTGAACAAACTTGAATCAGATCCACCCCGCAATGTTGCATACTAAATATGAAAAGATTCTGCCTGCTGGATCTGGAGAAGAAGATTTTTGAAGAAATGTGCCTGAAATGCACTAAGTTCGAATTCGAGCTTCTATAGTGAGCCCAAATATGAATCTAGGGAGCAGATTTGAACAAATTTGAATCAGATCCACCCCACAATGTTGCATACCAAATATCAAAAGATTCTGCCTGCTGGATCTAGAGAAGAAGATTTTTTAAGAAATTTGCCTGAAATGCACTAAGTTCGAATTCGGGCTTCTATAGTGAGCCCAAATATGAATCCAGGGGGCCGATTTGAACAAACTTTAATCAGATCCACCCCACAATGTTGCATACCAAATATCAAAAGATTCTGCCTGCTGGATCTGGAGAAGAAGATTTTTGAAGAAATTTGCCTGAAATGCACTAAGTTCGAATTCGAGCTTCTATAGTGAGCCCAAATATGAATCTAGGGAGCCGATTTGAACAAACTTGAATCAGATCCACCCCACAATGTTGCATACCAAATATCAAAAGATTCTGCCTGCTGGATCTGGAGAAGAAGATTTTTTAAGAAATTTGCCTGAAATGCACTAAGTTTGAATTCGGGCTTCTATAGTGAGCCCAAATATGAATCCAGGGGGCTGATTTGAACAAACTTGAATCAGATCCACCCCACAATGTTGCATACCAAATATCCAAAGATTCTGCCTGCTGGATCTGGAGAAGAAGATTTTTGAAGAAATTGCCTGAAATGCACTAAGTTCGAATTCGAGCTTCTATAGTGAGCCCAAATATGAATCTAGGGAGCCGATTTGAACAAACTTGAATCAGATCCACCCCACAATGTTACATACCAAATATCAAAAGATTCTGCCTGCTGGATCTGGAGAAGAAGATTTTTTAAGAAATTTGCCTGAAATGCACTAAGTTCGAAATCGGGCTCCTATACTGAGCCCAAATATGAACCCAGGGGGCCGATTTGAACAAACTTGAATCAGATCCACCCTACAATGTTGCATACCAAATATCAAAAGATTCTGCCTGCTGGATCTGGAGAAGAAGATTTTTTAATGTTTTTCCCATTGCCTACAGTGTTAAAAAGTGCTGACTCAGCACTTTTTCAAAGTCCTGAAAAAAGTACCTTGTGATCAAACCGATAGGGATTTTTTTTTAACCATTCTATTCTACTGGATAAAAGTAAGCTTTATACAAAATAAGAATTCTCTGTGCCGTGTAGTTTAGGAGATATGGCAGTTTTAAGGTTTTTCCTATTTTTAGCTCCCGAGGTTCCCACGGGGCAATGAGAAAAATTTTTTTTGCATCAATCAACTACTTATGGCCCATTATCATCTCATATCAAATTTGGTTCAAATCGACCTCACGGTACAGAAAATAGAAATTTTAGGCGTGGCCAAAATTTTTGCCCCTCCCATAACGAAGGCAAATAATGCCCGGCAAACTTCTCTTGAACAAATTTGATTCTACACCTCAAAAGGAAGCTGCATACCAAATATCAAGTCTTTTCTACTGCTGGTTCATGAGAAGAAGATTTTCTAAGATTTTGGTGCCCCTTGGGGGCGTGGCCCCACCCAGGAGGCGGGGCAACTTCATTTGAAGAAATCTGAATTGACATTAGGTAATAAACATTTACCCAACATTTGAATAAAATTGGGCTAGTGATTTAGGAGGAGAAGTCGATAATGTAAAGTTAACGCCGGATGGACGATGGATGACGGACGACGGACGGATCACGATCAGTAAAGCTCCCGCTGAGCTTCGCTCAGGTGAGCTAAAAAAAAATACAGAATTAAGGGTTAATATCACAGGTGCCCCAATCTATACAGAAAATGAAAACTCTCTCTTTGAATTCAATGACAGGTCACTAGATTTTATTTTACCATTGTGTGATTACCATGCTCCACTCACTGCATGCACTGAGCACTACTAAACTAATCCGTCATTGGCTAATCATTTAAGTGTTCACTTTTATCCGTCTTGAACAATGAGAAAGATTTCATTCTTCTCATTCTTGTGTTACTGAAAGTTGATAAATTATGGGGGCATCATTTTGTTTATATAAGTAATTTGTGTATTTCTTGGATCATTCATAAGGAATCGGATCGGAATTCATAATTCCAGGTAAAGATAATTTTATCATTACAAAGCCATAATTATTTAATTTAAAATGTCAAGCAATAGCCTGATCATCGTTTCATTACATGAAACGACGGCCGGCTATCGTGAGCCGTTACCGGGTCCGTTTGATTGTTAAAGCTATTTTCAGTCAGTAAATTTCCTAAGTAAATTACCGTTATTTTGTTAAATAGTAACTGTAAATGGTGCTAGTTTTTTTGTATTTTATTGGTAAAATTTAACTGTATTGGGTATAACTGGTAAATTCATCACTTTGGAGTTTTATTAACTGGTAGATTGTCAAGTTTTTTTTACGTGAAGTTGGGGCTCGTCATGTGCTGTTCTGTTACATTTTATTGGATGATGACCAGAGGCACTGTCCAATGGAATGTCGCGGAGCAATACATTTTTCGGAAAATATGGTTCATGCCTAGGAGAATAAATGCCTGCTAAAAACCTTTAGTCTCCTCTCATTGGCTGTATGAATGTCTTCATCTCCTTTCTTCAATTCAAATGTACCAGCTTCCCATTCTTTAGCAACCTGTAAATTGAGCAAACAAATGTCAGATGTGAATATTCATTTTAAAATGTACTATATGCCATCTGTACATCAGATCTAAATCGATCATGCCCTTCACATACATTTGGGTAAATAAAAAATACAGAAAATATGCAAGCTGTAGGTGACAAAAATACATTCCATTTGATTTTTTGTGGAAAGCATTTGCCCGGTTTGCCATCCCTCGCCCAACATTTTCAGGGATAGGGCATATATATGTTGCTTACTGCAGACCACAAGTTTGACAGCAATTAAGTTGTCAATGCCAAGAAGTTTTATGAATAGTGTACTTGCTTTTGATGTTTCACAATGCTGTTACTGTCTGTTTGGATAGATGGCATTTGGCCAGAAATAACTGTTAAACTTTAACTCTCAAGAGACTAATTCCAACTTTGATAACTTTTTAATGCAAAAGAACAGGTGCCCCAACAACTCAAAACTTGTTTTATAAGTATCTTGTCAGTTGTTTCTTGGCAAGTCTTGGCTGCCTCTGTAGGCAGCAAAGATTTGACAGGAAATAACTGCAAAGCCACTGGTGGTCGACTTTCAAATTATAGTAAAAATGTATAAAAATCTCTAAGCCCTTTAGGGTTAAGGCTTGAAAATTTTTGGTATTCAAGAAAACCTCAGTACAATGTTCAAAGAGCACACAGCAATAGGCTCCTCTTCAAAATAAAATTTTCTCAAAAGTTTAGGATAACTAAAAACTAAAACTTTCCTGGGCCATTTAAAAGGGAGATTTTTTGGCTTCCATTCCAAGATATTCCAGGAAAGTATTTCTGACTAGCCCAATTTCCTCCCTCGGTTGTAACATGCACTCGACTGCCATTTTAAACATACACAATCCATCCTGGAAAACTAGAGCTACCACATTTATCTCTATACAACTGGAATGATGGAATGTCAGCAAAAAAACATCACAACTAAATCTTCCCCCTCAATATGGTATCAAGTCAACCATTACAGTAACTCCTCTCTCAGTGGTGACGTTTGATGACATGATTGTTCTCAGAGATTGCAAATTGTAATTGTAACAAGGTGCAACACCACCGGTATCCCTCGTCAAGGGTTTGTAAGTTGTAAAAAGAGGAAAAAAAGCCCATAACTGTAGATAAAAAAGGATAAAACCTGTTACTTGTGAATATCCTTTCCCCTGTCTATCAGCATACCAACGATTATTTAAATCCCATCATCCACTGACTGAGAAATGAAGGTCTAAAGATGTTATGGACAGATGGCTGAATGGATGGAAACAGATGGATGGAAACAGATGAATGGACAGATGAACGGATGGACAGAACCCATTTCAATATCCCCCACAAACTTTGTTTTGGTGGGGGATAATTAATTATGTTTAAAAAAAATGTAATTTTATCTAGAACTATCACTGGGGGTGATTAATACCCCACTTCAGGTTTTCCAGAAAGCACCTCTGAATGTTGAGCTTCAAAATTAGTTCATAAATATGATAAATTTAAAGTAATTTGTATATTTTTTATACTTACCAATGGCCCAGACTTAACTGGTACAAACTCGTTAAAATCTAGGGCCAAACACAAATTATGAATCCCCCCTATCCCCAAAATTGGCATACAAAAACGACAAATTAAAAGTCCTATCTGGTCCTCCATACTTTTGTTTACAGCGTATGTGCAGTAACCAGGAAGGTACCGGAATTGGCACCAAGCATCATTCTTTCTATAGTGCCTGCTAAATGTTATAATCAGCAGGGAGGTATGAGTGCCCACTCATGGGAGGGCCATCCCATCTGGGCCATTGGTAAGTATAAAAAATATACAAATTACTTTAAATTTATCAAATTTTTATACTAATAACCAATGGCCCAGAATTAGCTGAATAGTAAAAAGGCTGGAGGGCCTAGGACTTCGTGGAAAATCCAATCTCTCAATTACTTCGATAAAGTATAGCTCCTAGAGGAGAATAGGAGAAGACAGGGGAATTACATGTGTCCTTCTCTTATAAAAAAGAGAATGACATAATACCAACAATGTAATTGAGAATTACATAATTTCTCCATTTAATGCCAGCATAACCCATTATGCTACTTCAGTGAAGGAAACCAATTATAAAGCTAGTCCAGAGAATGAGATTTAAAAGTGTCGTTGGATTTTTAGAAAAGCTTGTTTGACACGTGACATATACAAATGCTTCACAGTGAGCTACACTTTAAAAACAGTACATAAAGGAGACATAGTTATTGCTTCACACTGATCTACACATTAAAACCACCCAGCACCGACGCTGGACTACTGTCTCTGGAGGAGGTATTCCCTTGCTTTTCACTATAAAGCTAGATAACATAAGAGAAAACCCATCCCCCCTCCTTTCCCCTTGTTCTGAAGCACAATTCCTCAGACCGAAGAGGGCAGCAGAATGGCGTCAGTGTTCGAGCAGACTGCCTAAGACATCTTCTATATGTAAGATTAATGGACGACATTCTGAGCGACAGAAAGAGGATCTAAAGATCTAAGATCACCGGAGATAGACTCTAAATTTCTAAGGTAAAACTTGGTAAATGAAGAGGGCTGTGTCCAGTAGGTAGCCTTCATAAGATCAGTAATGGCTATACTGTTAGAATAAGCTCAAGAAGTGGACAGTGCTCTAACCTCATGCACTGAAATCTTGTTGACAGAACGTTGATCTGAAGAAAGACTTTCATAGGCAATACGTATTGCCAGCTGAATCCAACTAGCGACAGAATGAATAGATATATCCTTTCTGTTAGGAATCAGGGAAAGAAAGAATCTTTTTCTTCCCTTTTTAATAAAACTCTATCGATGTTTATAAATGTGCATTGCTCTATCTGGACACAGCAAAGGTCTACGGTTGTCCAAAAATGGTAAAGCCTTAATGATAATATGCTCTGGATGCTTATCCGGAATCTGATTCTTAGCTAAGAATCCCACTTCCGTAGTGAGGGTAACAGAATTACCCACACTATGGTAATGGGAATCATCAACAGATAATGCATGAAGTTCAAAGGCTAAGAGAAAGGCCGTTTTATAGGTCAAGAATTTGAACTCTATATCGTCTAACAGCTCAAACGGAGCTTCTTGAAGCTTCAACAGAACCAAAGCCAAATTCCATTTGGGAATTAATCTGAGGGTTCTAGGTCTATTAATAGAGACATTTCTAACTAGCTTGGATAAAGAAGAATCTGATCCAATAGCCAAGTTATTATGATGAGCATAAGTGTCTGATACCTTTAGCTCTTAATTGTGATGGGCTGCAAGTTTAATATGTCAAACAAGTAGACCAGGAAAATGGCAATCTGAGGAATGGACAGATCGTAAATGTCTAGACTGGTCCGTACACCAACGGAAGAAAACCCTCCACTTCGCTGCATAATTCAATGAAGAGGAGGCCCTCCTACAGTTAGAAATTGTGTCCACTGCTCATCCTGTAAAATGTTTTCCGTGCAAGGACAGCACAACGGAAATACGTGAAGGTTGAGACCTTCTGGGTTGTGATGCAGTGCGTGGGACTTCCCCTGATATAGAAGGTCCTTTCGAGGAGGAAGCTTCCAGAGAATGTCCCATAACAGATACCTGAGAAGATTGATCCAAGGTTTCTGTGATGACAGAGGTGCTACTAGCAGGATTTTGCAGTGAGACTGTTTGATTTTTAACACAATCTGCTGAATCAATAGCGCAGGAAGATATACATCAGAAGGATATGCATATCCTATCATTCCGTCCCATGAGATCGATAGAGCATCTACTGCATACGCTCGATGATCTGGCCATAGCGACACAAACATTGGTAAGTGATTGTTCAGGTCTATCACAAAAAGATCTATCATGGGACGATCCCACTGGTAGCAGATCTGACTGAATACTCGCTTGTTGAGTCCACTCCAATGGTAACAGGCAACCTTTCCGAGAGAGTGAGTCTGCTAGTATGTTCAGACAACCAAGGATATGATGGACTGAGAGATGAACGTGATGACTCAGAGTGAATAAGATAATATTCTCCGTTAATTCGCATAACAGAATCCAATGAGTGCCTCCCTGGATCCTGAGATAAGCCACTACCATCGAGTTGTCCGACAGAAACTGAACATGGTCGTTCTCTTCTTGAGCAATCCAATGTTGTAGAGCAAGCCAGATAGACATCATCTCCTTGATGTTTATGTGCTTCTCTAGGAACCAAGGGATCCAAAGACCCTGACACCCCAGTCTGTCTGACTCGCATCCATCATAAATGTGAAGACCGGATCTGGCAGCTGAAGTGGAACTCCCCAAGTTAACCACTGGAGATCCGCCCAAATCTGAACCTTTTGTTTTACTAGGTCTGTTAAAACAATCTGGGTTTCGAGAGAATGTGTCTTCACACTCCAGTTCTGAGTAAAGAAAATCTGGAGGGGACGTGTGAGCAGACGGCCCAACGGAATAAGATCTGCATCTGCTCTGCACAGACCCATCATTCGCATAAACTCCCTCGCAGTGACTGTGGGAGAGTTTAGACAAAAGCAAGCATAACAACTGACTAATTTCACTCTGGGTAACGGTAGATGAACCAGACTGTTGTGAGTCTCAAAGCTCATTCCCAAGTGAATGAAGGACTTGGACGGAGTTAGATCCGACTTTTTCTCATTTACTATGAAACTGAGACGTCAGAACAACTGAAGCATACTCTGTACATAGTTCTGAAGAATAATACTGTTGCCGTATATCTGCAGAATGTCGTCCAAGTAAGCCTACGTTACCACAGCCGAATGAGCTTGGAAGTATGACATTGCCGAGTTCATTATTCGAGTGAAAGCCCAAGGAGCCAGGTTCAGACCAAAGCACATCGCTCTGAACTGATAAACCTCTCCGTGCACGGCAAAATGCAGGTACTTTCTGAATGACGGATGTACCAGGACATGAAAGTACGTGTCCTCTAGATCTATGCTTGCCGCATAGTCGTCCACTCGAATGCTCGCTCTTACCAACCAAATGGTTTCCATATAGAACTTTGGAGCCATGATCAATTTGTTTATCCAGCTCAAGCCTATTACCAGTCGGAACGAGCCGTCTGGCTTCGGTACGAGAAACAGGCGACTGTAAAAACCTGGAGAATTTTTTTTTTGTAACTCTGCAAGGAGAAAACTCTCTTTTGGAAGAATTCACCGGAAGATTTGTCCAACGCAGACTTCTTGTAAGTGGGGACTTTGCTCAGAATGATAGCCGCAGGCCTGTCGAGCCTACATTTTTCACCCACTGATATTCCGTAATTTCCATCCAGTTTTTCGTGAAGTTTGATAACCTTCTGCCAACTGGAAAGCAACAGAGGTCTAGACCATCACCTGTACAGCTTGCGAGGCTTGCAGGGGGAGAAACTACACCTTCCCCGCGAAGAACCTGTCCCATCTGCCTAGAGGCATCTGGCTTACAGTCTTGATAAGACTTGCATCCCTTTCCCGAGTCGCTATATTGACGACCTCCGGAGTAACTGTAAGAGGCTTTGTTAGACCCTCGCAAGGAGCTCCCTTTCGATGAATGGGAACTGGAACGACCTCGCCTACTCCGGCCAGCTGGTGCATGTTGTTGAGACGCTGATCTCAGTAGCAGTGCACTGGAAGCTTTTTTGGTAGCTTGTTCATAGACTAAGGAAAGCTTGTCGTCAAACAGTGTGTGTCCGGAGACCAGAGCGACTCAGAGAGAGCTTTTCACTCTGTCATCGATAACTGATGACGACGCAAGGTCTGCATCATGTCTAACCATCTCCAAATTTGCCACAGAAAGGGTGGAGTGGTACATGGCATACATGACTGCCCTGGAAAGAACTCTTAGCGAGGAACTAACATCCTCAAATTCCTTTCCTTTTAGATGCTGCGCCAGAGCCCTGGTGACATGATCTGTGTAGGACATAGCATCCAGAATCGCTCTATTAGATGAAATAGAAGATTCCATAACATCCGAGTGTAAATTGAATGATGTAGGCAAGGATATATCCAAATCCGCAGCCTGCTCATCCAGATGCAGAGGAACCCTCTGAACATCTTCTCCAACCGTTTTAAAATAACGTGATCCAAGAAACGGTATACTGATTGAAGATGCAGGTAAGAAACCGCCTTTCTTATTCGAACTTGCTAGGTTGAATATGGCGTCGTTAATGTGGCTGAAGGCCTCCAACACCTGCCAAGATTGTACTAGGAAGGAAAGAACATCATCTTTTCTTCGCACGATATCTCTGTCTAGTGACGACAGCAGTTTCTGCCTAGCAGACGCAGCTTGCTGATCAGGTGGAACAAGGTCAGGATAGTGTTTATGAATGAAATTCATCGCAACCATATGTTGTTCTGAAAGGGAAGGGTAATCCTCTTCCTTCTCCCTTTCACCATCCGACTGATTCAGCTGAGAATTTCGGTCAACGGCATCTGAATGTACAGATGACCGACCGACCCAGCACCAACCGATCGACAGCTCACCACCAGAGTCTGCGGAAGGCTGCACTTGCACTTGCTGGGAAGCTGCGATGAGCTACACAATTTGCGACAAGTCCATTACAGAGGCTTGAGGTGCAACGACTTTCAGTTTTTTCACCGCTTGCTGCTCCTGGGACGGAGATCCAGAAGTAGATCTCTTCTCCGAACGTCCCAATGAATGAAGCCTCGGATCACTAGCAACCAGATTGGCTGACTTCACGACGAAGACTGGGTATGTCTCTTCGCACAACTGCCAGGATATCCGAAGTCAGGTAGCTAGTGTGCAGTCGTGTGTGCTTATCTGAACTTTAGGAAGAAGCCATAACTGTAGCCAACTCCAGCTGCAGTTTAGACTAGCGGCAAGTGTGGATTTTAGCTCCGACTCAGGCAAGTTTCTCAAAACAACATTTTGGCCCCAAATGTTGCTGGGTTAGAGAAGGCTCATCCGCTCATGGTCTATCAGACCTCGCTAAGCTTCCCGAAGAGAAACTTGCAGGCTTCTTCCCTTTTGCCGTCGTCGCTGGGGTGAGCTTTAGTTTTTGAGGTGCTCGCTCTACCCAATTCTACACTTCCTTCGACTGCAATGGACTTACCCGGTGTTACGGCTTCCACTGTCAGGTTGGCCGCTTCACCGGTCGAACTGGCTGCTGGAATAAGAGGCCTTATTCCTTGTTTAATATTAAGGAGCACCTTAGCAGCCACTTCTGTTTGCTCGTCAGAGCACAACGACAGCAGCACACTTTGGATGGGTGTCGCAATACCATCACCATATTTTTTTATCCTTTGGAAAAGAAACTGAAAAACTTGAATTATCCTGCGGTGACAGCTCCGGCATCGAAACTTCACCGTCGACGACGTACCACGACACCCATCTCCAACGTCTGTCATCCCAATGTCCACAAGTAGGACAAGAATCTGTAGGAGTGCATCAACTACAGGCAAGACAACAAGCATGAAAATCCGAGGAAGACTTCCTCGCCTTGCATTTCGTGCAGTAAGCTTTTATAATTAATTACAATCCAAAACAGAGTCGATAGCACTCCTACAAATTCAACATAAAAAATACATGATAAGGATACATGAAAATAGCAATCAAATTAATTTCAAAACAATTATAAAAAAAATTTCGAAGTTTTTATTTTCAAAATGCCTAATTTCCCAAAGGGAACATCATGCGCCCAAGGGCATCCCGATAGAGCCTAAGTGTGGAAAAATGCCAATTTATTTTCAGCTACACTACCAGAATCATAATCAATGTATCCTTGAGTAATTCTAAAATATTACAATACTAAATGCTATATGTTAAGGGTGTTGCCAAATGTAAACAACGTCAATAGAGACAAGAGCGCACGTATCACTGAAACAATACAATGTCCCCTACCGGACTAATGAGCATTAATAATTATACAAATGTTATAACCTAGATGTGATCAGCATGAATTTCATTGAAGCATTTCCAAAAAAAGTCCAGAAAACTGATATTTTGGTGCTTTTCCTTATTTCCAAGGGCCATAACTCACACAAGAATAATGCAATCAGCATGAAACTCAAACATGATCTGTAAGTCATCGTTCTATAGTAGGTTACCAAAAATGAAATCATTCCGTTGAAGCATTTCCAAAAAAAAGTCCGGAAAGCTGATATTTTGGCGCTTTTCCATATTACCAAGGGCAATAACTCACACAAGAATAAGGCAATCAGCATGAAACTCAAACCTGATATGTAAGTTATCGTTCTATAGTAGGTTACCAAAAATGAAATCATTCCGTTGAAGCGTTTCCAAAAAAACTCCAGAAAACTAAAATGTGACTGACAGACTGACACTGACAGACTGATGGATGGATGGAGTGCAAACCTATAGTCCCCTAGGTAGGGCACTAAAAAACGGAAAGAAGACAACAGGCACACAAAAGTCCCAAAGTCAGTAATCGATTTAAATGCTACAAGATACAAAACTAGATCTTCATACGAAGAGAAAATGATTGATCGGATAGAAGATGCAAGACCAAAACGACCCAACACCCCTAGGGTGAGGACATAACCATGGAGGTAAACAGAACAAACATTCTGTAACACACGTTAAACTCCCAAGAAATTTAATAAAAAATTTCAATAAAAACAGCCAAACAGCTTAGGAGTTTAACAGGAGGGTTCAAGGAAGGATAGGGAAAGAACACTTAACAAACAGTAGGTAAATCATTAGCAAGAATGATGACGTCAGGTGCATGTCCCAAAAATGGGAAACATGAAATAATTTTTATAATTATTATATAAAGTTACAGACCACTGTTGTTCCCTTCCATCATCCATTTATAGCCTTGAATCCACCAATTCTTTCATTGATTTGTGTCTGGCATCCTCAAAAAAGGAGATTTAAAGCACAGATGTCAGATCATTGTTTACTGACTTAGGGCCAAACAAAGAAATGATGCTTGGCGCCAATTCCGGTACCTTCCTGGTTACTGCGCATGCGCAGTAAACAAAAGTATGGAAGACCAGATAGGACTTTGATTTTTTGGTTTTGTAAGCAAATTTGGGGGGTTTCAAAATTTGTGTTTGGCCCTGGATTTTATCGAGTTTGCACCAGCTAAGTCTGGGCCATTGGTTATTAGTATAAGTGTATAGAAAGTACAGCTGCACGGTGTATCAATAAACCAATACATACTGGTATACAAACCAGTATCGATTGAATACTGGTGTAGTTACAAAAATTTAAATTTTATTGTAAATTTCCTTTCTTATTATACCTACCACAATTGTTTACAACAGGCTTGCACTACAGTGGAAGTCCCTAAATATACTCTCTAGAGTTCTTTCCCAAGCGATTTGGGAAAGAAAAAGTGGTGCAAATGCACCAAGAAAAAATAAGCCAAAACTGGGTCGAGTGCGACCGGCGCACACCCAGCAGGGAACACTCTTCTCTGTACTAATCCACAGCACCTGGTACAGATGTATAACGAACATGTCATTCTATTTTTCTATCACCGACAGAGCAGCAGCAGGAGCAAATACACCAGTAGCTGTTGACAAAGGCAGAAAAGTAGAGAGAGCAACCTAGCTCGGTGCCAAAGGAGGGGTCACAACCCTAGTGACAGCCTCAGATGTCGACTGAGGGGACAGCAGTCCTGGAACCAGGCATCTCTTTGCCAGAAAGTCAGCAGCTACCGTGGAATCCACGCCAGAAAAAGACAGCAAAACCCCCACCAAGGGGGTAGAATTCACTCCAGGGTTGGTTCAAGAGGCCTCGAATGACTGAGTTCCCCTTCCACATGCACCGGTGGAACGACCACGCGCCCGAACTACACGATAGATGGAAGCCCAAACGGCGGAAGACCAAGTCCCATACTGCCAACAGGATCTTACAACAGAACACCCATATCCAGTGGAGCATGCTAAGGCAACAAACATCGGATGCGAGGAATAGTCCCAGGCATATCTGGTGAGAGCAATGTGGAAGGGAAGGTGAACCCAAAGAAAAATAAATCAGGACACCCCCCAGTAACAAGAGTAAGGTGGCAGGAACATAAAAGATTCCCAACAGCCAAAAAGGAAAAAACTGGCAGAAATTCAACCCTCAACAGAAGGGAGAAAAGTGGCCACAAATGTCCCCAGCTGACACCAAACTCAGATAAACACAAAACCCCAAGGGTTAGCATTAATGTCAATTAAATGAACAAGAGACCAAAATAGCACGAATATCGCAAGCAAAATCGGTATAGAGAAAAAACATATATCGCGAAAAATAATGTGAATAATCGAGAGAATATTTAAAAACACAGCCCTGTTTGTCTGGATGGTGAAGCAACATCTACGATTCCACAATACAGAACAGGAACAATGTCAACATCGAGTCAAAACGCATCACTGTTGATGAGCAAAATCAAAGTGCATCTTCACAAGATGGCGAAAGAAAAAAGAATGACACGTTCGTTATGCATCTGCACACTGGTACCAGAATCTGTGGATTAGTACAGAGAAGAGTGTCCCCTACTGGGTGTGCACTGGTTGTACACAACCCAGTTTTGGCTTAGGTGCTTTTGCACCACTTTTTCTTTCCCAAATTTCTTGGAAAAGAATTATACACAGTATATTTCTGAGTCAGGGACTTCCACTGTAGCGCAAGCCTGTTGTGAACAATTGTGAGGTAGGTTGATAAGAAATATTGGTTTATCATTATTATTTATTTACACACAATTTCATTTTCAAGATGTCTTGAGTTTTAACTGTAGTCTAGAATGAATAATATTATCCCCTTACCCAACAAATTGGCTGCATCTGCCCATGTAATATACAAAATTCAGCAGCTGAAAAAATATGTTTCAAAAAAATTCAACAAAACCATACCATGCGACTCCTCACTGGAACGAGCTCATCAAGCTCATTCCAAAGAGGGAGTCACATGATATTGTTTAGTTGAAATTTTTGGAAAAATTTGTTAAACTAATATTTAAAATAATAAATTTTGATATCGTCTGCACTGGGTAAAGGGTTATTTGAACTGCATCATCAAGGCATGCTAATTCATTCCACTGTGATGACTCAAGTCCCGATTGTGGCATGTATGTTCAGATATCTGAACAGCCTTTCAATATACTGGTATACCACAGTATTTTTTGGAATACTGAGTTTCACACCCCAAAATTACATGCAGCAATCACAATTAAATCTAAGTTGAAGGTGAGGTGTATAAAAAGTTTCATCATCAAAATCAAATCATCTTTGTAGGTGTATAAAAAGTTTCAGCAAAATCAAAGCATCTATGTAGGATGATTTACGTGCAGAAGAATTTACACTGTAATCAAGAGGAGATAACCTAGTTAAAATGACAGCAGATTAAAAATTCTGGAATATGTGCATGGTTATTTCTTTGTGATCTCGTTTGAGAAGTTTCATCAAAATACTAAATCTATGAAGAGTTTCGAATATAATAATCTCATACAGAAATTTTGGTTCATAAATGTAAGAGGAGAGGCGCACAAAAGATTCATTTATGCAAATCTATATTGAATCTTGAAGGGTAGATAACATGGTTAAAAGTGGCACAGACTGAAAATGTACAAATACACTCATATTCACCAGTCAGTTGTCATGTTAAGCAGTTTCATCATAATCATTTCATTAATGCTAGAAGAGTTGCACACACAAGAATCTCATTTGAAAATCTATAAGAGATCAAAGCTGAAGGGGAGGTAACTTTGCTAAAAATTGTAGCAGATCACAAATTTTGGATGATGTGCAATGCTATATATCCACTTGTCAGTCGTAATGTTTTTGAAGTTTCACCAAAACCGGTTCATAAATGTAGGAGATGTAAACACAAGAATTTCATCTGTATTTAAATATATCTATAAAGTTGTATTTATCCATTTTTTGTTCATATTATTTAATTATTCTTAGCTTTTTTTTTTTTGACAAAAAAAGTCATTTATTTAAAATTTTCTGCACACAGAAAAATTCCATTAATAACCATCCTTAATAGCCATAATCCATGGAATAGTCACAGAGACCACATTAAAACTAAAGACTGGATTCGTATTGACCTAAATCCATAAGACCAAATTTATATTAAATCTTAAAACCCTAGAAAAAAATTATTTTGCTTTTATTTTTGATTGAATATGCCAATACAGTATGGGATAAACTATAACGAAATCAACTCGAAAAAATCCAAATTCCAACTGTTACTGGTACAACCATAAGTGCGAGCAAGGCATTCCAGTATATAGAAACAAGCTGGGAAGCCCTGAAATTAGGGAGAGAAAAACACAATTTTGTCCAATTTTACAAGATGTATCATAAACTAACTCCTCCGTTCATATCAAATCAGGTTCCGCCAGCCATCTCTGAAATCTATAACTATAGAATGCGAACTAATTGGAATTTAAAAGAGCCTCATTGACAAACTAAAGCACATGAAATGTCATTCTTTCCATCGACAGTGAAACTCTGGAATAACATTCCAATTGATATCAGAGAGAACCCTTCAATAGCAAGATTAAAGGAGTACTTTAATAGGCACATTCGTCCACTTGTCTTTAATCTTTACATCAATAATCTTACACAGTCACCTGCTTATGAATCTGGCATGTGTGAGACAGCAGACCATTTTTTACTACACTGTCCAAACTACAGTACACTAAGAAATGAAATGCTTGGCAATCTCCCTTTTTATATTGACTCCACTGTCCTGTTGTATGGTTCTAAGTACTACACTGTTAACATTCACCAGTTGAGGGCTAGATAATATTTGGTGGTCTGAATCTGTTCATCAAAATGTGTTTCATTACAAATTATTGGAGAGCACCAAAGGGCACTCTCTAATAATTTGTAAGAGGACAAATTTGTATAAACAAAATATTATTTGTGTTTGAATGAATATGGAACAAGAGTGAGGAAACTTTTGGTTTTTGCACTAGTACCCTCATTTTCTTGAAAGCCCTTATAATGGCTTCTAGCACTCAACAAGTTAATCAAAATACCTTCAAACTGTCCAATGCTATATTCTGAAATCAGGATGTTTTTAATTGCTACTTCTTCATGTATCTTCCTATAAAACATTTTAGATTGAAGTTTTTGAACTAAACTAGCATCCATCCCACTTTACAAATGTACTGTTGTGCATGTATTCGACCTAATACAACTTATGACAAAGTCATTATGTTACTTTCACCTAACACTCAGCCCATTAAAACATGCCTTCCTACTTTGAAACCAGATGAAAGTCTATGAGGAAAGTTCATGAACATGACCAGTTGTTTCACTCCAAATCATTTCAAGTTACCCAATATTCCTCCCACTTTTCAAACTCTGTTACCCACAGTAACTGCCTCCATCTGCTGAATTAAAACAATATTATTTCCACATTTTGCTAGAAATATCTCAACTAGAAAACACCACTGTGAAATAAATTGGCCAACAATTGCAAGCACACCACTCTGTTTGTTGTATCTTCAGTTTCATCTGTGGAAATGACCTTGTTAGCCAGCTTTCTGCCAAATTTGCATCATATTAGTTTTAGGTAATTCGATGTACAATTTTGAATTTGGAAATAAGTATCATTTAACCCTTTACCCAAAATAATGACCAAAACTGGCCAGAGCTCTTCACAAAAATTGCCATTCAATTTTTATTATTTTTTTCATTTTTTGCCTCAAAAACATAGGTTAAGATCCCTCACTGGAATGAGCTTATTGTTGAGCTCATTTGAATGAGGGGTCATAAGCTACGTTTTTAACACAAAAAATGAAAAAAATTAGTTATTTCATAATTTTGTTGGCAAGTGTCATCTGCTTTTCATGTCAGGTAATGGGTTAAAGTAAAAAAAAATCCTAGATTTACTCAAATGATGCTATCATTTGTACAACTACAGTACAGCCGCCGTGGACTGGTCACTTTCAACAGGAGAGCAATATTTCCACAGACACAAAAATATAAGATTCCAAACACTAACTAGAGGTACTGTGAGCAAGCTCACAAAGTGATACCCACCGCGCCTCAGTTGTAGCCTTTTTGGTACATTAAAATGTATAAGTTAGATTATCTCCCCTTGGAAATGTCAGAACGGAATTATATTGCTTCATGCACATCTTCATATGGAGTTCTTCCATTGTGTAAAGTTTCATGAAAATTCTTCAAACGGTTTAGGAGGAGTTGCGCTTATAAAGGATGGACAGACGGACAGACGTTCTTACACGTTCTTACTTGTGGGTTTTTTCCATGTTAAACCCTAACCCCACAAGGTCAAAAAATTAACCCCACAAGTGGCCACTGTTCTAACCCAACCCCACAACTACCACTGACCCTAAACTGTAAACCCCACAGTGTACCTCTGCTAAGCCCAGACAGACAGATGGACGGACAGACGGACAGACGGACGGACAGGGTGATTCCTATATACCCCCCCAACTTTGTTTGCGGGGGGTATAATTATAGGAATAAACAGAAATTTAATTAATGAAGCACTGGGTACAGCCCGGGGGGTTATTAATTACAATTCTGCTGATGATGATTTTTATTAACTGGTAAACACATGCATGGAAATCACTGTCCACGCATGGATTATGACCAGTCCACGGGGACTGTACTGCATTGTTAGAAGATTAACCATCACCAACTGTGTTGAAAAATAATCAGAGGATTAATTAATTCATCATTGTCAGTGGCTGTGATAGAACACTCAATTGGTCTATTGAAATAATTGCCTTGTGGATCAAACCTGCTAAGGATTTAATTGTCCCCATTATTTTCAATTAAATTCTTTATTCATCTATTTGCCTACATCACAATAAAATATAAATGAAATATGATATGGCTGAGGTTTGACAAATTGGTAGAACAAAGTTGTACATGTAGTAAATATAAAGTATAAAAAAAACAATTACATGTAGGAATGTGGAGTAGTGATTATCACTGGTTCTGTATTGAATGAATCCAATAAGCTATAAATCCTAGATTTCTGGGGTTCAAATCTCATTGGAACAAGCTATTAATTGAAAAAAGAATATGTTTTCATTTTTGGAATTCACTTGAAAAACATTTCCACAATCCAGGATAGGTATTTCCATTAGTTCCTTGAATCCAGCACCCTATGTAACATGTAACCAACTAACCCTGTGCATTCTTACAGCCTTGATCAGTGAAAATGTTCATGTAGTGTGTTATATAGCAACCTATCAACTAATCCTGTGTAATGCCTAGGGTTAGTCAGTGTACTCAGCTGACCAACCGACTCTGCAATGCACAGGGTAAGACACTCTTTTCAGGATCATCTCCATTATATGACTAATCTTGTGCATTACACAGCCTTAGTGAGTGTACATTTTCATTTATTATATACTTTATAAATAACCACATTTCTATTGTCTGGATCTTATACATGTGACTGGAACTCAAAAATTTGTGTACACTGGTTGTATATCAAGTCTAAATGTAGCTTTTGGAAATCCCCTCTCTAGTTCTATTTCAATCTACATAATCTCTATAACATTGTTTATTTTTATGTTATTCTGCAGATGATAACTATTTTATTAAATAAAAGTATTTCTGGTTGATATAATTGAACTTTTAATTGACAAATAGAATATTGGTTTTTTTTGAGGATGGTGTATATAATAAAATAGTTATGGACTTTGTGGTGGTAAATATGATAGGCAACTAAAAAACTTATATTGACCTCAGCTAACGCCTCAGTCAATATAATTTTTTAGGTTCATATCACATCATATTCACCTCCACAAAAGTCGATAATTGTACAGTAGTATGTGATATGGCAGTTAATATACTATTCAAAGTTTGCTAAGCACCAAATATTTTCAACATTATTGTGAAATTTGCTTGTGACATATTTGCGATATTTTTGGTGGATATGATTGGGGCATGTATTGAGATGGTCCACAGTGTTTACATTAGCTCTCTTCACAGGCAGACTTTTCGTGACAGTCAAGGAAAGCATGTACCCCTTGATTTTCATGATGTTTTCGTGTACTGTCTACGTGTACATGACATGTGTAGGGTATTCAATCTTCCTTTCAACACAAACCCTTGTGAGTTAATGATTGAATATGGCAAATGCAAATTAAGAAGACATTTGTCTGATGCAGAATGTGGCGGGCTGTAGGGATGGTGGAGCAAGGAGCTACCCATCGTCAGGTTGGTGCGCAAAATACGGTGATCATCAGAGCCTGGGCAAGATTTCAGCAGTATGGCACACCAGTAAGACGGCATGGTGGTGGCAGAGACAGGACAACATCTGCAGCTGAAAACCGGTTTTTGATCATTCTGGCACGTAGGAACCGCTTTGCCACAGCAACCCAGCTTCGCAGTGACCTTCAGAATGCATCCGGGGTAAATGTTTCGACGCAGACTATCCAGGCAAGGTTGCACGGTAATCGGAAAAAAAGTAACAGGAAAAAAAGTAACAGGAAAAAAAGTAACAGATTTGGGTAGGAAAAAAAGAAACAGGAAAAAAAGTAACACTTTCTTATTTTTATAAGGTAAAAAAGTAACAGGAAAAAAAGTAACAGATTTGGGTAGGAAAAAAAAAACAGGAAAAAGAGTCACACTTTCTTATTTTTATTTCATAAAAGTAATAGATTACTTAATTATGATTTAGTTATATTACTGAAACTAGTTAGATTATTACATATCAGTATAAGTACTACATAGAACATAGTTATAAAATAATTTAACAAACTTAATTATGATTTAGTTAGATTATTACATATCACACCTTGAAACTTGTTGGATTATTACATATCAGTATAAGTACTACATAGTACATAGTTATAAAATAATTTAACAAACTTAATTATGATTTAGTTAGATTATTACATATCACACCTTGTGTAATCTAATATTCTGGCCAATGCCAGTAAGAAAAGCTGAAATAGTAAGTGAACCTTGGGAATATAAACCACACAGATTTTTCAGTTTTCTATTCAGGGATTCAGCTGACTTCTGTTTGCGGATAACAGGCAGCAAACCAACTGACACCTGTTGAATAATTGTATTGGTCGGAGCTTGCTCTTTTTGAAACCATTGGATAGTTTTCCAGACTGATGGGTGCTGGTGGCCAACAAGATTGTAGAATGGTTGTGTTGTCTAACTATTTCTGGGTTGTTGAAATCTGTAGTAGTACAGAGACTTGCACGGCAGTCTGATTTAGCATGTTTAGTGCATTTCCACCAGACCTTGTTCTTCCTTCTTACAGATAGTGTACATGAAACCTTCATGACAAAGTTTTTTGCCCCTCTTTTTACTCTCAATGACTTCCATGATGACTCAAGAACATTTAATGACTAATTCAACTGCTGTCCAATATATAGCTTGCTGTGTGTTTATTTTTTCAAGAACATTGTTGTACATCAAAGAAGAGAATTCGTGAAAGTAGCCACACTTGCTTGTGTTTATTTTTTCAAGAACATTGTTGTACATCAAAGAAGAGAATACTTGAAAGTAACCACACTTGCTGTGTGTTTATTACAATGTGTGTTCATTTGTTTCAAGAACATTGTTGTACATCAAAGAAAGCATGATGGATATCCTTGTAACAACATTGTCATAGCACACATGATCTCCAATTACAAAATAATTAAAAAAATAAAAAATAAAATTATTATTATAATTATTATAATGAAAAATGAAATAATGAAAAAACACTGTTACTTTTTTTCCTGTTGTATTATTATAATTGTTACTTTTTTTCCTGTTTCTTTTTTTCCGTTTCTTTTTTTCCTGTTACTTTTTTTCCTACATTCGGTTGCACGAAGGTGGTCTCCAATCGAGAAGACCATGTATTTGCATTCCGCTGTCCCAGAACCACCGCCAGGCATGATATGAATGGGCCATGGACCACATTGGATGGACCAGAGAAGATTGGCGACCTGTCCTATTTACAGATGAGTCAAGGTACTGCCTAGACTACACAGATAGGCGTTCTAGGGTATGGAGAAGACCAGGAGAGTGATCCCATGCAGCCAACATTGCTGAGCATGACCGCTATGGTGGAGGGTCAATCAAGGTCTAGGTCTGCATCAGCTGGGATGGATGTACAGAGCTCTGTGTCCTTGAACATGGTACATTGACTGCACAACAGTATATTGATGAGATCCTGGATGTCCACGTCAGATTGTATGCAGGTGCAGTGGGTGATAGATTCATTCTGATGGACGATAATGCCCATCCTCATGTTGCCTATGCTGTCGGGGAGTACCGATAGAGGGAGGGGATTGAGCGGATGGACTGGCCAGCAAGATCCCCTGACCTCAATCCAATCGAACATGTCTGGAATGAGTTGCAGCTTGCAAATTTCAGCCCGTCCAGCCAGCCAAGAAGTGTCCAGGAGCTTGGTGCCATGCTGGTCCAAGAATGGAACAACATCCCACAAAGGACCACCAGGAACCTGACTGGGAGCATGAGAAGGCATTGTCAAGCTGTAATTAACAGTAATGGGTCTCATACTCGATATTGAAGCCATACCAGTTCGCTCCATCAACTTTTTGGTATACTGAAAAATTTCCTCTTTTACCAAAAATATCCATTTTCCATGGTTATCATATTCAAAAGCTAAAAAATAATGTCAAATACAAATAAAATCTTAATTTCTGTACTTAAATAATTAAGGATATAATTAAATAAAAAGTATATACACTTTTCATAACAATATTATTTTCATAACAATATTTCAACTAAAACGTAGAACAGATAGTTCGATGTACTTGGTGCTTAGCAAACTTTGAGTAGAATATTACCAATTTTTTAATAACCAGAAAGCGTGACTAAAATGCACAGGGTTAGTTACACTTTTGGGTTATACAAAAAAACTTCATTTGTAACTGGGTAACTAAACCTATGCACTATATAGCCTTTGTGCAAATCTCATGTATTATCAATCCTTCACCCAACATAATTAGAAAAACCAGCCAGTCCCATTCTCAAAAAGCATTCAAACTCAGCTTATAACCCCTCATTGGAATGGACTGGATTGTGGAAAGTTTTTTTTGTGAATTCCAAAAATGAAAACCTATTCTATTTTCAATTGATAGCTTGTTTTGGGTCATCAAAACACAAGAATAAATAGCACAGAGTCATTTTCAGAAATGAAAGTCCATTGAGAGTGGGAAAATTTGGATGAATTTTGTCTTGATACATTATAGAGCACAGTAGTGGTTTGGTAGGGTGGGGGTGGGAGTGTGGGGGGGGGGGGTGAAGATTTTCCATCTGCTGCATATTTCTAATTTATTACAAAAGCAAGAGCATGAGAAGACATGGTCAAGTGTTAAGCTACAGTATGAGAAAATAAAATATTAAAATACAAAAAACAAGGGTGAAATAACTCTATTATTCTATCACATGTAACCTGAACAAAACCATTATTTTTTTGGGCCTTAGCAGCTGTGGAAGTGTCATCAAGTAATTTCGACCATCAAAAAAAAAACGAAAAACCCAAGACACATACTAATCTGCAGATGTTTTGAGAGAACAATTAACAGTCATGTGAAAAACAATTTGAGCAAACTACAAAAAGACAAAATAATAGTTCACACAAAATTTAGACAACTGGGATACATAAATAAGACATTTCTAGTCAGTCTGTCTCTTCAGAACTACAGATGGTACACTTACAATCCCAATAAATGCAAATTTAGGTACAAACACTTACTATACAAAGTCCATTGTGAATTGCTTTCCTTTCATCAGATGTCACCAAACCAACTTTCTCTATAGCTTTTACATATGCCTGGCTTCCCTACAAAAATGGTACATGTATATGTACTACAAATCACAATGTGCAAAGGCGGAACTTTTACTGGTATCAAAAAGTTAACATGTTGATGTATCCTGTTTAAACCAAAGAGACCTAATTCTGATTTTGATCACTTTTTACTGCAACAAAGCAGGTGCAACCCAACATACAGTTTTTACAAAAACTTGCAAGTTACATTCTAAGAATGCTGACAGCTGTTTCCAGGCAAGTTTTGGTTGCCTATGCAGTCAGCCAAGACTTGTCTAGAAACAACAGCAAAACCAAGGGATGAAGACTCCCAAAGTGTTGCAAAAATGTATAAAAATGATAAATTTAAAATAATTTGTATATTTTTTATACTTACCAATGGCCCAGACTAAGCTGGTGCAAATTCAATAATATCAAGGGCCAAACACAAAAAACAATAATTTGTATATTTTTTATACTTACCAATGGCCCAGACTAAGCTGGTGCAAATTCAATAATATCAAGGGCCAAACACAAATTTTGAACCCCCCCCCCCCCCCCCCAATCCCCCAAATTTGCATACAATACCAAAAATTAAAAGTCCTATCTGGCCCTCCATACTTTTAGTACTGCGCATGCACAGTACCCAGGAAGAGACCGGAATTGGCGCCGAGCATCATTCTTCCTAGTTCTGCCTACTTATGTTATAACTCAGCGAGTGCCCACTCATGGGAGGGCCATCCCCATCTGGGCCATTGGTAAGTATATAAAAAATATACAAATTACATTAAATTTATCATATTTTCATACTAGAACCAATGGCCCAGACTTAGCTGAACAGTAAAAAGGCAGGAGGGCCTAGGACTTACAGGAAAAGCAGACTAAAATTCAGCTCCTCAGCCTGCATCATGACTCCCAAGGTGAATAGGAGATTAAAATTTAGGAATTACATATATCCCTCTCTGTACAACAATAGAGAAGGGTATACCACTGAAATAAGGAGCAATATCTAAGTGATTCCTTATTACTTAGCATAAATGATTATGCTAATTGGGTGTAACGAGCCCCCAATTTTAAGGCTAGTCCAAAATAAGACACTTGAAATTAGGAAAAGCGTGTCCGAGAGATGGAGACTAACTCCCACAGACACACGCCGTATATAATGCAACAAGCTGTAAATAAGATCAGTATAATATATAGACAATAACAGCTTCACTCATAGTTACACACTTATTATAAGGCCAGAAGAGGTGAAGAGCAATCACTCCCCTCTTTTTTGAAGGAATTGACCTTCAAAACAAAGAGGGAAGCGGCCTGGAATCAGTGAAAAAGCGGTACTGAATAATATATAGTTGCCTAAAAGGTTCCCGGTTACTAAAATCGCAAGCTTCTAAATGTATGCCGCATCTGGAATATGTAGAAAGGTCGATAACTGGTGATATTAATATGTACAATCTTAAACTTGCCCAATTGAATCCCAATGGAAAGTTATCTGATAGAACTTATATGCTTTTGAACCAACCAACAGGCGACCACGTTTAGATGTACAAGTAAATTCCAATAATGAACATCCAAATTGTGACTGTTCAATCTATGAGAATGAGAGAGTAGGTTTCTCCTTTGTGTACCGCTTCCAGTTGAAGACTGGATTCAGAACCTGGAAAGGGATATGGATAAAAACCTGTCAAGGACCGTCCCGAAATAAATCATTGTTCCCTAGGTCCGTAAAACCAATGACTGTTTGGAGAAAGAATGTACCGAATAATGAAGCCAAAAATAGAGATCGTATGCATAGACAGCCTGTAGGAAAGTTAAAAAAAATTATAGTAATTTATATATTTTTTATACTTACCAATGAACCAGACTTAGCTGGTGCTAACTCTAAAATATTAAGGGCCAAACGGCAAATGCAAATTTTACCCCCCAATCCCCAAAATTTGCATCTAAAACCGAAAATTACATGTCCTATATGGTCCTCCATACTTTAACCCCACTGCGCATGCGCAGTGTCAAGGAGGTCTCGAAATTGCCGCCAAAAGTCATTCTTACTACAACCAGTGCCTGGTAAGCGTTATGTACTCAGCGTGGAGGAATGAGTTCCCAACTCATGGGAGGGCCATCCCCATCTGGGTCATTGGTAAGTATAAAAAATATATAAATTACTATAAATTTTTTAACATTTTTATACTGTACCAATGACCCAGACTTAGCTGAATAGTAAAAAGGTTGGAGGGCCTAGGACATAAGGAAAATCCAATAGACTCAATTACCTATAAAAGACCTATCCCCTTAAGAAGAAAAGGAGAGATAGTCCTACATGTATCTTTCTTATTTGTAACAAAAAAGAAAGACACAATACTATTCTGTAATTGAGCACAATAACATCAATGATCTCTATAAACATCTAGTGTAACCCTTTATACTAATATTTTTTAAGGAAAGCAAACAAATGTGGGAGCCTAGAGAAATGAGACTCTATATACTCATTTAAAAGTGTTCGAAGATTGTATATTAACGCTCAATTAATCACGTGATATATACGAATGCTTCACACCAATCAACACTTAAAAAATATTACACAGATGAGTAAACATAGGCTTAACCCTGAAATCATCTTGGAACCGACATGGAATTACTAAGTCCCAGGGAGGTATTCCCTTGCTTTACACTAAAAAGCAGGTGACCTAAGGGAACACCCCCCCCCCCCCCCTTTTCCTTGCCCTGGATCAAATACTCCAGAGCAGAGAAGGCAGCAGGACAGAGTCACTGCCGGAACCGAAAGCCTATACACACATAGTTGCCACTATTTAGTAGACGACCTTCAGAGTAAAAAATAGCGGACCTAAACAATGTAGATCTGCAGAAAAGGACTCAATATTCTCAGATACAGAATCGTGAAAATGGAGGGCTAACACTAATATGCAGCCCTCATTAAATCTGTAATAACCATAGTAATAGCTTAAGCCCATGAAGTAGAAGAACTCTTACTTCATGAGCTTAAACTAAAACACAGACTGCTGAATAAAGAAATAACCATAAGCAGAACTGATTGTAGATTGAATCCATCTGACCATAGAATGGACCGAAATGTGGAGGAAGCTTCCACGGCATGTCCCACAACAGACGCCTGAGTAAATAGTCCACAGTCTTGTGGAGCTAGAGAAGCTTCCAACGCATATCTTATTATTCCGTCTAACAAGATCGATAGATAGAGCGTTTATTGCAAACGCTCGAAGATCCAAACACAATGACACATACGTCTGCAACTAATTGTTGAGATGCGTCGTGAATAAGTCGATCATTGGCCGCTCGCCATGGTAGCAATCTGATTGAAAACTTGTTTGTTGAAAGCCGATTCTGGCGGCAACAAACGACCCCTCCGTGAAGGGAGTCTGCTAATACGTTCGGACGACCCGGAATATGACGGACTGATAGGAGAACATGATGTTCTAGTAGCAACCGAAAGATTCATTCCGTTAACATGAATAACAGGATGGAATGAGTGCCTCTATAATTCCGAAAATAAGCTAATACCGTCGAATTGTTGGACAGAATTAGCATATGAACATTCTGAATTACGTTATCCAATAACATAGCGCAAGCCAAAATGACATCATACTTGATGTTTGAGTGCTTGATAAGGAACTACGGAATCAAAAGGCCCTGGCACTTCAATCCATTGGGCTCAATGAAAACGACCCAACCTGTTTACTGGCATCCGTCAAGACTGTAAAACTCGGATCCGGCAGTTGCAGAGGAACTACCTGAGTTAAGCCCAGAAAACTTGCCCAAGTCTGAATCTCTTATTCACTTGATTAGACAAGACTATGTCCGTATCGAGCGAAAGAATCTTCACCCTCCAATACTGGATTAAAGAAAATGGAGAGGACCAATGCGTAAGTGCCCCATCGGAACAAAATCGTGGCAGTCCCACCTAAACATATCAGTCTCATAAGATCTCTTGCTGAGACTTGCCTGAGCGAAGACAATAGTGAGCACAACAACTGAATAATTTTGTTCTGGGTAACGGCAGAGGAACGAAAAAGTTGTGCGTTACGAAGGTTATCCCCCAGTGGGTGAATGACTTGGATGATACCAGATCCGACTTCTCCTCGTTTACTTAAGAAACCCGAGACATCGGAGCAATAGAAGCAGATTCTGCACATAATTCTGATGCGTTAACTCATTGCCGTACATGTATGAATGTTGTCCAGGTAGGCCGACGTTATCTCAGACGAATAAGTTCGGAAATGAGTCATTACCGAGTCCGTTATTCGAGTGAATGCCCAGGGGGCTAGATTCAGACCGAAGAATATTGCTCGGAACTGATATACGACTCCTATGATAAGGAAGAGAAGATACTTTCTGACGCCTGATGTACCAGGGCGTGAAAGTACGCATCTTGAGATCTATGCATGTAGCATAATCGTAGACACGAATACTCGCTCTGACCGATCGGGTGGACTCCATATATAAACTTGGAGCCACGATCAGCTTGTTTATCCAGTTCCGAATAATGAGTGAACGGAACGAGCCGTCTGGTTTTTGGAACCAGAAAAGGATGGTTGTAGAAACCTGGAAATTCCTGGATTTCTACGATCTCCATCGCGATCATTCCAGAAGAGACTAGATTTCTGATGGAAGAGAGCCTCTATCCTACTGACTTGGCGGAAGCTGAGTCCATCTTGGACTCCGAGGTGACAGAGGATTTTGTTTGAGGAACAATTTAGTCCTTTCCAAATCACCCCTTGAATCCAAGAGACGTCCGTAATCTATTCCCAAATAATTGAGAAACTCGACCGTCTTCCGCTCACTAGTACACGATGGAGGCTTGTGGAAGGAGAAGCCATGTCCTCCACGGTCCGCACCTCGCCCCGTCGACCTAGGGATGTCTGACCGTAATTACGGCCCCTATATGAGTCGCTACCCTGACGGTCTCTAGAATAAGACCTAGAGGACGCATAGGAACCTTATAGGAACTCCCCTTGGACGTATTCGTCCCAGAAGTGCCTGTCCTACTCTTCTCTGCTGAATCCGACTATATGGAAGCGAATTTTAATAGCAGAGAGTCTAAAGCTTTCTTAGTTAACTGATCATAGACTGCAGAAAGCTTGCCGTCGAAGAAAACTCTCTGGAGACCGGAGCGACTCTGAGAGAGTTTTTCACCTTACTATCTACACGCGTGGATGTAGCCAGGACAGCGTCACGTCTAACCAACTCCATATTGCCACTAAAGGAGTTTTACGTGAGGCCCTTGAAAGAACTCTTAAGGAGATTGTGCATCCTAGAATTCTTTATCCTTGCGACGAAATGATAACGTTCTGGTAAGGTGATCTGCATACGATGATGCGTCTAAGCTGACCTTGCTAGATGATATTGTTATTTCCAACATCGTGGTTGGAATTGACATAGACAACAGTAAAAAACAATACTAGGTCCTGACCTGGTCGTCCAGACGCAGAGAACTCTCAGAATGCTCTGTCCTGCCATTTCAAAATATTCGTTGAATTGATGAAAGGCAGATGTAGAACATATTGCCGATAAGAAACCTGACCTGCCCATTTAGGTAGCAAGTTAAATAATATAGCATCATTCAACAGATCAATGTCGGTGAGACATATCTGGACTATGTCGGAAACTGAGGGATGATGACCCTAAACCGATTAAGAATTCTGTGTCCAGTGGCGCTATCAGTCTCTTATCCGGCAACGCAGCATTTTGGTCCGGAGGAACAACGTCAGATGACAATGCCGGATGCACTCTACGGCAATTATGTTGTTCCGAAAAGGGAAAATACAACACATCCGTATCCCTTTTGCCATCCTGTCGGACCACTTGTAATTCTTGGTTGTCCGTGTCTGAACCTGCAGAGGAACGTACCAACCCAGCTTCCTCGGATAATTCCTGATCCGACAGAGTTACTGTCGGTTGCTGGGATGCTGTGATAATTGTGCTATCTGAAATAGCATGTCCATAACAGAGGCCTGTGGAGCTGCGGTCTTATAGGATTTAGCCGCTGGAAGCTCCTTGGACGTTCACTCTTGCATACATCTAATATGTGAACGTCCGGAGTATGATAGCCTCGTATCCTTGGCTCCCGGATGGCGTGACCTGGTCGCCGTAGAATCCCTGGTCGCTCACAGCCCGATGGACCTGGACGAGCTAGGAACCGGACTAATAGGCTTCCTCCGTACCATCCTCGTATCTGTCGTCACTGGGTGTGCACATTGTATTTTATAGTGCTCGCATCACCCAAATCTCCTTCCTGGACCGCAACGGACGAACCCAGGTGCTGAGCCATTCGGTGAATGGTCGCGACACTGGGCGAGCTAGCGGACGCCAATGCCGTCGATCCTACTTGGGACCTCTTAGGCACTTGACATATCTGTATGAGCACTTTACCGCTAGCTCTTTATTTGACTGTGACAACGGAAGCACACTTACAAAGACTTCACGGTAACAATACCTAGTTCATGTTACCCTATGAGACCTGTGGAGCCGTGGTCCTACGTGAAATATCTGCTGGAAGCTCCCGGGACGTTCATTCCTATATTTATATAATATGCGAACGTCCCGACTGGAAAGGTCTCCTATCCTTGGCTAGCAGATGGAGTGACCTGGTCGATGTGTATTCCTTGGTCGGCGAAGCAGGAGCACCAGGGACGTTCAGTCCTGCATTTATATAATATGCGAACGTCCCTGGAAATCTGTGGTCACATAGCCAAGGTAGGGTTGTGTGTGTTTACGAGGATGAGGAAGCCAATATAGCAGCCACGTCGGACTGTCATGCGACGGAGCATCCCGAGCAGGAGGAGTGGACATAAGCTCTGACTAAGCGAACAACATACAACAACATCGCGGCGCAGATGTTGTTGCAAGAGAGAGGGGGCCTCTCTCGCTCGTGGTCCCGGGGACCTGGACGACCTAGCTACCGGACGGACAGGCTTCCTCCGTACTATCCTCGGATCCGTCGTTGCTGGGTGTGTACATCTGAAGTTTTATAGTGCTCGAATCACCCAATCTGCTTCCCTGGACCGCAACGGACTAACCCGGGTGCTGTACCATTCTTTCCTGGTGAATGGACGCGACACCGGGCGGACTAGCAGGTAACAAAGAGACAGCAGTCTCAGATTAGCTAGTGCAGCTAAGAAGTCTTCATCTTGTGAAGACAGATATCTCGGTGTAAGTTGCGACCTTGAAAGCTCACTAAATGGAGACTTACGACGTTAGTCGCTCAAGGTAAGGAATAAAGGACCACTCTTCTAACGGCCATAATTCCAAAGAGCCAGTAGTCTCAGCTTAGCTAACGCAGCTAGAAGTCTTCATCTCCATGAAGACAGATATCTGTGTCACCTGCGGCCTTTGAAGCTCACTAAATGGAGACTTAGACGTTCGCCGCAATGTATAAGAAAAGACCACTATAACATATAAAGGCCACTATGACTTTAGCCACTAATGTTATAGAAACAGACCACTCTTAATTCACATAAGACTACTAAGGCGACAACAATAGGACTAAATGTCTGTGATGCCTAGGAATACCACACAGAGAAGGAAAAAACATAATCTTTCCTTCTAACGGCCCTATTCCAAAAAGATAGCAGTCTCAGCGTAGCTAACACAGCCTAAAAGTCATATATCGGTGAAGACAGATATCTGAGTGTTACCCTGTGGCCTTGGACAGCTCACTAAACAGAGACTTACAACGTTAGCTGCTAATGTATAAGAAAAGACCGCTCTAACAGTACATAAGGCTACTATGGCATCAGCAATAAAACTAAATGCTTCTGACGCCTAGGAAGGACGTACTTTTTCCTTCTAACAGCACTATTCCAAACAAGAGAGCTGTCTCAGCCTAACTGTGAGCTGGTGATCTTCTTTTTGTAAAGAATAGAGCATTTGCCTTTCTTATACTATTGCTAGGCCAAGGGTGGCGTCGTTAATGGGACCAAAGGCCTTCGACACCTGAGCAGAATAACCCGGGAAGGAAAGAAATTCGACTTTCCTTCGCTCGGTACTCAAAGCTGTTTTTTGCCTAGCAAACGCAGACTTTTGTTAAGATGGAACAAGATCCGAAAGAACTTATGAATAAAATTCATAATCTTAATGTGCTGTTCAATGAGGGATGCAGAATCATCTCCGACACCCTCTCACCATCTGAATGTTCCATCTGAAAAACATGGTCAACACCATCCGAATGAACAGATGACTAGACCCAGCACGGTCCGACAGCTCACTACTGGAGACTGTCGATGGCTGAACCTGCGACTACTGGGATGCTGTGATAAGCTGCTACAGCAGGTCCATGAACGAGGCTTGTGGAGCAGCGATTATCCACTCAAGGGACGGAGATCTGACCCCAGATCTTTCGACGCATGTCCCGTATGAATATGCCTAGAACCACTAGCTGCAGGTTAATCCAACTTCGGTGCTGAAGACTGAGAACGTCTCCGTGGAACAGCTTGAACATGCGAAGTCGGACAGCTAGTCTGCGGTCTAACATGCTTCATCAATGAAACAGAGGAAGAAGCCATAGCTACAACCAACCCCGGCTGCAGTGTGGAAGCATCCCTGACCACAAGCGTGAATGGACGCCCCAACTCACTAAAGTTTCTCAAAGCGGAAATAGTCCAACCCGACTGCTGACGGAATGGGGAGGGCTCTCCCACCAGATCTCGCCGAGCGTTCCATTTAGCATTCCGTTTAGCAACTTGCAGGCTTCTATCCCTTAGCATGATATTTCATGGAAGAAGAGGAAGCCATAACAACAGCTGACCCCGGCTGAAGTGTGGACGGAGCATCCCGACTCGCACATTTTGGACGGGGCTCTGACTCAATGAAGTTCTCAAGACATAAACAGTCTACCCCGACTGTTGAAAGGACGGAGAATGCTCTCCAACTCGCGATCTGACCCCAGATCTCGCCGAGTTTCCCATTGAGAAACTTGTAGGCTAATCCCCTTTTGCGTACTCTTCCATGTAAGAAAAAGAAGCCATAACCGCAGCCGACCCCGGCTACAGTGTGGAAGGAGCATCCCGACTCACACATTTCGGACGGGTGTTCCGACTCATTGTAGTTTCTCGCAACGAATACAGCTGACCCTCGACTGCTAACGGAATGGAGAGGGTTCTCCAACTCATGACCTGACCCCAGGTCTCGACGAACAGACAACAACTTCAAGAGGAAAAACCGGAAACTAACCAACAACAGGCACAACAGAGGCCCAAAGTCAGTATTATTTATTTATTTATTGGTGCTTAACGCCACATTGGCAACAAAGGCCATACCGTGGCGAGAAAGTCATGAAAATGAGTTAAAAGGTAATGGTCAGGACTGCTTTTAAAAAGAAAAAAATGTGATAGATGAACGATAATACAATGAAAAAGTGAAAATGAATATTCATAATGAAAGAAGAACAACAAATATAATACAAATCA
The DNA here is from genome assembly GCA_031216915.1 of Pictodentalium vernedei. Taxonomy (NCBI): domain Eukaryota; kingdom Metazoa; phylum Mollusca; class Scaphopoda; order Dentaliida; family Dentaliidae; genus Pictodentalium; species Pictodentalium vernedei. Next base: position 264,064,835 of record CM062294.1, read on the forward strand.
ACCTATTGATACCAAATCATGATGGGAAGATTAAAAGACAAAGCTCTAAAACTTGCTAAAAAGGTTGATTTCTTTTAGAGAAGACAAAAGCTTGCGCGGACTGGTAGTGTAAAAAAGGTCTCTAAGAGACTCCACAGTGAAAAACTGCCGCCTAACGTGATCAAAATCGGTACAATCTGAAAGAATGTGTTCCACTGTCAGCCCCTGCTGACAAGGAACACATTCAGGTCGCAGCGTGCCCTCTAATAAGAAACTATGAGTGAGTCTGGTATGACCAATATGACATCGCGTAAGGATAACGTGATCTTTTCGACACAGATGAGAAAGAGGATAAAAATCAGATACAGTTGCTCGGAATCGGTGGAGCTTGTTATTGGTAGCTCCATCCCATTCTGACTGCCACAAAGACCGGATGTATTTAGAAATAAGTGGCTTGTAATCACTGTAAGGAATTGGAAAATCAGTGATTGGCTTACACAGAGCCTGTTTCGCTGCACTGTCTGTCCTGGTGTTACCAGCAATACCAACGTGTCCAGGTAACCAGCAAAACACAATATCATACTGGTCAGACTTCATTACAGTAAGTCGTTCACGAAGTGGCAAGATTAGAGGGTTCTTCAACCTGGGGTTGAGAAGAGCCTGTAAACAAGAAAGAGAATTGGAGAAGATAATGGACTTCCATTCCTCTTCAGCCTCAATCTCATCGAGCGCAAGGTCAATAGCTTTTACTTCAGCTGTAAAAATGGAACTCGTATCAGGTATCCTGGTTGAGGTGGTCTGATCACCACTAACAGCAGCAGATGATACTCTATCATTATCCTTGGATCCATCCGTATAGAACATAGTGTATGCTCTATAGTGAGACTTAATCTCGGCATACGCTTGCTTAAATTGCAAAGAATTTGTGTTTGCCATTTTAGAAGAGGCCAGATCTAAAATAACCTTGGGTTTTGACAGACGCCAAGGGGGTATATTTGGTTTACGATTTTCTGCCACAGAATCTGGAGCAACACCAGTAGCCTCCATGTGGGTTTTGATTCTGAGTCCCAGTGGAGAAATCTGTTTTGGATTTTTATCAAAAAAAACTTTATTTAGAGGTTTAAAAACATAGCAGTAAGCAGGATTTGAAGGATTTGCAGATAATTTTGAGACATATTGCAAAGAGAGTTTAATTCGACGCTTCTCAAGAGAAGGCTCACCTGCTTCGATAAGAAGAGAATCTATAGGTGACGTACGAAACGCACCAAGGCTAATTCTGATACCACTATGATGGATGGCATCAAGAGGTTTCAGATAGGATTTCCTAGCCGAACTGTAAACCACACAACCATAATCCAACTTTGACCGTACAAGAGCTCTATACAGATGGAGCAGAGTTTTTTGGTCGGCACCCCAATCAGTGCTGCCAACAACTTATAGCAGATTAAGTGCTTTCTTGCATTTAATTTTTAGTTGTTTGATGTGAGACCTAAAACTTAGTTTCTCATCAAACAACAAGCCAAGGAATTTCACTTCCTTTACAACTTTAAGTGGAGTTCCATCTAAAAATAACTCCGGATCCAGGTGGTGTTTCCGGAGTTTACAGAAATGAACACAATTTGTTTTACTTTTTGAAAACTTGAAACCATTTTCAGTAGCCCAGCGCTGAACCTTGTTTAAGGATAGCTGAAGTTTGCGCTCAATAGCAGGCATTTTCTTGCCACTGTAGCAGATGAGGAAATCATCTACATACAATGAAGAATCAACATTTGTTTCAATAGCTCTAACAATGCTGTTGATTTTTATTGAAAAAAGAGTAACAGATAGAATACTACCCTGAGGTACTCCCAATTCCTGGTCGTGAGGGTGAGATAATGTTGACCCAAGACGAACCTGGAAATTGCGGTCCTTTAAAAAATTTTCAATAAAAACTGGCATTCTGCCTCTCAACCCCATGTTGAAGAGGTCTTTTAAAATCCCATTCGTCCACGTAGTGTCATATGCCTTCTCCAGATCAAAGAACACGGCGACCTCGTGTTCTCTTCTGGCAAAGGCATTTCTAATAAACGTTTCAAGGCGGACTAGATGATCAACCGTGCTTCTCTGGTTTCTGAAGCCACATTGAACATCTGCCAGCAGATTGTTCGATTCCAGAAACCAAACAAGCCGATCGTTGATCATTCTCTCCATGGTTTTACAAAGGCAACTAGTGAGTGCTATTGGTCTATAGTTGCTTGGATTGCTGTGGTCCTTATCAGGCTTGGGAATAGGAATGATTGTTGCTTTGCGCCAGGAAGATGGAAACTGGCCAGTCACCCATATATCATTAAAAATAGAAAGTAAAAGCTTGAGCGATGAATTTGGCAAATGTTTTAAAATCTGATAATGTATTTCATCAGGACCAGTTGCTGTATCTTTTGCTTTACTCAATGACGCTAGTAGCTCATCAATAGAAAATGGTTCATTATAATTTTCATCATTATCAGATTGGAATTTTAGGTTTTGTTTCTCCTGTTGCTTTTTAACAGGGATAAATTGCAGAGTGCACTTTTTAGAAGAGGAATTTTTGGAAAAGGTAGAAGCTAGGGTGTTCGAAATATCTTTTTTAGATGTTATTTTATTATTATTATGTTCGAGGTGCTGTACTGTAGATTTTGATTCTTTACCTTTAATTTTCTTGATCATTTTCCAGACCTTTTTGATGGGGGTATTTTGATTCAATCTTGAAACATAATTTTGCCAAGACGTTTTCTTCTTTTGTTTGATGAGCCGTCGGGCTTGTGCTCAACCAATACGTAATTTATCTAAATTATTCGTCGTTGGTGACTTATTAAAATCCCGTTCAGCCTTTTTGCGTTGATGAATAGCCTGTTTGCAATCCGTGTCGAACCATGGTTTATGGAAACGTTTTGGATTTGCCGAGGTTTTAGGAATGACTTGGCTTGCAATGTCCATCAACTCTGTGGTGAAGTGTTCAATCTGGTCAGTACTGTCCTGAAATTTCTCCCGTGTGAGGCGTTCAGAACAAAGCGATGAGAAAGTCTCCCAGTCAGCCTTTTTAAAGTTCCACTGGGGCACCCTCTCGTCATCCGCCGGAACTACACTCTCCAACACAATCGGAAAGTGGTCACTCCCGCACAAGTCATTTTCTGCCTTCCATGAAAAATCAAGGAAGACAGAAGGGCATGCAATTGTTAAGTCAATTGAAGTGTAAGAACCAGATGTGGGGTGCAGGTAAGTATCTGACCCATCATTGAACAAGCACAAGTCATATTTTGTAATGAACTCTTCTACAGTTTTACCTTTTGCATCTTCTTGACTGCAGGAATTACCCCAAAGGGGGCTAAGTGCGTTAAAATCACCCAACAAAATGTATGGAGTTGGGAGTTGTCGGACCAGTAACTCAAGATCATTCAGCTGTAGGGCTTTACTTGGTGAAAGATAAATCGAACAAAGTGTTACTGTTTTGTTTAATGTTAGGCGTACCGCCACAGCCTGTAAATTTGTCTGTAATGGAACAGAACTGTGAATGATGTCGTTCCTAACTAAAACAGATGTTCCACGAATATGAAGGTCATTATCACCTGCCCAGGCATTATACGAAGTATAATGCTTAAGAGCTGAATGATCTTGAGCCTCGGGTTTCTTTAAAAGAGTTTCCTGCAGTCAAAAAGCTGCAGGTTTATATTTTTGGCTTAGAAGACTAAGTTTATTAAAATTCGCTCTAAAACCTCGGCAATTCCACTGTATAATATTATTTTTGTGTGAATTAGCCATATTTGGTTGGAGAATTAGAGGGTGGACGTATGGGCGAAATAGCCCCAGATGTTTTCTTAGGTGAATTTTTCCTCGGAGATTTATTCTGTGAGGAATTCGAACGTAAGTGATCGAATGTTTCCTCGATACACTCACCAACCTCCATGTCCTCAAGGCCTTCAAACCTATTACGAGTAACAGGATCTTGAAGAGCCTTGGGAGTTCTGTCTGATTGTTTTTGTGTTTCTATATTCTTCTGGCTTTTTGCTTGACTCTTCTTCTGATTCTGACTAAGTTTTTGAATGTGTGGTTTCGGTTTTGTTTGGTCTTTTTTTGGTTCTGATCTTGGTTCCTTTACTTTTTTTCCTTCTGGTTTTTGTTTTTCTTTTTCTTTCTGTGGATTTGGTATTAATTTATTTTCTATTGTTGTCCGAGCAGTTGATGGTGTTTGGGTGGATTTGCGTTCAGTTTCTTCTGACTGTTCTATTGTAAAAGCTTGTACTAGAGATGGTAATGTGCCTCTAATCCAAGTATACTGGGTTTGGCAACCTACTGCCACTGATGGTACTTTCTGTGATACTTTTGCTGCATATGATGGCGATGACATATTCATGCCAGGCATCAACATTACCATCTCTCTGGCCTCTTTGAAACTTACTTGTTTTTCACATTTTATTTTTTGGATTTGTTTTTCTTTTTGCCAAACAGGGCAGTCCTTTGATGCAGCTACGTGGCTGCCCTGGCAATTACAACACTTAATAGTATTTGTGCAGGGGTCTTGATGTTCCTGACCACACTTAAAGCAGATAGATTTTCCTCTACAATTGTTCTGACCATGACCATACTTTTGACATCTGAAGCATCGAAGAGGATTTGGAATATACAAATCCACTCCGATGTTCATATAACCAACTTTAATTGATTTAGGCGGCCGAGAAGAATCAAAAGTCAGAATATACGTATTAGTCTTAACTATTGTACCATCTCTTTTAATTTCAATACGTTTGACATCGCTGACACCTTGTGGTTGAAGTTCCTTTTTGATTTCTAGTACGTCGATGTCAAATAATTCCCTTGTACGAATTACACCTCTGCTGCTGTTAAGGGTTCTATGTGGGAAGGTATTTACATTGATGTCCGCCAGTTTATCAGTGTTCAGCAAATTAATCGACTGTTGTTCTTTGGAACATTCAACTAATAATGCCCCAGATCTTAGTTTTTTAACTGTCTTAAATGTGCCAGCTATTCCTTTAATGGCTTTTTCCAACAAAAAAGGATTAATGTTGGATGCCTTTTGATTCTCATCAGCCGCATAAATAATAATGAATTTTGGACAACTTTGTGATTGTGAAATGTCATGATCAGAATCAGAATCAGAGTCCGAAGTCAAGTCTCTACCACGTTTCTGCTTTTTGTATTTTGTATTTTCCGTGTTAATGTTATTTATGATTCATCATTCCATGACTCCCACCCTTACTCTGAGCCCAACTTTGGGGGTTATGTTGCGGATATCCAGCAAACAGCACCAAGAGTACATGGAAACCATACTCCCCCAGCGTTGATGCTAATGCATACCGCTGAGGGATTGACCCGTTGAAAGTTAATGGGAAGTGCCAGGTCGTGGCAGCCATCCAACCAATCATTTCAGTAAAAACCAGTTCAACAAAAACTACTTCTGACAACCGACGCAGACAGTACAACAAAACGGAAGATGTTCAAAAGGTATCAAAATAATTAAAAGTCAGTCTGGGTAGTAATGATGAAATAAAACTAAAAGAAATGGCTGATTGGACGACCACCCAATGCCCCCCGACGTGACACCCGATATTTTTGGGGTTGGGGGCTCCCGATTGGTCAGACCGGGCCATCCGACCATCTGTCTACTCCCGAAATTGGGGCCAAAGCAGTGTGTTGGACATTATCTCCGAAATGGAGACCAGGGCTCCATCCCGGAGACTGCCCTAACTGGGGCCCGAGTCCTCAACTACCAGGATACACTGCTAGAAACCCTTCCAGAACCTTTCAAACAAGACTATGAGAAGATTCAAAATTTTATTTAGTTTAAACAATATTTATTGAATAATTGATAAGTATATACACTTCACAAGAACAGTTAACAAGAGAGATCTGAGCAACACAAGATACAGTAGTATACACGAATCAAATGAAGACTAGATAAATGCTCACTGTGTAAGAGAGGGATTCGACAGAAAGCTTGAAGCTTATGTAAGTCGTCTCCCTGACAAAATATAAAATTACTCCTGTAGGCGATGCATATCCGTGGAGAAGCTCACACATCGCGACCAAGAGGCTGAGACTCTCACTCTATTGGATGTAAAGTAGATTAGTTCTTCCGGTTGTAGATCAGTACAAGTATGTGTGCACAATCAGTCTCAATCACCAAGACCCAATCCCCAGAATTAGTGCACCACAATATGGTTGGAGAGATCAATAGCATTCAGGTACGGAGTATAGAAAGCCTCAACCGCCAGGCAACGATGTGTGAGATTGTTTAAACATCAAATTGAATTGGAAAGAAGAGGAAAAGAAGGTAGAACAGCAGAACTGATAGGAGAAAAAAAGATAGAAAAATAGAAATAGCTGGAATACATCATACATTGATCGAACACTCAAGAGTCAAGGAATCGGGTATAGGCAGCTTGTTTCGTTATTTTACTTTGTAGAGTGTTAGGCGTGAATAATTGTTGGTAGCGTTGAACGATGAAATGCATGAAAAGGTATTCAACCTTAGGCATTGGTCACTCGGTCCTATTGTACCAGCTAAGGAGAAATTATTTACCGCAGTGAACAATCACAGCTTCATTATCTTGATTCCCACAAGAAGTGAGAATGAAGGCATAGTATCGAGTTTCAAATCGTTGTTTATTCAATTATTAATGATTAAGGTCACTTTTCTGCAGCTATGGATAGTTGAGACTTGCGACCACATCAAAGAGGTAGAATTGAACTTAGCTAATCGTTGCCCATTTAAGAGGACTCCCACCCCAGGCATTGGTGACAGAGTCCCTTTTTTACAGTGAAACAGAACTTGTCAACCATAGGAAACAAGCACTGCTTCACTTCCCGGGAAAGCAGAACTTGTTTACCACAATAGACAAGCACTGCCTCATTTCACGGGATCCCCACGGGTGTTCGACTCGTTGGAAGCGCTTACTAGATAAAATAAAGTCTTGAACCACTTCAAAGATACGACGGTTGTCATCATTATTCAAGAATTCTGAGCCAAACAGAAGTATGGATGTATCTACTGCAAATGGGAGTAGATTAATCGTATAATTACGAGCGTCAGAAAAGAGTGGACAACGAAATAAAAAATGATCAAAATTTTATTTGATTCAAAATTGTCTTGAACGATTTTATTCAATTCGACACCGGTCATGCCAATTCGGAAATTTTTTAATCATCAAGATGTTCTCAAAATCCTTTCAAGTATCTCCTCTTTAACTAGTACGGGTCTGGAAGCCCATACTTGGGCTTTAATATGAAGAGCAGGTACCCTATCCTAAGGGTGTCATATTCTGTGGATGTGCTTCATATTACCTTAGATGTGAAAGTACTTAGTCTATATACCTTGTTACAATTTATGGGAGAGAGCATCTTGGCACTCTCCCACAAATTATAATAAGGCAAAGACACATAAACAAATTGTGATGACCAAAAATAACTTGGCATTCTATCAGTTATCTCCTTCGTATTGGAGGCCTGATGTTGATAGACGAAGACTTCAATGAGGTTCTGCTTTCGGACACTGCGTTGGTTCTGTTCGGGAATATTCCACATTTTTTTATTGGTTTGCTCCAACAGATTAGTAGAAGTTGTAGTACTTGAGCGGAGACTGACAATGTTTATGGTTGTAAGAAGGCACAATATATACAAGATCAAAAGAATTTAGATTCGGTTTGAGATTTGATTCGATTCAAAATCATCTGTCTGATTCGATTTGACCATAAATATGAGATACACAGGGCCCTACTTTCAAATAGTGTAGCAGATAACAGCAAATCATCAGCTTAATGGAAGAAATTTTCTTAAATTATGCTGAATTATGTGGATATTTTGTGTCGAAAACATGAGTCTATTTTGTTTTATTGGGGTTTAATGACACTTTTGACAGCCAGGGTCACCTTGTGTCAGACAGTTTTACAGGTAAAGATGTAGTATGCTTTAGTACATAGCACCACTGTGACCCCATGTGGGCAATGAGGATAAAGTGCCTTGCAACATGGGTATAAGTATGAAAAACCGCAAATGACCATGAGAGATCTCAATGTTGCTTTAAATTTGCCAAGTTCTTCACAATGGTTTGTCTCATAATAGTATACTCTTAGCTTAATGTTATTTATTGGGGTTTAATGATACTTTCGAAAGCCAGGGTCACTTCGTATCTGACAGTTTTACAGGTGGAAGATGCCGAAGTACCCGGAGAGAACCACTGAGCAGTGGCGGGCTGCCGTCAGACTCCCCAACATACTAACTCCACACCAGCAGCTTTAGCACTGATTGAAGACAAGTGCACCATTGACATGCAGTACTCCTTAGTACACAGCGCCACCATGCCTCATGTGAGCAATCAGGATTAAGTGCCTTGCCCAAGGACACAATGCCATTACCCCTGTCGGGGATCGAACTGAAGGCCTTTCAGCTTGAAGTCCAATGCCATAACCACTGAGCCACAATGCTCCCAACAATAGATTCGCGCAAATATGATCAGGCAAATCTACAATCTGTTTGATATTTTTTCAAAGTGCACAGCGTGCTGCTGAGGCGATGGGCAAAGCATTGAGAGTGGGTGGATTTGGATAAATAGGCATAAACATGGCACATTTAGACTCACCGTTGGATTAATTTGCAAACAGCTGATTCACTGCATACAAAATTATGTTCAAATTGTCCACACTAGAAGTTTAATTCATCCAAATTGTTCATTAATGTGTGTTCTGTGAGTTTAAATTTGTGTTTTTCTCTTTTTTTCTCTTGCTACCTCGCAGTCTACCTTTACAAACCTTGGAACATTCAAAACTGTTCAAGTGGATTGTCTTAAGTCACTACTATTAAGAAAAGTGATTAGATGTTGGCAACATTTGAAATAAGCAGAGGTAGGAAGACACATGTATTATTGCAAGCATCTGCAGTTTGTAATATTGGCTTCATTTGCAGGATTTACAACTTGAAAGTTTTGTTTTGGAAACCCTGAGGATTCCACATATTTTATCAGTTATTTCAAAGAAATGGGCTGTTCATATCAGATTGCTGATGTCATGATAACACCTTATCACAGAAATAGTGCATACAAAACAATGATTATAAAGAAATATAAATGCGAATCTACATGGATTTGCGTGATTTTCTCCATGCAAATCAATTCGCAGATTCATATGGAATTTTATGGCCTGTGAATAATGATTGCCTACTGCCATCAGATATGATGAGAAACAGTTCTGTGATAAAAAAAAAAAACATCCTCTTTCTCAAATTGGATTGCGATAGGATTTTAATCCGGTCACAACATATATACTCTAGTGGACAGAGATTTCAAAAGGCCCTACAAAGTAGATAGTTTCTCAGGCCATTTTTTGTAAAATTGCATGTGGGCGGGCATTGTTTTATTTTATTTTTGTAATTATTTTTTTGCCATTGAAAATTCATGTTTTTAGTTTGTTTTATGTTTTAGGTCTCATAATCTACAGAATTGCATGGGTGGTGATGCAGTTCATCCCTTGAATGCATATCAGACATAAATCATTAATTATTATTTTTTTAAATTTGCATTGGTTATAAAAAGAGGGCATGTGGGAAGGCCTGAGAGGCTGAGAAACAGATTTTTTTTCCACTTTTTCAGGCCTAAACAAAATATTACAAAATCAAAACAGAATCAAGAAAATCATAGTTTTCTAAGATGCTATGTTTCTCTGTTTCTTTTTCAACAGGTGGGGTGTTCAGCAGCCTTGGAAATAAGAGCTTACATGAAACTCCTGGTTATGTTATATAACATGGTGGTAACCTATAGGAAAAGGTGTTGTGATGTGTTGTCTTTTCTGTTTTCACCATTTCCGGCATTATGGCCCTGAGAAACTTCAAGATTCGATTTGATTTGATTTTGAATCTTAAATTGCTATTCAGTTTGATTAAAAATCGGCTGCCCAATTTGTTTCCCATCGAGTCTTTTCAGAGTAATATAACTTGGTATCAATCATTTTTTTTTTTTTTTTTTTTTTTATTAGGGTTTAACGACACATTAACAGCCAGGGTCATATCATGTTGGTGACAGTTTTACAGGAGGAGGAAGCCGGAGTACCCGGAGAGAACCACCGAGCAATGACGAGCAGTGATCAGTCATTTACATCAACTCACAAAACATATAGTTAAGATGGAAAATGTACATAAAATAATGCTGAAAATAAAGACTGAGTGTAATTTCTACTATATTAATATAAATAGCATCTGCACCTATGCCATCAACATTGCTAATTCTAGTCTCACTTGTCACTACCATTCTTGAAAGCAAATTTAAAGTTTCCAAATAATGCTGACAATAAAGTGTTGCTAGTGACTGGCCATGTAAGTACCTAGTACCGGTAATTCTCTTGCACCCTTTACTGTTTTTTTTAACTATAATCCTCACTGGGTAATATTCCAACTGCATCATCAGTTTCACAGCACCCTCCCTAAGAGATCATCTACAACACGGCACTGATTCGATTCAAGGTTCAATTCAATTTTGTATAATAGACCTGATTAAATTCAAGAATCGATTCAAATCAAATCCAGAATATGTGATTTACAGGGCCCTACCAGGCATGCTGTTTAGATCTGAATGAAATTTTTGCCTAAAATAGCAACAACTAATGTGCGATTCCAATTTGGCAAGATCATGCTTTATTCTTTACTATTTATTTTGGCAGAAATTCTCTTTAGATGTAGAAGACATGCTACTATTTTCATACATGTATGTGAATGCAATGTGCAACCTTTGTGTCGAGTTAGTTCCAAAAAATTGTCAAGTCTGGCAAATATGTGAGAATAGGAATTTAATTTATTATGCATTATTTGTCAAGACCTGTAGTTCGTTTGGGTATTTTTCAACTGCTGTGTACAATATGGCTGCCGTGGACTGGTCACTTTACACAGGTGGGCAAAATTTCTACGGACACAATATTTTTAGATTCCAAACACTAATTATAAGGTCCATCGTCAAAAAAAAATTAATTAATGAAGCATTGGGTTGTACCCGGTGCTTCATTAATTAAAATTCTGCTGATGATTTTTTATTACCTCATAAATGCATGCATAGACATCATTGTCCACCTGCGGATTACGACCAGTCTACGGTGAATGTACTGTAGTGTTGCAGACAGAGTGTCAGGCAGAGAATTTCAACCTTATCACAACCAGTTCCCACCTGGTGAAAATTTCTGTTTGTTTTTGTGATGGTGGTATTGCAGCTTCATTTCACTACTCATTGTCCAAAAATACTTCACACATGCTTTTTTTCTTTAATTTGTTGTGTGCCGGTGGCAGACATTCCTGCTAAAAATAAAAATCTTGTCATTAGAGCAAGCATAATTCGGGCACTTTTCTGCAAATGTTTTCCTGTAAACTGAATAAAAATTTTGAGCAATGGTTTCTTAAGTTGCCTTTTTCATGAATTTTTTATCGCATTCAATCATGACTGAATGTGATGAAAAGTATTTTAAAAATTACTCAGCAGGTTTTAAGAATTAAATTAACAATAAAAAAGTGTTGTAAAAATAATAACTGATAGGTACCTCTATATCAGCTTTAGCCATTCTTTGATCAAATAAAATTGAGGCATTAAACTTCTCCATGATTGGATCTGTAGCACCAGTAAATCTTCCTCCCCATAACTTTCCACCCTATAAAAAAAACAGAACAGGACTGTTTAACCCTTTACCCAATGCAGATGATATCAAAATTTATTATTTTAAATATTATTTTATCAATTTTTTTTAAAACATTTCAATAAAACCACATCATAATGACCCCTTCATTGGAACAAGCCCATAGAGCTTGTTTCAGTGAGGGGTCACATGATATGGTTTTATTGAAATCGTTTGAAAAATAACACTTTTTCAACTGCTCAATTTGTAAATTATGTGGGCGGGTGGGGCCGATTCGTTAGGTAAAGGGTTAAAGTGTAGCAGTCAAGGTATAAAGGCCATTTACCAGTCAGCATGGTTGTTCCAGATGTCTTAGTCTTCAGGTAAATCGGTTGCTTTGTGTGCTAGAGGTCAGCTGAGGGAATTCTAAGTGGAAAACACTCCTTGTTTGCACCATCAATGGCAAATAAAAATATATTTAAACTAAACTAAAACTCGTGGTTCGAGTCTCAGTTCAGATATTTCTCTTTCGACCTGTTACATTTGGGGTTGTGACCACCCCACAGCAGTTGGTGGCACTGTAGTACTGTGGTGATGCTCAGTGAATGTTTTGACCGCTCTACAGGGGAGCAGGCAAGGTATAAAGGTCATGGGTTCATAAATAAAGGGAATTTGGTAATTATCAGAGTAAATGCTCAACATATTACCATATTTTTTATTCATTTAACAGTCATTCACTCTAGAACCTATATGCAACAAGAGGTGGGCCACCACCCCAGTGCATACCCCCACGGTGCATACCGTCAAACTATGACAAGAAAAGAAATAAACCATGATACTGTGAAATTCTTTCCCATAAGCAATCTTCATTCCAAAGTCCACTGAGATCCAAAAATCCAAACCTAAGATTCGAGGCAAAAAGACAAAAAAATGGCTATTTTATGAGGCAAACAGTGAATTTCCAAAGTTAAAAACGGGCATAAGTCTAGAAAGTAAAATATCTCATATGAAAGCCTTTCCCATAAACAATCTTCATTCCAAATTTCATTGAGATCCGATAACCAAAACCTGAAATAATATGTGAACAGACAAAAAATTGGCTATTTTGTATATTCAAAGGGCCATAACTCACAGGAAATATACTCCAACAGCAAAACGGCTGATGCTCCTCAATGATCTCATTGTAGTGAACATCTGTATGAAATTTCATCAAAATCTGAGCAGTAATGTTAAAGTTACAAGGCGAAAAGACAAAACATTGGCTATTTTGCATATTCAAAGGGCCATAAAACACAGAAAAAATGTTCCAACAGCAAAATGGCTGATGCTCCTGAATGATCTCATAATAGTGAACATCTGTATGAAATTTCATCAAAATCTGAGCAGTAATGTTCAAGTTATAACTAGAACAGACATCGGAGGGCAGATGGTCGGACAGATGGACAGACAGATAGATAGGGCAATAACTCCCACAATTTTCATTGGATAATGGTGATCATCGAACTTGGGGTAGAGTTATATACCCCAAAAAATTGATATTTGGTTACTGATGTTTAAGTTCTTCCATAAACAAGTATTACACACTAGTTTTTAACAAAAGGTAATAACTCTCATAATTTTCATCGAATATCGCTGGTCATCGAACTTGACATAGACATTGTTGCTGCAGAAAATATACCAAAAAGAAATGAAATCCAGTTTGTATTGTTTAAGTTATGCCATAAACAAGCATTACACTATATTTTTATCAAACAAAGGGCAATAACTCCAATAATTTTCATCGGATATCGCTGGTCATCGAACTTGATGTAGACATTGTTGCTATAGAGACATTTAATGAAAAGAATTGAAATTTGTCAACTATTGTTTAAGTTATACCATAAACAAGCATTGCACAATATTTTGTATTAAACAAAGGGCAATAACTCCCATAATTTTCATCAGATACTGCTGCTCATTGAACTTGACATAGACATTGTTGCTATAGAGACATATACCAAAAAGAATCGAAATCCGTTAACTATTGTTCAAGTTATGCCGTAAACAAGATTTACAGAATATTTTTATAACAAAGGGCAATAACTACCATAATTTTCAAGAGATATCAGTGGTCATCGAACTTGACGTAGACATTGTTGCTATAGAGACATACATCAAAAAGAATTGAAATCCATTAACTATTGTTCAAGTTATGCCATAAACAAAGTTCGGATTGGATGGACATATGGAAGTTCTTACATGTTCTTACTTGTGGGTTTTTTCCCATGTTAAACCCTTACCCCTCAAGGTAAAAAAATTAATCCCACAGTGCAAAAAATAACCCCACAAGTGGCCACTGTACTAACCCAACCCCACAACAACTACTGACCCTAAATTGTAAACAACACAATGTACCTCTGCTAAGCCTGGACAGACAGATGGATGGACAGACAGATGGATGGACAGACAGATGGATGGATGGACAGATGGATGAAGCATTACGCTATATCCATCCCTTGCGGGGTGATAATAAAGTAAATGCCTGTATTGGATGTACTGAGGGTACATAGGTTAATAAAGAGTAATTTCTCAACACATCACCATATTTTTTATTCATTTAACACATCGTTCACTCTAAAACCTACAGGCAGTTAACAGGTCAAATTGTACTGAGGGTATGGTAAATGGCTTTGTGTTTGGATGTTGTTTTCAAATAACAGGGTGATTCAATTACAAGATATCCAGTTAAGTGGGCTCCAATGTATAAAACTATACAACACAAGAACAGTCTCAGTCAAAATCTGGCAACCAAAACAAGGACCTTCCTGTCGGGACCAAAGGTGGGAACCTCATATGTGGATGATGGGAGATGACAGTTTCAGACAGACTGGCATATCATGCAGTGCAAAATATTGGATTGAGAGAAGTGTGTCTTCCTTTGGTACATGTATGGGACTCTCTAGGGAGATGCAGCAGTTGGACCAAAATAGAGCTATCTGGAGCTATCTTGGGAATCTGTTTGTTTTAATTTTGCATTGTACTTCTCTTTTCTCATATCATCCAACTACTGTACATGCTGAAAATTGATGATTGATAACCAGAATTTTTGTTTGTATTTTCTTTATTGATAATTCCAGGCACTGACATCATTTGTCAACACTTTGAATTATCAATAGACGAAGTTAGGGTTAAATCTTATTTGTTTTACAAGGATTGGCGAACAAGTTATGTAACTTATATTATCACCTCTCCTTGGCCCAATGGCGCAGGTGTGTGGGATGACCTTCATAGAGGTAACTCCATGGCCCTGCTCTTCTCGAATAGTATGAAGGGATCTTTAGCCTGCACGGAATGTGTCTCTCTCTGCAGAGAGGACAGCCATTTTACATCCCCACTCGATAGGACAATACGCCGTAACGGTATCAACCCCACAATTGAGGTTGACAGCGAGTGTTCGGACACCTCAAGAACTTTCCCCGACCAGGGATCGATCACTGGATCTCCGGTGTGAGAGACCAGCACACTTATCCTCTCTGACACCACTTTTCAACAAAGTTAGGTTGAAAACTTGCTGGTCATATTCCTACTTCTTATTTCAGCTGGTATTGTAAAGTTCTGTCAATACAAAAGTGGTCTTTTTCATGATCTGATCACAAAACAATCACAACACACTTGTACAAGCCAGTTAAGCTGTTGAAAATAACCAGCTTCAAAACCAAGACCGCACAAAACAAAAACAGATGAAAATTTCATCTTCAAATCAATGTTCTCACATTTCCTTTTCGACTGATGAGATTTTATAATGTAGTGGAGAGGTAGGTGGACAAATAATTTCAAATGGATAGCAACCCAGTCGCGATCCAAGCAGAATTCTCTGTCCACTTTTGTGATCACAGTATTGTATGCATGAAAAATCCTACAGGTAAAGCAGCCACAATTTTTACAGTATGGCCACCGTGGACTGGTCACACTCCACGGGTGGGCAATATTTCCACAGACGCAATACTAGATTCCGAAAACTAATTATAGGAATAATCATCATTATTATTTATTTATTGGTGTGTAAGGTCACATATTATTGCACAATGGCTAATCATGACCACAACATGAGTATCAACTCAAGACCAGGGGTGAGTGTTAATAAGCCATGTTGCCAATTTTAGAGAGGGTTTGCACCTCCCAAGCATTGGTGACTGGGTCCTATTTTACTAGTAAAACAGAGTCTGCTTACCGCAGTGAACAGGCACTGCTTCACTTCCAGGGGTTCCCACGGGGAAAATAATCATCAAAAATTTAATTAATGAAGCACCGGGTAGAACCAGGTGCTTCATTAATTAAAATTTGCTGATGATGATTTTTATTACCTGGTAAACACATGGGCATCACTGCTCACGCATGGATTACGACCAGTCCAAGATGGCTATACTGTATCCATGGGAAAATTTCTGGTCAAATATTTTTATGGGCAATTTTAGTGAAAAGTCCAGGCCGATAATTTCATTATTCCTGGATAAGTGGTACCCTTATAAACACTGAATATGCTTTGTGTGACAAAGACCTCTGAATGCAGTGAAACAGAATATTATGGGGCAGTTTCCAAATTCTACTGTAGGCAAGGAGTATCAAAGATGCAACAACAATTTGAAATCTGTGTTGGTTGTTGGACGGGTTAAAAAAAATCTATAACACTGTAATACATGCATGAACATGTATACATATATTACGTTATTGTCAAGGTAGTATTTAATCACTTGATTACTACCTCTTTTCAAACATCTGACTGAAAGACTTTGTTTAATTACTTCTCAACTGAATCACAAAATAAACAGGAGACAGCTGGCTTTGCTTTGTTTTTTGATAACCTTATTTCTTCTGAAAGGCCAAGAAAAATCAACATTTGTCTCACTAGACTTCTACATACAGAATAAAGTTCTCTTACTAATTTATTTATTTATTTATTTATTTATTTATTTATTTATTTATTTATTTATTGGTGTTTAAGATCACATATTTCTGCACAATAGCTAATCATGTCTGCAACATGGATATAAAGTCAAGTCCAGCCAATCGTTTATACCCATGTTGCCCACTTCAGAGGACTTCCACCCCCAGGCATTGGTGACCGGGTCCTATTTTACCAGTAAAACTATTACTAATCTAAAATGTTAATTTCCTGGTGGACCATATGGCCAGTCCACCTCTGTGACTAATATTCCAACTTCTTTGCCAAAGACATGCCTTGATGATGTAATTGGAATATTAGTCAGTCAGTTAAAGTTAGAATCTCAAGACTTCTTGGAAATTATTACTGAATAAATAAAATACACATGTAGTGATCATGACACAACTTCTTATTTAAATAACATTTAATTAACATGTACTGTAATGACACTCTAAATTAGTTATGCAGGTCTCCCAACAGCCCGAATCGGGTTATACCATCACTTGGCACCTGTGACTGTCATCCCTCATCAGTTGTCCAATCACTTTTACATTCCAGTCTTTTTTCTCAGAACCACTGGGTGAAAACAAATTTCAACATACATTATCCTTGAGGGACAGTGTTTCAAGTTTTTCCAAATGAAGTTGCTAACCCCATCATATGGAGGCAGCATCCAAAAGCCCAAAATTCTTCAAATTTTTTTTCTTATTATCTACTTGTCACAATAGTTTGATAGGAGTCCCACCAAAACCCCCGCCAGACCAGGCATTCTTTAGGAGTGCTGCATGCCTAGAAAAAATTGAGGAAGGCAATTTTTTGCACCCCTTGATTTTCTGGAATCCCAGACCTGTCTGGGACTGCTTTTAAAATCTATTATCATTTTGTTCCCTGAGTTCCAATGTGTTCTCTGTGCATACTGGCACAGAGAACACATTGGAACTCAGGGGACGATTTGCCAATGTTGCAATAATTCATGACCCACTCTGTGTCGCATTTCGATACATTTTAAGTGTAGAAGACAGTCACATAAGAATTGAATGCAACATTTTAAATAATGAGATGTGTGTGCCAATTTGTCCACTATGTAGCTGAATGTAGTACAATTTTTCAGTCACAATATTAATACCTTGAAGTGAATATAACCAAAATAGCATACAAGTTTTTGCATTGAAAATTTCAGGTGCAATTGCACTCCCATGCAATCTGAGGAGAGCAACTGTTTTGCACTCCTTGATTTTCTAGATTGCCTTGCCTGCCCCACCCAATAAAATCCCCCTGTCCAAAGTATTTATGTGATTGTCATAAAAAACAAACAAGCTGTACTCAAGAAAACACCTAATCAAAAGTTCAAGTCTTATTACAAAAACAATTCAATCATACATCATCTGAATTGCATGGCTTACAATAGAACATCAAAAAACAATATATATCTGTTGTTAAAAAAAAAATCCGGCAAGAGGATCACAGATCCACAAGTCGAGTTTTGACATTAAATTTCGTGAAAAGTCAGAAAATCAAGTTATTTGTCGCAACAGCAACTTTTACCAACAGTGATAACTACAGTTTTCATGCCCCCTCTCTTAAAAAACTTTTACTTCAGGCAGTTCCTACCATTGCCCTATTCTCACTCTATACCAGAACATGTACCTAGTGCTTGACCTCTGGGCAACAGACCCCAAAATCAATAGGTGGTTTCCTTTCTTACAGAGTAATCAGGAGTGTAAATTTGGTGAAGGTGTAAGAAATAAAACTAAAGTTATTGCCCGGAAACCAATTAGTCGAAAACAAATCAATTTATAGTAACAGTGAACTTGACCTTCAGGCATTTGACCCCAAAATGAATAGATGTCTTCCTTATCTCTGCAGTAACCTGTGGGGTAAAGTTGGTGAAGGAGTGGCAAATAGAGGTGAAGTTATTGCCGCAAAACCAATTTGTCGAAAAAAAATCTGTTTATAGTAACAGTGACCTTGGTCGTGGGGCAACAAACCCCAAAATCAATAGGTTTCTCCTTTCCTCTGGAGTAACCTTTGGTGTAAATACAGTGAAGGTGTGACAAATAGAGCTAAAGTTATTGCCCGGAAACCAATTTGTCAAAAAATTTCTATTTATATTAACAGTGACCTTGACCTTGGGGCATCAGACCCCAAAATCAATAGGTGTCTTCCTGTCCTATGGAGTAACCTCTGGTGTAAAGTTGGTGAAGGTGCGACAAATAGAACTAAAGTTATTGCCCACAGAAATCAATTTGTTGAGAAAAATTCCGTTTATAGTAACAGTGACCTTGACCTTGGGGTACCAGACCCCAACATCAATAGAAATCTTCCTTTCCTATGGAGTAACCTCTGGTGTAAATTTGGTGAAGGTGCGACAAATAGAAATAAAGTTATTGCCCAGAAACCAATTTGTTGAAAAAAATTATATTTATAGTAACAGTGACCTTGACCTTAGGGTATCAGACCCCAACGTCAATAGACATCTTCCTTTCCTATGGAGTAACCGGTGGTGTAAATTTGGTGAAAGTGTGACAAATAGAACTAAAGTTATTGCCCGAAAACCAATTGTTTACGCCCGCCCGCAGCCTGCCCACCGCCCGCCACTTCATCAAACTATTAGTCGAGTTTGACTTTGTCAAAACTCGACTAAAAATATTCATGTTACAAATTACCCCTAGAAAAAAATTTAGCCCTCAACAAGTTAAATCAAGCTATTATTAGGGGTTTTTTAGTTGGAGTTAAACAAAATTTTCAAGGGCAAGGGTGACATCTTGTCGAACGTTTATATGGGTGAAGGAAGCCAGAGTACCCAGAGAGTACCACCAAGCAAGCACAAGCAGAGTGAGCAGTGGCTGAAGATAGGTGCACTCTTAAAGACAAACATAAGCAATCAGAATTAAGTGCAGGGTTTCTTCTGCTTTGTTTGGGAACAGGTCTGGGGCCCATGCCATTGAGAAAATGTGCATCCTGATAGCACTAATTGGTAAGTTATTTTGGAGGGAAAGAATCATACAAAGACTAAGGAATTTGATGTTAGGATTTAACAGAGAACATTTAAGACTGATACCTAAGTAAGTATACTACAAGTGTGCTTCGTAACAAAAAGTCACATGGAGTCCTGTTCACTCCATGCTGTCTCTGTAGTCTCTATCAAGCTTGTAATTTGCCTTTGAAAACAGACACTATCAAAGCTGCTACATGTAGGTAAGCAATTTAAATTTAATGCACAGTTGGTGTGCTGAACTGTGAGGTCATGACTCATAAGGCTTCAGAAAACCAATGGTTTCCTGAGGCCTTATGATCACCCAGTTCAGGACACCAAGAGTACATTAAATTTTGTTTCAGTAAATA
The DNA here is from genome assembly GCA_031216915.1 of Pictodentalium vernedei. Classification (NCBI taxonomy): domain Eukaryota; kingdom Metazoa; phylum Mollusca; class Scaphopoda; order Dentaliida; family Dentaliidae; genus Pictodentalium; species Pictodentalium vernedei. The sequence continues at coordinate 264,084,695 of CM062294.1, forward strand.
AAAACTAATGCAGAATTTTTCTAAGTTAAAGAGCCTGAAGTGATATTTACTATATGATCTTATGAAAACCCAAAGCGAAACAAACGTTTTATGCTTGAATTGAATCTGAAAAATCAAAATCTCCCCAGGTCTACTCTCTTGAGATAAATATTTTATATATAACACTTGTCAATGTTAATATGTAACTCCTAAAGAATGCCAGGTGTGATGTATCCAGGAGGTCCGGTTATTAATTTTATATAGAATAAACATATAGTGTTTTCAAGTAAAAAATTTATTCTATCTGTGGGATTACGAATGAAACCAACAAGCCTCTGGCCAGTCGGTTTCATTCTTAATCCTACCAGTAGAATAAATTTTTTACTTGAAAACACTGTATGTTTATCCCATAAATCATTTACAGGGCAGTTGCGGTGGAATCGTGCTATTCCTCACTACAAAACACTGCGAGAAGTGAGGAACACATTGGTCCAATTTGATCGACAAGCAAAACTGCCAAAAATAAACAAGGCGCAGTTATACATTTCAGTCTAAAAATAATTCCCTTCCAAACTTGAGCTAAAGCTGCAAAAATACTTTTATTAAATGAACAATGTTTATCTTTCTTATTTTTGTTGTTTATTGTTTTTTTCGTCGCCGGTTCAACCTGAGTTTTATAAACAAAGCAGACGACACATGCATTTGTTTATTTACACTTTCCTAATTTGGAAAAAAATATTCTATTTATAGTAACAGTGACCTTGACCTTGGAGTCCCAGACTCCGAAATCAATAGGTGCCTTCCCTCCCTATAGGGTAACTTCTGGTATAAGTTTGGTAAAGGTGCATCAAATAGAACTAAAGTTATTGCCCAGAAACCAATTTGTCACAAAATATTCTATTGATAGTAACAGTGACCTTGACCTTGGGGTGTCAGACTCCGAATTTGATATGTGTCTTCCCTTCCTATATGGTAACCTGTGGTGTAAGTTTGGTGAAGATACACAGAATAGAATTAAAGTTATTGCCCGGAAACTAATTTGTCACAAAATATTCTATTTATAGTAACAGTGACCTTGACCTTGAAGTCCCAGACTCCACAATCAATAGGTGCCTTCCCTTCCTATAGGGTAACCTCTGGTATAAGTTTGGTAAAGTTGTGTCAAATAGCACTAAAGAAATTGCCCGGAAACCAATTTGTCATAAAATATTCTATTTATAGTAACAGTGACCTTGACCTTGGAGTACCAGACTCCAAAATAAATAGGTGTCTTCCCTTCCTATAGGGTAACCTCTGGTATAAGTTTGGTAAATGTGCGTCAAATAAAACTAAAGTTATTGCCTGGAAACCAATTTGTCACAAAATATTCTATTTATAGTAACAGTGACCTTGACCTTGGGGCACGAGACTCTGAAATCGATAGGTGTCTTCTTTTCCTATAGGGTAACCTCTGGTATAATTTTGGTAAAGGTGCATCAAATAGAACTAAAGTTATTGCCTGGAAATCAATTGTTTACGCCCGCCGCCACTTCATCAAACTATAAGTCGAGTTTGACTTCGTCAAAACTCGACTAATAAAAAGTTAAAAAAGAAATTAAAAATTGAGAATATATAGTATGCAGCTTCTTTTACTGATCTTGATTCAATAGTGTTCAAATACAATTTGTTGTGCAACATTTGTCCTCCTCATGGGAAGGGCAATATATATGAAGCCTGCCAAAATTTATGTTTGCAGAGTCGGTGTGCAGATTTGAACCATAGTTGGTATGAAGTATTTTTGGGTGGCATGTTCTTGAGATATATTCCAAAAACAAATTTCCCTTTGCATTCTGACAAAATGCATCTTGGATTGAAAAAAAATAAACAAAGTTTGGATGGGCAGATGCACGCATGGCTGGGCAGATGCATGGACAAACAGACAGATGGATGGAGGGCTTTGCTATATTACTCCCTTGCGGGGGGATAAGTATACCAAAAAAATTGAAAGTTGGTTACTAATGTTTAAGTCATTCCAAAAATAAGCATTACATGATATTTTTTAACAAAGGGCAATAACTCCCACAATTTTCATCGGATATTGGTGGTCATCAAATTTGATGTAGACATTGTTGCTATAGAGACGTATACCAAAAAGAATTGAAATCTGTTAACTATTGTTCAAGTTATGCCATAAATAAGTTTTACAGGATATTTTTATAACAAAGGGCCATAACTCCCAGGATTTTCAAGAGATATCGGTGGTCATCGAACTCAACGTAGATATTGTTACTACAGAGACACATACCGAAAAGAATTTAAATCTGCCAACTATTATTCAAGTTGTGCCATAAAAAAAGTTTGGATGGACGGACAGACACATGGACAGAGGTCTCTGCTATACCCCTCCCTTGTGGGGATATCTATTGAATAACTATTTTTCTTCATCAAAAACATAGCTTATGACCTTCCCCCCCCCCCTCTCCCCCACTGGAATGAGCTATGTTTTTGTGGCAAAAATGAAAATTGAACGGCAGTTGTTGTGAATAGTACGGGCTGGATTTGGCCATTATGTTGGGTAAAGGGTTGAAGGGCATTAACTGACAAAAATACTCTAAATAAAAATTATAGTTCAATGGATAAAGAATCATATTTGATGGTGCTGAACATGTTACTGAGCTAGTGCAAATATACAAACAGAATATATACAGTATTTTACAGACCAGAATATCAGTTATAGGATTTTTTTAAATAGATATGTTTTGAGATCTTTCTTGAAGGTGTTGACATTTGACAGTCTTTTTAGATGATCAGGTAAATTATTCCACAAGTGAGGACCAGGAAATGAGAATGACCTGTCTCCAAATGACTTACACCTATTTTTGGAACATGTAGTAGCATTTTACCATCAAACCTCATCAAGTATATTCAAAATTATTGAGTTTAAAAACTTGTTGGTCAAAGACTGATAACAGACAGACAGGCTAAAAAATCACGGGGCAAGAGACTTAAAGGGAATATATTCCACCAACTGAAAATAGTGCCTTATCAATAATGTGAGTAACTGAACTTTTTCAGTCAGTTAAGTCAGTAACCAGTTGTGGACCGGTTATCCAGCAAACCATTTCAGAACTAATGTGACCAAATTTTGACAACCAAAAATTATCTTGCACTCTACCAGTTAACCCTTTACCTAACAAATTGGCTGCAACCACCCGCATAATTTACAAAATTCGCCATTGGAAAACAATTATTTTTCAAAAACTTTCAACAACACATGTATGTCATGTGACCCCCACATTGGCATGAGCTCATCAAGCTCATTCCAATGAGGGGTCACTTGATATGATTTTGTTCAAATTTTTAGTACAATTTTCAACAAGAGATTCACTCGGAAGTGACTATGCCCCCCCTACATGGCAATGACCTTGATCTGTGACCTTTACCTCCATCAAACAAAAAAATTTGTAAAAAGTTTAATATTTGTACTTTGGTTCATTTCTGAGTTATGGCTGAGACACGAATGTTGATGATTTTCAGTGTGACCTTGACCTTGACCTTATGGACCTGGCTGTGGTGTGCAACGCATCCACCCGTTGTCCTTTATAATTGAGCGAAGTTAGATGATTGTAGCCCTAATTGTTTTGGAGTTATGTTTGAGGCACGATTTGTGATCCTGAACATATGAAGGTCAATTGTGATCTTCACCTTGCAGATGCAGCGGAAACTATTATACATGACACACCTTTTGCCTGTCATTAACATTTGTAAAAAGTTTAACAATTGTACTATGATTCGTTTCTGAGTTATGGCTGAGACACGAATATTGACTGATTTTTAGTGTGACCTTAAAATATGACCTTGACCTTGAAGGTACGAACCCGGCTATGGTGTGTGACACATCCTCCCATGGTCCTTTATAATTGTGTGAAGTTTGATGACTATGGCCCTAACAGTTTTTGAGTTATTGGCTCGGACACACACACACAGACACACACATGGATGGACACACGCACACTTCAATCACTATATGCCACCCGACTTAAGTCGGGGGGCATAAAAATAATATTTAAAATAATGAATTTTGATACTGTGTGCATTGGTAAAGGGTTACAATCTAAAGAAAATGTCAATGAAAATAAAATGTATTGTAGAAAAATTAAAATAACTTGTTATGGAACATGCATGCCGTAATCTAATATTCAATCAAGTTTACAATATAAGATTAACCACAAAATCCTATTCACATAATCTAGACTCATTACATGTGGGCTTTCGGAAACAGAGCTGTGCTCATTCTGTGGAAATACGAAAGAAACGATCACACATCTATTTTACGATTGTTCTTTCTCAAAAACAGTTTTACTTTCACTAGTGGAAAAGGTTAACCTTAATCCGGATCTGCAAATTCAACTAAACATTAATAAAAGAGAAATAATTTTAGGCTCTACTTCTGAGCATGCCTATCCAAATGTCTCGAATACCTGTCTCCTCATCTACAAAAAGTATATTTACACCTGCAGCCGAAGTAATACCATCCCCTCTTTCTCAGATCTAGCAAGAGCTATAAAATCCTACAAAAATATTGAAATGTATTCCCTATACATGTACACAATCAGCAAGGCTGAGTGTATTAGGGAAAAATGGAGCTACCTGACGCATTCTTTGAATAATTGGAGAACTGCTCAGTATATACATTATACTGTAAAAATCTCATTTAGTTGCAATCTTATATAATGTACTATTTTTCTAGTGATGCCAACAAAAATGAAAGTGTCAATGACACTGTAGCTTAACTTGTGTGTTGTGTTTGATGAAAAGGATAATGTTCAATGTTTATGAAAGGATTATGAAATAAGACAAGAATTGTGATAATTGGGAATATGTTCATTTCTGTTCCCTGTATGCTATGTTTATGATAAAAATAATATGAGGTGCACACTGTACTATAGAGCTGAGGGGTGGGTTAATATGACCTCACAGTTAATGTATGTGGCCCTCACAGTTATCGTATATCAACAAAAGTTACCAAGTTACAGTGAAATTATTCCACAACGAGTCATCCTCTCAAGTTACATTAAAATCCCTTCATAAATATGGCCTGTAGACTGTGCTAAAGGTGTTCGGGCTTCGGGCCCCTGTAGCTGTCAGTTTCCCAATTGCGTCCAAAGGGGACGTTCTCATCTAGACACTATATGAAGTAAACCTATCAAGTTAAAATGAAATCCCTTAATAAATATGACCTGTAGACTGTGCTAAAGGTTTTTGGGCTTTGGGCTCTGGCAGCCATCATGGTTGAATGATCGCAACCAAAAAGGCATCTGTGCAACATCTGGAGTGATCCTACAAAGTTACAATGAAATCCCTTCATAAATATGATCTGAAGACTGTGCTAAAGGTTTTCGGGCTTTAGGCTTGGGCAGCCATCATGGTTGAATGATAGCAACCAAAAGGGGACATTCTCATCTGGACATCATCTGGAGTGATCCTATGAAGTTACAATGAAATCCCTTCATAAATATGACCTGTAGACTGTGCTCAAGATTTTCGGGCTTCAGGCAACTGTAGCCATCACAGTTGACCAACCACAAGCCAAAAGGGGATGTCATCATCTAGGCATTACATGGAGTCAACCTAACAAGTTACAATGAAATCCTTCCATAAATACGACCTACAGACGTGCTAAAGGTTTTTGGGCTCGGGCACCCATCAAGGCTGCATGATCACGACCAAAATGAGATGTTCTCATCTAGACATTATTTAGAGTCATCCTCCCAAGTTACAATGAAATCCCTTCATAAATATGACCTGTAGACTGTGCTAAAGGTTTTGGGGCTTTGGGCCCCTGAAGCCGTCACAGTTGCCCAATCGTGTCCAAAAGGGGACGTTCTCATCTAAACATTATATGAAGTCAACCTACCAAGTTACAATGAAATCCCTTCATAAATATGACCTGTAGACTGTGCTTAAGGTTTTCGGGCTTTGGGCTTGGGCAGCCTTCATGGTTGAATGATCACAACCAAAGGGGACAATCTCATCTGGGCATCATCTGGAGTGATCCTACGAAGTTACAATGAAATCCTTTCATAAATATGACCTATAGACTGTGCTCAAGGTTTTCGGGCTTCGGGCACTTGTAGCCATCACAGCTGACCAATCACGACAAAAAGGGGATGTCATCATCTAGGCATTATATGGAGTCAACCTAATAGGTTACAATGAAATCCTTCCATAAATATGACCTTTTACCTATGCTAAAGGTTTTTGGGCTCGGGCACCCATCAAGGCTGAATGATCGCGATCAAAATAGGATGTTCTCATCTAGACATTATTTGGAGTCATCCTACCAAGTTACAATGAAATCCCCTCATAAATATGACCTGTAGACTGTGCTAAAGGTTTTCGGGCTTCGGGCACCTTTAGCCATCACAGTTGCCCAATCATGTCCAAAAGGGGACGTTCTCATCTAGACATTATATGAAGTTAACCTACCAAGTTTCAATGAAATCCCTTCATAAATATGGCCTGTAGACTGTGCTAAATGTTTTCGGGCTTCGGGCTCGGGCAGCCATCATGGTGGAATGATCGCAACCAAAGGGGACAATCTCATCTGGGCATCATCTGGAGTGATCCTGCGAAGTTACAATGAAATCCCTTCATAAATATGACCTGTAGACTGTGCTCAAGATTTTCGGGCTTCAGGCAACTGTAGCCATCACAGTTGACCAACCACGACCAAAAGGGGATGTCATCATCTAGGCATTACATGGAGTCAACCTAACAAGTTACAATGAAATCCTTCCATAAATACGACCTACAGACATGCTAAAGTTTTTTGGGCTCGGGCACCCATCAAGGCTGCATGATCATGACCAAAATGAGATGTTCTCATCTAGACATTATTTGGAGTCATCCTCCCAAGTTACAATGAAATCCCTTCATAAATATGACCTGTAGACTGTGCTAAAGGTTTTGGGGCTTTGGGCCCCTGAAGCCGTCACAGTTGCCCAATATGTCCAAAAGGGGACATTCTCATCTAAACATTATATGAAGTCAACCAACCAAGTTACAATGAAAGCCCTTCATAAATATGACCTGTAGACTGTGCTAAAGGTTTTTGGGCTTCAGGTTCGGGCAGCCAACATGGTTGAATAATCGCAACCAAAGGGGACAATCTCATCTGGGCATCATCTGGAGTGATCCTAAGAAGTTACAATGAAATCCCTTCATAAATATGACCTGTAGACTGTGCTCAAGGTTTTTGGGCTTCGGACACCTGTAGCCATCACAGTTGACCAATCACGACCAAAAGGAGATGTCATCATCTTGGCATTATATGGAGTCAACCTAACAGGTTACAATGAAATCCTTCTATAAATATAACTTTTTGCCTATGCTAAAGGTTTTTGGGCTCAGGCACCCATCAAGGTTGAATGATCATGACCAAAATGGGACGTTCTCATCTAGACATTATTTGAAGTCATCCTACCAAGTTACAATGAAATCCTTTCATAAATATGACCTGTAGACTGTGCTAAAGGTTTTCGGGCGTCGGGCACTTGTAGCCATCACAGCTGACCAATCACGACAAAAAGGGGATCTCATCATCTCAGCATTATATGGAGTCAACCTAATAGGTTACAATGAAATCCTTCCATAAATATGACCTTTTACCTATGCTAAAGGTTTTTGGGCTCGGGCACCCATCAAGGCTGAATGATCGCGATCAAAATGGGATGTTCTCATCTAGACATCATTTGGAGTCATCCTACCAAGTTACAATGAAATCCCCTCATAAATATGACCTGTAGACTGTGCTAAAGGTTTTCGGGCTTCGGGCACCTTTAGCCATCACAGTTGCCCAATCATGTCCAAAAGGGGACGTTCTCATCTAGACATTATATGAAGTTAACCTACCAAGTTTCAATGAAATCCCTTCATAAATATGGCCTGTAGACTGTGCTAAAGGTTTTTGGGCTTCGGGCTCGGGCAGCCATCATGGTGGAATGATCGCAACCAAAGGGGACAATCTCATCTGGGCATCATCTGGAGTGATCCTGCGAAGTTACAATGAAATCCCTTCATAAATATGACCTGTAGACTGTGCTCAAGGTTTTCGAGCTTCGGGCACCTGTAGCCATCACAGTTGACCAATCACGACCAAAAGGGGATGTCATCATCTAGGCACTATATGGAGTCAACCTAACAGGTTACAATGAAATCCTTCTATAAATATAACCTTTTGCCTATGCTAAAGGTTTTTGGGCTCGGGCACCCATCAAGGCTGAATGATCATGACCAAAATGGGATGTTCTCATCTAGACATTATTTGGAGTCATTCTACCAAGTTACAATGAAATCCCTTCATAAATATGACCTGTAGACTGAGCTAAAGGTTTACTGGCTTCGGGAACCTTTAGCCGTCAAAGTTGCCCAATCATGTCCAAAAGGGGACGTTCTCATCTAGACATTATATGAAGTCAACCTACCAAGTTACAATGAAATCCCTTCATAAATATGACCTGTAGACTGTGCTTAAGGTTTTTGGGCTTCGGGCTCGGGCAGCCATCATGGTTGAATGATCACAACCAAAGGGAACAATCTCATCTGGGCATCATCTGGAGTGATGCTACGAAGTTACAATGAAATCCCTTCATAAATATGACCTGTAGACTGTGCTCAAGGTTTTCGGCTTCGGGCACTTGTAGCCATCACAGCTGACCAATCACGACAAAAAGGGGATGTCATCATCTAGGCATTATATGGAGTCAACCTAATAGGTTACAATGAAATCCTTCCATAAATATGACCTTTTACCTATGCTAAAGGTTTTTGGGCTCGGGCACCCATCAAGGCTGAATGATCGCGATCAAAATGGGACGTTCTCATCTAGACATTATTTGGAGTCATCCTACCAAGTTACAATGAAATCCCCTCATAAATATGACCTGTAGACTGTGCCAAAGGTTTTCGGGCTTCGGGCACCTTTAGCCATCACAGCCGCCCAATCATGTCCAAAAGGGGACGTTCTCATCTAAACATTATATGAAGTTAACCTACCAAGTTACAATGAAATCCCTTCATAAATATGACCTGTAGACTGTGCTAACTGTTTTCAGGCTTCGGGCTTGGGCAGCCATCATGGCTGAATGATCGCAACCATAGGGGACAATCTCATCTGGGCATCATCTGGAGTGATCCTAAAAAGTTACAATGAAATCCCTTCATAAATATGACCTGTAGACTGTGCTCAAGGTTTTTGGGCTTCGGGCACTTGTAGCCATCACAACTGACCAATCACGACCAAAAGGGGATGTCATCATATAGGCATTATATGGAGTCAACCTAACAGGTTACAATGAAATCCTTCCATAAATATGACCTTTTGCCTATGCTACAGGCTTTTGGGCTCGGGCACCCATCAAGGCTGCATGATCGCGATCAAAATGTGACGTTCTCATCTAGACATTATTTGGAGTCATCCTACCAAGTTACAATGAAATCCCTTCATAAATATGACCTCTAGACTGTGCTAAAGGTTTTTGGGCTTCGGGCCCCTGAAGCCGTCACAGTTGCCCAAGCACGTCCAAAAGGGGATTTTCTCATCTAGATATTGTATGAAGTCAACCCACCAAGTTACAATGAAATTCTTCAATAAATATGACCTGTAGACTGTGCTCAAGGTTTTCGGGCTTCGGGCACTTGTAGCCATCACAGCTGACCAATCACAACAAAAAAGGGATGTCATCATCTAGGCATTATATGGAGTCAACCTAATAGGTTACAATGAAATCCTTCCATAAATATGACCTTTTACCTATGCTAAAGGTTTTTGGGCTCGGGCACCCATCAAGGCTGAATGATCGCGATCAAAATGGGACGTTCTCATCTAGACATTATTTGGAGTCATCCTACCAAGTTACAATGAAATCCCCTCATAAATATGCCCTGTAGACTGTGCTAAAGGTTTTCGGGCTTCGGGCACCTTTAGCCATCACAGCTGCCCAATCATGTCCAAAAGGGGACGTTCTCATCTAGACATTATATGAAGTTAACCTACCAAGTTACAATGAAATCCCTTCATAAATATGACCTGTAGACTGTGCTAAAGGTTTTCAGGCTTCGGGTTCGGGCAGCCATCATGGCTGAATGATCGCAACCATAGGGGACAATCTCATCTGGGCATCATCTGGAGTGATCCTGCGAAGTTACAATGAAATCCCTTCATAAATATGACCTGTAGACTGTGCTCAAGGTTTTCGGGCTTCAGGCACTTGTAGCCATCACAACTGACCAATCACGACCAAAAGGGGATGTCATCATCTAGGCATTATATGGAGTCAACCTAACAGGTTACAATGAAATCCTTCCATAAATATGACCTTTTGCCTATGCTAAAGGTTTTTGGGCTCGGGCACCCATCAAGGCTGCATGATCGCAATCAAAATGGGACGTTCTCATCTAGACATTATTTGGAGTCATCCTACCAAGTTACAATGAAATCCCTTCATAAATATGACCTCTAGACTGTGCTAAAGGTTTTCGGGCTTCGGGCCCCTGAAGCCGTCACAGTTGCCCAAGCACGTCCAAAAGGGGATTTTCTCATCTAGATATTGTATGAAGTCAACCCACCAAGTTACAATGAAATTCCTCAATAAATATGACCTGTAGACTGTGCTCAAGGTTTTCGGGCTTCGGGCACTTGTAGCCATCACAGCTGACCAATCACAACAAAAAAGGGATGTCATCATCTAGGCATTATATGGAGTCAACCTAATAGGTTACAATGAAATCCTTCCATAAATATGACCTTTTACCTATGCTAAAGGTTTTTGGGCTCGGGCACCCATCAAGGCTGAATGATCGCGATCAAAATGGGACGTTCTCATCTAGACATTATTTGGAGTCATCCTACCAAGTTACAATGAAATCCCCTCATAAATATGCCCTGTAGACTGTGCTAAAGGTTTTCGGGCTTCGGGCACCTTTAGCCATCACAGCTGCCCAATCATGTCCAAAAGGGGACGTTCTCATCTAGACATTATATGAAGTTAACCTACCAAGTTACAATGAAATCCCTTCATAAATATGACCTGTAGACTGTGCTAAAGGTTTTCAGGCTTCGGGTTCGGGCAGCCATCATGGCTGAATGATCGCAACCATAGGGGACAATCTCATCTGGGCATCATCTGGAGTGATCCTGCGAAGTTACAATGAAATCCCTTCATAAATATGACCTGTAGACTGTGCTCAAGGTTTTCGGGCTTCAGGCACTTGTAGCCATCACAACTGACCAATCACGACCAAAAGGGGATGTCATCATCTAGGCATTATATGGAGTCAACCTAACAGGTTACAATGAAATCCTTCCATAAATATGACCTTTTGCCTATGCTAAAGGTTTTTGGGCTCGGGCACCCATCAAGGCTGCATGATCGCAATCAAAATGGGACGTTCTCATCTAGACATTATTTGGAGTCATCCTACCAAGTTACAATGAAATCCCTTCATAAATATGACCTCTAGACTGTGCTAAAGGTTTTCGGGCTTCGGGCCCCTGAAGCCGTCACAGTTGCCCAAGCACGTCCAAAAGGGGACTTTCTCATCTAGATATTGTATGAAGTCAAACCACCAAGTTACAATGAAATTCCTCAATAAATATGACCTGTAGACTGTGCTAAAGGTTTTCGGGTTTTGGGCTCGGGCAGTCGTCACGGTTGGCAGATCATGCCCAAATGGGGAAATTCTCATCTAGACATCATAAGGAGTCATCCTACCAAGTTACAAAGAAATCCCTCCACATTAAACATGACCTGCAGACTGTGCTAAAAGTATTTGGGTTTCGGGCTTGGGCAGCCATCACGTTTGATAGATCATGCCCAAAAGGGGACGTTCTTATCTAGGCATTATACAGAGGCATCCTACCAAGTTACAATGAAATCCCTTCATAAATACGACCTGTAGACTGTGTTAATGGTTTTCGGGTTTTGGGCTCGGCAGCCATCCCGGTTGCCCGATCGCAACCAAAAGGGGACATTCTCATCTAGACATGATCCCAAACCTGCATATGAAATTTCGTGACGATCAGACAAGAACTGTGGGGTGTAGCCCGTGCTAAAGGAAAATGTGAACAGACGTCACAGATTCACAGACGAACAGACTTCCGCACGCGTGATGGCAATAACTTATCTTGACTATGTCAAGTTAAGCTAATAATAATAATAAAAAAAAAATAATATTCAATCAAGAGATTTGGTGATGAAAGGAAAGTGCTGTCAAACGATGATATGATTTCAGGGAATACGAAATGTTGACAGGTCCTGATAATAAAATGAAGCAAGCTACATGTATGTCAAACAAGGCAGAAAAAGGTCATTTAGTTACTGTTTTGTGTACAAACATTTATTGACTATAAAGTCTTAAATGATCCATGGAGACTATGAAGAGGCCATTAATTGTTGAATGAAGTTAACTGTTTGCTTTTCTGTGGCGAATAGGATTTTGTGGCTAACAGAGAAATCTCTTCAGGGACTCTTTGTATATTTGAAGTATGTGAGCAGGACTTGTTCACTTCAGTTGAATGAAGTTAACTGTTTGCTTGCTGCAGGCAGATTTTCCTGCTCATTTTAAAAATACTTTGTTGCCAAGTAGATGTAAAATTCTGGCTCTTGATGACTAAATATACCCCCATAAATGGGAGTAGACCAATTTATTTATTTATTTATTTATTGGGGTTTAATGACACTTTGACAGCCAGGGTCACCTCATGTCTGAAAGTTTTACAGGTGGAGGAAGCCGGAGTACCTGGAGAGAACCACCAAGCAATGGCGAGCAGCTGTCAGACTCCCTAACGTATCAACTCCACACAAGCAGGGTTAGCACTGGTTGAAGACAAGTGCACCATCGATATGCAGTATGCCTTAGTACACAACGCCTCCCTGTCCCACGTGGCCAATTGGGATTAAGTAACTTGCCCAAGGACACAATGGAGCAGCCGCAGGTGGGATTCGAAGAGCTGACCTCTCAGCTTGCAGTCTGCATCTCTACCTACTGAGCCACCACGTTCCCTAATAGACCAATTAACCTTTTACATGATATTACAATTTGTTATTTTAATATTTTTTTCAAATTATTGATATAATTTCTACAAAACTATATCATGTGACCCCTCACTGGAATGAGCTCGGTGAGCTCATTCCAATGAGGGGGTCACAAGATATGGTTTTGTCGACATTTTTTCAAACATAATTTATTTTTCAACTGCTCAATTTGTAAATTACACCGGTGTGTGATTCATTAGGTGAAGGGTTAATAAATATTTCTAGATACTAGACACCACTAAATGCTTCATCAAATCAAGTCATGGCTGCTTTGTAGCAGATGTGACACGACTTTATGATAGATTCAATAAAATACTGAGTAAGTGAAGAGTCAAGCATGCCTGTAATTAAAATAATTAACTATCCCAAAATTGTATATGGCTAATCTGTCTTTCCTAACTGATGACAATCATCACGTTATAGGCACTGATAAAAAATGTTACACTACTAGAGATGGCCAATATAGCGAAAAACTGAACTGATACCGATATCATGGGGATACCAGATACCCCAGTGAACCCATCATTGAATACCGAAGCTGCTTGAGTATTCACATTTTCATGAAAGAAGTGAGAGACTTTCTGTTCAGTTTTGTTAAATCTTAAGGACCTGGGGAATTGTTCCGAATTCCCACCAGACTACAGCCTGTACATATTCCTTTGCTTGGCAGTCGTTCCAAGTGTTCCAGAATAGAACACTCAATCAAAATTGTGTTTTTTACAAGAATTTACTAAGATTCATGTACTGGAGATTTGGGCCAATCTTTATGTGAATAGAATCAATAGATTCACAGATTCAAGTCGAAATTTTGCCCCTGCTCAGGTGATTTGACTATTGTCAGCAGGCCTTTAGATCAGTCTAATTTGGGCATAACGGCAAATAGGGATGCGGCCTGCATGGTTGGAGAAAAATGACCGGTATTTTCTTCTTGGCGTCTGTTTTGGATTTTAGGTCCCCCGTCTTAAAACAATAGTTTACAATTCCTTGTTATAGGTCTGCACCGTTATCACTGCTTCCCACCACCCTTTGAAGTAAGTTGACTCGACTAACTCGAGAAGGCTTCTAAGTTTCCCAGTGTCAAGCAAAAGTCCTATTTGAATGTAAATTATGCATGGTAATTACCCAGAAATGCCACAAACATGAATATAATAGAGCTTTAAGTGCATGATCATATAGAATTCGCCGCAGAAAAGCAATCGGCGTCGACAGTGTCATAAACGACACTGTCGATGCCGTTTGCTTTTCTATGGCGAACTCTGTGGGTTTTTTTTTTTAATTATTTATCTGTTGCATTGTTTGATTCGAAGGTGAGCTCTAAGCTATATTGCAAGCATCAGGGAAACCTGACCAAACTATATATTGCCGAAACACTGCAAAACTTTGGAAAAAGTTTTAAACTCCACATAATTTAAGCGCAATTATCTTATTTGGGCACAGCATTTACCAACGTTAGTTGGGAAGAATTTAAAGGCCTCATTGTCAGCAGCACTGCATCATGTTGACATGCTAATGGCACACGTACCGAGATTACAAAAGCCTGAAATAGGTCTTTGATGGTTGAGGTGTGTTTGCAGCAAGTCACAAAATTATTGTAGATATGATTTGTGTTGGCAAAAGAATGCCAATGTTGAGCTAATTGGTAAAGGCATTTGTGGTGCTGTGGTAGAAAGATACAAGAACAACTTATTCTGTATTTTCCTTATCGAATTTACCTTTGGTACTCTCGTTGAAAAATGTGGTAAAATAATGCATCCAAATGATTCTTTGAGGTTTAGTGACACTATGCGAAGCATTTAGCTTATCCATTGCAGATGTCTTGTCAGAACCAGTTCGTATCAATGAATGACAACAAAGGGAGATTGTCTGCCAGTGAGTGTATCAAGGGAGATAATATGTTACAACTATGCACTAACCCAACAGATGCCTATGTACATACTCGAGGAGGACCTCCAGTACAACACTATCAGCAAATCTTAGTCAAGTCAGATACTCAATACCAAACTGATACTGCGGTATACCCCTCTAAAAATACCAAAACCAAACTCAAAGTTCCAATACCCCCATCTCTAATAGGGAGGAGGGACATTTCTGTCAGAAGTGGAGTCTGACATATAGATAATACTACTACTTGGTAGTAATCATGGACTTTCGTTCAAGAACAAGACTAGATTTCATAATTGGACTATGTCACTCACACTGACAGTTGTCATAAATGTACACTACAGTTGCCGTGCACTGGTCATAATCTACCCATGGGCAGTGATGTCCTCTCATGCATTTACCAGGTAATAAATATCATAATCAGCAAACTTTAACGAAGCACCGGGTTGTACCCGGTGCTTCATTAATTAAATTTTTGAAGATTATTCCTATAATTAGCATTTGGAATCTTATATAAATGTGCCTGTGGAAATATTGCCCACTCAAGGAATGTGACCAGTCCATGGCTTCCGTACTGTACACATGAATGGCTGTAGTATCGAATTCGGGCAGTTGGGGAGCTAGCATGACCAACCAATTTGGAGCACAGTTTACATTAATTAAATAAGAGGTTGTGATACGTCACCCACATGTATATTTTATTAATCCACAAATAAATTTCCAAAAAGTCTTTTGAGTTTTTTAACCAGAATGCTGACTTACTAATATTCCTACTGCACCATCACCAAGGCAGGTCTTCTTCATTGAAGGCATTCTTTGATGATGTAGTTGGAATATTTTATCAGTTGGGACATCAGTCATCACATGAGGAACAAATCAGACTTATCCCAACCCCAACTCCCATTGATTTGGTCATCCTTGTGATGCAGCCTGAACAGAACTGATAGTAAAGATGTGTAACAGAGTTATAAATTAATTGTTGCATTCTAAGGCCATGGGTTAAGCGTTATTCACCTCATTTTGTTTTTTGCCTGAAATAATAACACATTTTCTTTATTATTGGCTCCGCAAAGGGGTTACTTTTGTAGGGCTAGGAGAATACATCATTTCATATTTCTTCCTCATCCAATGAAATACCTGATTCAGGCCACATTTTGAAGCAATAGTCTGGTGTTATTAAGGGTAAAAGGTTGACTACTGGTACATTTTATTATACTAGTAGGCTGTTATGTATATAACCCTGGGCATTGAAAGTTCTACTATCTGAGACAACCTACACATTCAAGGAAGCAATGTGTAAGTGCAAAATGATAAAATATACGTCTTGTGGAAAGGGATATATTATGCAATTTCCCCCACGAGGATATAATTAATAATTAATAATAACCTCATTCCGCATTTTGTTCGGATAACCTGGAATAATGCTGAACTGAAAATTAACTAACCATGGCCTTATAATTGCTTCCTAGTGTTAGTATAAAAAAGGCATTTTTTATAAATGAAAAGTTATTCCACAATATAAAATGAAATTGAAATGCACTAATGATGCAACACAGGGATTCTTTTGGGTGTCTACAGGAGGCGAATATGACTCTTTCCCAATGGCATTTGGGCATAGTTTCCCAATTCCAAACCCCAAATTTCCCAATCGCAGTCTTAGTTCTGGCACGATTATGAAATTTCATAATCGAGTTTTGAAAAAAAATAATCAATTAAAAGTCAACTTTAATCATACTCTGTAACCTCTAGAAACCACAATAAGGGAGATGTTTTTCATCATTAGAGCCTCAAGCTGTAGCTTTATATTAATGCTTTCCTACATCAGTTACAATGTATTATGGTATTATTTTGTGCCTGATACTTGTTTGGTTGGATAACTGGAAACACAAAAGTGGTTTTATTTTCGTCTGTGTGGTTCAATAATTTTGCATGTGCACCTGAGATTATTACGTATTTGCTGTCGACTGACAAAACAATGCAAATTTTTTTCATTATGGATTTGCAGTGTAAGATTTGATGTCACTTCGTTCTGTGTGCAGAATTGACAAAGGAGTTGAACATCATGGCGGTTAGGTGCACAGAAAAATATGTCTGTAAAGTTAAACTTTAGCCCTCTTAGGACTTAGGCATGGTGCTCTAAGCATGCACCTCAAATTCAAGGAATGCAACTACAGTGGAATCCTGTTAACTGAATAGCCACTTTGCCAATGAAAATTATTCAATTAACAGGAGTATTCAATTAACAGGAATTGTGTCACTGTCCTGTATTCTAGAGATAAACTTAGCATTTATTCTATTATATCTTGTTTGACAGAGCTCCATGAGCTCTGTCAAACAAGATATAATGGATTAAATGCCTGTAGTATCGAGGCCAAATAGGTCTATAAACAAAGGAAAACTGGGGACAGTCAGGGTAATTTCTCGACAGGTTACAAGATTTTTTATTCAATTAACAAGAAGTTACTCTATAACCTATATTCAATTAACAGGTCAAATTTGTACTGGAGGTATGGTAAACAGTTTTGTGTTGGGAAATTATATTTAATTAACAGGGTTATTCAGTTAAGAGATATCCAGTTATGTGGGCTCCACTGTATAATAACTTATTTGAAAAGAAGTGCTGTGAGCTCATAAAACACTTTCCTTGTTGTTGTTTCAAGAGGTCATAGAGAACGATTAAAGTCGACTTTTGGAAACTGAAGTTGATTATGTCTCTTGACAATGATTAGTCAAGCCAGCCCTACTCGGTCCCCACTCAAACAAAAATTTAATGCACATTGGCACCCAGAACTGGGGAGTCATAAGGCCTCAGAAAACCCTTGGTTTTCTGAGGCCTTATGACCAGCCAATTTAGGACATCAATTGTGCATTAACCCTTTACCCAATATAATGGCCAAAAACGGCCAGCGCTATTCACAAAAGTCGCCAATTAATTTTCTTTATTTTTCCATTTTTTGTCTCAAAAACAAGGATTATGACCCTCTTTGTAACGAGGTCGTTCCAATGAGGGGTCATAACCAATGTTTTTGAGACAAAAAATTTAAAAAATTAGTTATTCAAGAATTTTGTTTGCAAGTGTCATCTGCTTTTCATGTTAGGTAAAGGGTTAAATTTAACTTGCTTATCTAACAAAGCTTTGAAAATGTATAATTTCTGAGTCTTTGTGTGCTTCTTCCCCTCCAAAACAAATTCCCAATTGGCGCCCCCACGAGGAAAATTTTCCCAATGGCAAGGGCCCCAGACCCTTTCCCAAAGAGAGAAGAAAAATCGCTGCAAGAGATTTAACCCTTTAACTAACACACACGATATAAAAATTTGTTATTTTAAATAGTTTTTTTTAAATTTTTTCCCCAAAATTAACCAAAACCATATCATGTGAACCCTCATTGGAATGAGCTCGTCCAACATTTCAGAACAAATCAAACTTAGTCCCCACCCCAACCCCCACTGATTTGGACATCCTCACAATGGCCCTGATCAATAATGATGATAAAGATGTGTAACAGAGTTATAAATTAATTGTTGCAATCTTATAATTGCTTCCTCATGTTTGTGTATTAAAAACAAGCATTTTTTATAAATGAAAAGTTATTTCACAAAAAAAATGAAATTAAAATGAGCTAATGACGCAACAGATTGAACTCTTAATCTAATGCACACAATATCAAAATTTGTCACTGTAAATATTTTTTTCAAATTTTTAAATAATACCATATCAGGTGTCCCCTCATTAGAACGAGCTGAATGAGCTCATTCTAAACAGGGGTCTCACAATATGATTTTGTTGAAATTTTCTTAATTTTTTTTTTTTTCAACTGCCAAGGTACTGTAATTCGAGGCAAAGCAATCAAAAGCCTAACAGTGAAACATATTTTCGGGATGTACATGTATGACAAGAAACTCCCCAAAATTGGAACAAAGCCCTCAAGTAGTTAATCTCTAGTAAACAAGGGCTACGCAAAGCATGGGCCACTGCCCCCGACCTGTAGGCATGTTTGAAGTTGCCTAAACGGTATTGTGGGACAGAAGAATTTTTCAAGTCAAAAGAGTGAAACGAGGGCATAACTCAGGGAAAAATTATTAGATAGAACCCGTTCCTTGTGCATATCCGTTCCCCCACGTGGGTCTATCACCATTCCACAGGAGATCCAAATCCAAGTGTTGGCTTGAAAATTACAATCCAAATGTTTTTATAGACAGGTGGACAGATAGACAGACGGACGAATGAACAGACGGATGGATGAAGGTCTCCACTAGATACCCCCTGAATCCTCCTTCGTAGGTCGTAGGCATAATAACTAAATATGAGATTTGTTTTTAGCTACTGAATGTCAAGGGGGGGGGGGGGGGGGGGGGGGCAGTGGTTTTGGGGTGCCCACCACTGAACAATAAATATTAGTTATCTCGGGGAGGGTTAAGATTGCCCAAGTTCCATCGCACCCCCTTAGAGTGTGTCCTGAAACCAGAGTGAACTTATACCTGACCTGAGTTCCTCGTTCGCATTGCTCGAGGTGCTCGTAGCTTCTTAGATAAAAGGATGTAAATACAAATAAGGGGGTTATGCAATTACTGATACGGAATGATGGTACAGAACAATTTATTCACACATTAAACAAAATACCTTGCTCTCAATCATATCCATAAATCAAGGCATTTTCATAACTAAATAACATATTTGCAGTCTACCAGTGTTTGCCCAGGCGTCCGTTGCTTCATCTTTGCATACTCTCGTTCTCCTCTCCTTCCTTCTCGCCACACTATATATATATTAAAATGTTCCTTACAGGTGGACCGATGGGAAGGTCCTTGGGCCACAGTCCGATCTCTGACACGAATCTTAACCAGTTTATAAACACTATTCACCAACATCTATCAGTTCCTCAACACTATTCAAGTTCAGTTTTTTAATATCATTTAATAACTTACAAGAGTTCTCTACTTTTGCTACCATACATTATTTCATTGTCTGTCTGCCTATGTTAAAAATCACCAGTTATTCCACTCTTCCACAATTTTGCCTCTACGTTTGTCTGTGGCCTCCCCGACCAACTCCTGGATCTTCCTCAACCTCTGCCGTTCAGATCTGACCCCAAGAACGAGACGAACGAATGAAATGGTTTCGCGCGCCGAAGGCACGCAGAGATGGTATAGGCAACAAGCCCCTTTCGACCCTCGGTGACTGTATATGATTGGCTGTCACATGTCTAGGCGTGTTGAAGGAGGAAAAGGTTCCGGTACTCACCAGGTGTCACCTGTTGCGTCGTGGCGGCCTCGTTGACTGATGTTGGTTGAACCCTCGGGTGAGGACCAGTGTGGGAGGTTGGGTCCTCTCACAAAGGTACTACCTCTCCCCGAGAGAATCCACCCCAAGGTCCAAATAAAATGGCTTCGCGCGCCAAAGGCGCACAGGGGCGGTATGAGGGCAAGCCCCTTTCGACCCTCTTTAATTGTAGATGATGTGGGTTGTCTGGGCCTGGCAAAAATGGAAAATGGAAATGGTACTCAGTGCCGTCTATGTTTCCTCCTGTTCTTTTTTTGGAGGAGGAGGCTGTGATGGTGATACCTCTTTTGGTGGTGTTGAAGGAGGGGTGCTGGAGGGCTGACTAGGTTGGTATGGTCTAGCCCTTGCACCTGCTGGTGATGGAGAGCTCCCTGGAGTAGTGCGCAGATAGTGGTTACTGACACTCTGTAATGCTCCTCGGATTGTGCTTTCCAAGAGTCTGCGGTTAGGGTATTCAGCGTTTGTTGGAGAATTGCTAGATGTTCGTCATCACTTACCTTTTCCCCAAGGATGCTTTCCACAGACTCCGCGGTGTGAGCTTCCTGGATGGTGTCCTGGTCGGAAAAGGCTGGAAGAGCAAGAGCGGGTGTAGCTACATGTGCGCTGTCCGGCTCAACTTCCTGCACCATAAACAAACCTCCCTCCTCCATCTCTTCCGAGGAAGAGTGTGATGGGCTAGAGATTAGAGTGTTGCCTGGCGAACCAGCGTCCTCTGGACCCTCCACATGAGTGGGGGGGAAAAGGCGTGGGCATGAAACGGCCAGGGGTAGCAGGCATTGAGCTTTCAACGCCATGGTTAGCCTCCCTCTCTTCCTTTTCCATCCTTTTCTTCTCCATGAACACCGTCAGTCGGCAGGCATCGCGTCGTCTGGCGGAAGGTCCCTTCTTTTTTCTCCTTTTCTTCTTTCCTTCGGCTGCTTCCGTATTCTTGGCATCATTCTGCGAGTCCATATAACTTGGAGGGTGACCAGTGCGAGGGGGGGGGGGGGGGCGCGAAAGGTGCTACACCTCTCCAAGGACGGCGGTTCGGTTTCCTTCTCAAAATCCTCTGTCAGGTGAAATTTATCCCTGAGCACCTGTATGCTCCAGATGGTAGCTAGGGTAGCCTTCACTCTGACCAGTGTCTCTTGTATAACAATTGGGAGCTCCATTGTGTAGTTGTTGACACCTCGGAATCCAAGGTGTGAGTGTGATGATGATGATGCACCCCAAGGTCAACAAAGGAATGATTTTGCACGCCTAAGGCGTGCTGGGACGGTATGGGGAACAAGCCCCTTTCGACCCTCAGTGAATGTAAATGATTGATTTTCGCATGTCTAGGCGTGTCAAAGGAGGAAAAGGTTCAGGTACTCGGCAGGTGTCTGCGGTTGTGATGTGATGGCTTTGTTGACATATTTCGGTTGAACCCTCGGGTGAGGACCAGTGTGGGAGGTTGGGTCCTCTCACAAAGATACTACCTCTCCCCGAGGGTGCAGTGATTCTAGGTTTTCAGGCGAGTGGATCGATTTTCAGGCAAGTATAGTCTACCACTTCTGAGATGATTTTGATTGATGGCCATCATTGGCAAGTATAGTCTGCCTCAGGCTGTCTCTATCTGGTTGGACTCTTTGCAAGGAAACAACAACGACCCCTTTCGGGGACCACCAGAAAGAAGACCCAAACTTCCCTGGTTTGGGGGCAGGCCTGCATTGTAATCCTAATGGGTTGGGACAAAAGATGCGCAATGCGCTTACAAAAAGGGGCAGAGGCGGGACGCAGGACCAACGCTCGTCTCCCTTAAAGTGGTCGACCACTTTTAGGGATGGAGTGGAGGATGTTCAGGAACCATGGGGGTTACCGTTTCTGTAACGGTTAGGCTGTCCATAGCGGTTATTGGGCACCCCAAAGTCTGAAAACACTGACTTTATATACTTTTAGGGTGGAAACCTATCGCAAAGTTTACATTAAAGTGGTAATGTTACACTATTGTTCTTAAATCTTTTATCGAAACATGCCTTAATATCTTTCAACCAATTAAAAATCTGGACAAAGAATTAATCTCTTCACACCTTTGGGGAACGAATTTAACCATCTTGATTACAGCCTGGGGAAGGATTAATTTACAACTGTGAACGTCATTGACACCAAGTGAATTTAACTATTTGCAACTTGAATAATCCTTCCTTAGTGAGGACTATGACATGCCAATTTGGCAACACCCACCACTAGGTCATGAATCAACCAATCACAAAAATTAATAAAAAATATTTGACACTTGCCCCATCATAGACACACCCTATTGCCTGACAACCCCCCCATGAAGAACAAACTCTGTTTGTTTCTAAGAACCAAAGAGGCAATAGCAGTGTCCATCCACACCCATTTACAAACAATACACTTATCCAATCTCTCGTTGCTTCTCATACACCTGAGTTTCATTGCCATTGTCTTTCACGGGGAGGTTTCCGCTTTCAGCACATGCTATATGACGGATGCCTCCCCACTCTTGCACAACTGTTTCATTCTTCTTACTCAACCCTTCGCAAACTATGAGCCCCATTCCCTGTTAATATAATAATGGTTTCGCTCCTGCCGAAGGTGCCCACTGGTACCGCTTAAATATTCAGCTATCTACAAATATACATGTTTGTCCTTCCAGTACCGAACTACCAATTGTTCATTTCATACAACCTGGCCATTATGTACACCCTTAAAAACTCACTCGGCATATACCCAACCACATGCTCCCGTCTTGCGGGTTTACATACAGAGTATATATCCACAGGCACTTGTGCCACTAATAATTGCTGTAACCGACGACCGACAACTTATAATACGTTGTATGACTCCACACTCCCTCAAACACAGATTTCACGTCCATCGCACATGCGACAGACGTTTAACCAGCTCATTCCACACTCACCCAAACAAATTTCCCGTCCACGCTCATGCAACAGACGGGTTAACCAACAGTGTATAGCTTTACCAAGTGCCTTTACCATCACTAATCGGGGTAAGGTCCCCACTGATTCTCGGTGACCGACCCTCTGTCCCTTACACCCGTTCCCAAAATTTATCGTTCCTACACACACATCTGTATCTATGTGCACTCACTCCGCGTAAAGCAAACAAATTATTAGCAAGGGGAAACCACCTTGACCCAAGCCAGCCGATCGGCCCCTTGCCCCCACTCCTATCATCTCACTAACTTGACCCCCTCCTTGGATAGGGCGCCCTGCCCGGTTCATTTCCGTCAGCAGGTTACGTGCCCTACTAGGCACTATCTAAATATTCACATGTATATTGGGACCCACACCATGCCCTAAAGAGCACCTCGGCTCCCTCCACCGGGCCTACTCCTTGGACGCGTGTTCCACCAAGGACCCCACTCATCTTCACGCTCAACATCAACAGGCCCACATGCCTGCCGTACCAGAGCTTGCTGCTTCAGATGCAACGCCATGTTTGTCTCTCGCCAGTCTTCCCTTGGGTGCCCCTCTCCATGTTCCAGGGCCCCTTCTAACTCTCCCTTTATGATGCCCCTTTGTGGCTACCCTGGCCACCTCTCATGGCCCTCTTGGCCCATTGTACCTCTCCCAGCCAATATCATGGGTTTAGTGGCCTTCTTATATTGGCATCTCCGCAAAAACCTTGCATGGTAAACCCCTTCTCCATCCATGCAGCGATGATGCTCACTCGGTAATAACCGCTACCAATTATTCTTGTCACAGTGTACGGCCCCTCCCACTGCAACCGAGGTCCTCCGAATTTCGTCGGCCGGAGCAACGGTCCACCTTTTAACCAACCCAAAAGTTCCTAACCCTTGGCTCACTCCCACACCAACCCTCATTATGCCCCTCCCCTCCAACATACCTTGGCTGCTTCCTTTCAGCGAGTTCCCTGACTTTCCTTGTAGAAGGGTTAACCTTAGGGGCGCTAATTCCATACTCTACATGTGCCCCCTTACTTGACTCCACGGGCCCCTCCCGTGATTTCACCGGCCGCTTTATCTTCGTGGCTTGGGCTCGGGCGACCTTTCCATGACTTATCAGGCTCCACCCTAGCCCCCGGAATATTGCCACCATCCAAGTCAAATAAGGCTCCGCTAAGCACATTGCCTCCACTTCACCGCTGTAGAATGTAGTATCTATCTTCACCTTTGCCAAGGGAAATCGCCTTACATACCGTCAATCAACACACAGAGGTGGTTGTCTCCCATGAGCTGCTCTTCACTAATCAACACCCTCTTTACCACCACACTACTACATCCATGTATCTCGTAACATCTGTACCTCTTGATAACCAATATACCCCCGGGTGTACTGGCATTCTCCCCTTATTAGTGTTATCATGTATGTTTGGGTACTCACTACACATGCCACTTATAATGGGTACCGTTCCCCCCACTTCCAGTCTAAGTTGTCCAGCTTCTATACAATCATGGAGGGGCTTTCCTCTGGTCTAATAGACTGACACAAGGCTGCAGCATGCTTCTTACCCCCAAACTGACCATTGTTGCCCCTATCTCTCCAATTGTTGCTCCCACCATTAGTATTAGCTGGGGGGAACCCTCTTCCAACAATCTTTTGCCATCTGCCCCTTCTTATCACACACAAAACCAAGTCATTTCCCGAGTTACTGGTCCATTGTAGCTCCTTGGCGATTTGTTTGGTTTCCATTTCCCCCATTGCCACCTGCTGAATAGGTGGTGCCTTTCGACGATCTGCTATTTCCTGAACCACCTCCACGAGCCTCTAAGTACTGTTCAGCAACCCTCGTAACCTCAACCATACTCCCTGGTTTTCTCTCCCTCACAAATATGGCCATGTCGGGAGGAAACGTACCAATGACTTGTTCCCTAATAAGTAAGTCCCTCAAAGAATTGATGTCCTGTTCAATTTCAGAAAGCTCCATCCACTGATAGAAATACCGAGATACCCGGGCCACAAACTGGCAGACATTCTCCCCTCTTTCCGATTTACAATCCTAAAGTTTGCTCTAAAGCCCTCTTCGGTGAGCTTATATCTCCTCAGTATCCCTCTTTTTAGTTCATTATAATCATTAGCTTGCTCCGGGGGTATGCTAGTATACACCTGAAGGGACTTCCTGGTTAACAAAGGACTTAAGCTTACCCCCCAGGCATCTTCTGGCCCACTCATTGCTCTGAGCGAACCTCTCAAACCGTTGCAAGTATGCGTCAACATCATCTGTCCTTTCGTCAAATGCGGGTAGTTTGGGACAAAAAGCCCAATAACATCCCTCATCATTCCCTGGTCTGTGCCTCCCATTCGCTTCGGGAATTGAGCTATTGCTATAAGCCCTAACTCTCGCTCATGGTCAGTTGTTCTCAGTGCAGCTTCCCTCTCAGCCCTTTCCTCTCACAATCTCACTCTCAATTTCGGCTTGCTTTTCAGCCCTTTCAACTTCTTTGTCACGTTCGGACCTGCTTTTATTGCTGCTTCTTCCTGTTTCAATGCCACCTGCTTTTCTAACTCAGCTGCGGTCTCTTTGGCCACTCTCTTCTGCTCCTCCCTTACAAATATTTGTAACTCACCCCCAGTGTAACCTAACCGTTCCACGGCTGTAATCACCTGATCGAGGGTCATTTGTGATTCCATATTTTTATGCCTTAAGTAATTCTACAATTTTTACAGGTTAACTAATCTGTATTTACAGATTAGTAATCTGTTTAAACAGATTAACTAATCTGTACTTACAGATTAGTAATCTGTTTAAACAGATCAACTAATCTGTATTTACTGATTACTAATCTGTTTTATAGATTAACTAATCTGTATTTACAGATTACTTTGTTAATCTGTAAAAACAGACTAGTAATCTGTTTAAACATATTAGTAATCTGTAAAAACAGATTAGTTAATCTGTAAAAAACAGATTAGTACTCTGTAAATACAGATTAGTTAATCTGTTCAAAACAGATTACTAATCTGTAAATACAAAAAATTAGTAATCTGTAAAAACAGATTAGTTAATCTGTAAAACAGATTAGTAATCTGCAAAAGCAGATTACTAATCTGTTTAAACAGATTAGTAATCTGTTTAAACAGATTAGGAATCCTTGGAATATACTATGGTGTGGCGGTTCTACGCTGCCATAAAGGCCTGCCATTGACCTTTGATCTGAATTAGAAGGCAAAAGAAACTCAGGCACTTAGCATTATGAGCATACCCATTTGGAAACTTTCTTGGAAACTTGGGTGTATCAAGAATTTTACAAGAACAAACAATTATGTGATTCTATTTTCTCATCCAAAAACAAAAATCTGAAGTAAATATGAATTTAACACTCACATGTATGCAAGAATAAACCTTTTAAGTATGATGACTAACAACAGTACTACTAGTACAGCCGCTGTGGATGTCACTTTCCACAGGTGGACAATATTTCCACGGATGCAATAATATCAGATTCCAAACACTAAATATACAGTTAAAACTAGAAGTCCTGTTACAAACTATACCCTTATCTAGGCTTAACTGTGCATAGGAATTGCGCACAATTGCCATATCGAATGACATCCAAAGCATGGCAGGTTCTCCTGGTTACTCATAGCAAACACAGGCAATGTTTCTGCCTATGGACCTACGGGTTAACCCGGAGGTCCATTGGCTGAAGCCTGAAACATTGCTTGTGCACAGGCCATATATACAGAATTTGATAGCCTTACTAGGGTCATAACGTGCAGATAGATGTACTATTTGTGCGCATTTCATGACAGGACTTCTAGTTTTAACTGTAGGAATAACCATCACAAATTTAATTTATGAAACACTGGGTTCGACCCCGTTCTTCATTAGTTAAAATTTTGCTGCTGATGATTTTTATTACTGTGTAAACGCCTGCATGGACATCATTGCCCATGTGTGGATTATGACCAGTCCACAGCAACTGTACTGTACAAACAAAAAACATGAGAACTCACCTCCTCCTTAGATTCTTGATGTGCATAATACAATAAAATGAAATTCTCTCAACACTCAACTACTTTTATCAGATATACAGTATACCTGAAACACAATAAGTTAATACACAATTGTTTTTAATGTAAATAAGCATTTAATGCTCAAGGCAATCTGTGATAAAACAATGCAGCAGAAGCAACCAATCAGTGTTTGATACCAAATATCAAAGGATTTTTACTGGTGGATCTGAAGAAGATTTTTAAAGAATTTTCCTCATATTGCACTAAGTTCGACTTTGGGTTGCCCAAATATGAACCCAGGGACTTGATTTGAACAAACTGGAATCTGCCCTCTGAAGGATGCTGAATATCATACCAGCATATCAAAGGAGTTTGACAAGTGGATCTGAAGAAGATTTTTAAAGAATTTTCCTTATATTAATTGTACGGTACTCCATTCAAATTTGGGCTTTTACAGTCTCATAGGGAGCCCATGATATGAACCCAGGGCAGGGTTCTTGACTTGAACAAACTGAAATCTGCCCCACTAGTCAACGCAGAAATCCAGAAGTCGACGTTGGACAATATCAGCATCGACAATGACTAGTCGACTAATCATTTCACACTACTGATCACTAAAAATGATGAGCTAAAAATAGGATAGGTAGGAAGGTGATTTTTTTTCCACAGAAAATGCTGAATATTTTATGTGAAGCATATATTAACCCTTTACCCAATGTAGACGATATGAAAATTTAAATTTATCAAAGAATTTGAATCAACAAAACGATACCATGTGATCCCTCATATTAGAACCAGCTTGGAGGGGTCGTTCAAAGGAGGGGTCACATGATATGGTTTTCTGGAAATGTTTTTTTTTAAACAATTTTTTTGTTCCATCTGGTGAATTTGCATATTACATGGCAGATGCAGCCAATTCGTTGAGTAAAGGGATTTATTCGCCTCATGGCGCCTGCCTCTGATTTTCACTTTCATTAGTTTCGGAAGTTAATTGACAACCAAAGTTTTAGCTAAACTTTTCATCCAAAGAGTTTATTTTATGATTTTGATATTTACGGCTCGATCCTGCTGGCAAGTTGGCAACAAATAATTAAATGATCAGTTATAAAATTCTGTCACCCACATTGCTCTTAACCCTTTATCTAAAGTAATGGCCAAAACCAGCCAGTACTACTCACAAAATCGCCAATTAATTTTCAGTATTTTTTCATTTTTTGTCTCAAAAAACATAGGTTATGGCCCCTCTTTGGAACGGGCTCGTAGAGCTCGTTCCAATGAGGGTCATAACCTATGTTTTTGAGGCAAAAAATGAAAAAAATTAGTTATTCAAGAATTTTTTTGCAAGTGTCGTCTGCTTTTCATGTTATTATTGTTAGGTAAAGGGAAAATTGGAGCTACCGAAAGGTTCTACCAGAAACTCAGAAATTATAAAGTACTAAAGAGGTGCTGAAAATCTACATTACTAGTCATTAATCGGGAAATAATTGTTGTTTTGGGAAAGGATTATTCTTTTCATCTGTTAGCATTTGATATAAATTTCTGAAACATTCTCCACAAATTTCTCAAAGTGGTCTAGTTGGTCCAGTTACCTCCCTTACACCGTAGAAATTTGTTTTTGCAATTTGCATCCTATTTGACTTTCTCCAGTCCAGGATATGAATGAATGCCAAATGACAATTGTAAACTTAACTGAATATCGTCCTTGAAGGTTCTGTGAATTAGTTGATACAGATTAAGACAGTTTATACTAAATAAATTGTATTCTTTACTTTGATTCAAGTTCACGTTCAATCCCTCCTGTGTGTGAATACTGTGAAGTGCGAATTGCTTTATCAGCAGTGCCAAAATATTTCCAATACGTTACCGGTGCTTGTTTTGATCGCAAAAATACGAAGTTAGACGATGCTATTCAAATTGATCGTCGAATGTTTTCGCTGAATTAAATTCACTTCGGATGTGCGTAATACCAAAGGCACTTGAGAACTCATTTTACACTTTTCTTTTCGTAACGTTTCAAATTCGGTCAGTCTTTTCCAAAAAAATCGCTTGAACTAAATTGTTTGCCCCAAAACATTGCTAATGGGCCCTCATTGGAATAAGCTGATCGGAGTCATTCCAATCACAGGCCCTCATAGTTTGATCAATATTCTTAAATACAGGTATACCTCCAAAATATTATCAATACACTATTTTTTTATAATATATATATTAATATGATAATATTTTGGTGGAACCAGTATTTAAGAATATTGATCAAACTACGAGGGCCTGTGACTTCAACGACAGACTGTCAATGACGGACCACTGGGAGAGAACTATGTTGGTGGGACTGTATACGAAGAAAATTGGCTCTGAAACAAAAGCTTTCAATATGAAAAGTTTTTTTTTTGGGGGGGGGGGGGGGGGGGTTGACTTCCAAGGTACAGTGTTCCATGTCAAAAGACAACCGTGTTCCAGAGCTTTTCTAAGATAAATGAAGAGAGGTGGGGAGGGGTGGGGGCAAAATATTTTTTTGCTGCCATTTTTTTCTCCAACTTCACTTCACTCAATGCTAAGTTAAGATTAAGAGTGCACAACCTATAAGTGAAGGTGCAAATGCAGGAGGTGTTCTCCTTTGAAGAGGTGGAAGCAGGTTTATAATTTATTTTAGCCCAATACGAATTCTAGATGACATTTGCACACCAAAAATACGTTAAAAAAATTATTTTCTGGCCTAGAAAACATAGCTTACGGCTCCCTCATTGGAACCGGTGTGACAGGAATGATAGTCCGTAGGAACGTTAGTCCCTCTGGACTATTATTCCGCGGAATTATAGTCCTAGGTCTAACATTTCTAGGAATAGTAGTCCGGCGGACTACTATTCCTAGAAATGTTAGACCTAGGACTATAATTCCGCGGAATAATAGTCCAGAGGGACTAATTTTCCTACGGACTATCATTCCTGTCACACCGGCTCGTTCCAATGAGGGATCATAAGCTGTATTTTGGAGTAAGAGGGGGCGCGGTGGCTCAGTTGGTAGAGGTGCAGGCTGCAAGCCGAGAGATCCTCGGTTCGAATCCAACCTGCGGCAACCGCGTTGTGTCCTTGGGCAAGACACTTCACCCCGATTACCTACATGGGGGCACGATGACGCTGTGTACTGAGGCGTACTGCACGTCGATGGTGCGCATGTCTTCAACTAATCTAACCCTGCCTGTGCTGCGGTGCAGAGTTCAGAGTTACGATGTTGGAGAGTTGACAGCTGCTCGTCGTTGCTCGGTGGTTCTCTCCGGGTACTCCGGCTTCCTCCACCCGTAAAACTGTCACGGTCACGATTAGCCATTGTGCATAAGTATGTGACCTTAAACACCAATAAATAAATAAATAAATAATTTGGAGTAAGAAATTGGAAAGAAAGTTTAACATGGTGAAAGGTCATGTTTGTGAATAGCGTTGGCGCTATGGTGGTTCCGTTAGATGTTTTATTGAGGTTTAACGACACTCTCAACAGTCACAGTCATGCCGTGTCGGACAGTGTTACGGGTGGGGGAAGCCAACCAGTGTGCCCGGATAGAACCACCGAGCAACGTCGAGCAACTGTCAGACTCTCCAACTTACTAAGCCGGCACGGGGGGCGCGGTGGCTCAGTGGGTAGAGATGCAGGCTACAAGCCGAGAGGTCCTCGCCTCGAATTCCACCTGCGGCAACCGCGCTGTGTCCATGGGGCATGCACGGTGGCGTTGTGTACTAAGGCTTACTGCACGTCGATGGTGCACCTGTCTTCAACCAATGCTAACCCTGCTTGTGTGAACTTAGTATGTTGGGGAGCTGACAGTTGCTCGTCGTTGCTCTGTGGTTCTCTCCGGGTACTCCGGCTTCCTCCACCCGTAAAACTGTCGTGGTCGTGATTAGCCATTGTGCAGAAACATGTGACCTTAAGGCCCAATAAATAAATGAATACTAAGCCGACACAGACAGAGTAACCAGTTGTCGCGGTAGGCAAGTGCACTATGGACGACAATACTCTTCAGTACACAACACTACCGTAGAATTAAGTGTCTTGCTAAAGGACCAGGGACGTGGCGACAGGGGTGTGGGGTGAGGGTGTGTCCCTAATTCTGGTCAAAATTTCCTATAGTTGGAAATTCGGAGGGCAAGTCATGAGTAGTTGGAAATTCCATCTATCGGGATTTTAGAGCTTCTTTGGTGATGCTGATGTCTCCTTTACTTCCCAAAATTACAACTCGGTTTCAAATCGGCAAAAATTACAACTGTTACTATTTACAACTACAGTGTACGCAATATCGAGCTAAGTATGCATGATGCCAATCTGTACGAGATTTCTATAGTACGTTTACTTATCGTCAGAAAAAATCCTCGAAATGCACTTCAAGTAAATCACATCGTGTAAAACCTCTATCCCGACTTAATTCCATCATTCACAGTTACAAGATGATGAAACATCGAAAACTGATCATTCCTGCATAAGATCGGATTTAATGTTAGAATCAATTTTATGTCCCTTTTCATTGCTTCATTTTCAAAATCTTTCTCGGTAGTGTATTTCCAAATGGGGGAGGGACCTCCCCCTAGTTGCAAATTCACTACTCTACCACCCCCCCCCCCCCCAAATCAGAAACCTCTAGCCACGTCCCTGTAAAGGACACAGCATCATGGAACTACCAACCTTTCGATTTAAAGTACAGTGCCCCAACCAATGAGCCACTGCGTTCGCATTACGTTAGCTTAGGGTGTTAAGGAAATACAACGATAGGTGGAGGGAGGGGCAAAACCTACTTTCTGGCGGCAATCCCCCACCTCCACTGTCCGAATATAACCAGAAGAGTGAATAAATAAATCGTGCAATACATTATGTTTCGGAAGGTAAGGGATATGCAATCCATATGGTATTGTGAGATCGTCGCACATTTGTTACTGAAGGTTTGAGACGATCAAACCACCCACATGGAAGATGTAGAACTATTGTCTTTGTTTTACAGCATGGATCCCCAGTAGCAATTAATAGTGTAGGCCATGAACACCTGTGACCGATGTCGGGGGTCGATTAGGCCATCCACGTTGAAGGAGATATGGAACAAACACACAACGCCACATTTTGAGAGGGAAATTCCGTTTATTTTCGTTGTTTTAATAATAATATAATAATAATAATAATAATAATAATAATAATAATAATAATAATAATTAATAATTTTAAAGCCTAGAATCCACACACGGTGCTCAATGGCTGTACAATAATTGCAAACATACATATACACACATACACATACATTCTCTCACAGATACATTGATTGATGCGTGGATCACTATTATCATTTGTTGGTCTCCAAGGCCACATCAGCAACCGAGTCTATATCGAGGCGATAAGCGACAGAACCTAAAAGAAAAAGGATATTGAATTAAAACAAAATAAAACAAAAACAAAACAAACTACAACTTTACCAAAACAAGTATGTGAGAGTAACTTGACGAGTAACGAGGTAATCCTCACTGACTCAGTCACACCCACGCACCTGGTAATGTCAGTTTATGACTAAAATTAAAAGATCACTGAAGGAAATGCTTTTCGAAAAAGGTAGGTTTTAGTACCAGACTTGAGTGATTTAAGTGATTTACTATTTTTTTATGCCGATTGGAAGAGAATTCCAAAGCCTTGGGCCAGCAACCGCAAAGGCCCTATCACCAGCACTAGTAAATTTAGATACGGGCTGAACCAGATTGAGTTGACCTGATGATCTAAGAGACCTCGGTGGTTTGTGGATGGTAAGCAGATCGGACAGGTAGGATGGTGCAGATCCCGAGATACACTCAAACACCACCAGAACAATTTTAAATTGAATTCTTTGCTTAACGGGTAGCCAGTGTAACTCAGAGAGTACTGGTGTTATATGGCAGTACTTTTGAGTTCTGGTTATGACCCGTGCAGCACAATTTTGGATGTGTTGTAGCTTTTCAAGAATAGATGTGTTAGAGGCAATCAGAAGAGAGTTGCTGTAGTCAAGGCGACTGGTAACAAAGGCGTGGACAAGCTGCTGTGACGTCTGCGTATCAATGAAGGATCGAATTTTGCTAATATTTCTAAGATGAAAAAATGCATTGCGAGAGATATGTTTGATAAGTTCATCAGCGGCCAAATTTTCATCCATGAGGTAACCTAAGCTTCGAACACAGCTACTGGGTTTTATCGCAGAACCTCCATTATTGAGGGACACTTTGGATATTTTTTTAAAGGTGATGAGGTAGACCTATATATATTACTTCTGTCTTGTCATCGTTCAATTTAAGAAAGTTTTTAGTCATCCATGACTTGATGTCTGAAGTTCAATCTTACTGCCTGCTTCAGGCTCAAAGGCGTGAGTAAAACTAATATACAACTGTGTGTCATCTGCGTAAAATGAAAGTCAAGGCCATGGCTTGGAATAATGTCACCGAGAGGTAAGAAATAGACAGTGTACAGTAGGGGACCCAACACCGATCCTTGAGGGACGCCAAAACGTAGTGTGACCTTGTCTGACGACTCACTGCCAATAAGGACACTCTGTGTGCGACCATTAAGGTACGACGAAAACCAATTAAGTGCTCGGCCAGTAAGGCAAATTCTCTCTGCCAGTCTTTCAATAAGTATGTTATGGTCTATAGTGTCAAAAGCGGCGCTTAAATCCAACAAAACAAGACATGTTAGGTTGTGCCTGTCCGTGGACAGGAGGATATCATTTTGGACCCTTAGAAGTGCCGTTTCTGTACTGCAATTAGATCAGTATGCAGATTGGTTAACTTCGGCTAGGCCGTGGGCTGCTAAATGAGAATTCAGCTGAGAAGCCACCGCACACTCAATAATCTTTGATAGGAATGGAAGATTAGAGACCGGTCGGTACTTTTTCAGAACCTCTGGGTCAAGTGTTGGCTTTTTGAGAAGAGGTTTTACTAAAGCGTGTTTCATGCTTGACGGAAAGACGCCAGAGTGGAGGGAGGCATTGACCAGTTTCAAGATCGGTGTAGTTAACTCCGAAAGAGATGCTTTTAACAACCAAGTTGGAATAATATCTAGCATGCATTGCTTAGATGGTGCCTTGGATATTAACTCCTGGATATCTGTTGTAGCCAAAGGTTTGAATTGGGACAACTGTGCAACAGTGGTCATTCTCAACCCTTTACCTATAGGGACATATCAGTGTTGTATCAGTGGCTAAAAATGGTCATTCTTAACCCTTACCCACTGTGGGTAGCAGACGATACTTGCAAAATAAATTCAGGAATTACTAAAAAATTTCAATTTTTGTCTCAAAAACATAGCTTATGACCCTCTCATTGGAGCGAGCTCAACGAGCTCGTTCCAAAGAGGGGTCATAAGCTATGTTTTTGAGACAAAAATTGAAAACATAATAAATTTGAATGTAGATTTTAGTATACAGGCCTAGTCGGTTTTGTTTGTTACGTTGGGTAAAGGGTTCATGCTGTAAAGCATCAACGGTATGGCGGTTATTCAGATATCTATTTGGACAAGTGATTAATCGGTTAACCAAGGTTAATCCACGTGATTAATCGACCAAGAAAATGCCTAAACCGTTTCAGCTCTAGTAAACTATGTTATGTATATTGTGCTATCTTTTTCCCGTACCAAAAATAATCATAATCCAAGCCACGGTTTGGAAGTTCTTACTTGCAGTGAAAAATGTAATTGCTATTTTTAAAACAAAATGGCTTTGGGCGGCCTTTTCTTTTATGGCTGTCAAAAACACAAAATGTGACATTCCTTTCGTCTCGTCTGCACCACCGCGTCATATCTTCAATTGTGCTATACCATTCTTCTATCCGTATATGTGTGTATGGGCGGAAGAACGACCCGACAAACAGTGACGCAGCTAGGAGGTTTTTAATGGGGAGTGTAGATCTATGAAAATTCCAACTTGGGATGGATACTTAAAGGGGGTGTCAACCCTACCTTAACTCCCCTCCCGGGAAAGCTCACTCATCCCCCCTTACCCCCCCCCCCCCCCCTCCACCCACCCATGAAAAAAATGTTCAAAATGTTGACTCCGAATGACTGTACCGTAGGCTTTAGGGGTATTCTGGCAATATTTCCATGTAGTTTAAATGACTTGCAGCTAAATATCTATGTACATAACTTGAGGTTTTAAGACAGCATAAAATGACTACTTCTTGTGATTTTGTAGTCTGTAAGTAGGCCCTCTATCTGCCTTCATTAGGCATTGTGTCAATTACATGAATTTACTTGTATGGAAAATGCTCGAAAAATCAGTATTCAACCAATAACTTATTAATTAATCATCCCAAATATGAGGTCGTTCTGAGCAGTGAGCACACTAATCTTGAAATGAACTCAATGACTAACAACCATTTATTATGCTGACAAAGTATGAGTAATGGGTTAACTAACTAATTCAGCCTTTTTGTCACAATATATGTGCGATATTAATTTAACAATATTAAATACAAATCAAAATTGTCAGTCTGGCAAAATCTGTCTTTCATGAGAGGACAGAGCCAAAGAAAACTGTGCACGATTTTTGTAGTAACTTTAACAAATCCAGGACACAGCCTCACAGGGGGCACATTTTGAGTCAAAATACAAACTGCAGTCTGTGAGCGCATTGCATATAGAAGAGAATAAAATGCGTAACACGACGATGGTTGTGGAATTAACCTTGAAGCCGCTGAGTAGTCGGAAAATCTTGCGTTGTTCGTTCAGAATTCTGTCTGTGGGAGTCGGCTGTTGGAATTTTCATGGAAATGTAATGTCGCATTCGGAAAAAAATCTCGTTACAATAATGCTTCGAATTTCCAACTGTTGGAAGTTTTGCCTGAACAATTTCCAACCATCTTGATTTTTGGACAATTATTGGAGGGGGAGAGGTCAGTGCCGTATTAACCCATGGCTTTTAGGTACTTCGGGGCCCCCACCGGCACTTCAATCTTTCACCCCACTCCAGCTGACAGCCTGACCCTGGTACGGTAGGCACTATGCCGCAGTACATAGCCCTATATCCATTTTGCGGGTCTCCTGAAGAATTCTTCTCACAACTTGACATATTGAAATAAGCATTAAAATGATTTACTGTATATAAATATATATATAGTATACTTCTGAGAGTATATATATGGATAAATACATATGTACGTGTATCGCTACGGCGCAGAGTGCAAAGTGCCTTTAACCATTACAGCCCTAAGGCGCTGGTAACAGCAAAAAAAAAATGACAGGCTCACTGTCCCTGCGGGCCCCGAGGCTTCAGCCTAGTCAGCCTTATGAATAATCATTGAGGTAAAGGGTTAATTTTGTGATCCCAGAAAAGGGGGGGGGGGGGGGGTAGTGAGGTCTGCCACTAGGTACAAGCATTTAGTACTGAATTCCCCATACCCCAATGGTGCCACTATATGTACGAAATTAACATAGGATTCTCCATAGGGAGCTAGTACCCATAGTGGCATTTTGGAGCCAGGAAAAAGATTTTAAAATAATGCAAACTAAATAACGAAATTTGTCATTGTAAGATAACTTTGTAAATCCGCTAATGATCAATTCCACCCACTATAGTCTTACATCTTGCAAATTTTTTTACGAATGGGTTTATGGAAAGTGCAAATTCTTTCTCCTTTCAACCATTTTTTCACTTGATCATCTGTGATGGAATTAATTTTACTATGAGCTGTTTTGTCAGTTTATGCTCAGGTGTTGACTTTGGTGCTTCTTCACCCAACTGCACTCTCTGACCTCGACGAACTTTACGTTTTGGAGATATTGATTGAGGAGTTTCTAACCAACTATCGTTTGGAGAACTTTGATATTTACTGGGTTTTGATTAGGGCTGTCACGATTTTTTAATTTAGGAATCGATTAATCGTACTAGATGACCTCCTCCCTCTTTTTGAAGTGAATAAAAAATGAAGTTCATGTCTGTTGACCTACCTTCGGTAAACAACGAAGACGATCCTCTTTTAGGTACACTTAAAGCTTTGATGTTCTGAACTTTTGACCCGTCAGTGTAATAATCAACACCGGTCGGCATTTGCGAACTTCGCAACTGCCGACCGGTGTTGATTATTACACTGACGGGTCAAAAGTTCAGAACATCATAGCTTTGATGAATTTTCCTGAAAGACAAATGCTTCCAACGGCTTCTCGGGGTTTAACATCAATGTTCGTAACTCTTTACCTTTAGAAACAATAGTTTTTTCATCAAATTTTCTTTTAATAATTAAACGTCTAAAGCGAGATACAATTTACCGATTATTCGACAACAAAAAATACTAATCGATTTCGCCGTGACCGATCAACAATCGATTAGTCGTGACACTCCTAGTTTTGATACGATACCTGATCTATATTCATCCACAACCAACGTTCTCGATTTCAAACAAAATTTTGATGGATATTTATATCTTTTAAACCACGTTTGAACATTTCCAAACCGATCAGTTTAAAACCTTTTCGATGTCTAAGAACATCATTGACTAAATTAATATTTGAACCTTTCATGGGTTCTCCGTCATAACTTAAAACACCCTGATCATCCCAACTCGTGTGGATGAGATGATAAAGCAGAGGGTGTTGCTTTCCAGTTTTGCCCTCCATTGTTAGACTTACTTTGGTTGATCCCCCATTTTTGGTTATTATGGGTTATCTTTGGAGAGCAGAGAACAGGTTTACACACAATACCACACCCGAGGGTGTTGCTTTCCTGTTTTTACCTCTGCTTAATATTAGGCCTATTTTAGTTATTTTTGAGAGAACGGTTTTATACTATTTATTATACTGGTGTTGAGTTTTTCGGTTTTTGACGACTGTCGCAGATGACATTGAGATCGGATATTAGTTGGCTCTCGGCGAGCCGGATGTAGGCTTTTGCTGCTAGGAAGTGAAGGCGATCTTTTATCGTTGGAATGTCGGCTCTTTCGTGGAGTGTTTTGATGGGGGTTTCCCAGGGGGCACGGAGTTTCCCCATACTTGTTTGATTTAGGTCGGTTAGGATGATAGTCCCATACTCGAGTACAGGGCGTATACAGGCTTTGTATAATTTATGTAGAGTAGTCTGATTGGCTCACTAGGATGTTCCTCGTATCATTTTTAGTAAATTAATACGTTTTTTCGCTTTGCTGGCAATATCGCTGGTGTGTTTATTGAAAGATAGGTTTTGGTCGATAGTAATAATAATAATAACACTTTGACCGGCCGCTGATTTGTCGCATTTCTCGTATGAGAAGGCCTATCATTTGGGATAGCGTGAAAAGATGATCAGTGACTCTCCTTCCCTTCTTGAAGCCATTCTGGATTTCTCCCCAAAACCCTTCTCTTCAATCACCTCCTCTAGTCTCCCATACATGACTTTACAGAAAACTTTTCCAATGTTGCTACTGACAGAGATCCCTCGATAGTTATCCAAGACGTCTTTTTCCCCCTTTTTGTGAATAAATGTCACTTTGCTCTCCCTCCACTCCTTTGGGACCTCTTGTTTTTCTATGGATAAATTGAATAGGGCAGTTAGGCTTTCCAAGAATTCCTCTCCCCTTTTTTGATAAACTCGTTAGGAATTCCACCCACCCCTCCCGCTTTTCCATTCCTTAATTTTGAGATCACCGTTCGCACCTCCTCCGTTTTGATTTCGATAGATTTCGATAGATTTTCCTCGACCTGGTTCGGACACTCTGGTGGGTTCCCCATGCCCCATCGCTTATCGTTTACCTTTTCCCAGTGCTTGACTAGTTCTAATGCGATTTGATCTTGCTCTTCTGTAACTCTGCCATTTACTTTAATACTCTGTGGGTTACTTCCTTTGTTACGTTTATTCACCGATGTCCAAAATACGTTTGAACTTGACCATCCTGTCGTTCTTATTGTCCTAATAAGACTGCTATTTCGCACTCTCCTATTGTCGTCTTTAATCTTATTTACTTCATTTCGTGTTTGTTGGTATTCTTCCTTTGCTACCACTGCCTCGTTGCTTTCCACCCCCTTAAGTTTTCTACTTCTTCTGTATGCAGCACATTTAGTTTTTCTACCCTTTATGGCCCTTTTCGGTTCTTCGTTCACTCTGTACCCAAGTTCCCATGTTGGCACCCTAATCTTTCCTGCACTTTCCTTCCCTGCCGCCACTAGGCTCGCAACCATGGCGTCGGCCATCTTCTGGACACTGCCCCCCCCCCCCCCCCCCTTGTGTACGGTTGCAAGCTTTGGTTTCAGTTTTTCTTCGAACTTCGCCCAGTCTGCATCATTTTTGAGTTCCCAAATCTCCTTGAAGCTTCCTTTGCTTTTACCTAGGTTTTTGGCCCTGATCGTCACTGTAATCAAGTTGTGATCACTATCCACCTCCATTTTACCCTCATCATCCACTTCTACCCCCATCACCTCCCTCCATAAATTAATACTTGTGAGAATGTAGTCGATTATTGATTTTCTGTCGTTCCTCTCCCAGGTCCTTTTCCCCTTATACCTCGCGCCCCTGTTCAGAATCTTCAGACCGAGCTCATTTGTGAAGTTCAACAGCTTCCTTCCAGTCCTGTTGACTTTCTTGTCCCCACCCGCTATGCCTTCTTCCTTATCATCTATGTGTCCATTAAAGTCACCCATCAGAATTATATCGAGCCCCCTGTTTTCTAGTTCTAGTGATATTGGACCTTAGTGTTGAGTATATCAAGTCATTCCACTCGGGTTTACTTCCCTCCACCGCACAGTACACAATCCCAAGGTCAATACTTTTGTTTCTCAGATTGATCTTTACCCATCCAATTTCTTTCGATACCTCAGCCGAGGTGCTGACATCTTCCAGATCTGTGATCAGCGACGGTTTTAACTCCTCTTTAATGTACATGCCTACCTTCCCCCTCCCTCTTTTCTGTCCTTTCGTTCGCCCTACACCTATCCACACGCACATGCTTACTTGGTCTACCCGTTCCTCGTGTCTTACCCACGTCTCACTTAAGCCCATGACATCAAACTCCTCTGCCTCGATCAATGT
The DNA here is from genome assembly GCA_031216915.1 of Pictodentalium vernedei. Classification (NCBI taxonomy): domain Eukaryota; kingdom Metazoa; phylum Mollusca; class Scaphopoda; order Dentaliida; family Dentaliidae; genus Pictodentalium; species Pictodentalium vernedei. The sequence goes on from CM062294.1 coordinate 264,124,811, forward strand.
AGCAATTTCACTTACTTTCCGGTGGAGACCCTGGATGTTGCTATAACCCACTTTCAGAGTACCGAGATTCATTGGCTTCCGCCTACTGGTCCCATTGTTTTCTGGCGCTAGCCTTGGTAAACTCATTTCGTCCCCCTCGCTCTTGTTCACTCCACCTATGTCCACTCTAATTATACTTGCCTCTGACCTCTCACCCCGCTCCTCTCCAATAAAGGCTCTGCTACCCGTAGATTTTATTCCCCAATACCCGTTTACCCACCCTGCTAAGATGCAGCTCGTCACGCCCGTACATGCTCCCATTGCCCCAAAACGTGTCCCAATGGCCGATAAAGGGTATTCCCAGGTCAACACAGTAGTCCTCCAATTCTTCATTTAGCGCCAAAATCATTGAGTTCCGTTCGTCTCCACCTCCAAGGACAGGAAGGACCCCAGATACAACTACCCTTGCATTCCTACTTAGCAGTTTGCTGACTAATCCTCTATACGACTCCATCAAACTTACTGACCTTCTCTCCCTGATATTGTTGGTCCCCACATGAACCACCACTACCGGTTCCGGTCCTGACCCTGCCACAATGCCATCTACCCGGTCCCTCAGATCCTCCACCTTCGCTCCAGGAAAGCACAAGACTGTTCGATTAGAACTATCAGGATCACAAACCACATTGTCAATCCCACGTACAATGCTGCTCCCTGCTACAACTAATTTTCTTCTTCTGGCCCCAGTTCCTATATCATCTACACCTCCTCTGGTTTTGCATGCCTTTGGCTCCCTCTTTCTCTTCACCTCTCTCCTTACTCCATCTGACCTTTTAACATCAACAACCATCTCGCCCCCCCCCCCCCCCACAATTTCCCCCTCCCTCTCATCCCCAGGGGTATCAGAATCTAAAACACTAAGCCTGTTTTCTAAACATCGCTTAGCAACCTTGGCAGCCTAATGTCGACTCTGGTTTCCGAACTCTACGCAGCCCTGTCCTGACGCCACCTTCCGAATTTTCCTACTAGAACCCCCCTCCTCAGTTACACCTTCCACATCAAGCATTCTTCTCCCACGTTTCCTGCTTCCCAGTTTCCTTCTTGAGTCCACAAAGACCTGCCACCGCGATTGTTTTTCTTACGGGTGAACGTGATTCTTTGGGTTTTGCTGGCGTTCAGCTTGATTCTCCATTTGGCGCACCATAGCTCAAGGTCACCCAGAGCGCGTTGGAGGGGTTTCTGAATTAGGTTGGCGGTGTTGTTAAGAGTACCAGAGACCCTTATCGTCCGCAAACTGTGAGATTTGAACACGATCCTCGGAGATTTTGAGATCATTGACGTAGATGATGTATAGGAGGGGGCTGAGGATGGATCCTTGGGGGTGCCTGCTTCCAGGGGGACGCTGTCGGACATTTCGTTGTTTACTCTGACTTTTATTTCTCGGTCCTTGAGGAAGGAGGAGAGTAGTCTAAGTAGTTTCATGGGGAGTTTCATTTTAGATACCCTGAGGCGCATTCCGTGGTGCCACACGGAATCGAACGCTTTTTCGACGTCTAGTAGGATTGTCGCGCCTATTTGCTGGTTATTGATCGCGATTTTCATTTGGTGGATTAGGCGGTAGACATGTTCGATGCCTTCTTTTGGTTTCTATACGCTCTTTGCCATTTGTTGAAGCAATCGGTTTCTTTGAGGTGCTCCCTAAGACGATTGGTTAGGATTCTTTCGAATACCTTGCCAATGCAACTGAGAAGGCTGATTGGGCGGTAGTTGGCCGGGTCGGAAAGGTCTTTGTCTGGTTTCGGTATCATGACACCGATGGCTCTTTTTCAGCATTTTGGAAAGTAGCCATGGGTGATGCATGCATTGAATAGGTTGTTGAGTTTATCAATTAGTGAGTTTGGGCTCTGTTTGAGAATTTTGTAACTGACTTCATCCTCTCCGGGCGAGGAAGAATTTTTGCATGATGATGACATTGATGATTTCATCATTTGTGATGGGGGTGACGAGGTAATCGTCATCCCCTTCTTCTGGGTCGATATCAAATTTGAGATCACGGTAGATATCCGGATGTTCATTGATGAAGTCGTCAATGGCGTTTGTGAAGACGTCATCGTTGTCGGGGCCTAGATATGGGCGATGGGTTTTTCTGAGGAGGTTGACGAAAGTGTCAGCCTTGTCTTTGTCGGTACGCGTGAAGGAGCCATCTTCCTTTCTAAGGGGTTTGGCTGCAGCTTTACGGCTTTAGTTTTTGTTTTTTTTTGGCCCAGTTAGGGTTTGCAAAGAGTTCATGGTATCCGTGACCCCGTTTAGGTTGGCTGTTGCCTTTTCCCAGTTGGCTTGTTTGTCAGTTTGGAGGGCTTTCTTAACCTCGCCATGAAGACGGTTGTATGTTTTTGAGGTCAACTTTTCTTAGGGGGTCAGTTTCGGTTTTAAGAGCGCGAAGAGCTTGTCGTTTGGTGTTGATTAATGAAAGTGTGTCGCCCGAGATAGTACTTCTCCAGGGGCGTTCTTCTTCTTTTGGGCATATTTCATTTAGGGTGGAGTTGATTTTTTTCTGTGCCCTCGCATTGGGCTTCGAATTCACTGGCATTGGATGGGGAGTTGTTGGGGAGTTTGACAACAATGTCGCGGTAGAGGGTCCAGTTAATTTTTGAAAGATTCCTACGGAATCCTTTTCTTCTTGTTCAATTTTATGCAATTTAAAGGTGTGAAACGGCTTGTCTGTATTTTTACTTTTATGGTCAATTACTGTGTGACCCACTGTAGAAAGGACAATGGACAGAGGGATTTCACACCTGATGGGAGCAAGACGATAACTGGCAAGCTAATAACGTTGTCTCAGCAACACAGACAAGATACTGAAGTGTTTAGCTTAGTGAACTTATTTCGCTCGTAAAAAGTTTATCGTACATATATATATATTCTTCACTCTTGTTAACAATACGTATTAACGATATTTTTTCTGAGACCACTTCTAGGGATGGAGCGGAGGATGTTCAGAGTCCATAGCGGTTAATGTGCCCCATATCGGTTATAGTTTCCATAGCGGTTATTGGGGTGCTGGTGATATCGGTTATAGTTTCCATAGCGGTTATTGGGGTGCTGGTGATCAGAAAAGAAAGCATCTTTGTGTACCTGCTAAAAGAAAAAAGGCAGAATTAGTTGGTTTTTAGGATAGACAAAAATATGTGATTGCATTATTGGGTAGTTGTCGATCACTCCGCTCTTTTCTGTGTGGCGCCACGGGCTGTGTTTCAGAGGCAGAAGGTACAGTTGTTTTTGCTTTTGGGCGGGATCGCTGTAGCGGGAGGAGAACAGGCTTACACACAATGCCACACCCGAGGGTGATACTTTCCTATTTTGCATTCCGCTAATATTCCTACTTGGGTTTGTCATTTTTAGTTTATTTGGGTTATTTTGAGAGAGCGAAGAACAGGCTTACACACAATACCACATCCGGTTGTGTTATTTTCCTGTTTTACCCTCCGCTAATATTCCTACGTGGGTTGGCCTTTTTTGCTATTTTGGATTATTTTGAGAGAGCGAGAAAAAAAGGGGGGCAGGTCTTAACAAAGAGCCACACCCGGGGGTGTTTCCTGCCCTTATTTCCGTGGATTGGATCCTATTTTCACGGTGGTTAGATTTGAATTTTGGCGTTTTGGGGTTTTTGTCAGCTTTTGCAGAAGTCCCGTAGTTCGGAGATTAGTTGGCTGTCTGCTAGCCGATAGCGAGTTTTAGCGGCTTGGGAGGCGAGGCGATCCTTTATGGTTGGAATTTCGGCTCTGTTGTGGAGTGTTTTGATTGGTGTATCTCAGGGAGCACGGAGGGCGACCCTGAGCGCGTGGTTTTTGGACCTTTTGGAGTTTCCCCATATTGGTTTGATTTAAGTCGGTTAGGATTATTGCCTCGTACTCGAGTTCTGGGCGCACGAAGGCTTTGTATAGTTTAAGTAGAATGGTCTGGTTGGCTCCCCAGGATGTGCCTCGTAGCATTTTTAGCAGGTTAATACGTCTTGTCGCTTTGCTGGCAATATCGTTGGTGTGTTTGTTAAAGGATAGGTTTTGATCAATGGTTATGCCAAGGAATTTCGCCTCTGAGCATTCGGGAGGATTTTGTCCAGTAATTTTAGGTCAAAGTTCCGACTGATTTTCTTACGGGTGAACGTGATTCTTTGGGTTTTGTTGTCGTTCAGCTTGATTCTCCATTTGGCACACCATTGTTCTAGGTCATCGAGAGCGCGTTTTGGCGGTGTTATTAGAGTCCCAGAGGCCCTTATCGTCCGCAAATTGTGAGATTTGAACGCGATTCTCGCTGATTTTGAGGTCATTGACGTAGATGATATATAGGAGGGGCTGAGGACTGATCCTTGGGGATGCCTGCTTCCAGGGGGACGCTGTCGGACATTTCGTTGTTTACTCTGATTTTTATTTCGCGATCGTTAAGGAAGGAAGAGAGTAATCTAAGCAGCTTCATGGGGAGTTTCATTTTAGAAAGTTTGGGGCGCATTCCGTTATGCCAAACGGAATCGAGCGCTTTTTAGACGTCAAATAGGACTGCCGCGCCTATTTGCTGGTTATTGATCGCGTTTTTCATTAGATTAACTAGGGGGTAGACATGCTCAACGCCTTCTTTACGGTTTCTATAGGCTCTTTGCCATCTGTAGAAAAAAGTCGATTTCTTCGAGGTGCCCCCTCAGTCGATTGGTGAGGATTCTTTCGAATAGCTTACCAATGCAACTGAGAAGGCTGATTGGGCGGTAGATGACCGGATGAGAAAGGCCTTTGTCTGGTTTCGGTATCATGACACCAATGGCTGTTTTCCAACATTTTGGAAAGTAGCCATGGGTGAGGCATGTATTGAATAGGTTGTTGAGTTTGTCAATTAGGGAATTTAGGATCTGGATTTTGTAACTGACTTCATCCTCGCCGGGAGATGAAGAATTTTTGCATATTTTTATGATATTGATGATTTCATCATTAGTGATGGGGGTGGCGAGGTCGTCGTCATCCCCTTCTTTAGGGTCTGTATAAATTTAGCCTCACGGTAGTTATCCGGGTGTTCGTTAGTCATCAATGGGGTTTATGATGGTATCATCGTTGACAGGGCCTTGGTATGGGCGATTGGTTTTTCTAAGGAGGTTGGCGAAAGTGTCAGCTTTGTCGATATATATAAGCGCGAAGGGGCCATCTTCCTTTTTAAGGGGTTTGGCCCCTGCTTTGTTGCCTTTGTTTTTTTACCAGTAAGTGTTTTGAAAGAGTTCCAGAATGTTCTGGCATCCTTGACCTCATTTAGATTGGCTGTTGCTTTTTCCCAGTTGGCCTGTTTTTCAGTTTGGAGGGCTTTCTTGGCCTCGCCATGAAGACGGTTATATGTTTTTTGGGGTCAGCTTTTATGAGGGGGTCAGTTTCGGATTTTAAAGCGCGAAGAGCTTTCCGTTTGGTTTTGATTAATGAAAGTGTGTCGCCGTAGATAGAACTTCTCCAGGGGCGCACTTCTTCTTTTGGCCATATTTCATTTAGGGCTGATTTGATGATTTTTTCTATGCCCTCGAATTGGTCTTCGAGTCCAGCTGCATTTGATGGGGAGCTGTTGGGGAGTTTGACATCGATGATGTCGCGGTAGAGGTTCCAGTTACATTTTCTAAAATTCCTGCGGAGGGTGGGGGGGGGGGGTGCCTGAAGAGGCCATTGCCTAATTTGATTGAGGCATGGACCGGGAGGTGGTCGCTGCCTGGGTCATCTTCGAGGACCCAGTGGTCGTCGATGTGAGAGTCGTTGGCGATTATTAGATCAAGGATTTCGGATGGAAATTGTGGAGTTGTCGTTCATAACCACGTGTAGGTTATGTTTTTAGTGATTTCGAGAAGGGCTTCGCCGTTGGGGCTGGTTTTATTGCAGCCAAAGTATAGGTGTTTGGCATTGAAGTCGCCGAGGAAGATGCAGTGTTTATATGTCCTCATCAAAAATTCAAAGACGGTGTCAAATACAACCTTGCTTGGGTCGTTGTAATAACAAACAATCGCGATGTTTTTACTATCTACTGTGACTTCGGTTGCAATCACCTCGGCATCGAGCTGATCAGTTTTGATGGTTTTGCTTTTGATGTTCTCCTTTATTAGAAGAACAACGCCGCCTCCTTTGGTGAGCTGTCGGTCTCTTCTAATAACGCTGAAGTTTTTATCTTTGTTTAGCCAACTTCCACAGATACAGACAATGTCTGTATTTTCGAAATATCGGCTCATTTGTAGTTTTTTTATTGTTAACGCTTCTAGCGTTCCACACGGCTATTTGTAATTTATCCATGATAAGTGTTGATATTTTGTCGCGGTGTTTTGTTAGTGATAAACGGTGGATTTAGTTAATATTAATTGCGACTTTGACTAGAGATTCCGAGATTTGAGTTTTAAATAGCCGGGACGCTGATCGGCTGACATCTTGGCAGATGTCAGACAGATTGGTTTTGACATGTTTATTTAGTATCGAGTATAGGAATCCTGCAATTAGGGAGCAAACAGTATGGGTCGAGGAAGCATTGTCTGGCTTAATTAGATTTAGGTTTTTTACTTCCATGTTAGTTTTCAGCTTTTTGTAATGGGGACACCCACGATAGTTGCTTGTATGATTGCCTTTGAAATTAGGACAGGAGGGGGAATCCAAACTGCATGACTTGGTGAGGTGGGTACCTCCACATTTCATGCAAGTAAAATTTCCTCTGCATTTATTAGCAGTATGGCCGAACCTTTGACATTTGTGGTACTGTATTGGATGGGGGGGGGGGGGGATCTATATTCCTCCCCTGCGTGCCACCTCCCATTAATGTCGATCCCGTTAGCAACGATTCGTAGTTTTGTTTCTCGAACGGGGCAAGTGACTTTAATTTTTCAGGTCACTTTGCCAGTGGCCTTGGAGTGAAATCTTTCCCACGTACTATTGTTTAGACTCAGGTTTACAAGATCTGTGGGGGTGTCGGGATGCACCCTGATTATGACGGCAATGAATTTGGTTAGGTTGTTACTGCGTTCGTTTGTTGTAAATTTATTGGAGGGGTGGCGGGAATGCCTCTCTTTTTTGTGGCTATTGGTTGGGTTGTTTATATTATTTAGCTGGTCGATATTGTTTGAAACGACTGAGTTCCAAGCTTTCTCCATGAGAGGAGTTGGACTAGGTTGCGGTCGAGGCTGTAGGGTGTCGTAGCTGTATCCTGTTTCTGAGAGTGAGGCTCAGGTGAAGCAATGGGTGAGGAGGGGCAGTTTCTCACTTTCTTGACTTGCCTGTCAATTGTGTGGGAAAAGCCCTGATCATCCATTACCTCCTCTGAGTCAATCTCAAGATCTAGGGAGTTTTTCCTTTTACTTTTTCCTTTGCCCTTGATAGGTGTTTTATCAATGGCAGAGAAAACCCCTCACGGAAAAAAACCCTCACAGAAAAAAACCCTCAGGAAAAAATCCCTCAGGAAAAAAACCCTCACACAAAATACAGGGGTCGGAAAAAAAACCCTCAACTTTTTTAGAAGGTAATGGAAGGTAACTAAAGGGAAAGTAACTAAAACTTCAAGTAAAACAACATAAAAGACTTTTCCACATATTTCCACATTTATTCGTTGCATATAAAACGAAATCATACATCATGGAGTACTTTTAACCCTAAATCAAACATACTCTATTATATAATAAAGGTGATTAAAATTGTATCAAAATGTCTTTCCTTTGGAGAAAAATGTAGTATCAAAAATGAATAAAAACCATACTAATATGGATACCACTGAAACCAGGTCACTGACCTGATCCCAATAGTATCCATACTAGGATGGTTTTGTGAAATATGCTGAACCTTTTTAATACGTAGGAGCACTTTTAACATTTTGGGAGCACTAATTAATTAATAACACTTCGGCCGGCCGCTGATTTGTCGCGGTTCTCGTATGAGAAGGCCTTCGTTACCCATGTTCTACCAACTGCCTCCCTATTTCCGCGCTTCTTCTCTCCTCCCAACACTCAGAGACGAACTGCTTGATGACATCCCTTGCCCCATTCTTCCCAATCTCTTCGATTAGTAGATTAACCCTCTCCTTTGAGTCGCCCCCTCACCACATGTCATTCATTCTCCCATCCCACTTCCCCATTATACTCCCCGTGAATCTTGTTCTTTTAGAATGGTATTTTGGGCGTTCTATAAGAATGTGTTCCAGGGTCTCCATCACGCCCAAGTTACACATCTGGCACTCCTTTTCACTGTTTTTCCCAATTTTTCCCCTCAGCTCCAGGGACCGCAACCTCAGCTTGAACAACAGTGACCCTCCAAAGGTGCCATCAAGGTACTCTTCAAAACCAGGCTTCTCTTTATCACGCAGGCCACCCAAAGATCTCTTTGATTTGACCCCCTCTCGCCAATTACGGTTACAATCCTCCATGACCCTTTTTCTGACGATCTTTTTGCCCTGGTTTGCCCCAACGTCAAGGTCCGAGATCTCCAATGAGTAGTTTTCTACTAGCTCCCTCACTTGGACCATCCACCCCGTCTTGATATTTGAGTTGAAAGTTCTCAGGAACATTACTTTACACCATCGGCTATCGGGGAGATTTACCAAATAATTAAGTTAACCGAGTTTCAATAGGTCTATCCTGTCCTTGATCCTCATCCACCCAAGCTCACCCCTGATCGCTTCTAGCGCTGCGGCATTACTCGAGCCCGTTATCCATCGGCCTGCATCGTTCTGCAGGATTTCCAAGCTCTTAACAGCTGTGTGGTTTAGGGGTACAACTTCCGTACCGTATGTTATACTTGGCAGACCCACCATTTCCCAATTAGTTTTCCCCACGAAAACCTTATTGAAACTGTTCCTCCTTATAAGGTTCATTTGGTTAAGGACTCGCTTCCCCTTCAGAATCAGTTTATTTGTGTGGTTTCGGTAGATGCCTCTTCCTGTGATGTTTATATTTACCCCCAGGTACTCATAGTCACTAGTCTCTCCTACACTAAGAAGTCTACTGCTACCATCCGGAATGCAGAACTCCCCCACTCTCCACCTTCGAGTGGGGTCCACTTTGCGGCCCACGGGTATAACTTTGCTCTTGCTTTCATTAAGTTCGAGTCTCCATTTGCTCCCATATTTCCCAACAATTCGCAGCATCTTCGCTAGCCCCTCTTCGCTTTCTGACACTAGCACCATATCGTCTGCAAAAAATAGCCCTGGGATCTTCAAGTCACTAACTGCAACCCCCTCATCGCTATGCAGGAGTTCATCTCCTAAACCTTTGATGTACAATGCAAAAAGAATTGGCGAAAGGATACACCCCTGTTTTAGGCCTATCTCCATAGGCACACGTTTTGTTGTAATGTTTCCCAGGCTAAGTTCACTCTGTACATCTTTATATAAGAAAGCTTTATCCAAAAATAACTCTACATAACATTTAACCATATATATTACTCACAAAAATTATCTTATTTGCATGTCAGTATATAAAACCATGGTTGTTTGTAACATTTAAGAAGAAAGAAAACCAAACTTTGTATTTTACAAATATGCAGAGCTTGATATCTGTATCTGTGTGTTCTAAAATCTTATATTAAAACCAACACCTTTTAAAAATTCTGGGAAACTCTTTTTACCCTCTTGGTAGGCAACACACAATCTTTTCAGTCTGTCATTCGTCACTTTTGCATTTCTACGAATTCTTTTTTCTGGTCGTTCTCCAACAAGACGTTGATAAAGGTATCATATGCATTGGCATTGTCCTGTTGAAAGGCCAAAATGACTTTCCATATAGAAGGATGGTTGTGGCCCCAAAATTGTTGCAAGCCATAATTCCACCCCTCACACAAATTGTTCGTTCGAGTACCGTCATTCAGTGTTGCATAGTTCACATTCCAAACTGAGGGTGGAAAAAACGGAGGAAGTCTACGCATTGGTATATCATCACCATTGTTGTCATTGTTCATGATTTTCCTGTAGCCATCAGATACATATGTAGAATCAAAATATGAAACCAATTCACCGAGTTCATCTGGACAATTTTCTTTTACCCACTGCATACCTGATGGAACGTCCTCCAGAGGCAAAAATGCTATGCCATCTAAAATACCACACCAGTGTTTAAAAGTGTCATTCTCCTTGTACAAGGTAACAGGGCCCAGACTCTGTATTTTTCGAAGTGTTGATTGTGTTAGATGGTAAAAAAAAAACCCTGACGTCTTACTGATTCCCCAAATGTCAATAAGGCATTACTTCAATAGATATCACAATCAATAGATGTTAGGATTACAGACACAGCAATAATACAAAAACTACAAGAAAATTACATAAAAGGTAAGGGTTTTTTTCCGACCGCTGTATTTTGTGTGAGGGTTTTTTTCCTGAGGGTTTTTTTTCCTGAGGGTTTTTTCCGTGAGGGTTTTTTCCGGACAACGTGTTTTATTCAGAGGACTGATAGGAGTGTTATAGTTGGACATATAATCCATCTGGGGGACGAGCATAACATCAACGGGCCTTTCAGGACAGAGAGATCCTAGATCAAGCGAATCAGAAGGATCCTTGGAGACCTTACTGTTGTCAGATTACAGAGTCCTGACGTCTCGGCTGCTGGATACTTCTGAAGGCCTAAGTCCATTTGAGGCCTCCGGCAAGTGCCGAGCTTCAGTGATAGTGTCAGAGGCATCCCCCCCTGAAGAGATAGCCGTAGTGCTTGGTGCTGCGTGCACCTCAGCCACGGCTATTACTTCATGAGGTGAGCGAATAGGTGAATTGTCAGGTGAGTAAACAGAGCTACCCAGTTTACTGTTAGCTTTGTTATTATTGCATAAGCCTAGTTGAGATCAGAGGCCAGCTATCTGGTTGGTCATAGACTCAAATCTCTTCGCTGCAGAGGATCTCTCCGCAGCCAGACCCCTCATGAGGCTGAAAATGATTTCTTCTTGACGAACATGTTTTCTTTCCATCTCCGCCAGGCGGAGCTGCCATTCCTTTTGTTCATTCTCTCTCTCTCTTCTCTATCCCTAGTCCTCTCTTTCTCTCTATCCTCCAAGAAGGATTTAAGAAGGTCATTGCCATCATTTGTTTGGCGCTTGGCTTTATCCTGGGAACCCCCTGCCCCCTGTCTACTTATAACACTATGACTAACGATTAAATGAACCAGGTGCCACCATCTATATATGAAAAAACAATTGAAGCCATCCCCCACATCCATAAAACTACCACAACATAAACCAATAATAGTGTTTTTAAAATTAAAACGGAGGTGCGAAAGGTGATCTTAAAATTGAGGAATGGAAAAGCGGGAGGAGTGGACGAAATTCGGAACGAGTTTATCGAAAAAGGGGGAGAGGAACTCTTGGAAAGCCTAACTGCCCTATTCAATTTAGCCATAGAAAAATAAGAGGTCCCAAAGGAGTGGAGAGAAAGCAAAGTGACATTTATTCACAAAAAGGGGGGAAAAGACGCTTTGGATAATTATCGAGGGATCTCTGTCAGTAGCAACATTGGAAATTGGAAAAGTTTTCTGTAAAGTCCTATATGGGAGATTAGAGAAGGTGATTGAGGAGAAGGGTTTTTTGGGAGAGAGAGTTGAAAATTCTCAGGAACATTACTTTACACCATCGGCTGTCGGGGAGATTTACCAAATAGTTAAGATAACCGAATTTCAACAGGTCTATCCTGTCCTTGATCCTCATCAACCCAAGCTCACCCCTGATTGCTTCTAGCGCTGCGGCATTACTCGAGCCCGTTATCCATCGGCCTGCATGGTTCTGCAGGATTCCCAAGCTCTTTACGGCAGTCTGGTTTAGGGGTACCACTTCCGTACCGAATGTTATACTTGGCAGACCCACCATTTCCCAAATGGTTTTCCCCACGAAAACCTTACTGAAACTGTTTCTCCCTATAAGTTTCATTTGGTTATGGATTCGCTTCATCTTCAGAATCAATTTATTTGTGTGGTTTCGGTAGATACCTCTTCCTGAGATGTTTATATTTACCCCCAAATACTCGTTATCACCTGTCTCTCCTACACTGAGAAGTTTGCTGCTACCTTCTGGAATGCAGAACTCCCCCACTCTCCACCTTCGAGTGGGGTCCACTTTGTGGCCCACAGGTATAACTTTGCTCTTGCTTTCATTAAATTCGAGTCTCCATTTGTTCCCATATTTCTCAACAATTCCCAGAATTTTCGCAAGCCCCTCTTCGCTTTCTGACACTAGCGCCATATTGTCTGCAAAAAATAGCCCTGGGATCTTAAAGTCCCCATCTGCTACCCCCTCGTCGCTATGCAGGAGTTCATCTCCTAAACCTTTGATGTACAATGCAAAAAGAATTGGCGAAAGGATACACTCCTGTTTTAGGCCGATCTCCATAGGCACACGTTTTGTTGTAATGTTTACCAGGCAAAGTTCACTCTGTACGTCTTTATATAATGCTTTCATAATTCCAACAAACTCGCCTCCCAAGCCCAGAGCCTCCAGCTTGCGCCACATACCCTCCTTCCATACTCTATCGTATGCCTTTTTAACATCCAAAAAGGCCATACACATCTTTTTCTTTTTTGCTTTCGCGGATTCTATCATTTGGGATAGCGTGAAAGATTGTCAGTGACTCTCCTTCCCTTCCTGAAGCCATTCTGAATTTCTCCCAAAAAAAACCTTCTCTTCAATCACCTCCTCTAGTGTCCCACACTTGACTTTACAGAAAACTTTTCCAATGTTTCTACTGACAGAGATCCCTCCATAGTTATCCAGATCTGATCTCGTAATAGAGTGCATGATTACCAGCAAGTGTGAATTGATATCTAACACTCCAATCGACAGGAATATGCCCTGACAGGGAAAATTATTGGGGGTTTCAACCCCAAACGCCTCTGGTCTCAACAATACATATCAGTTAGCTTGTAAGAAAGAAGTTTGTGCAATGAATCACCAAAATCCTTCCATAGTTTTGTTGTTGTTGTTGTTGTTGTTGTTGTTGTTGTTGTTGTTTCCAAAGACGTTTGCAATCCTTCATACATGAATGATAGCAGTTTCAATCTCACAGTATAAGGTAACGTTTCACCTGGTTTCACTTCTTTATTCCATCATTTCAAAAGTTATGTAAAAAGCGAATATGGTGCATTCATTAAAATCTCGACAAGTTAACAGATACTTGTTAATCGTGTGTCCCTGCAAGGTAGAGACTGCACGCCCTGTCTCCACAACGGCAGTGTTTGAGGAAAAACATCGCTAAATAAGTAAATAAGGGTGACCCGACTTGAAAAGTGGCAGTCAGAAAACTGGAGCAATCACTTTGTGTTGCATATTATTTCTTGAAACGGGATGCCGATTTTCTTAAAATCGGGATTTTTTTAAAATTTCTTCCAAAGCCCAAACTGAAACGATTCGACCATACACTCTCACTCACGCATGTCCAGCCGTTTTCTTCAAATTAGTGGAAAAAGGTCAGGTTATCTCCCCTGAAATTGTCGTTTAGGGGATTTGGAATTAGCATTACGGATATGGGAAAGTTTTACAATTCCTAAGATTAAATAAAATATTCGAAAGTTAAATGATGGAAGCGCATGGCATCGGAAACTTCAAAATATTTTCTTTATAGTAATTCTTGAATGTTGCCTATTTGCCATCTGAGTTTCGTTCCCATAAAATGTACCGTTTTCTATGGTGCAATTATGCTAAAATTGTTTTGAAAGTGTTTCCATTGACTTTTGGCCATCTTTGTACGCTTTTCGGTTTGACAGATGACTGGGAAGCGCATTAATTCGGAAAATAGGATCTTGTGTCTGCTGCCTGGTAAATATATCTATCAGCCAAGAAGTTTGGGTTTTTGTTCCTTTCATGTTCAAAATTCTGTCTCATCTGATTACTTTTCTCGCACCTTGGCAAATTATCTGTGAAGCAATTAGCTGATGGGTTTTGATGGTCGATAAGGGGAGATAAGCGTCACTTGAACCAGTCAGCTGAAGTGCAAGGCTGGTTATGGATGCAGCAGCTCTTCACGAACGATGACTGAAAATTTCATTTAAATCGCCCGAGAATTGTCTTAGAGTGTTTTAAAGGAATGCTTTGAATTTGGTCTTTTACAAGCTGTTGGGAAACAGGACGGGGATGTGCGCAGCGGACTGCCCCCGCCCCTCCCACCACAGACACTGGGGTAGTCCTTTAAAACTTATAATTCAATGTCACGGGTGGATAGAAGGGACAAAAGTAAACTCGATTTTCAAGAACGCCGCCCGTGCATCCCGACACTACCCTTAACACTTAGACAGTGGCTAGCAGTTGAAAGTGAACAGAAATCGCTGGCGAAAGGGATGGCAAGTTAGGCATTAAAAAGGAAAACATAGCGGGGTGGTAGGGGTGGGCTTGGACTCATCGAGCAGACCATAGTTCGACCCAACGGGGGAAAATTTTGATTTCTCAAGCTAACAGAACTGAGGAACGCTTTTTACATTCACCTGAGCGGAGAAATGGAGATAGACGGCTGGTATATTGGCTGTCCACATAGAGAGCATTTCCGTATTTCGGCAGTCTTTGCAGTCCGAGCCATTTCGCCTCCTGTTGGGCATTTTCACAATTTTCACGCACTAACAGGCTGCATTAACTTTGTGCCCCCCCCCCCCCCCCCCCCAGGAGGGGGTGGGTGCACTATATTTTCAACATATTTTCAATCGACGTTCAGTCACAACTCTATTTTTGTACAAAAAGCGGGCGTATGCGATTATTTGCCTGATGTTGGGAACGGGGCAATCGACTGAAATAAAAAAATACACTATTACGTGGACGCCCATATCAACATATCACCTTAAACTTAATCCGCAAGTATACAGAAGAAGTCTCCTTGGTTACGAATCGAAATTAAGTATTTTTATTGTTTACTAATCATATATATTTCATTTTCAGGTTATTTTATTCAACTTTGTGGGGAGTTAGTTTAGTATAGTAACTGGGACAAAGTTAGGAGGCCTTAAATAAAACTGTGAGCGCTAAGTTGTCGAACGGTTCGTCGTGTTGCCTTTTGTCGCGTGTATACAATTTTCCCTGTCCGATCGCGTAATTTTGTCTTGATGATGGCGAGCAAGTCTGTTCAGACGGAGGTAAGTATGGAGGTAAATACGTGTAATATCGCGGTCCAGGTCAACGGTGCCAACGGAGTAAGTATTGGTGTTCAGACAGAGGTCACTGGGGGTGTCGGTCAGAGCCGGGTTGGTGGGGCCACCGATGGCGATATTGGGCTTGAAATTTGTAAACAGTGTTCTATGATGTATGGGGACTGTCGCTCGATGGGATATGGAGAGGTATGTGCAAACTGTCAGGAAATCCTCCGCCTACTTGAGACAATTGTTAAGTTTGAGGGGGAGATTGCTGAGCTGAAGGGAAAACTTGGTAGGGCGGGGCTGTCTGGAGTTACGCCTGTGAAAGTGGCTTTCCGAGAAGGATGGAAGGTTGTCGGTGGTTCCAAGAGGAAACATGGGGGTAGAACCTTTGATGTGAATGAGGTAGGTGATGAGGTGGGGGCTGCTAGAAAAGTACGTAGGACAGATGAGGGGGGCCCAGGCCGGAGCAATGCTGTAAAGCGTTTGGCGTGGACTACCAAAAGTGGTAGGAAAGGGGGGCCAGAGAGGCAGGTAGATAGGGGTGTAAAGTCCAAAGGCAGTGGGGAGTGCAGCACCAGAAACAGATTTGATGTGCTCGATTCGGAAGAGACAGAGGAGGAGATGGAGGTAGTTGCAACAGATAGTAGCTTGGGGTCTAGGCCAGGAAAAAGGAGGAGGGATCCGGGGGAAGACCAGGGGAGTAGTCCAGGTAGCTCAGGGCCTGGAAAGAGACGGAGGGACAAGGATAGGAGTAATCCTAGGTCAAAGATACCGATACCGATATTGATTCCGAGTGGGGCTGTTGGAGAGGAAGAGGACGCTGTAAACAATAGGAGACTAGAGGAGATAAATAGGGCGAGGTCCAAAAGTAAGTTGGTGGTTGCGGGAAGTAGCATAGTTCGGGGGATCGACAAGGTTGTCTGTGGTCCGGACAGTAAAAATAGAACAGTTCTGTGCTTTCCGGGGGCTAAAGTGGAGGACCTGAGGGATAGAGTGGACGGTATTGTAGCTGGGTCGGGGCCTGATCCGGTAGTGGTATTACATGTGGGGTCCAATAACATCAGGGAGAGGAAATCAGTTCGTTTGGTGGACACATACAAGGACCTAATTAGTAAGCTACTTAGCAGGAATGCTAGGATCATCGTTTCAGGGGTGCTCCCCGTTATGGGTGGTGGGAATGAGAGGAACTCGCGGATTATGGCACTAAACGAGGAGCTGGAAGAGCACTGCAAAGACTTGGGAGTACATTTCATTGACCACTGGGATTCATTCTGGGGACAAGGAGAGTTGTATGGGCGAGACGGATTGCATTTAAGTAGGATGGGTACAGACCTGTTGGGCCAAAAAATCTTACAGGTGGCTGGGCCTTTTTTGGAGAAAAGGGGGGTAGGGGACCACAGCCGGTAACCCAGAGTGGCACAAATGCTAGGAACATAGGAAGAACAACAAACATGCACAATACAGGGACATACCAGGGTTATAATAATGTGCCAGTGATGACAAAAAAACAAAGATTCATTAAGTTTGGGTACTGCAACATCCAGGGTCTGCACAAGAAAGTAAGCGAAATATCAACAATGATGGACGAAGGAGACTTCGATATAATGGGTCTAAGTGAGACGTGGATACGACGGGATGAGCGGGTTGATCAAATGAAGGGTTGCGTGTGGATAGGAGCTGGGCGAACTGAGGGTCAGAAACGGGGTGGGGGTGTTGGCATCTACGCTAAAGAGGAATTACAGCCCTCATTGATTACAGATCTCACAGAAGCAAGGACTCAGATTCCAGTATCCAACGAAATAGTCTGGGCAAAAATCAAGTTAGGAAGCAGGAGTGTTGCCGTTGGTGTTGTATACTTAGCAGTGGAGGGAAGTAAGCCCGAGTGGAATGATTCAATATATACAACTCTTAGATCGAATATCACAGAGCTTGGGAGCAGAGGGTTCAGCATTGTCCTAATGGGGGACTTCAATGGGCACATCGGGGATAAGGAGGAGGGCATACAGGGAGGTGATAGGAAAATTAACACGAATGGGAGGAAGATGTTGGACCTATCAAAAGAGCTTGGTTTAAAGATCCTGAACAGGGATGCGAAATGTAAGGGTAAATGGACCTGGGAGAGGAACGATAAGAAAACAATAATTGATTATATACTCACTGACATTAGCGTATGGAGGGAGGTTATAGATGTAGAAATAGATGACGAGGGAAAAAATGACTTGGGTAGTGATCACAACCTGATAACAGTTAAGATTATGGGCAAAAAGACGAATAGAGACAGAAATACCTTCAAGGAAGTTTGGGGACTAAAACAAGGAGCCGACTGGAAGCAGTTTCGGGAAAAACTAAAACCAAATCTTGAATGTATACCTAGGGATGCAAATGTCCAGAGTATTTCAGATGGCATAGTAAATAGCCTAACAGAGGCAGGGAAGGAGTGTATAGGAAGGGTGAGGGTCCCAACGAGAGAGCTTGGATACAGGGTTAACGAGGGACTGAAAAAGGCTATAAAAGAAAGGAAGGTAAAATGCGCTGCTTACAGAAGAAGTAGGAAACTTAAAGGGGTGGATAACAATGACACGAGACTAATGAAAGGAGAATATGAACTGGCACGGAAAAAGGTGAATGAGATAAAGAATAATAATAGGAAGGAGCGCAATTGCAGTCTTGCCAGAACAATAAAGAAAACGGGGGGTTCGAGCTCAAACGTATTTTGGAACTGGGTAAATAAACGGGGGAAAAGTAGTGTGCAGAGTATCAAAGTGGATGGGGAAAGTACAGAAGATAAAGGCCGTATCGCTTCAGAGTTAGTCAAGCACTGGGAAAAGATAAACGATAGGCGATGGGGCAGTGGGTCCCCACCAAAAAGAAATACACTGGTGGAGGAGAACCTATCCAATCGTGTATGTAGCGAAATAACGGCAGAAGAAGTGCGGAACGTGGTCTCGAAATTAAAAAATGGTAAAGCGGGAGGGACTGATGAAATTCCGAACGAATTCCTCAAAAATGGAGGGGAGGCACTTATTGAAGTCCTGACAAACCTTTTCAACCTGGCTCTGCGAAAGCAAGAGGTCCCCAGAGAGTGGAGGGAAAGTAAGGTGTCGTTCATACACAAAAAGGGGGATAAGGAAGTTCTAGATAACTATAGGGGGATATCAGTTAGTAGTAACATCGGAAAAGTATTCTGTAAGGTCATATACGGTAGACTAGAGGAAGTTATTGAAGAGAAGGGTTTTTTAGGAGAAATTCAAAATGGTTTCAGGAAAGGACGAAGAGTCACTGATCACCTATTTACACTCACCCAACTGATAGAATCAACAAAGGCTGAAAAGAAAAAGATGTTTCTGGCATTTCTAGATGTGAAAAAAGCGTACGACCGAGTGTGGAGGGAAGGTATGTGGCGAAAGCTCGAGGGCATCGGACTGGGGGGTGACTTTGTGGGAATCATGAAAGCACTGTATACAGATGTGCAAAGCCAACTCAGTCTAGGGAGTATCACTACAAAACGAGTCCCTATGGATATAGGCCTCAAGCAGGGGTGTATCTTTTCACCGATTTTGTTTGCATTGTATGTTAAAGATTTAGGGGACGAACTAATTCAGAGTGCGGAGGGGGTAAATGTTGGAGACATAAAGATACCAGGCTTATTCTTTGCGGACGACATGGTGTTAATGTCTAGAACTGAACAGGGGCTAGAGAAACTGCTGGAAATTGTTGGTAGATATGGGAACACTTGGCGGCTCGAACTAAATGAAAATAAAAGCAAGGTAATACCCGTTGGACGCAAGGTAGATATGACGAAGAGATGGAGAGTGGGGGAGTTCTCAATCCCCGAAGGGGAAAGCAAACAAATCACTGTAGGAGAAACGGGAGAGTATGAGTATCTAGGGGTAAGCATAAATATAACGGGAAGAGGGGTGTACAGAAATTACTCAGCCAAACTGATTCTGAAGGGGAAAAGAATTCTGAACCAACTAAAACTTTTAGGGAAAAATAGTTTCAACAAGGTCTTTGTGGGGAAAACACTGTGGGAGAGGGTGGGTTTACCAAGTATAACGTATGGCACGGACGTGATTCCATTAAACCAAACCGTTATTAAGAAGTTGGAAAATACTCAAAATGATGCCGGCAGATGGATAACAGGGTCGAGTAATGCTGCAGCTTTGGAAGCAGTAAGGGGGGAGCTTGGGTGGATGAAAATCAAGGACAGGGTAGATTTGGGAAAACTGTGTTACTTTAACTACTTGAGAAACCTGCCTGACAACCGGTGGTGCAAATTGATGCTCGATACCATTTGGAATTCTAATATAGAAACGGGGTGGTCAAAACATGTGAGGGAACTAATGGACAATTACTCTATAGAGGTCACAAACATAGAAGTAGGAATGAAAGAAGGCAAAAGGTTTGTCAAAGAGAGAGTCATGGAAGATTGCAATCGAAACTGGCGAGCAGGGGTTAGCGTGAAAAGATCACTGCAGGGGTTACAATATAAAGAAAAGCCAGCTTTTGAGAAGTACCTAGATGGCACCTTTGGAGGGTCACTGCTGTTCAAACTGAGATCAAGATCACTGGAGCTTCGGGGAAAAATTGGGAGAGATGGGGAAAAGGGATGCCAAATGTGCCACTCTGGAGTAGTGGAGACCCTGGAACATTTTCTCTTGGAATGCCCACAGTATATACCTCATAGAATAAAATTTACTGGAAGAATAATGCAGAAGTGGGGTGAAGAAACAAAGGATAGATGGCTGGAGGGGGACATGAGGGAGAGGGTAGGAATGCTTATTGAAGAAATTGAAAAAGAGGAAGTGAGGGACACTATTAAGCAGTTTATATCTGAATGCTGGGAGGAGAGGAGGGGAAGAGGGGGTGGGGTGCAGGGGGAATGATGGCCTTCTCTTATGAGGACCGCGACAAATCAGCGGCTGGCCAAAGAGTTATTATTATTATTACCTGGATTCAAACACACCCGCAGCGATCTATTCCAATGTTTATGAGAGCCTAAAACACTGAACACGTGACCTGGTGCATTTGACACCCAAAGTTCTGAGCAGGATTAAATAGGGATCGCGGCCGATTGGTTCAAAATCTTTGAAATCATCAATTAATATTTTTGTCCTGTTTATACATTATTAAAAAGGTTTTTTCTGTAATTTTGTGCCGGAATGAGTGAAATACTCTCAAAAACACTAGGCTTGAAAACAAAGTGTCAAGTTCATTCAGTGCAAGACCAGACGGCTGAAGTGAAAATTCAAAATTTCTATTTCAGTTTTAAGTTGTACAAAATATATTTTTCCAGGTTTTGTTTGTTCAAATATGACGATGTACTTTGTGGATGTATAAGTAATTTATTACCCAACAACTTGGTGTGTTGTACAGAGAGTGAAAGGTTAGCACTGCTGTCAATGGGATTTGAGGGGCTTTTAATAACCTAATCTCGACAATGTATTGAACGCATCAATGCACTTGGTTACTGAACTTTTCACTACAATTTTGCAATAAAGTGTTGTAATACACCCAAGGAATCCAAGTGTTAAAAAATCAAAACCATTCAGATTAATTATTCTCTAATGTTTGTAAACAGTCGGAAACATGATCATCTTCATCCAAATCTAAGACTGATGGACAAACAAGTTGGTTATACAAAGCTTTAATTTATATTCTTTTTGAGCAGACGATTTTTTCGACGAGATCTGTTCGGGTATACTCAGCCGATGTTGCACATTGAACACTATGATTACTTTACTCTGTGTCGTGTCCAGCGTAGAATGCTTTGTCCACATCTCAATGAAAAATATGATCATTCAGAGCCAAATTATAAACGCCAGTATCTCTCGACATTAGAGATGGAATAAGCTGATCTCTTCAGCCAAGAATTCTGACACGTTAATTAAGAGAAATAATGTCTTTTTTCTCCAAAAGTTTTGTTCATAAAAAATGTCAAATTCAAAAATGTCAAACATCTGCTAAATAATCATTGATTTTTTGCCCCCTGTCAATATTCGTATCCATGCTCAAAGTCAAACCCTAAACCCGAAAACCTCATTCTAGAGTAAAGATTCCCCAAGACAAGCCTTCTAATGTTCTCTTTATTTTCATAACGTGCAAATCAGATAAACGGAACATGCCGAAAATGACAATGATTCGTCATCGTCAAAATACTCAGAATGAAGGTATTATATCAGAGGAAAGTTCTGTTTTTCAAGACTGCGCGCATACACATACATCTTATGTGTTGGTGGACTGCTCGGGGATAGTGTTGTGTGGCCGGAGGAAGGCTTTGCACAATAATATTTTATTTTGTTGAGGGCCGTAACTAATAATTTTTATTTATTTTTCTTGGTGGGGGTGGGGGGTGGGTATAGGACACCTGTGCCCGACGGCTCAGTCATATCGCCCAAACTATCGGATCATACCTGTTTGCTTTTATCAAAGACATATACACAAAAATATACTTTCCATTGATAGAATACTTACATGGCAGGGAATTTATAAGAATTTTATGACAGTGCTGTCCATTACACACAAGTTGGGCGGATATGCCCGCCGACCTTCTGGGTGTTTTCAACAGGTCATGGTCATAAAAATTATTTATTTTTATTTGCTCTCTCCCTGGATGTGGGATTCTTCCGATATTGTGAATCGGGAATTTATTGCACTTTCTGATCTGTGCATATTTTTATCGGGCGAACAAGAGAATTTGCCCAACTGATTACTCAAACCTATGTATATTTTCGTCGCGCAAGCAAGGGGTCTGCCCAACTTGGTATTTAATATTTTTTTCCAACCTTTGTCTGATGAAACCCTGGATCGGGATACGCCCCTGCGATTTTTTTAAAGAGTAATTTTATTTCCATTAAGATGAAATGGTACTTGGCGAAGATGCTCACCATATATAAATGCCGCCCCCTCCCACACTCTACAAATATATTCTCCTCTGATCTTTGGAAAAGGATGAGTGAGATTACTGTATATCTTCACGAAATCTAGAAAATTTCACCGTGACGAACAGTTTGATACCCTCTTTGAAATGTTTTCCTTGTGTTTCTCGATTTTTTAAACAGTTCTAACAACACCAATAGGCGTACATTATTT
The DNA here is from genome assembly GCA_031216915.1 of Pictodentalium vernedei. Lineage (NCBI taxonomy): Eukaryota > Metazoa > Mollusca > Scaphopoda > Dentaliida > Dentaliidae > Pictodentalium > Pictodentalium vernedei. The sequence goes on from CM062294.1 coordinate 264,146,949, forward strand.
TAAACACAAAATTTTCCATAGTATATATATCAGGGTGAGCTGAAACAGTATCCACATAAATAAACCTTTATTCTATTACCCATTCTATCTGTGCACTTTTATCGGGTTAATAAGGAACATTCTGTGGACGAAGGATATAATGTGAATCGCTTCGAAGTCCCTTGTGAACAATAAAAAACCACCCTCTTAAGCAAAGTTTATACAATGTCTCCTGTTGGCCGCATTGGAGAAAACGTTTTGTAGTCGAATTAGTGTTTGGTTTTGGGTTTTTCAGGAAATGAATGCGTTTAAAGTGAATGTGCGTGACAAACTGTTTTGTGATTAGAACCAAAATTTCGTCAGCTCACATATATAAAAAATATAGGAAATCACTGTCACAGTAACACACAAACAGTTTATAAAACGCATCACGTTGCCTGTGCACATCATTTATGCGAAAAAGCAGTTGTCCTTCGTTAAACACTATCCTCCATTTATGAAATAAAGCTACCCACAAAAAGTTTTGTCTGGCCATTTATCGTCAAATAATCTTGGTCGGAACCCTTTGTTGTGTTTCTTTGGTGAGGTAAACAAATTGTGTGTTACTTGAGCCGATAATCAACGCTCGGACTGCTTGTCCCAATTATGTGGTATTTTGGGTATAAACGCTTGGTAAAACATCAATTTACAATTTGCTTAAGGTGGCTGCAGGTATTGGAAGTTACCGAAAATACGAATAAATTAATAATCTCAAGAGAAATGTAAGATTATCAGTGGCAAAATCTCGAGTGTGGAACCACAAGCAAAAAAATTCGTTATTACTACATGCAATGTGCAGATTGTGTACTATCACTGAAACGCCTATGGAGTGGAGTTTCTTTCCAGGCAAACACTCCTTCGTCTGTTACAAAACAGGAGAATAATAAGGAAAGTTTCAGCCATTTCACCTCCGAGTTGAGCCGCAGGTTCACTGTCCTGAAGCGCGTTACAACCAAATGCGTCTCGAAGAATATCAATCGAGGGAGGTGTGGAAATCATGACTTGTTCCGACGGTGATTGCTTATGTCACGACTGATGAAATATTTCAACTACACCCTTAAGGCATGCCTTCGTTGAAGGCATGCCTTAATGGTGTAGTTGGAATTTTATACAGGAGCGGGAGTGGAGGTATAGTTGAAATACTTAACATTTCTTTGAAATTTATTTTTGGAAATATAAAATACACTTGTAGAAGTGTGACCCAAAGCCTTGTTTAATAAAAACGTAGAGTACTGGTACTCAAAATTGGTCAAGTTCGGCCCAACGGACCTAATCGGGATAGTACAGACCTCCATTTGTATGCCCGACTGTGTGTGAAAAAGTCCAGGTATCAAATCTGATCTCGTAATAGAGTGCATGATTACCAGCAAGTGTGAATTGATATCTAACACTCCAATCGACATGAATATGCCCTGACAGGGAAAATTATTGGGGGTTTCAATCCCAAACGCCTCTGGTCTCAAAAATACATATCAGTTAGGATGTAAGAAAGAAGTTTGTGCAATGAATCACCAAAATCCTTCCATAGTTTTTTTTGTTGTTGTTGTTGTTGTTGTTGTTGTAGTTGTTATTGTTGTTGTTGTTGTTGTTGTTTCCAAAGACGTTTGCAATCCTTCATACATGAATGATAGCAGTTTCAATCTCACAGTATAAGGTAACGTTTCACCTGGTTTCACTTCTTTATTCCATCATTTCAAAAGTTATGTAAAAAGCGAATATGGTGCATTCATTAAAATCTCGACAAGTTAGCAGATACTTGTTATTCGTGTGTCCCTGCAATGTAGAGACTGCACGCCCTGTCTCCACAACGGCAGTGTTTGAGGAGAAACATCGCGAAATAAGTAAATAAGGGTGACCCGACTTGAAAAGTAGCAGTCAGAAATGTTGTAATTCCAAAACTGGAGCAATCACTTTGTGTTGCATATTATTTCTTGAAACGGGATGCCGATTTTCTTAAAATCAGGATTTTTAAAAAATTTCTTCCAAAGCCCAAACTGAAACGATTCGACCATATTCTCTCACTCACGCATGTCCAGCCGTTTTCTTCAAATTAGTGGGAAAAGGTCAGGTTATCTCCCCTGAAATTGTCGTTCAGGGGATTTGGAATTAGCATTACGGATATGGGAAAGTTTTACAATTCCTAAGATTAAATAAAATATTCGAAAGGTAAATGATGGAAGCGCATGGCATCGTAAACTTCAAAATATTTTCTTTATAGTAATTCTTGAATGTTGCCTATTTACCATCTGAGTTTCTTTCCCATGTCACATATAAAATGTACCGTTTTCTATGGTGCAATTATGCTAAAATTGTTTTGAAAGTGTTTCCATTGACTTTTGGCCATCGTTGTACGCTTTTCGGTTTGACAGATGACTGGGAAGCGCATTAATTCGGAAAATAGGATCTTGTGTCTGCTGCCTGATAAATATATCTATCAGCCAAGAAGTTTGGGTTTTTGTTCCTTTCATGTTCAAAATTCTGTCTCATCTGATTACTTTTCTCGCACCTTGGCAAATTATCTGTGAAGCAATTAGCTGATGGGTTTTGATGGTCGATAAGGGGAGATAAGCGTCACTTGAACCAGTCAGCTGAAGTGCAAGGCTGGTTATGGATGCAGCAGCTCTTCACGAACGATGACTGAAAATTTCATTTAAATCGCCCGAGAATTCTCTTAGAGTGTTTTAAAGGAATGCTTTGAATTTGGTCTTTTACAAGCTGTTGGGAAACAGGACGGGGATGTGCGCAGCGGACTGCCCCGCCCCTCCCACCACAGACACTGGGGTAGTCCTTTAAAACTTATAATTCAATGTCGCGGGTGGATAGAAGGGACAAAAGTAAACTCGATTTTCAAGAACGCCGCCCGTGCATCCCGACACTACCCTTAACACTTAGACAATGGCTAGCAGTTGAAAGTGAACAGAAATCGCTGGCGAAAGGGATGGCAAGTTAGGCATTAAAAAGGAAAACATAGCGGGGTGGTAGGGGTGGGCTTGGACCCATCGAACAGACCATAGTTCGACCCAAAGGGGGAAAATTTTGATTTCTCAAGCTAACAGAACTGAGGAACGTTTTTTACATTCACCTGAGCGGAGAAATGGAGATAGACGGCTGGTATATTGGCAGTCCACATAGAGAGCATTTCCGTATTTCGGCAGTCTTTGCAGTCCGAGCCATTTCGCCTCCTGTTGGGCATTTTCACAATTTTCACGCACTAACAGGCTGCATTAAATTTGTGCTCCCCCTCCCCCCCCCCCGGGTGGGTGCACTATATTTTCAACATATTTTCAATCAACGTTCAGTCAGAACTCTATTTTTGTACAAAAAGCGGGCGTATGCGATTATTTGCCTGATGTTGGGAACGGGACAATCGACTGAAATAAAAAAATGCACTATTACGTGGACGCCCATATCAAAATATCACCTGGATTCAAACACACTCGCAGCGATCTATTCCAATGTTTATGAGAGCCTAAAACACTGAACACGTGACCTGGTGCATTTGACATCCAAAGTTGTGAGCAGGATTAAATAGGGATCATCGGCCGATTGGTTCAAAATCTTTGAAATCATCAATTAATATTTTTGTCCAGTTTATACAGTATTAAAAAGGTTTTTTCTGTAATTTTGTGCCGGAATGAGTGAAATACTCTCAAAAACACTAGGCTTGAAAACAAAGTGTCAAGTTCATTCAGTGCAAGACCAGACGGCTGAAGCGAAAATTCAAAATTTCTATTTCAATTTTAAGTTGTACAAAATATATTTTTCCTGGTTTTGTTTGTTCAAATATGACGATGTACTTTGTTGATGTATAAGTAATTTATTACCCAACAACTTGGTGTGTTGTACAGAGAGTGAACGGTTAGCACTGCTGTCAATGGGATTTTGGGGGCTTTTAATAACCTAATCTTGACAATGTATTGAACGCATCAATGCACTTGGCTACTGAACTTTTCACTACAATTTTGCAATAAAGTGTTGTAATACACCCAAAGAATCCAAGTGTTAAAAAATCAAAACTATTCAGATTAATTATTCTCTAATGTTTGTAAACAGTCGGAAACATGATCATCTTCATCCAAATGTAAGAACTGATGGACAAACAAGTTGGTTATACAAAGCTTTAATTTATATTCTTTTTGAGCAGACGATTTTTTCGACGAGATCTGTTCGGGTATACTCAGCCGATGTTGCACATTGAACACTATGATTACTTTACTCTGTGTCGTGTCCAGCGTAGAATGCTTTGTCCACATCTCAATGAAAAATATGATCATTCAGAGCCAAATTATAAACGCCAGTATCTCTCGACATTAGAGATGGAATAAGCTGATCCCTTCAGCCAAGAATTCTGACACGTTAATTAAGAGAAATAATGTCTTTTTTCTCCAAAAGTTTTGTTCATAAAAAATGTCAAATTCAAAAATGTCAAACATCTGCTAAATAATCATTGATTTTTTGCCCCCTGTCAATATTCGTATCCATGCTCAAAGTCAAACCCTAAACCCGAAAACCTCATTCTAGAGTAAAGATTCACCAAGAGAAGCCTTCTAATGTTCTCTTTATTTTCATAACGTGCAACTCAGATAAACGGAACATGCCGAAAATGACAATGATTCGTCATCGTCAAAATACTCAGAATGAAGGTATTATATCAGAGGAAAGTTCTGTTTTTCAAGACTGCGCGCATACACATACAGCTTATGTGTTGGTGGACTGCTCGGGGATAGTGTTGTGTGGCCGGAGGAAGGCTTTGCACAATAATATTTTATTTTGTTGAGGGCCGTAACTAATAATTTTTATTTATTTTTCTTGGTGGGGGTGGGGGTGGGTATAGGACACCTGTGCCCGACGGCTCAGTCATATCGCCCAAACTATCGGATCATACCTGTTTGCTTTTATCAAAGACATATACACAAAAATATACTTTCCATTGATAGAATACTTACATGGCAGGGAATTTATAAGAATTTTATGACAGTGCTGTCCATTACACACAAGTTGGGCGGATATGTCCGCCGACCTTCTGGGTGTTTTCAACAGGCCATATGGTCATAAAAATTATTTATTTTTATTTGCTCTCTCCCTGGATGTGGGATTCTTCCGATATTGTGAATCGGGAATTTATTGCACTTTCTGATCTGTGCATATTTTTATCGGGCGAACAAGAGAATTTGCCCAACTGATTACTCAAACCTATGTATATTTTCGTCGCGCAAGCAAGGGGTCTGCCCAACTTGGTATTTAATATTTTTTTCCAACCTTTGTCTGATGAAACCCTGGATCGGGATACGTCCCTGCGATTTTTTTTAAAGAGTAATTTTATTTCCATTAAGATGAAATCGTACTTGGCGAAGATGCTCACCATATATAAATGCCGCCCCCTCCCCCACTCTACAAATATATTCTCCTCTGATCTTTGGAAAAGGATGAGTGAGATTACTGTATATCTTCACGAAATCTAGAAAATTTCACCGTGACGAACAGTTTGATACCCTCTTTGAAATGTTTTCCTTGTGTTTCTCGATTTTTTAAACAGTTCTAACAACACCAATAGGCGTACATTATTTTAAACACAAAATTTTCCATAGTATATATATCAGGGTGAGCTGAAACAGTATCCACATAAATAAACCTTTATTCTATTACCCATTCTATCTGTGCACTTTTATCGGGTTAATAAGGAACATTCTGTGGACGAAGGATATAATGTGAATCGCTTCGAAGTCCCTTGAGAACAATAAAAAACCACCCTCTTAAGCAAAGTTTATACAATGTCTCCTGTTGGCCGCATTGGAGAAAACGTTTTGTAGTCGAATTAGTGTTTGGTTTTGGGTTTTTCAGGAAATGAATGCGTTTAAAGTGAATGTGCGTGACAAACTGTTTTGTGATTAGAACCAAAATTTCGTCAGCTCACATATATAAAAAATATAGGAAATCACTGTCACAGTAACACACAAACAGTTTATAAAACACATCACGTTGCCTGTGCACATCATTTATGCGAAAAAGCAGTTGTCCTTCGTTAAACACTATCCTCCATTTATGAAATAAGCTACCCACAAAAAGTTTTGTCTGGCCATTTATCGTCAAATAATCTTGGTCGGAACCCTTTGTTGTGTTTCTTTGGTGAGGTAAACAAATTGTGTGTTACTTGAGCCGATAATCAACGCTCGGATTGCTTGTCCCAATTATGTGGTATTTTGGGTATAAACGCTTGGTAAAACATCAATTTACAATTTGCTTAAGGTGGCTGCAGGTATTGGAAGTTACCGAAAATACGAATAAATTAATAATCTCAAGAGAAATGTAAGATTATCAGTGGCAAAATCTCGAGTGTGGAACCACAAGCAAAAAAATTCGTTATTACTACATGCAATGTGCAGATTGTGTACTATCACTGAAACGCCTATGGAGTGGAGTTTCTTTCCAGGCAAACACTCCTTCGTCTGTTACAAAACAGGAGAATAATAAGGAAAGTTTCAGCCATTTCACCTCCGAGTTGAGCCACAGGTTCACTGTCCTGAAGCGCGTTACAACCAAATGCGTCTCGAAGAATATCAATCGAGGGAGGTGTGGAAATCATGACTTGTTCCGACGGTGATTGCTTATGTCACGACTGATGAAATATTTCAACTACACCCTTAAGGCATGCCTTCGTTGAAGGCATGCCTTAATGGTGTAGTTGGAATTTTATACAGGAGCGGGAGTGGAGGTATAGTTGAAATACTCAACATTTCTTTGAAATTTATTTTTGGAAATATAAAATACACTTGTAGAAGTGTGACCCAAAGCCTTGTTTAATAAAAACGTAGAGTACTGGCACTCAAAATTGGTCAAGTTCGGCCCAACGGACCTAATCGGAATAGTACAGACCTCCATTTGTATGCCCGACTGTGTGTGAAAAAGTCCAGGTATCAAATCTGATCTCGTAATAGAGTGCATGATTACCAGCAAGTGGGAATTGATATCTAACACTCCAATCGACATGAATATGCCCTGACAGGGAAAATTATTGGGGGTTTCAATCCCAAACGCCTCTGGTCTCAACAATACATATCAGGTAGCTTGTAAGAAAGAAGCTTGTGCAATGAATCACCAAAATCCTTCCATAGTTTTTTGTTGTTGTTGTTGTTGTTGTTGTTGTTGTTGTTGTTGTTGTTTCCAAAGACGTTTGCAATCCTTCATACATGAATGATAGCATTTTCAATCTCACAGTATAAGGTAACGTTTCACCTGGTTTCACTTCTTTATTCCATCATTTCAAAAGTTATGTAAAAAGCGAATATGGTGCATTCATTAAAATCTCGACAAGTTAGCAGATACTTGTTAATCGTGTGTCCCTGCAATGTAGAGACTGCACGCCCTGTCTCCACAACGGCAGTGTTTGAGGAGAAACATCGCTAAATAAGTAAATAAGGGTGACCCGACTTGAAAAGTGGCAGTCAGAAATGTTGTAATTCCAAAACTGGAGCAATCACTTTGTGTTGCATATTATTTCTTGAAACGGGATGCCGATTTTCTTAAAATCAGGATTTTCAAAAAATTTCTTCCAAAGCCCAAACTGAAACGATTCGACCATACTCTCTCACTCACGCATGTCCAGCCGTTTTCTTCAAATTAGTGGAAAAAGGTCAGGTTATCTCCCCTGAAATTGTCGTTCAGGGAATTTGGAATTAGCATTACGGATATGGGAAAGTTTTACAATTCCTAAGATTAAATAAAATATTCGAAAGTTAAATGATGGAAGCGCATGGCATCGTAAACTTCAAAATATTTTCTTTATAGTAATTCTTGAATGTTGCCTATTTACCATCTGAGTTTCTTTCCCATGTCACATATAAAATGTACCGTTTTCTATGGTGCAATTATGCTAAAATTGTTTTGAAAGTGTTTCCATTGACTTTTGGCCATCTTTGTACGCTTTTCGGTTTGACAGATGACTGGGAAGCGCATTAATTCGGAAAACAGGATCTTGTGTCTGCTGCCTGGTAAATATATCTATCAGCCAAGAAGTTTGGGTTTTTGTTCCTTTCATGTTCAAAATTCTGTCTCATCTGATTACTTTTCTCACACCTTGGCAAATTATCTGTGAAGCAATTAGCTGATGGGTTTTGATGGTCGATAAGGGGAGATAAGCGTCACTTGAACCAGTCAGCTGAAGTGCAAGGCTGGTTATGGATGCAGCAGCTCTTCACGAACGATGACTGAAAATTTCATTTAAATCGCCCGAGAATTGTCTTAGAGTGTTTTAAAGGAATGCTTTGAATTTGGTCTTTTACAAGCTGTTGGGAAACAGGACGGGGATGTGCGCAGCGGACTGCCCCCGCCCCTCCCACCACAGACACTGGGGTAGTCCTTTAAAACTTATAATTCAATGTCACGGGTGGATAGAAGGGACAAAAGTAAACTCGATTTTCAAGAACGCCGCCCGAGCATCCCGACACTACCCTTAACACTTAGACAGTGGCTAGCAGTTGAAAGTGAACAGAAATCGCTGGCGAAAGGGATGGCAAGTTAGGCATTAAAAAGGAAAACATAGCGGGGTGGTAGGGGTGGGCTTGGACCCATCGAGCACACCATAGTTCGACCCAACGGGGGAAAATTTTGATTTCTCAAGCTAACAGAACTGAGGAACGCTTTTTACATTCACCTGAGCGGAGAAATGGAGATAGACGGCTGGTATATTGGCAGTCCACATAGAGAGTATTTCCGTATTTCGGCAGTCTTTGCAGTCCGAGCCATTTCGCCTCCTGTTGGTCATTTTCACAATTTTCACGCACTAACAGGCTGCATTAATTTTGTGCCCCCCCCCCCCCCCAGGAGGGGGTGGGTGCACTATATTTTCAAAATATTTTCAATCGACGTTCAGTCACAACTCTATTTTTGTACAAAAAGCGGGCGTATGCGATTATTTGCCTGATGTTGGGAACGGGGCAATCGACTGAAATAAAAAAATGCACTATTACGTGGACGCCCATATCAAAATATCACCTGGATTCAAACACACTCGCAGCGATCTATTCCAATGTTTATGAGAGCCTAAAACACTGAACACGTGACCTGGTGCATTTGACACCCAAAGTTGTGAGCAGGATTAAATAGGGATCATCGGCCGATTGGTTCAAAATCTTTGAAATCATCAATTAATATTTTTGTCCAGTTTATTCAGTATTAAAAAGGTTTTTTCTGTAATTTTGTGCCGGAATGAGTGAAATACTCTAAAAAACACTAGGCTTGAAAACAAAGTGTCAAGTTCATTCAGTGCAAGACCAGACGGCTGAAGCGAAAATTCAAAATTTCTATTTCAATTTCAAGGTGTACAAAATATATTTTTCCAGGTTTTGTTTGTTCAAATATGACGATGTACTTTGTGGATGTATAAGTAATTTATTACCCAACAACTTGGTGTGTTGTACAGAGAGTGAACGGTTAGCACTGCTGTCAATGGGATTTGGGGGGCTTTTAATAACCTAATCTCGACAATGTATTGAACGCATCAATGCACTTGGCTACTGAACTTTTCACTACAATTTTGCAATAAAGTGTTGTAATACACCCAAGGAATCCAAGTGTTAAAAAATCAAAACCATTCAGATTAATTATTCTCTAATGTTTGTAAACAGTCGGACACATGATCATCTTCATCCAAATGTAAGAACTGATGGACAAACAAGTTGGTTATACAAAGCTTTAATTTATATTCTTTTTGAGCAGACGATTTTTTCGACGAGATCTGTTCGGGTATACTCAGCCGATGTTGCACATTGAACACTATGATTACTTTACTCTGTGTCGTGTCCAGCGTAGAATGCTTTGTCCACATCTCAATGAAAAATATGATCATTCAGAGCCAAATTATAAACGCCAGTATCTCTCGACATTAGAGATGGAATAAGCTGATCTCTTCAGCCAAGAATTCTGACACGTTAATTAAGAGAAATAATGTCTTTTTTCTCCAAAAGTTTTGTTCATAAAAAATGTCAAATTCAAAAATGTCAAACATCTGCTAAATAATCATTGATTTTTTGCCCCCTGTCAATATTCGTATCTATGCTCAAAGTCAAACCCTAAACCCGAAAACCTCATTCTAGAGTAAAGATTCACCAAGACAAGCCTTCTAATGTTCTCTTTATTTTCATAACGTGCAACTCAGATAAACGGAACATGCCGAAAATGACAATGATTCGTCATCGTCAAAATACTCAGAATGAAGGTATTATATCAGAGGAAAGTTCTGTTTTTCAAGACTGCGCGCATACACATACATCTTATGTGTTGGTGGACTGCTCGGGGATAGTGTTGTGTGGCCGGAGGAAGGCTTTGCACAATAATATTTTATTTTGTTGAGGGCCGTAACTAATAATTTTTATTTATTTTTCTTGGTGGGGGTGGGGGTGGGTATAGGACACCTGTGCCCGTCGGCTCAGTCATATCGCCCAAACTATCGGATCATACCTGTTTGCTTTTATCAAAGACATATACACAAAAATATACTTTCCATTGATTGAATACTTACATGGCAGGGAATTTATAAGAATTTTATGACAGTGCTGTCCATTACACACAAGTTGGGCGGATATGCCCGCCGACCTTCTGGGTGTTTTCAACAGGTCATGGTCATAAAAATTATTTATTTTTATTTGCTCTCTCCCTGGATGTGGGATTCTTCCGATATTGTGAATCGGGAATTTATTGAACTTTCTGATCTGTGCATATTTTTATCGGGCGAACAAGAGAATTTGCCCAACTGATTACTCAAACCTATGTATATTTTCGTCGCGCAAGCAAGGGGTCTGCCCAACTTGGTATTTAATATTTTTTTCCAACCTTTGTCTGATGAAACCCTGGATCGGGATACGCCCCTGCGATTTTTTTTAAAGAGTAATTTTATTTCCATTAAGATGAAATGGTACTTGGCGAAGATGCTCACCATATATAAATGCCGCCCCCTCCCCCACTCTACAAATATATTCTCTTCTGATCTTTGGAAAGGGATGAGTGAGATTACTGTATATCTTCACGAAATCTAGAAAATTTCACCGTGACGAACACTTTGAAACCCTCTTTGAAATGTTTTCCTTGTGTTTCTCGATTTTTTAAACAGTTCTAACAACACCAATAGGCGTACATTATTTTAAACACAAAATTTTCCATAGTATATATATCAGGGTGAGCTGAAACAGTATCCACATAAATAAACCTTTATTCTATTACCCATTCTATCTGTGCACTTTTATCGGGTTAATAAGGAACATTCTGTGGACGAAGGATATAATGTGAATCGCTTCGAAGTCCCTTGAGAACAATAAAAAACCACCCTCTTAAGCAAAGTTTATACAATGTCTCCTGTTGGCCGCATTGGAGAAAACGTTTTGTAGTCGAATTAGTGTTTGGTTTTGTGTTTTTCAGGAAATGAATGCGTTTAAAGTGAATGTGCGTGACAAACTGTTTTGTGATTAGAACCAAAATTTCGTCAGCTCACAGATATAAAAAATATAGGAAATCACTGTCACAGTAACACACAAACAGTTTATAAAACACATCACGTTGCCTGTGCACATCATTTATGCGAAAAAGCAGTTGTCCTTCGTTAAACACTATCCTCCATTTATGAAATAAAGCTACCCACAAAAAGTTTTGTCTGGCCATTTATCGTCAAATAATCTTGGTCGGAACCCTTTGTTGTGTTTCTTTGGTGAGGTAAACAATTTGTGTGTTACTTGAGCCGATAATCAACGCTCGGATTGCTTGTCCCAATTATGTGGTATTTTGGGTATAAACGCTTGGTAAAACATCAATTTACAATTTGCTTAAGGTGGCTGCAGGTATTGGAAGTTACCGAAAATACGAATAAATTAATAATCTCAAGAGAAATGTAAGATTATCAGTGGCAAAATCTCGAGTGTGGAACCACAAGCAAAAAAATTCGTTATTACTACATGCAATGTGCAGATTGTGTACTATCACTGAAACGCCCATGGAGTGGAGTTTCTTTCCAGGCAAACACTCCTTCGTCTGTTACAAAACAGGAGAATAATAAGGAAAGTTTCAGCCATTTCACCTCCGAGTTGAGCCGCAGGTTCACTGTTCTGAAGCGCGTTACAACCAAATGCGTCTCGAAGAATATCAATCGAGGGAGGTGTGGAAATCATGACTTGTTCCGACGGTGATTGCTTATGTCACGACTGATGAAATATTTCAACTACACCCTTAAGGCATGCCTTCGTTGAAGGCATGCCTTAATGGTGTAGTTGGAATTTTATACAGGAGCGGGAGTGGAGGTATAGTTGAAATACTTAACATTTCTTTGAAATTTATTTTTGGAAATATAAAATACACTTGTAGAAGTGTGACCCAAAGCCTTGTTTAATAAAAACGCAGAGCACTGGTACTCAAAATTGGTCAAGTTCGGCTCAACGGACCTAATCGGGATAGTACAGACCTCCATTTGTATGCCCGACTGTGTGTGAAAAAGTCCAGGTATCAAATCTGATCTCGTAATAGAGTGCGTGATTACCAGCAAGTGTGAATTGATATCTAACACTCCAATCGACATGAATATGCCCTGACAGGGAAAATTATTGGGGGTTTCAACCCCAAACGCCTCTGGTCTCAACAATACATATCAGTTAGCTTTTAAGAAAGAAGTTTGTGCAATGAATCACCAAAATCCTTCCATAGTTTTTTTGTTGTTGTTGTTGTTGTTGTTGTTGTTGTTGTTGTTGTTGTTGTTGTTGTTGTTGTTTCCAAAGACGTTTGCAATCCTTCATACATGAATGATAGCAGTTTCAATCTCACAGTATAATGTAACGTTTCACCTGGTTTCACTTCTTTATTCCATCATTTCAAAAGTTATGTAAAAAGCGAATATGGTGCATTCATTAAAATCTCGACAAGTTAACAGATACTTGTTAATCGTGTGTCCCTGCAAGGTAGAGACTGCACGCCCTGTCTCCACAACGGCAGTGTTTGAGGAAAAACATCGCTAAATAAGTAAATAAGGGTGACCCGACTTGAAAAGTGGTAGTCAGAAATGTTGTAATTCCAAAACTGGAGCAATCACTTTGTGTTGCATATTATTTCTTGAAACGGGATGCCGATTTTCTTAAAATCAGGATTTTTTAAAAATTTCTTCCAAAGCCCTAACTGAAACGATTCGACCATACTCTCTCACTCACGCATGTCCAGTCGTTTTCTTCAAATTAGTGGAAAAAGGTCAGGTTATCTCCCCTGAAATTGTCGTTTAGGGGATTTGGAATTAGCATTACGGATATGGGAAAGTTTTACAATTCCTAAGATTAAATAAAATATTCGAAAGTTAAATGATGGAAGCGCGTGGCATCGGAAACTTCAAAATATTTTCTTTATAGTAATTCTTGAATGTTGCCTATTTACCATCTGAGTTTCGTATCCATGTCACATATAAAATGTACCGTTTTCTATGGTGCAATTATGCTAAAATTGTTTTGAAAGTGTTTCCATTGACTTTTGGCCATCTTTGTACGCTTTTCGGTTTGACAGATGACTGGGAAGCGCATTAATTCGGAAAATAGGATCTTGTGTCTGCTGCCTGGTAAATATATCTATCAGCCAAGAAGTTTGGGTTTTTGTTCCTTTCATGTTCAAAATTCTGTCTCATCTGATTACTTTTCTCACACCTTGGCAAATTATCTGTGAAGCAATTAGCTGATGGGTTTTGATGGTCGATAAGGGGAGATAAGCGTCACTTGAACCAGTCAGCTGAAGTGCAAGGCTGGTTATGGATGCAGCAGCTCTTCACGAACGATGACTGAAAATTTCATTTAAATCGCCCGAGAATTGTCTTAGAGTGTTTTAAAGGAATGCTTTGAATTTGGTCTTTTACAAGCTGTTGGGAAACAGGACGGGGATGTGCGCAGCGGACTGCCCCCGCCCCTCCCACCACAGACACTGGGGTAGTCCTTTAAAACTTATAATTCAATGTCACGGGTGGATAGAAGGGACAAAAGTAAACTCGATTTTCAAGAACGCCGCCCGTGCATCCCGACACTACCCTTAACACTTAGACAGTGGCTAGCAGTTGAAAGTGAACAGAAATCGCTGGCGAAAGGGATGGCAAGTTAGGCATTAAAAAGGAAAACATAGCGGGGTGGTAGGGGTGGGCTTGGACCCATCGAGCACACCATAGTTCGACTCAACGGGGGAAAATTTTGATTTCTCAAGCTAACAGAACTGAGGAACGCTTTTTACATTCACCTGAGCGGAGAAATGGAGATAGACGGCTGGTATATTGGCAGTCCACATAGAGAGCATTTCCGTATTTCGGCAGTCTTTGCAGTCCGAGCCATTTCGCCTCCTGTTGGTCATTTTCACAATTTTCACGCACTAACAGGCTGCATTAATTTTGTGCCCCCCCCCCCCCCCCCAGGAGGGGGTGGGTGCACTATATTTTCAAAATATTTTCAATCGACGTTCAGTCACAACTCTATTTTTGTACAAAAAGCGGGCGTATGCGATTATTTGCCTGATGTTGGGAACGGGGCAATCGACTGAAATAAAAAAATGCACTATTACGTGGACGCCCATATCAAAATATCACCTGGATTCAAACACACTCGCAGCGATCTATTCCAATGTTTATGAGAGCCTAAAACACTGAACACGTGACCTGGTGCATTTGACACCCAAAGTTGTGAGCAGGATTAAATAGGGATCATCGGCCGATTGGTTCAAAATCTTTGAAATCATCAATATTAATATTTTTGTCCAGTTTATTCAGTATTAAAAAGGTTTTTTCTGTAATTTTGTGCCGGAATGAGTGAAATACTCTAAAAAACACTAGGCTTGAAAACAAAGTGCCAAGTTCATTCAGTGCAAGACCAGACGGCTGAAGCGAAAATTCAAAATTTCTATTTCAATTTCAAGGTGTACAAAATATATTTTTCCAGGTTTTGTTTGTTCAAATATGACGATGTACTTTGTGGATGTATAAGTAATTTATTACCCAACAACTTGGTGTGTTGTACAGAGAGTGAACGGTTAGCACTGCTGTCAATGGGATTTGGGGGGCTTTTAATAACCTAATCTCGACAATGTATTGAACGCATCAATGCACTTGGCTACTGAACTTTTCACTACAATTTTGCAATAAAGTGTTGTAATACACCCAAGGAATCCAAGTGTTAAAAAATCAAAACCATTCAGATTAATTATTCTCTAATGTTTGTAAACAGTCGGAAACATGATCATCTTCATCCAAATGTAAGAACTGATGGACAAACAAGTTGGTTATACAAAGCTTTAATTTATATTCTTTTTGAGCAGACGATTTTTTCGACGAGATCTGTTCGGGTATACTCAGCCGATGTTGCACATTGAACACTATTATTACTTTACTCTGTGTCGTGTCCAGCGTAGAATGCTTTGTCCACATCTCAATGAAAAATATGATCATTCAGAGCCAAATTATAAACGCCAGTATCTCTCGACATTAGAGATGGAATAAGCTGATCTCTTCAGCCAAGAATTCTGACACGTTAATTAAGAGAAATAATGTCTTTTTTCTCCAAAAGTTTTGTTCATAAAAAATGTCAAATTCAAAAATGTCAAACATCTGCTAAATAATCATTGATTTTTTGCCCCCTGTCAATATTCGTATCCATGCTCAAAGTCAAACCCTAAACCCGAAAACCTCATTCTAGAGTAAAGATTCACCAAGACAAGCCTTCTAATGTTCTCTTTATTTTCATAACGTGCAACTCAGATAAACGGAACATGCCGAAAATGACAATGATTCGTCATCGTCAAAATACTCAGAATGAAGGTATTATATCAGAGGAAAGTTCTGTTTTTCAAGACTGCGCGCATACACATACATCTTATGTGTTGGTGGACTGCTCGGGGATAGTGTTGTGTGGCCGGAGGAAGGCTTTGCACAATAATATTTTATTTTGTTGAGGGCCGTAACTAATAATTTTTATTTATTTTTCTTGGTGGGGGTGGGGGTGGGTATAGGACACCTGTGCCCGTCGGCTCAGTCATATCGCCCAAACTATCGGATCATACCTGTTTGCTTTTATCAAAGACATATACACAAAAATATACTTTCCATTGATTGAATACTTACATGGCAGGGAATTTATAAGAATTTTATGACAGTGCTGTCCATTACACACAAGTTGGGCGGATATGCCCGCCGACCTTCTGGGTGTTTTCAACAGGTCATGGTCATAAAAATTATTTATTTTTATTTGCTCTCTCCCTGGATGTGGGATTCTTCCGATATTGTGAATCGGGAATTTATTGCACTTTCTGATCTGTGCATATTTTTATCGGGCGAACAAGAGAATTTGCCCAACTGATTACTCAAACCTATGTATATTTTCGTCGCGCAAGCAAAGGGTCTGCCCAACTTGGTATTTAATATTTTTTTCCAACCTTTGTCTGATGAAACCCTGAATCGGGATACGCCCCTGCGATTTTTTTAAAGAGTAATTTTATTTCCATTAAGATGAAATAGTACTTGGCGAAGATGCTCACCATATATAAATGCTGCCCCCTCCCCCACTCTACAAATATATTCTCCTCTGATCTTTGGAAAAGGATGAGTGAGATTACTGTATACCTTCACGAAATCTAGAAAATTTCACCGTGACGAACAGTTTGAAACCCTCTTTGAAATGTTTTCCTTGTGTTTCTCGATTTTTTAAACAGTTCTAACAACACCGATAGGCGTACACTATTTTAAACACAAAATTTTCCATAGTATATATATCAGGGTGAGCTGAAACAGTATCCACATAAATAAACCTTTATTCTATTACCCATTCTATCTGTGCACTTTTATCGGGATAATAAGGAACATTCTGTGGACGAAGGATATAATGTGAATCGCTTCGAAGTCCCTTGAGAACAATAAAAAACCACCCTCTTAAGCAAAGTTTATACAATGTCTCCTGTTGGCCGCATTGGAGAAAACGTTTTGTAGTCGAATTAGTGTTTGGTTTTGGGTTTTTCAGGAAATGAATGCGTTTAAAGTGAATGTGCGTGACAAACTGTTTTGTGATTAGAAACAAAATTTCGTCAGCTCGCATATATAAAAAATATAGGAAATCACTGTCACAGTAACACACAAACAGTTTATAAAACACATCACGTTGCCTGTGCACATCATTTATGCGAAAAAGCAGTTGTCCTTCGTTAAACACTATCCTCCATTTATGAAATAAAGCTACCCAGAAAAAGATTTGTCTGGCCATTTATCGTCAAATAATCTTGGTCGGAACCCTTTGTTGTGTTTCTTTGGTGAGGTAAACAAATTGTGTGTTACTTGAGCCGATAATCAACGCCCGGATTGCTTGTCCCAATTATGTGGTATTTTGGGTATAAACGCTTGGTAAAACATCAATTTACAATTTGCTTAAGGTGGCTGCAGGCATTGGAAGTTACCGAAAATACGAATAAATTAATAATCTCAGGAGAAATGCAAGATTATCAGTGGCAAAATCTCGAGTGTGGAACCACAAGCAAAACAATTCGTTATTACTACATGCAATGTGCAGATTGTGTACTATCACTGAAACGCCTATGGAGTGGAGTTTCTTTCCAGGCAAACACTCCTTCGTCTGTTACAAAACAGGAGAATAATAAGGAAAGTTTCAGCCATTTCACCTCCGAGTTGAGCCGCAGGTTCACTGTTCTGAAGCGCGTTACAACCAAATGCGTCTCGAAGAATATCAATCGAGGGAGGTGTGGAAATCATGACTTGTTCCGACGGTGATTGCTTATGTCACGACTGATGAAATATTTCAACTACACCCTTAAGGCATGCCTTCGTTGAAGGCATGCCTTAATGGTGTAGTTGGAATTTTATACAGGAGCGGGAGTGGAGGTATAGTTGAAATACTTAACATTTCTTTGAAATTTATTTTTGGAAATATAAAATACACTTGTAGAAGTGTGACCCAAAGCCTTGTTTAATAAAAACGCAGAGCACTGGTACTCAAAATTGGTCAAGTTCGGCCCAACGGACCTAATCGGGATAGTACAGACCGCCATTTGTATGCCCGACTGTGTGTGAAAAAGTCCAGGTATCAAATCTGATCTCGTAATAGAGTGCGTGATTACCAGCAAGTGTGAATTGATATCTAACACTCCAATCGACATGAATATGCCCTGACAGGGAAAATTATTGGGGGTTTCAACCCCGAACGCCTCTGGTCTCAACAATACGTATCAGTTAGCTTGTAAGAAAGAAGTTTGTGCAATGAATCACCAAAATCCTTCCATAGTTTTTTTGTTGTTGTTGTTGTTGTTGTTGTTGTTTCCAAAGACGTTTGTAATCCTTCATACATGAATGATAGCAGTTTCAATCTCACAGTATAATGTAACGTTTCACCTGGTTTCACTTCTTTATTCCATCATTTCAAAAGTTATGTAAAAAGCGAATATGGTGCATTCATTAAAATCTCGACAAGTTAACAGATACTTGTTAATCGTGTGTCCCTGCAAGGTAGAGACTGCACGCCCTGTCTCCACAACGGCAGTGTTTGAGGAAAAACATCGCTAAATAAGTAAATAAGGGTGACCCGACTTGAAAAGTGGTAGTCAGAAATGTTGTAATTCCAAAACTGGAGCAATCACTTTGTGTTGCATATTATTTCTTGAAACGGGATGCCGATTTTCTTAAAATCAGGATTTTTTAAAAATTTCTTCCAAAGCCCAAACTGAAACGATTCGACCATACTCTCTCACTCACGCATGTCCAGTCGTTTTCTTCAAATTAGTGGAAAAAGGTCAGGTTATCTCCCCTGAAATTGTCGTTTAGGGGATTTGGAATTAGCATTACGGATATGGGAAAGTTTTACAATTCCTAAGATTAAATAAAATATTCGAAAGTTAAATGATGGAAGCGCGTGGCATCGGAAACTTCAAAATATTTTCTTTATAGTAATTCTTGAATGTTGCCTATTTACCATCTGAGTTTCGTTTCCATGTCACATATAAAATGTACCGTTTTCTATGGTGCAATTATGCTAAAATTGTTTTGAAAGTGTTTCCATTGACTTTTGGCCATCTTTGTACGCTTTTCGGTTTGACAGATGACTGGGAAGCGCATTAATTCGGAAAACAGGATCTTGTGTCTGCTGCCTGGTAAATATATCTATCAGCCAAGAAGTTTGGGTTTTTGTTCCTTTCATGTTCAAAATTCTGTCTCATCTGATTACTTTTCTCACACCTTGGCAAATTATCTGTGAAGCAATTAGCTGATGGGTTTTGATGGTCGATAAGGGGAGATAAGCGTCACTTGAACCAGTCAGCTGAAGTGCAAGGCTGGTTATGGATGCAGCAGCTCTTCACGAACGATGACTGAAAATTTCATTTAAATCGCCCGAGAATTGTCTTAGAGTGTTTTAAAGGAATGCTTTGAATTTGGTCTTTTACAAGCTGTTGGGAAACAGGACGGGGATGTGCGCAGCGGACTGCCCCCGCCCCTCCCACCACAGACACTGGGGTAGTCCTTTAAAACTTATAATTCAATGTCACGGGTGGATAGAAGGGACAAAAGTAAACTCGATTTTCAAGAACGCCGCCCGAGCATCCCGACACTACCCTTAACACTTAGACAGTGGCTAGCAGTTGAAAGTGAACAGAAATCGCTGGCGAAAGGGATGGCAAGTTAGGCATTAAAAAGGAAAACATAGCGGGGTGGTAGGGGTGGGCTTGGCCCCATCGAGCACACCATAGTTCGACCCAACGGGGGAAAATTTTGATTTCTCAAGCTAACAGAACTGAGGAACGCTTTTTACATTCACCTGAGCGGAGAAATGGAGATAGACGGCTGGTATATTGGCAGTCCACATAGAGAGTATTTCCGTATTTCGGCAGTCTTTGCAGTCCGAGCCATTTCGCCTCCTGTTGGTCATTTTCACAATTTTCACGCACTAACAGGCTGCATTAATTTTGTGCCCCCCCCCCCCCCCCCCCAGGAGGGGGTGGGTGCACTATATTTTCAAAATATTTTCAATCGACGTTCAGTCACAACTCTATTTTTGTACAAAAAGCGGGCGTATGCGATTATTTGCCTGATGTTGGGAACGGGGCAATCGACTGAAATAAAAAAATGCACTATTACGTGGACGCCCATATCAAAATATCACCTGGATTCAAACACACTCGCAGCGATCTATTCCAATGTTTATGAGAGCCTAAAACACTGAACACGTGACCTGGTGCATTTGACACCCAAAGTTGTGAGCAGGATTAAATAGGGATCATCGGCCGATTGGTTCAAAATCTTTGAAATCATCAATTAATATTTTTGTCCAGTTTATTCAGTATTAAAAAGGTTTTTTCTGTAATTTTGTGCCGGAATGAGTGAAATACTCTAAAAAACACTAGGCTTGAAAACAAAGTGTCAAGTTCATTCAGTGCAAGACCAGACGGCTGAAGCGAAAATTCAAAATTTCTATTTCAATTTCAAGGTGTACAAAATATATTTTTCCAGGTTTTGTTTGTTCAAATATGACGATGTACTTTGTGGATGTATAAGTAATTTATTACCCAACAACTTGGTGTGTTGTACAGAGAGTGAACGGTTAGCACTGCTGTCAATGGGATTTGGGGGGCTTTTAATAACCTAATCTCGACAATGTATTGAACGCATCAATGCACTTGGCTACTGAACTTTTCACTACAATTTTGCAATAAAGTGTTGTAATACACCCAAGGAATCCAAGTGTTAAAAAATCAAAACCATTCAGATTAATTATTCTCTAATGTTTGTAAACAGTCGGACACATGATCATCTTCATCCAAATGTAAGAACTGATGGACAAACAAGTTGGTTATACAAAGCTTTAATTTATATTCTTTTTGAGCAGACGATTTTTTCGACGAGATCTGTTCGGGTATACTCAGCCGATGTTGCACATTGAACACTATGATTACTTTACTCTGTGTCGTGTCCAGCGTAGAATGCTTTGTCCACATCTCAATGAAAAATATGATCATTCAGAGCCAAATTATAAACGCCAGTATCTCTCGACATTAGAGATGGAATAAGCTGATCTCTTCAGCCAAGAATTCTGACACGTTAATTAAGAGAAATAATGTCTTTTTTCTCCAAAAGTTTTGTTCATAAAAAATGTCAAATTCAAAAATGTCAAACATCTGCTAAATAATCATTGATTTTTTGCCCCCTGTCAATATTCGTATCCATGCTCAAAGTCAAACCCTAAACCCGAAAACCTCATTCTAGAGTAAAGATTCACCAAGACAAGCCTTCTAATGTTCTCTTTATTTTCATAACGTGCAACTCAGATAAACGGAACATGCCGAAAATGACAATGATTCGTCATCGTCAAAATACTCAGAATGAAGGTATTATATCAGAGGAAAGTTCTGTTTTTCAAGACTGCGCGCATACACATACATCTTATGTGTTGGTGGACTGCTCGGGGATAGTGTTGTGTGGCCGGAGGAAGGCTTTGCACAATAATATTTTATTTTGTTGAGGGCCGTAACTAATAATTTTTATTTATTTTTCTTGGTGGGGGTGGGGGTGGGTATAGGACACCTGTGCCCGTCGGCTCAGTCATATCGCCCAAACTATCGGATCATACCTGTTTGCTTTTATCAAAGACATATACACAAAAATATACTTTCCATTGATTGAATACTTACATGGCAGGGAATTTATAAGAATTTTATGACAGTGCTGTCCATTACACACAAGTTGGGCGGATATGCCCGCCGACCTTCTGGGTGTTTTCAACAGGTCATGGTCATAAAAATTATTTATTTTTATTTGCTCTCTCCCTGGATGTGGGATTCTTCCGATATTGTGAATCGGGAATTTATTGCACTTTCTGATCTGTGCATATTTTTATCGGGCGAACAAGAGAATTTGCCCAACTGATTACTCAAACCTATGTATATTTTCGTCGCGCAAGCAAGGGGTCTGCCCAACTTGGTATTTAATATTTTTTTCCAACCTTTGTCTGATGAAACCCTGGATCGGGATACGCCCCTGCGATTTTTGTTAAAGAGTAATTTTATTTCCATTAAGATGAAATGGTACTTGGCGAAGATGCTCACCATATATAAATGCCGCCCCCTCCCCCACTCTACAAATATATTCTCTTCTGATCTTTGGAAAGGGATGAGTGAGATTACTGTATATCTTCACGAAATCTAGAAAATTTCACCGTGACGAACACTTTGAAACCCTCTTTGAAATGTTTTCCTTGTGTTTCTCGATTTTTTAAACAGTTCTAACAACACCAATAGGCGTACATTATTTTAAACACAAAATTTTCCATAGTATATATATCAGGGTGAGCTGAAACAGTATCCACATAAATAAACCTTTATTCTATTACCCATTCTATCTGTGCACTTTTATCGGGTTAATAAGGAACATTCTGTGGACGAAGGATATAATGTGAATCGCTTCGAAGTCCCTTGAGAACAATAAAAAACCACCCTCTTAAGCAAAGTTTATACAATGTCTCCTGTTGGCCGCATTGGAGAAAACGTTTTGTAGTCGAATTAGTGTTTGGTTTTGTGTTTTTCAGGAAATGAATGCGTTTAAAGTGAATGTGCGTGACAAACTGTTTTGTGATTAGAACCAAAATTTCGTCAGCTCACATATATAAAAAATATAGGAAATCACTGTCACAGTAACACACAAACAGTTTATAAAACACATCACGTTGCCTGTGCACATCATTTATGCGAAAAAGCAGTTGTCCTTCGTTAAACACTATCCTCCATTTATGAAATAAAGCTACCCACAAAAAGTTTTGTCTGGCCATTTATCGTCAAATAATCTTGGTCGGAACCCTTTGTTGTGTTTCTTTGGTGAGGTAAACAATTTGTGTGTTACTTGAGCCGATAATCAACGCTCGGATTGCTTGTCCCAATTATGTGGTATTTTGGGTATAAACGCTTGGTAAAACATCAATTTACAATTTGCTTAAGGTGGCTGCAGGTATTGGAAGTTACCGAAAATACGAATAAATTAATAATCTCAAGAGAAATGTAAGATTATCAGTGGCAAAATCTCGAGTGTGGAACCACAAGCAAAAAAAGTCGTTAATACTACATGCAATGTGCAGATTGTGTACTATCACTGAAACGCCCATGGAGTGGAGTTTCTTTCCAGGCAAACACTCCTTCGTCTGTTACAAAACAGGAGAATAATAAGGAAAGTTTCAGCCATTTCACCTCCGAGTTGAGCCGCAGGTTCACTGTTCTGAAGCGCGTTACAACCAAATGCGTCTCGAAGAATATCAATCGAGGGAGGTGTGGAAATCATGACTTGTTCCGACGGTGATTGCTTATGTCACGACTGATGAAATATTTCAACTACACCCTTAAGGCATGCCTTCGTTGAAGGCATGCCTTAATGGTGTAGTTGGAATTTTATACAGGAGCGGGAGTGGAGGTATAGTTGAAATACTTAACATTTCTTTGAAATTTATTTTTGGAAATATAAAATACACTTGTAGAAGTGTGACCCAAAGCCTTGTTTAATAAAAACGCAGAGCACTGGTACTCAAAATTGGTCAAGTTCGGCCCAACGGACCTAATCGGGATAGTACAGACCGCCATTTGTATGCCCGACTGTGTGTGAAAAAGTCCAGGTATCAAATCTGATCTCGTAATAGAGTGCGTGATTACCAGCAAGTGTGAATTGATATCTAACACTCCAATCGACATGAATATGCCCTGACAGGGAAAATTATTGGGGGTTTCAACCCCGAACGCCTCTGGTCTCAACAATACGTATCAGTTAGCTTGTAAGAAAGAAGTTTGTGCAATGAATCACCAAAATCCTTCCATAGTTTTTTTGTTGTTGTTGTTGTTGTTGTTGTTGTTGTTGTTGTTGTTGTTGTTTCCAAAGACGTTTGTAATCCTTCATACATGAATGATAGCAGTTTCAATCTCACAGTATAATGTAACGTTTCACCTGGTTTCACTTCTTTATTCCATCATTTCAAAAGTTATGTAAAAAGCGAATATGGTGCATTCATTAAAATCTCGACAAGTTAACAGATACTTGTTAATCGTGTGTCCCTGCAAGGTAGAGACTGCACGCCCTGTCTCCACAACGGCAGTGTTTGAGGAAAAACATCGCTAAATAAGTAAATAAGGGTGACCCGACTTGAAAAGTGGTAGTCAGAAATGTTGTAATTCCAAAACTGGAGCAATCACTTTGTGTTGCATATTATTTCTTGAAACGGGATGCCGATTTTCTTAAAATCAGGATTTTTTAAAAATTTCTTCCAAAGCCCAAACTGAAACGATTCGACCATACTCTCTCACTCACGCATGTCCAGTCGTTTTCTTCAAATTAGTGGAAAAAGGTCAGGTTATCTCCCCTGAAATTGTCGTTTAGGGGATTTGGAATTAGCATTACGGATATGGGAAAGTTTTACAATTCCTAAGATTAAATAAAATATTCGAAAGTTAAATGATGGAAGCGCGTGGCATCGGAAACTTCAAAATATTTTCTTTATAGTAATTCTTGAATGTTGCCTATTTACCATCTGAGTTTCGTTTCCATGTCACATATAAAATGTACCGTTTTCTATGGTGCAATTATGCTAAAATTGTTTTGAAAGTGTTTCCATTGACTTTTGGCCATCTTTGTACGCTTTTCGGTTTGACAGATGACTGGGAAGCGCATTAATTCGGAAAACAGGATCTTGTGTCTGCTGCCTGGTAAATATATCTATCAGCCAAGAAGTTTGGGTTTTTGTTCCTTTCATGTTCAAAATTCTGTCTCATCTGATTACTTTTCTCACACCTTGGCAAATTATCTGTGAAGCAATTAGCTGATGGGTTTTGATGGTCGATAAGGGGAGATAAGCGTCACTTGAACCAGTCAGCTGAAGTGCAAGGCTGGTTATGGATGCAGCAGCTCTTCACGAACGATGACTGAAAATTTCATTTAAATCGCCCGAGAATTGTCTTAGAGTGTTTTAAAGGAATGCTTTGAATTTGGTCTTTTACAAGCTGTTGGGAAACAGGACGGGGATGTGCGCAGCGGACTGCCCCCGCCCCTCCCACCACAGACACTGGGGTAGTCCTTTAAAACTTATAATTCAATGTCACGGGTGGATAGAAGGGACAAAAGTAAACTCGATTTTCAAGAACGCCGCCCGAGCATCCCGACACTACCCTTAACACTTAGACAGTGGCTAGCAGTTGAAAGTGAACAGAAATCGCTGGCGAAAGGGATGGCAAGTTAGGCATTAAAAAGGAAAACATAGCGGGGTGGTAGGGGTGGGCTTGGACCCATCGAGCACACCATAGTTCGACCCAACGGGGGAAAATTTTGATTTCTCAAGCTAACAGAACTGAGGAACGCTTTTTACATTCACCTGAGCGGAGAAATGGAGATAGACGGCTGGTATATTGGCAGTCCACATAGAGAGTATTTCCGTATTTCGGCAGTCTTTGCAGTCCGAGCCATTTCGCCTCCTGTTGGTCATTTTCACAATTTTCACGCACTAACAGGCTGCATTAATTTTGTGCCCCCCCCCCCCCCCCCCCAGGAGGGGGTGGGTGCACTATATTTTCAAAATATTTTCAATCGACGTTCAGTCACAACTCTATTTTTGTACAAAAAGCGGGCGTATGCGATTATTTGCCTGATGTTGGGAACGGGGCAATCGACTGAAATAAAAAAATGCACTATTACGTGGACGCCCATATCAAAATATCACCTGGATTCAAACACACTCGCAGCGATCTATTCCAATGTTTATGAGAGCCTAAAACACTGAACACGTGACCTGGTGCATTTGACACCCAAAGTTGTGAGCAGGATTAAATAGGGATCATCGGCCGATTGGTTCAAAATCTTTGAAATCATCAATTAATATTTTTGTCCAGTTTATTCAGTATTAAAAAGGTTTTTTCTGTAATTTTGTGCCGGAATGAGTGAAATACTCTAAAAAACACTAGGCTTGAAAACAAAGTGTCAAGTTCATTCAGTGCAAGACCAGACGGCTGAAGCGAAAATTCAAAATTTCTATTTCAATTTCAAGGTGTACAAAATATATTTTTCCAGGTTTTGTTTGTTCAAATATGACGATGTACTTTGTGGATGTATAAGTAATTTATTACCCAACAACTTGGTGTGTTGTACAGAGAGTGAACGGTTAGCACTGCTGTCAATGGGATTTGGGGGGCTTTTAATAACCTAATCTCGACAATGTATTGAACGCATCAATGCACTTGGCTACTGAACTTTTCACTACAATTTTGCAATAAAGTGTTGTAATACACCCAAGGAATCCAAGTGTTAAAAAATCAAAACCATTCAGATTAATTATTCTCTAATGTTTGTAAACAGTCGGACACATGATCATCTTCATCCAAATGTAAGAACTGATGGACAAACAAGTTGGTTATACAAAGCTTTAATTTATATTCTTTTTGAGCAGACGATTTTTTCGACGAGATCTGTTCGGGTATACTCAGCCGATGTTGCACATTGAACACTATGATTACTTTACTCTGTGTCGTGTCCAGCGTAGAATGCTTTGTCCACATCTCAATGAAAAATATGATCATTCAGAGCCAAATTATAAACGCCAGTATCTCTCGACATTAGAGATGGAATAAGCTGATCTCTTCAGCCAAGAATTCTGACACGTTAATTAAGAGAAATAATGTCTTTTTTCTCCAAAAGTTTTGTTCATAAAAAATGTCAAATTCAAAAATGTCAAACATCTGCTAAATAATCATTGATTTTTTGCCCCCTGTCAATATTCGTATCCATGCTCAAAGTCAAACCCTAAACCCGAAAACCTCATTCTAGAGTAAAGATTCACCAAGACAAGCCTTCTAATGTTCTCTTTATTTTCATAACGTGCAACTCAGATAAACGGAACATGCCGAAAATGACAATGATTCGTCATCGTCAAAATACTCAGAATGAAGGTATTATATCAGAGGAAAGTTCTGTTTTTCAAGACTGCGCGCATACACATACATCTTATGTGTTGGTGGACTGCTCGGGGATAGTGTTGTGTGGCCGGAGGAAGGCTTTGCACAATAATATTTTATTTTGTTGAGGGCCGTAACTAATAATTTTTATTTATTTTTCTTGGTGGGGGTGGGGGTGGGTATAGGACACCTGTGCCCGTCGGCTCAGTCATATCGCCCAAACTATCGGATCATACCTGTTTGCTTTTATCAAAGACATATACACAAAAATATACTTTCCATTGATTGAATACTTACATGGCAGGGAATTTATAAGAATTTTATGACAGTGCTGTCCATTACACACAAGTTGGGCGGATATGCCCGCCGACCTTCTGGGTGTTTTCAACAGGTCATGGTCATAAAAATTATTTATTTTTATTTGCTCTCTCCCTGGATGTGGGATTCTTCCGATATTGTGAATCGGGAATTTATTGCACTTTCTGATCTGTGCATATTTTTATCGGGCGAACAAGAGAATTTGCCCAACTGATTACTCAAACCTATGTATATTTTCGTCGCGCAAGCAAGGGGTCTGCCCAACTTGGTATTTAATATTTTTTTCCAACCTTTGTCTGATGAAACCCTGGATCGGGATACGCCCCTGCGATTTTTTTTAAAGAGTAATTTTATTTCCATTAAGATGAAATGGTACTTGGCGAAGATGCTCACCATATATAAATGCCGCCCCCTCCCCCACTCTACAAATATATTCTCTTCTGATCTTTGGAAAGGGATGAGTGAGATTACTGTATATCTTCACGAAATCTAGAAAATTTCACCGTGACGAACACTTTGAAACCCTCTTTGAAATGTTTTCCTTGTGTTTCTCGATTTTTTAAACAGTTCTAACAACACCAATAGGCGTACATTATTTTAAACACAAAATTTTCCATAGTATATATATCAGGGTGAGCTGAAACAGTATCCACATAAATAAACCTTTATTCTATTACCCATTCTATCTGTGCACTTTTATCGGGTTAATAAGGAACATTCTGTGGACGAAGGATATAATGTGAATCGCTTCGAAGTCCCTTGAGAACAATAAAAAACCACCCTCTTAAGCAAAGTTTATACAATGTCTCCTGTTGGCCGCATTGGAGAAAACGTTTTGTAGTCGAATTAGTGTTTGGTTTTGTGTTTTTCAGGAAATGAATGCGTTTAAAGTGAATGTGCGTGACAAACTGTTTTGTGATTAGAACCAAAATTTCGTCAGCTCACATATATAAAAAATATAGGAAATCACTGTCACAGTAACACACAAACAGTTTATAAAACACATCACGTTGCCTGTGCACATCATTTATGCGAAAAAGCAGTTGTCCTTCGTTAAACACTATCCTCCATTTATGAAATAAAGCTACCCACAAAAAGTTTTGTCTGGCCATTTATCGTCAAATAATCTTGGTTGGAACCCTTTGTTGTGTTTCTTTGGTGAGGTAAACAATTTGTGTGTTACTTGAGCCGATAATCAACGCTCGGATTGCTTGTCCCAATTATGTGGTATTTTGGGTATAAACGCTTGGTAAAACATCAATTTACAATTTGCTTAAGGTGGCTGCAGGTATTGGAAGTTACCGAAAATACGAATAAATTAATAATCTCAAGAGAAATGTAAGATTATCAGTGGCAAAATCTCGAGTGTGGAACCACAAGCAAAAAAATTCGTTAATACTACATGCAATGTGCAGATTGTGTACTATCACTGAAACGCCCATGGAGTGGAGTTTCTTTCCAGGCAAACACTCCTTCGTCTGTTACAAAACAGGAGAATAATAAGGAAAGTTTCAGCCATTTCACCTCCGAGTTGAGCCGCAGGTTCACTGTTCTGAAGCGCGTTACAACCAAATGCGTCTCGAAGAATATCAATCGAGGGAGGTGTGGAAATCATGACTTGTTCCGACGGTGATTGCTTATGTCACGACTGATGAAATATTTCAACTACACCCTTAAGGCATGCCTTCGTTGAAGGCATGCCTTAATGGTGTAGTTGGAATTTTATACAGGAGCGGGAGTGGAGGTATAGTTGAAATACTTAACATTTCTTTGAAATTTATTTTTGGAAATATAAAATACACTTGTAGAAGTGTGACCCAAAGCCTTGTTTAATAAAAACGCAGAGCACTGGTACTCAAAATTGGTCAAGTTCGGCCCAACGGACCTAATCGGGATAGTACAGACCGCCATTTGTATGCCCGACTGTGTGTGAAAAAGTCCAGGTATCAAATCTGATCTCGTAATAGAGTGCGTGATTACCAGCAAGTGTGAATTGATATCTAACACTCCAATCGACATGAATATGCCCTGACAGGGAAAATTATTGGGGGTTTCAACCCCGAACGCCTCTGGTCTCAACAATACGTATCAGTTAGCTTGTAAGAAAGAAGTTTGTGCAATGAATCACCAAAATCCTTCCATAGTTTTTTTGTTGTTGTTGTTGTTGTTGTTGTTGTTGTTGTTGTTTCCAAAGACGTTTGTAATCCTTCATACATGAATGATAGCAGTTTCAATCTCACAGTATAATGTAACGTTTCACCTGGTTTCACTTCTTTATTCCATCATTTCAAAAGTTATGTAAAAAGCGAATATGGTGCATTCATTAAAATCTCGACAAGTTAACAGATACTTGTTAATCGTGTGTCCCTGCAAGGTAGAGACTGCACGCCCTGTCTCCACAACGGCAGTGTTTGAGGAAAAACATCGCTAAATAAGTAAATAAGGGTGACCCGACTTGAAAAGTGGTAGTCAGAAATGTTGTAATTCCAAAACTGGAGCAATCACTTTGTGTTGCATATTATTTCTTGAAACGGGATGCCGATTTTCTTAAAATCAGGATTTTTTAAAAATTTCTTCCAAAGCCCAAACTGAAACGATTCGACCATACTCTCTCACTCACGCATGTCCAGTCGTTTTCTTCAAATTAGTGGAAAAAGGTCAGGTTATCTCCCCTGAAATTGTCGTTTAGGGGATTTGGAATTAGCATTACGGATATGGGAAAGTTTTACAATTCCTAAGATTAAATAAAATATTCGAAAGTTAAATGATGGAAGCGCGTGGCATCGGAAACTTCAAAATATTTTCTTTATAGTAATTCTTGAATGTTGCCTATTTACCATCTGAGTTTCGTGTCCATGTCACATATAAAATGTACCGTTTTCTATGGTGCAATTATGCTAAAATTGTTTTGAAAGTGTTTCCATTGACTTTTGGCCATCTTTGTACGCTTTTCGGTTTGACAGATGACTGGGAAGCGCATTAATTCGGAAAACAGGATCTTGTGTCTGCTGCCTGGTAAATATATCTATCAGCCAAGAAGTTTGGGTTTTTGTTCCTTTCATGTTCAAAATTCTGTCTCATCTGATTACTTTTCTCACACCTTGGCAAATTATCTGTGAAGCAATTAGCTGATGGGTTTTGATGGTCGATAAGGGGAGATAAGCGTCACTTGAACCAGTCAGCTGAAGTGCAAGGCTGGTTATGGATGCAGCAGCTCTTCACGAACGATGACTGAAAATTTCATTTAAATCGCCCGAGAATTGTCTTAGAGTGTTTTAAAGGAATGCTTTGAATTTGGTCTTTTACAAGCTGTTGGGAAACAGGACGGGGATGTGCGCAGCGGACTGCCCCCGCCCCTCCCACCACAGACACTGGGGTAGTCCTTTAAAACTTATAATTCAATGTCACGGGTGGATAGAAGGGACAAAAGTAAACTCGATTTTCAAGAACGCCGCCCGAGCATCCCGACACTACCCTTAACACTTAGACAGTGGCTAGCAGTTGAAAGTGAACAGAAATCGCTGGCGAAAGGGATGGCAAGTTAGGCATTAAAAAGGAAAACATAGCGGGGTGGTAGGGGTGGGCTTGGACCCATCGAGCACACCATAGTTCGACCCAACGGGGGAAAATTTTGATTTCTCAAGCTAACAGAACTGAGGAACGCTTTTTACATTCACCTGAGCGGAGAAATGGAGATAGACGGCTGGTATATTGGCAGTCCACATAGAGAGTATTTCCGTATTTCGGCAGTCTTTGCAGTCCGAGCCATTTCGCCTCCTGTTGGTCATTTTCACAATTTTCACGCACTAACAGGCTGCATTAATTTTGTGCCCCCCCCCCCCCCCCCAGGAGGGGGTGGGTGCACTATATTTTCAAAATATTTTCAATCGACGTTCAGTCACAACTCTATTTTTGTACAAAAAGCGGGCGTATGCGATTATTTGCCTGATGTTGGGAACGGGGCAATCGACTGAAATAAAAAAATGCACTATTACGTGGACGCCCATATCAAAATATCACCTGGATTCAAACACACTCGCAGCGATCTATTCCAATGTTTATGAGAGCCTAAAACACTGAACACGTGACCTGGTGCATTTGACACCCAAAGTTGTGAGCAGGATTAAATAGGGATCATCGGCCGATTGGTTCAAAATCTTTGAAATCATCAATTAATATTTTTGTCCAGTTTATTCAGTATTAAAAAGGTTTTTTCTGTAATTTTGTGCCGGAATGAGTGAAATACTCTAAAAAACACTAGGCTTGAAAACAAAGTGTCAAGTTCATTCAGTGCAAGACCAGACGGCTGAAGCGAAAATTCAAAATTTCTATTTCAATTTCAAGGTGTACAAAATATATTTTTCCAGGTTTTGTTTGTTCAAATATGACGATGTACTTTGTGGATGTATAAGTAATTTATTACCCGACAACTTGGTGTGTTGTACAGAGAGTGAACGGTTAGCACTGCTGTCAATGGGATTTGGGGGGCTTTTAATAACCTAATCTCGACAATGTATTGAACGCATCAATGCACTTGGCTACTGAACTTTTCACTACAATTTTGCAATAAAGTGTTGTAATACACCCAAGGAATCCAAGTGTTAAAAAATCAAAACCATTCAGATTAATTATTCTCTAATGTTTGTAAACAGTCGGAAACATGATCATCTTCATCCAAATGTAAGAACTGATGGACAAACAAGTTGGTTATACAAAGCTTTAATTTATATTCTTTTTGAGCAGACGATTTTTTCGACGAGATCTGTTCGGGTATACTCAGCCGATGTTGCACATTGAACACTATGATTACTTTACTCTGTGTCGTGTCCAGCGTAGAATGCTTTGTCCACATCTCAATGAAAAATATGATCATTCAGAGCCAAATTGTAAACGCCAGTATCTCTCGACATTAGAGATGGAATAAGCTGATCTCTTCAGCCAAGAATTCTGACACGTTAATTAAGAGAAATAATGTCTTTTTTCTCCAAAAGTTTTGTTCATAAAAAATGTCAAATTCAAAAATGTCAAACATCTGCTAAATAATCATTGATTTTTTGCCCCCTGTCAATATTCGTATCCATGCTCAAAGTCAAACCCTAAACCCGAAAACCTCATTCTAGAGTAAAGATTCACCAAGACAAGCCTTCTAATGTTTTCTTTATTTTCATAACGTGCAACTCAGATAAACGGAACATGCCGAAAATGACAATGATTCGTCATCGTCAAAATACTCAGAATGAAGGTATTATATCAGAGGAAAGTTCTGTTTTTCAAGACTGCGCGCATACACATACATCTTATGTGTTGGTGGACTGCTCGGGGATAGTGTTGTGTGGCCGGAGGAAGGCTTTGCACAATAATATTTTATTTTGTTGAGGGCCGTAACTAATAATTTTTATTTATTTTTCTTGGTGGGGGTGGGGGTGGGTATAGGACACCTGTGCCCGTCGGCTCAGTCATATCGCCCAAACTATCGGATCATACCTGTTTGCTTTTATCAAAGACATATACACAAAAATATACTTTCCATTGATTGAATACTTACATGGCAGGGAATTTATAAGAATTTTATGACAGTGCTGTCCATTACACACAAGTTGGGCGGATATGCCCGCCGACCTTCTGGGTGTTTTCAACAGGTCATGGTCATAAAAATTATTTATTTTTATTTGCTCTCTCCCTGGATGTGGGATTCTTCCGATATTGTGAATCGGGAATTTATTGCACTTTCTGATCTGTGCATATTTTTATCGGGCGAACAAGAGAATTTGCCCAACTGATTACTCAAACCTATGTATATTTTCGTCGCGCAAGCAAGGGGTCTGCCCAACTTGGTATTTAATATTTTTTTCCAACCTTTGTCTGATGAAACCCTGAATCGGGATACGCCCCTGCGATTTTTTTAAAGAGTAATTTTATTTCCATTAAGATGAAATAGTACTTGGCGAAGATGCTCACCATATATAAATGCTGCCCCCTCCCCCACTCTACAAATATATTCTCCTCTGATCTTTGGAAAAGGATGAGTGAGATTACTGTATACCTTCACGAAATCTAGAAAATTTCACCGTGACGAACAGTTTGAAACCCTCTTTGAAATGTTTTCCTTGTGTTTCTCGATTTTTTAAACAGTTCTAACAACACCGATAGGCGTACACTATTTTAAACACAAAATTTTCCATAGTATATATATCAGGGTGAGCTGAAACAGTATCCACATAAATAAACCTTTATTCTATTACCCATTCTATCTGTGCACTTTTATCGGGATAATAAGGAACATTCTGTGGACGAAGGATATAATGTGAATCGCTTCGAAGTCCCTTGAGAACAATAAAAAACCACCCTCTTAAGCAAAGTTTATACAATGTCTCCTGTTGGCCGCATTGGAGAAAACGTTTTGTAGTCGAATTAGTGTTTGGTTTTGGGTTTTTCAGGAAATGAATGCGTTTAAAGTGAATGTGCGTGACAAACTGTTTTGTGATTAGAAACAAAATTTCGTCAGCTCGCATATATAAAAAATATAGGAAATCACTGTCACAGTAACACACAAACAGTTTATAAAACACATCACGTTGCCTGTGCACATCATTTATGCGAAAAAGCAGTTGTCCTTCGTTAAACACTATCCTCCATTTATGAAATAAAGCTACCCAGAAAAAGATTTGTCTGGCCATTTATCGTCAAATAATCTTGGTCGGAACCCTTTGTTGTGTTTCTTTGGTGAGGTAAACAAATTGTGTGTTACTTGAGCCGATAATCAACGCCCGGATTGCTTGTCCCAATTATGTGGTATTTTGGGTATAAACGCTTGGTAAAACATCAATTTACAATTTGCTTAAGGTGGCTGCAGGCATTGGAAGTTACCGAAAATACGAATAAATTAATAATCTCAAGAGAAATGCAAGATTATCAGTGGCAAAATCTCGAGTGTGGAACCACAAGCAAAACAATTCGTTATTACTACATGCAATGTGCAGATTGTGTACTATCACTGAAACGCCTATGGAGTGGAGTTTCTTTCCAGGCAAACACTCCTTCGTCTGTTACAAAACAGGAGAATAATAAGGAAAATTTCAGCCATTTCACCTCCGAGGTTCACTGTCCTGAAGCGCGTTACAACCAAATGCGTCTCGAAGAATATCAATCGAGGGAGGTGTGGAAATCATGACTTGTTCCGACGGTGATTGCTTATGTCACGACTGATGAAATATTTCAACTACACCCTTAAGGCATGCCTTCGTTGAAGGCATGCCTTAATGGTGTAGTTGGAATTTTATACAGGAGCGGGAGTGGAGGTATAGTTGAAATACTTAACATTTCTTTGAAATTTATTTTTGGAAATATAAAATACACTTGTAGAAGTGTGACCCAAAGCCTTGTTTAATAAAAACGCAGAGCACTGGTACTCAAAATTGGTCAAGTTCGGCTCAACGGACCTAATCGGGATAGTACAGACCTCCATTTGTATGCCCGACTGTGTGTGAAAAAGTCCAGGTATCAAATCTGATCTCGTAATAGAGTGCGTGATTACCAGCAAGTGTGAATTGATATCTAACACTCCAATCGACATGAATATGCCCTGACAGGGAAAATTATTGGGGGTTTCAACCCCAAACGCCTCTGGTCTCAACAATACATATCAGTTAGCTTTTAAGAAAGAAGTTTGTGCAATGAATCACCAAAATCCTTCCATAGTTTTTTTGTTGTTGTTGTTGTTGTTGTTGTTGTTGTTGTTGTTGTTGTTGTTGTTTCCAAAGACGTTTGCAATCCTTCATACATGAATGATAGCAGTTTCAATCTCACAGTATAATGTAACGTTTCACCTGGTTTCACTTCTTTATTCCATCATTTCAAAAGTTATGTAAAAAGCGAATATGGTGCATTCATTAAAATCTCGACAAGTTAACAGATACTTGTTAATCGTGTGTCCCTGCAAGGTAGAGACTGCACGCCCTGTCTCCACAACGGCAGTGTTTGAGGAAAAACATCGCTAAATAAGTAAATAAGGGTGACCCGACTTGAAAAGTGGTAGTCAGAAATGTTGTAATTCCAAAACTGGAGCAATCACTTTGTGTTGCATATTATTTCTTGAAACGGGATGCCGATTTTCTTAAAATCAGGATTTTTTAAAAATTTCTTCCAAAGCCCTAACTGAAACGATTCGACCATACTCTCTCACTCACGCATGTCCAGTCGTTTTCTTCAAATTAGTGGAAAAAGGTCAGGTTATCTCCCCTGAAATTGTCGTTTAGGGGATTTGGAATTAGCATTACGGATATGGGAAAGTTTTACAATTCCTAAGATTAAATAAAATATTCGAAAGTTAAATGATGGAAGCGCGTGGCATCGGAAACTTCAAAATATTTTCTTTATAGTAATTCTTGAATGTTGCCTATTTACCATCTGAGTTTCGTATCCATGTCACATATAAAATGTACCGTTTTCTATGGTGCAATTATGCTAAAATTGTTTTGAAAGTGTTTCCATTGACTTTTGGCCATCTTTGTACGCTTTTCGGTTTGACAGATGACTGGGAAGCGCATTAATTCGGAAAATAGGATCTTGTGTCTGCTGCCTGGTAAATATATCTATCAGCCAAGAAGTTTGGGTTTTTGTTCCTTTCATGTTCAAAATTCTGTCTCATCTGATTACTTTTCTCACACCTTGGCAAATTATCTGTGAAGCAATTAGCTGATGGGTTTTGATGGTCGATAAGGGGAGATAAGCGTCACTTGAACCAGTCAGCTGAAGTGCAAGGCTGGTTATGGATGCAGCAGCTCTTCACGAACGATGACTGAAAATTTCGTTTAAATCGCCCGAGAATTGTCTTAGAGTGTTTTAAAGGAATGCTTTGAATTTGGTCTTTTACAAGCTGTTGGGAAACAGGACGGGGATGTGCGCAGCGGACTGCCCCCGCCCCTCCCACCACAGACACTGGGGTAGTCCTTTAAAACTTATAATTCAATTTTACGGGTGGATAGAAGGGACAAAAGTAAACTCGATTTTCAAGAACGCCGCCCGTGCATCCCGACACTACCCTTAACACTTGGACAGTGGCTAGCAGTTGAAAGTGAACAGAAATCGCTGGCGAAAGGGATGGCAAGTTAGGCATTAAAAAGGAAAACATAGCGGGGTGGTAGGGGTGGGCTTGGACCCATCGAGCAGACCATATTTCGACCCAACGGGGGAAAATTTTGATTTCTCAAGCTAACAGAACTGAGGAACGCTTTTTACATTCACCTGAGCGGAGAAATGGAGATAGACGGCTGGTATATTGGGAGTCCACATAGAGAGCATTTCCGTATTTCGGCAGTCTTTGCAGTCCGAGCCATTTCGCCTCCTGTTGGTCATTTTCACAATTTTCACGCACTAACAGGCTGCATTAATTTTGTGCCCCCCCCCCCCCAGGAGGGGGTGGGTGCACTATATTTTCAAAATATTTTCAATCGACGTTCAGTCAAAACTCTATTTTTGTACAAAAAGCGGGCGTATGCGATTATTTGCCTGATGTTGGGAACGGGGCAATCGACTGAAATAAAAAGAATGCACTATTACGTGGACGCCCATATCAAAATATCACCTGGATTCAAACACACTCACAGCGATCTATTCCAATGTTTATGAGAGCCTAAAACACTGAACACGTGACCTGGTGCATTTGACACCCAAAGTTGTGAGCAGGATTAAATAGGGATCATCGGCCGATTGGTTCAAAATCTTTGAAATCATCAATTAATATTTTTGTCCAGTTTATACAGTATTAAAAAGGTTTTTTCTGTAATTTTGTGCCGGAATGAGTGAAATACTCTAAAAAACACTAGGCTTGAAAACAAAGTGTCAAGTTCATTCAGTGCAAGACCAGACGGCTGAAGCGAAAATTCAAAATTTCTATTTCAATTTCAAGGTGTACAAAATATATTTTTCCAGGTTTTGTTTGTTCAAATATGACGATGTACTTTGTGGATGTATAAGTAATTTATTACCCAACAACTTTGTGTGTTGTACAGAGAGTGAAAGGTTAGCACTGCTGTCAATGGGATTTGGGGGGCTTTTAATAACCTAATCTCGACAATGTATTGAACGCATTAATGCACTTGGCTACTGAACTTTTCACTACAATTTTGCAATAAAGTGTTGTAATACACCCAAGGAATCCAAGTGTTAAAAAATCAAAACCATTCAGATTAATTATTCTCTAATGTTTGTAAACAGTCGGAAACATGATCATCTTCATCCAAATGTAAGAACTGATGGACAAACAAGTTGGTTATACAAAGCTTTAATTTATATTCTTTTTGAGCAGACGATTTTTTCGACGAGATCTGTTCGGGTATACTCAGCCGATGTTGCACATTGAACACTATGATTACTTTACTCTGTGTCGTGTCCAGCGTAGAATGCTTTGTCCACATCTCAATGAAAAATATGATCATTCAGAGCCAAATTATAAACGCCAGTATCTCTCGACATTAGAGATGGAATAAGCTGATCTCTTCAGCCAAGAATTCTGACACGTTAATTAAGAGAAATAATGTCTTTTTTCTCCAAAAGTTTTGTTCATAAAAAATGTCAAATTCAAAAATGTCAAACATCTGCTAAATAATCATTGATTTTTTGCCCCCTGTCAATATTCGTATCCATGCTCAAAGTCAAACCCTAAACCCGAAAACCTCATTCTAGAGTAAAGATTCACCAAGACAAGCCTTCTAATGTTCTCTTTATTTTCATAACGTGCAACTCAGATAAACGGAACATGCCGAAAATGACAATGATTCGTCATCGTCAAAATACTCAGAATGAAGGTATTATATCAGAGGAAAGTTCTGTTTTTCAAGACTGCGCGCATACGCATACATCTTATGAGTTGGTGGACTGCTCGGGGATAGTGTTGTGTGGCCGGAGGAAGGCTTTGCACAATAATATTTTATTTTGTTGAGGGCCGTAACTAATAATTTTTATTTATTTTTCTTGGTGGGGGTGGGGGTGGGTATAGGACACCTGTGCCCGTCGGCTCAGTCATATCGCCCAAACTATCGGATCATACCTGTTTGCTTTTATCAAAGACATATACACAAAAATATACTTTCCATTGATTGAATACTTACATGGCAGGGAATTTCTAAGAATTTTATGACAGTGCTGTCCATTACACACAAGTTGGGCGGATATGCCCGCCGACCTTCTGGGTGTTTTCAACAGGTCATGGTCATAAAAATTATTTATTTTTATTTGCTCTCTCCCTCGATGTGGGATTCTTCCGATATTGTGAATCGGGAATTTATTGCACTTTCTGATCTGTGCATATTTTTATCGGGCGAACAAGAGAATTTGCCCAACTGTTTACTCAAACCTATGTATATTTTCGTCGCGCAAGCAAAGGGTCTGCCCAACTTGGTATTTAATATTTTTTTCCAACCTTTGTCTGATGAAACCCTGAATCGGGATACGCCCCTGCGATTTTTTTAAAGAGTAATTTTATTTCCATTAAGATGAAATAGTACTTGGCGAAGATGCTCACCATATATAAATGCTGCCCCCTCCCCCACTCTACAAATATATTCTCCTCTGATCTTTGGAAAAGGATGAGTGAGATTACTGTATACCTTCACGAAATCTAGAAAATTTCACCGTGACGAACAGTTTGAAACCCTCTTTGAAATGTTTTCCTTGTGTTTCTCGATTTTTTAAACAGTTCTAACAACACCGATAGGCGTACATTATTTTAAACACAAAATTTTCCATAGTATATATATCAGGGTGAGCTGAAACAGTATCCACATAAATAAACCTTTATTCTATTACCCATTCTATCTGTGCACTTTTATCGGGATAATAAGGAACATTCTGTGGACGAAGGATATAATGTGAATCGCTTCGAAGTCCCTTGAGAACAATAAAAAACCACCCTCTTAAGCAAAGTTTATACAATGTCTCCTGTTGGCCGCATTGGAGAAAACGTTTTGTAGTCGAATTAGTGTTTGGTTTTGGGTTTTTCAGGAAATGAATGCGTTTAAAGTGAATGTGCGTGACAAACTGTTTTGTGATTAGAAACAAAATTTCGTCAGCTCGCATATATAAAAAATATAGGAAATCACTGTCACAGTAACACACAAACAGTTTATAAAACACATCACGTTGCCTGTGCACATCATTTATGCGAAAAAGCAGTTGTCCTTCGTTAAACACTATCCTCCATTTATGAAATAAAGCTACCCAGAAAAAGTTTTGTCTGGCCATTTATCGTCAAATAATCTTGGTCGGAACCCTTTGTTGTGTTTCTTTGGTGAGGTAAACAAATTGTGTGTTACTTGAGCCGATAATCAACGCCCGGATTGCTTGTCCCAATTATGTGGTATTTTGGGTATAAACGCTTGGTAAAACATCAATTTACAATTTGCTTAAGGTGGCTGCAGGCATTGGAAGTTACCGAAAATACGAATAAATTAATAATCTCAAGAGAAATGCAAGATTATCAGTGGCAAAATCTCGAGTGTGGAACCACAAGCAAAACAATTCGTTATTACTACATGCAATGTGCAGATTGTGTACTATCACTGAAACGCCTATGGATTGGAGTTTCTTTCCAGGCAAACACTCCTTCGTCTGTTACAAAACAGGAGAATAATAAGGAAAATTTCAGCCATTTCACCTCCGAGGTTCACTGTCCTGAAGCGCGTTACAACCAAATGCGTCTCGAAGAATATCAATCGAGGGAGGTGTGGAAATCATGACTTGTTCCGACGGTGATTGCTTATGTCACGACTGATGAAATATTTCAACTACACCCTTAAGGCATGCCTTCGTTGAAGGCATGCCTTAATGGTGTAGTTGGAATTTTATACAGGAGCGGGAGTGGAGGTATAGTTGAAATACTTAACATTTCTTTGAAATTTATTTTTGGAAATATAAAATACACTTGTAGAAGTGTGACCCAAAGCCTTGTTTAATAAAAACGCAGAGCACTGGTACTCAAAATTGGTCAAGTTCGGCTCAACGGACCTAATCGGGATAGTACAGACCTCCATTTGTATGCCCGACTGTGTGTGAAAAAGTCCAGGTATCAAATCTGATCTCGTAATAGAGTGCGTGATTACCAGCAAGTGTGAATTGATATCTAACACTCCAATCGACATGAATATGCCCTGACAGGGAAAATTATTGGGGGTTTCAACCCCAAACGCCTCTGGTCTCAACAATACATATCAGTTAGCTTTTAAGAAAGAAGTTTGTGCAATGAATCACCAAAATCCTTCCATAGTTTTTTTGTTGTTGTTGTTGTTGTTGTTGTTGTTGTTGTTGTTGTTGTTGTTGTTTCCAAAGACGTTTGTAATCCTTCATACATGAATGATAGCAGTTTCAATCTCACAGTATAATGTAACGTTTCACCTGGTTTCACT
Organism: Pictodentalium vernedei; assembly: GCA_031216915.1. Taxonomy (NCBI): domain Eukaryota; kingdom Metazoa; phylum Mollusca; class Scaphopoda; order Dentaliida; family Dentaliidae; genus Pictodentalium; species Pictodentalium vernedei. Next base: position 264,187,628 of record CM062294.1, read on the forward strand.
TCTTTATTCCATCATTTCAAAAGTTATATAAAAAGCGAATATGGTGCATTCATTAAAATCTCGACAAGTTAACAGATACTTGTTAATCGTGTGTCCCTGCAAGGTAGAGACTGCACGCCCTGTCTCCACAACGGCAGTGTTTGAGGAAAAACATCGCTAAATAAGTAAATAAGGGTGACCCGACTTGAAAAGTGGTAGTCAGAAATGTTGTAATTCCAAAACTGGAGCAATCACTTTGTGTTGCATATTATTTCTTGAAACGGGATGCCGATTTTCTTAAAATAAGGATTTTTTAAAAATTTCTTCCAAAGCCCAAACTGAAACGATTCGACCATACTCTCTCACTCACGCATGTCCAGTCGTTTTCTTCAAATTAGTGGAAAAAGGTCAGGTTATCTCCCCTGAAATTGTCGTTTAGGGGATTTGGAATTAGCATTACGGATATGGGAAAGTTTTACAATTCCTAAGATTAAATAAAATATTCGAAAGTTAAATGATGGAAGCGCATGGCATCGGAAACTTCAAAATATTTTCTTTATAGTAATTCTTGAATGTTGCCTATTTACCATCTGAGTTTCGTATCCATGTCACATATAAAATGTACCGTTTTCTATGGTGCAATTATGCTAAAATTGTTTTGAAAGTGTTTCCATTGACTTTTGGCCATCTTTGTACGCTTTTCGGTTTGACAGATGACTGGGAAGCGCATTAATTCGGAAAATAGGATCTTGTGTCTGCTGCCTGGTAAATATATCTATCAGCCAAGAAGTTTGGGTTTTTGTTCCTTTCATGTTCAAAATTCTGTCTCATCTGATTACTTTTCTCACACCTTGGCAAATTATCTGTGAAGCAATTTGCTGATGGGTTTTGATGGTCGATAAGGGGAGATAAGCGTCACTTGAACCAGTCAGCTGAAGTGCAAGGCTGGTTATGGATGCAGCAGCTCTTCACGAACGATGACTGAAAATTTCATTTAAATCGCCCGAGAATTGTCTTAGAGTGTTTTAAAGGAATGCTTTGAATTTGGTCTTTTACAAGCTGTTGGGAAACAGGACGGGGATGTGCGCAGCGGACTGCCCCCGCCCCTCCCACCACAGACACTGGGGTAGTCCTTTAAAACTTATAATTCAATGTCACGGGTGGATAGAAGGGACAGAAGTAAACTCGATTTTCAAGAACGCCGCCCGTGCATCCCGACACTACCCTTAACACTTAGACAGTGGCTAGCAGTTGAAAGTGAACAGAAATCGCTGGCGAAAGGGATGGCAAGTTAGGCATTAAAAAGGAAAACATAGCGGGGTGGTAGGGGTGGGCTTGGACCCATCGAGCAGACCATATTTCGACCCAACGGGGGAAAATTTTGATTTCTCAAGCTAACAGAACTGAGGAACGCTTTTTACATTCACCTGAGCGGAGAAATGGAGATAGACGGCTGGTATATTGTGAGTCCACATAGAGAGCATTTCCGTATTTCGGCAGTCTTTGCAGTCCGAGCCATTTCGCCTCCTGTTGGTCATTTTCACAATTTTCACGCACTAACAGGCTGCATTAATTTTGTGCCCCCCCCCCCCCCCCCAGGAGGGGGTGGGTGCACTATATTTTCAAAATATTTTCAATCGACGTTCAGTCAAAACTCTATTTTTGTACAAAAAGCGGGCGTATGCGATTATTTGCCTGATGTTGGGAACGGGGCAATCGACTGAAATAAAAAGAATGCACTATTACGTGGACGCCCATATCAAAATATCACCTGGATTCAAACACACTCACAGCGATCTATTCCAATGTTTATGAGAGCCTAAAACACTGAACACGTGACCTGGTGCATTTGACACCCAAAGTTGTGAGCAGGATTAAATAGGGATCATCGGCCGATTGGTTCAAAATCTTTGAAATCATCAATTAATATTTTTGTCCAGTTTATACAGTATTAAAAAGGTTTTTTCTGTAATTTTGTGCCGGAATGAGTGAAATACTCTAAAAAACACTAGGCTTGAAAACAAAGTGTCAAGTTCATTCAGTGCAAGACCAGACGGCTGAAGCGAAAATTCAAAATTTCTATTTCAATTTCAAGGTGTACAAAATATATTTTTCCAGGTTTTGTTTGTTCAAATATGACGATGTACTTTGCGGATGTATAAGTAATTTATTACCCAACAACTTGGTGTGTTGTACAGAGAGTGAACGGTTAGCACTGCTGTCAATGGGATTTGGGGGGCTTTTAATAACCTAATCTCGACAATGTATTGAACGCATCAATGCACTTGGCTACTGAACTTTTCACTACAATTTTGCAATAAAGTGTTGTAATACACCCAAGGAATCCAAGTGTTAAAAAATCAAAACCATTCAGATTAATTATTCTCTAATGTTTTTAAACAGTCGGAGACATGATCATGTTCATCCAAATGTAAGACTGATGGACAAACAAGTTGGTTATACAAAGCTTTAATTTATATTCTTTTTGAGCAGACGATTTTTTCGACTAGATCTGTTCGGGTATACTCAGCCGATGTTGCACATTCAACACTATGATTACTTTACTCTGTGTCGTGTCCAGCGTAGAATGCTTTGTCCATATCTCAATGAAAAATATGATCATTCAGAGCCAAATTATAAACGCCAGTATCTCTCGACATTAGAGATGGAATAAGCTGATCTCTTCAGCCAAGAATTCTGACACGTTAATTAAGAGAAATAATGTCTTTTTTCTGCAAAAGTTTTCTTCATAAAAAATGTCAAATTCGAAAATTCAAACATCTGCTAAATAATCATTGATTTTTTGCCCCCTGTCAATATTCGTATCCATGCTCAAAGTCAAACCCTAAACCCGAAAACCTCATTCTTGAGTAAAGATTCACCAAGACAAGCCTTCTAATGTTCTCTTTATTTTCATAACGTGCAACTCAGATAAACGGAACATGCCGAAAATGACAATGATACGTCATCGTCAAAATACTCAGAATGAAGGTATTATATCAGAGGAAAGTTCTGTTTTTCAAGACTGCGCACATACACATACATCTTATGTGTTGGTGGAATGCTCGGAGATAGTGTTGTGTGGCCTGGAGGAAGGCTTTGCACAATAATATTTTATTTTGTTGACGGCCGTAACTAATAATTTTTATTTATTTTTCTTGGTGAGGGTGGGGGGGGGGGGGTGGGTATAGGACACCTGTGCCCGACGGCTCAGTCATATCGCCCAAACTATCGGATCATACCTGTTTGCTTTTATCAAAGACATATACACAAAAATATACTTTCCATTGATAGAATACCTACATGGCAGGGAATTTATCAGAATTTTATGACAGTGCTGTCCATTACACACAAGTTGGGCGGATATGCCCGCCGACCTTCTGAGTGTTTTCAACAGGTCATGGTCATAAAAATTATTTATTATTATTTGCTCTCTCCTTGGATGTGGGATTCTACCGATATTGTGAATCGAGAATTTATTGCACTTTCTGATCTGTGCATATTTTTGTCGGGCGAACAAGAGAATTTGCCCAACTGATTACTCAAACCTATGTATATTTTCGTCGCGCAAGCAAGGGGTCTGCCCAACTTGGTATTTAATATTTTTTTCCAACCTTTGTCTGATGAAACCCTGGATCGGGAAACGCCCCTGCGATTTTTTTAAAGAGTAATTTTATTTCCATTAAGATGAAATAGTACTTGGCGAAGATGCTCGCCATATACAAATGCCGCCCCTCCCCCCCCCCCCCCCCCCACTCTACAAATATATTCTCCTCTTATCTTCAGAAAAGGATGAAAGAGATTACTGTATATCTTCACGAAATCTAGAAAATTTCACCGTGACGAACAGTTTGAAACCCTCTTTGAAATGTTTTCCTTGTGTTTCTCGATTTTTTAAACAGTTCTAACAACACCGATAGGCGTACATTATTTTAAACACAAAATTTTCCATAGTATATATATCAGGGTGAGCTGAAACAGTATCCTCATAAATAAATCTTTATTCTATTACCCATTCTATCTGTGCACTTTTATCGGGTTAATAAGGAACATTCTGTGGACGAAGGATATAATGTGAATCGCTTCGAAGTCCCTTGAGAACAATAAAAAACCACCCTCTTAAGCAAAGTTTATACAATGTCTCCTATTGGCCGCATTGGAGAAAACGTTTTGTAGTCGAATTAGTGTTTGGTTTTGGGTTTTTCAGGAAATAAATGCGTTTAAAGTGAATGTGAGTGACAAACTGTTTTGTGATTAGAACCAAAATTTCGTCAGCTCACAGATATAAAAAATATAGGAAATCACTGTCACAGTAACACACAAACAGTTTATAAAACACATCACGTTGCCTATGCACATCATTTATGCGAAAAAGCAGTTGTTCTTCGTAAAACAGTATCCTCCATTTATGAAATAAAGCTACCCACAAAAAGTTTTGTCTGGCCGTTTATCGTCAAATAATCTTGGTCGGAACCCTTTGCTGTGTTTCTTTGGTGAGGTAAACAAATTGTGTGTTACTTGAGCCGATAATCAACGCCCGGATTGCTTGTCCCAATTATGTGGTATTTTGGGTATAAACGCTTGGTAAAACATCAATTTACAATTTGCTTAAGGTGGCTGCAGGTATTGGAAGTTACCGAAAATACGAATAAATTAATAATCTCAAGAGAAATGTAAGATTATCAGTGGCAAAATCTCGAGTATGGAACCACAAGCAAAAAAATTCGTTATTACTACATGCAATGTGCAGATTGTGTACTATCACTGAAACGCCTATGGAGTGGAGTTTCTTTCAGGCAAACACTCCTTCGTCTGTTACAAAACAGGAGAATAATAAGGAAAGTTTCAGCCATTTCACCTCCCAGTTGAGCCGCAGGTTCACTGTCCTGAAGCGCGTTACAACCAAATGCGTCTCGAAGAATATCTATTGAGGGAGGTGTGGAAATCATGACTTGTTCCGACGGTGATTGCTTATGTCACGACTGATGAAATATTTCAACTACACCCTTAAGGCTTGCCTTCGTTGAAGGCATGCCTTAATGGTGTAGTTGGAATTTTATACAGGAGCGGGAGTGGAGGTATAGTTGAAATACTTAACATTTCTTTGAAATTTATTTTTGGAAATATAAAATACAATTGTAGTAGTGCGACCCAAAGCCTTGTTTAATAAAAACGTAGAGTACTGGTACTCAAAACTGGTCAAGTTCGGCCCAACGGACCTAATCGGGATAGTACAGACCTCCATTTGTATGCCCGACTGTGTGTGACAAAAGTCCACGTATCAAATCTGATCTCGTAATAGAGTGCATGATTACCAGCAAGTGTGAATTGATATCTAACACTCCAATCGACATGAATATGCCCTGACAGGGATAATTATTGGGGGTTTCAACCCCAAACGCCTCTGGTCTCAACAATACATATCAGTTAGCTTGTAAGAAAGAAGTTTGTGCAATGAATCACCAAAATCCTTCCATAGTTTTGTTGTTGTTGTTGTTGTTGTTGTTGTTTTTGTTGTTGTTGTTGTTGTTGTTGTTGTTGTTGCTGTTTCCAAAGAGGTTTGCAATCCTTCATACATGAATGATAGCAGTTTCAATCTCACAGTATAAGATAACGTTTCACCTGGTTTCACTTCTTTATTCCATCATTTCAAAAGTTATGTAAAAAGCGAATATTGTGCATTCATTAAAATCTCGACAAGTTAACAGATACTTGTTAATCGTGTGTCCCTGCAAGGTAGAGACTGCACGCCCTGTCTCCACAACGGCAGTGTTTGAGGAAAAACATCGCTAAATAAGTAAATAAGGGTGACCCGACTTGAAAAGTGGCAGTCAGAAATGTTGTAATTCCAAAACTGGAGCAATCACTTTGTGTTGCATATTATTTCTTGAAACGGGATGGCGATTTTCTTAAAATCAGGATTTTTAAAAAATTTCTTCCAAAGCCCTAACTGAAACGATTCGACCATACTCTCTCACTCACGCATGTCCAGCTGTTTTCTTCAAATTAGTGGAAAAAGGTCAGGTTATCTCCCCTGAAATTGTCGTTTTGGGGATTAGGAATTAGCATTACGGATATGGAAAAGTTTTACAATTCCTAAGATTAAATAAAATATTCGAAAGTTAAATGATGGAAGAGCATGGCATCGGAAACTTCAAAATATTTTCTTTATAGTAATTCTTGAATGTTGCCTATTTACCATCTGAGTTTCGTTCCCATGTCACATATAAAATGTACCGTTTTCTATGGTGCAATTATGCTAAAATTGTTTTGAAAGTGTTTCCATTGACTTTTGGCCATCTTTGTACGCTTTTTGGTTTGACAGATGACTGGGAAGCGCATTAATTCGGAAAATAGGATCTTGTGTCTGCTGCCTGGTAAATATATCTATCAGCCAAGAAGTTTGGGTTTTTGTTCCTTTCATGTTCAAAATTCTGTCTCATCTCATTACTTTTCTCACACCTTGGCAGATTATCTGTGAAGCAATTAGCTGATGGGTTTTGATGGTCGATAAGGGGAGATAAGCGTCACTTGAACCAGTCAGCTGAAGTGCAAGGCTGGTTGTGGATGCAGCAGCTCTTCACGAACGATGACTGAAAATTTCATTTAAATCGCCCGAGAATTGTCTTAGAGTGTTTTAAAGGAATGTTTTGAATTTGGTCTTTTACAAGCTGTTGGGAAACAGGACGGGGATGCGCGCAGCGGACTGCCCCCGCCACCTCCCACCACAGACACTGGGGTAGTTCCTTAAAACTTAAAATTCACTGTCACGGGTGGAGAGATGCGACAAAAGGAAACTCGCTTTTTCAAGAACGCCGCCCGTGCATCCCGACACTACCCTTAACACTTAGATAATGGCTAGCAGTTGAAAGTGAACAGAAATCGCTGGCGAAAGGGATGGCAAGTTTGGCATTAAAAAGGAAAACATAGCGGGGTGTGAGGGGTGGGCTTGGACCCATCGAGCAGACCATAGTTCGACCCAACGGGGGGAAATTTTGATTTCTCAAGCTAACAGAACTGAGGAACGCTTTTTACATGCACCTGAGCGGAGAAATGGAGATAGACGGCTGGTATATTGGCAGTCCACATAGAGAGCATTTTCGTATTTCGGCAGTCTTTGCAGTCCGAGCCATTTCGCCTCCTGTTGGTCATTTCCACAATTTTCACGCACTAACAGGCTGCATTAATTTTGTGCCCCCCACCCCCCCCCCCCCCCCCCCCCCAGGAGGGGGTGGGTGCACTATATTTTCAACATATTTTCAATCGACGTTCAGTCACAACTCTATTTTTGTGCAAAAAGCAGGCGTATGCGATTATTTGCCTGATCTTGGGAACGGGGCAATCGACTGAAATAAAAAAAATGCACTATTACGTGGACGCCCATATCAAAATATCACCTGGATTCAAACACACTCGCAGCGATCTATTCCAATGTTTATGAGAGCCTAAAACACTGAACACGTGACCTGGTGCATTTGACACCCAAAGTTGTGAGTAGGATTAAATAGGGATCATCGGCCGATTGGTTCAAAATCTTTGAAATCATCAATTAATATTTTTGTCCAGTTTATACAGTATTAAAAAGGCTTTTTCTGTAATTTTGTGCCGGAATGAGTGAAATACTCTCAAAAACACTAGGCTTGAAAACAAAGTGTCAAGTTCATTCAGTGCAAGACCAGACGGCTGAAGCTAAAATTCAAAATTTCTATTTCAATTTTAAGTTGTACAAAATATATTTTTCCAGGTTTTGTTTGTTCAAATGTGACGATGTACTTTGTGGATGTATAAGTAATTTATTACCCAACAACTTGGTGTGTTCTACAGAGAGTGAACGGTTAGCACTGCTGTCAATGGGATTTGGGGGGCTTTTAATAACCTAATCTCGACAATGTATTGAACGCATCAATGCACTTGGCTACTGAACTCTTCACTACAATTTTACAATAAAGTGTTGTAATACACCCAAGGAATCCAAGTGTTAAAAAATCAAAACCATTCAGATTAATTATTCTCTAATGTTTGTAAACAGTCGGAAACATGATCATCTTCATCCAAATGTAAGACTGATGGACAAACAAGTTGGTTATACAAAGCTTTAATTTATATTCTTTTTAAGCAGACGATTTTTTCGACGAGATCTGTTCGGGTATACTCTGCCGATGTTGCACATTCAACACATTGATTACTTTACTCTGTGTCGTGTCCAGCGTAGAATGCTTTGTCCATATCTCAATGAAAAATATGATCATTCAGAGCCAAATTATAAACGCCAGTATCTCTCGACATTGCAGATGGAATAAGCTGATCTCTTCAGCCAAGAATTCTGACACGTTAATTAAGAGAAACAATGTCTTTTTTCTCCAAAAGTTTTGTTCATAAAAAATGTCAAATTCAAAAATGTCAAACATCTGCTAAATAATCATTGATTTTTTACCCCTGTCAATATTCGTATCCATGCTTAAAGTCAAACCCTAAACCCGAAAACCTAATTCTAGAGTAAAGATTCACCAAGACAAGCCTTCTAATGTTCTTTTTATTTTCATAACGTGCAACTCAGATAAACGGAACATGCCGAAAATGACAATGATTCGTCATCGTCAAAATACTCAGAATGAAGGTATTATATCAGAGGAAAGTTCTGTTTTTCAAGACTGCGCACATACACATACATCTTACGTGTTGGTGGACTGCTCGGGGATAGTGTTGTGTGGCCGGATGAAGGCTTTGCACAATAATATTTTATTTTGTTGAGGGCCGTAACTAATAATTTTTATTTATTTTTCTTGGTGGGGGTAGGGGTGGGTATTGGACACCTGTGCCCGACGGCTCAGTCATATCGCCCAAACTATCGGATCATACCTGTTTGCTTTTATCAAAGACATATAAACAAAAATATACTTTCCATTTATAGAATACTTACATGGCAGAGAATTTATAAGCATTTTATGACAGTGCTGTCCATTACACACAAGTTGGGCGGATATGCCCGCCGACCTTCTGGGTGTTTTCAACAGGTCATGGTCATAAAAATTATTTATTATTATTTGCTCTCTCCCTGGATGTGGGATTCTACCGATATTGTGAATCGGGAATTTATTGCACTTTCTGATCTGTGCATATTTTTATCGGGCGAACAAGAGAATTTGCCCAACTGATTACTCAAACCTATGTATATTTTCGTCACGGAAGCAAGGGGTCTGCCCAACTTGGTATTTAATATTTCTTTCCAACCTTATTCTGATGAAACCCTGGATCGGGATACGCCCCTGCGATTTTTTTAAAGAGTAATTTGATTTCCATTAAGATGAAATAGTACTTGGCGAAGATGCTCACCATATATAAATGCCGCCCCCTCCCCCCCCCCCCCCCCACTCTACAAATATATTCTCCTCTGATCTTCGGAAAAGGATGAGTGAGATTACTGTATATCTTCACGAAATCTAGAAAATTTCAAATAAACCTTTATTCTATTACCCATTCTATCTGTGCACTTTTATAGGATTAATAAGGAACATTCTGTGGACGAGCAGGGTGAGCTGAAACAGTATCCACATAAATAAACCTTTATTCTATTACCAATTCTATCTGTGCACTTTTATCGGGTTAATAAGGAACATTCTAAGGACGAAGGATATAATGTGAATCGCTTCGAAGTCCCTTGAGAACAATAAAAAAAACCACCCTCTTAAGCCACGTTTATACAATGTCTCCTGTTCACCGCATTGGAGAAAACGTTTTGTAGTCGAATTAGTGTTTGGTTTTGGGTATTTCAGGAAATGAATGCGTTTAAAGTGAATGTGCGTGACAAACTGTTTTGTGATTAGAACCAAAATTTCGTCAGCTCACAGATATAAAAAAAATATAGGAAATCACTGTCACAGTAACACGCAAACAGTTTATAAAACACATCACGTTGCCTGTGCACATCATTTATGCGAAAAAGCAGTTGTCCTTCGTTAAACACTATCCTCCATTTATGAAAAAAAGCTACCCACAAAAAGTTTTGTCTGGCCATTTATCGTCAAATAATCTTGGTCGGAACCCTTTGTTGTGTTTCTTTGGTGAGGTAAACAAATTGTGTGTTACTTGAGCCGATAATCAACGCCCGGATTACATGTCCCAATTATGTGGTATTTTGGGTATAAACGCTTGGTAAAACATCAATTTACAATTTGCTTAAGGTGGCTGCAGGTATTGGAAGTTACCGAAAATACGAATAAATTAATAACCTCAAGAGAAATGTAAGATTATCAGTGGCAAAATCTCGAGTGTGGAACCACAAGCAAAAAAAATCGTTATTACTACATGCAATGTGCAGATTGTGTACTATCACTGAAACGCCTATGGAGTGGAGTTTCTTTCCAGGCAAACACTCCTTCGTCTGTGACAAAACAGGAGAATAATAAGGAAAGTTTCAGCCATTTCACCTCCGAGTTGGGCCGCAGGTTCACTGTCCTGAAGCGCGTTACAACCAAATGCGTCTCGAAGAATATCAGTTGAGGGAGGTATGGAAATCATGACTTGTTCCGACGGTGATTGCTTATGTCACGACTGATGAAATATTTCAACTATACCCTTATGGCATGCCTTCGTTGAAGGCATGCCTTAATGGTATAGTTGTAATTTTATACAGGAACGGGAGTGGAGGTATAGTTGAAATACTTAACATTTCTTTGAAATTTATTTTTGGAAATATAAAATGCACTTGTAGTAGTGTGACCCAAAGCCTTGATTAATAAAAACGTAGAGTACTGGTACTCAAAATTGGTCAAGTTCGGCCCAACGGACCTAATCGGGATAGTACAGACCTCCATTTGTATGCCCGACTGTGTGTGACAAAAGTCCAGGTATCAAATCTGATCTCGTAATAGAGTGCATGATTACCAGCAAGTGTGAATTGATATCTAACTCTCCAATCGACATGAATATGCCCTGACAGGGAAAATTATTGGGGGTTTCAATCCCAAACGCCTCTGGTCTCAACAATACATATCAGTTAGCTTGTAAGAAAGAAGTTTGTGCAATGAATCACCAAAATCCTTCCATAGTTTTTTGTTGTTGTTGTTGTTGTTGTTGTTGTTGTTGTTTCCAAAGACGTTTGCAATCCTTCATACATGAATGATAGCAGTTTCAATCTCACAGTATAAGGTAACGTTTCACCTGGTTTCACTTCTTTATTCCATCATTTCAAAAGTTATGTAAAAAGCGAATATGGTGCATTCATTAAAATCTCGACAAGTTAACAGATACTTGTTAATCGTGTGTCCCTGCAAGGTAGAGACTGCACGCCCTGTCTCCACAACGGCAGTGTTTGAGGAAAAACATCGCTAAATAAGTAAATAAGGGTGACCCGACTTGAAAAGTGGCAGTCAGAAATGTTGTAATTCCAAAACTGGAGCAATCACTTTGTGTTGCATATTATTTCTTGAAACGGGATGGCGATTTTCTTAAAATCAGGATTTTTTAAAAATTTCTTCCAAAGCCCAAACTGAAACGATTCGACCATACTCTCTCACTCACGCATGTCCAGCTGTTTTCTTCAAATTAGTGGAAAAAGGTCAGGTTATCTCCCCTGAAATTGTCGTTTAGGGGATTAGGATTAGCATTACGGATATGGAAAAGTTTTACAATTCCTAAGATTAAATAAAATATTCGAAAGTTAAATGATGGAAGCGCATGGCATCGGAAACTTCAAAATATTTTCTTTATAGTAATTCTTGAATGTTGACTATTTACCATCTGAGTTTTGTTCCCATGTCACATATAAAATGTACCGTTTTCTATGGTGCAATTATGCTAAAATTGTTTTGAAAGTGTTTCCATTGACTTTTGGCCATCTTTGTACGCTTTTCGGTTTGACAGACGACTGCGAAGCGCATTAATTCGGAAAATAGGTTCTTGTGTCTGCTGCCTGGTAAATATATCTATCAGCAAGAAGTTTGGGTTTTTGTTCCTCTCATGTTCAAAATTCTGTCTCATCTGATTACTTTTCTCACACCTTGGCAAATTATCTGTGAAGCAAGTAGCTGATGGGTTTTGATGGTCGATATGGGGAGATAAGCGTCGCTTGAACCAGTCAGCTGAAGTGCAAGGCTGGTTATGGATGCAGCAGCTCTTCACGAACCTGACTGAAAATTTCATTTAAATCGCCCAAGAATTGTCTTAGAGTGTTTTAAAGGAATGTTTTGAATTTGGTCTTTTACAAGCTGTTGGGAAACAGGACGGGGATGTGCGCAGTGGACTGCCCCCGCCCCCTTCCACCACAGACACTGGGGTAGTCCTTTAAAACTTATAATTCAATGTCACGGGTGGATAGATGGGACAAAAGTAAACTCGCTTTTCCAACAACGCCGCCCGTGCATCCCGACACTACCCTTAACACTTAGACAATGGCTAGCAGTTGAAAGTGAACAGAAATCGCTGGCGAAAGGGATGGCAAGTTAGGCATTAAAAAGGAAAACATAGCGGGGTGGGAGGGGTGGGCTTGGACCCATCGAGCAGACCATAGTTCGACACAACGGGGGAAAATTTTGATTTCTCAAGCTAACAGAACTGAGGAACGCTTTTTACATGCACCTGAGCGGAGAAATGGAGATAGACGGCTGGTATATTGGCAGTCCACATAGAGAGCATTTCCGTATTTGGGCAGTCTTTGCAGTTCGAGCCATTTCGCCTCCTGTTGGTCATTTTCACAGTTTTCACGCACTAACAGGCTGCATTAATTTTGAGCCCCCCCCCCCCCCCCCCCCCCAGGAGGGGGTGGGTGCACTATATTTTCAACATATTTTCAATCGACATTCAGTCACAACTCTATTTTTGTACAAAAAGCGGGCGTATGCGATTATTTGCCTGATGTTGGGAACGGGGCAATCGACTGAAATAAAAAAAATGCACTATTACGTGGACGCCCATATCAAAATATCACCTGGATTCAAACACACTCGCAGCGATCTATTCCAATGTTTATGAGAGCCTAAAACACTGAACACGTGACCTGGTGCATTGGACACCCAAAGTTGTGAGTAGGATTAAATAGGGATCATCGGCCGATTGGTTAAAAATCTTTGAAATCATCAATTAATATTTTTGTCCAGTTTATACAGTATTAAAAAGGCTTTTTCTGTAATTTTATGCCTGAATGAGTGAAATACTCTCAAAAACACTAGGCTTGAAAACAAAGTGTCAAGTTCATTCAGTGCAAGACCAGACGGCTGAAGCGAAAATTCAAAATTTCTATTTCAATTTTAAGTTGTACTAAATATATTTTTCCAGGTTTTGTTTGTTCAAATATGACGATGTACTTTGTGGATATATAAGTAATTTATTACCCAACAACTTGGTGTGTTGTACAGAGAGTGAACGGTTAGCACTGCTGTCAATGGGATTTGGGGGGCTTTTAATAACCTAATCTCGACAATGTATTGAACGCATCAATGCACTTGGCTACTGAACTCTTCACTACAATTTTACAATAAAGTGTTGTAATACACCCAAGGAAAATAAGTGTTAAAAAATCAAAACCATTCAGATTAATTATTCTCTAATGTTTGTAAACAGTCGGAAACATGATCATCTTCATCCAAATGTAAGACTGATGAACAAACAATTTGGTTATACAAAGCTTTAATTTATATTCTTTTTGAGCAGACGATTTTTTCGAGGAGATCTGTTCGGGTATACTCAGCCGATGTTGCACATTCAACACTATGATTACTTTACTCTGTGTCGTGTCCAGCGGAGAATGCTTTGTCCATATCTCAATGAAAAATATGATCATTCAGAGCCAAATTATAAACGCCAGTATCTCTTGACATTGGAGATGGAATAAGCTGATCTCTTCAGCCAAGAATTCTGACACGTTAATTAAGAGAAACAATGTCTTTTTTCTCCAAAAGTTTTGTTCATAAAAATGTCAAATTCAAAAATGTCAAACATCTGCTAAATAATCATTGATTTTTTGCCCCCTGTCAATATTCGTATCCATGCTTAAAGTCAAACCCTAAACCCGAAAATCTATTTCTAGAGTAAAGATTCACCAAGACAAGCCTTCTAATGTTCTCTTTATTTTCATAACGTGCAACTCAGATAAACGGAACATGCCGGAAATGACAATGATTCGTCATCGTCAAAATACTCAGAATGAAGGTATTATATCAGAGGAAAGTTCTGTTTTTCAAGACTGCGCACATACACATACATCTTATGTGTTGGTGGACTGCTCGGGGATAGTGTTGTGTGGCCGGAGGAAGGCTTTGCACAATAATATTTTATTTTGTTGAGGGCCGTAACTAATAATTTTTATTTATTTTTCTTGGTGGGGGTGGGGGTGGGTATAGGACACCTGTGCCCGACGGCTCAGTCATATCGCCCAAACTATCGGATCATACCTGTTTGTTTTTATCAAAGATATATACACAAAAATATACTTTCCTTTGATAGAATACTCACATGGCAGAGAATTTATAAGCATTTTATGACAGTGCTGTCCATTACACACAAGTTGGGCGGATATGCCCGCCGACCTTCTGGGTGTTTTCAACAGGTCATGGTCATAAAAATTATTTATTATTATTTGCTCTCTCCCTGGAGGTGGGATTCTACCGATATTGTGAATCGGGAATTTATTGCACTTTCTGATGTGTGCATAATTTTATCGGGCGAACAAGAGAATTTGCCCAACTGATTACTCAAACCTATGTATATTTTCGTCACGGAAGCAAGGGGTCTGCCCAACTTGGTATTTAATATTTTTTTCCAACCTTATTCTGATGAAACCCTGGATCGGAATACGCTCCTGCGATTTTTTTAAAGAGTAATTTTATTTCCATTACGATGAAATAGTACTTGGCGATGATGGTCACCATATATAAATGCCGCCCCCTCCCCCCCCCCCCCCCCCACCCACTCTACAAATATATTCTCCTCTGATCTTCGGAAAAGGATGAGTGAGATTACTGTATATCTTCACGAAATCTAGAAAATTTCCCCGTGACGAACAGTTTGAAACCCTCTTTGAAATGTTTTCCTTGTGTTTCTTGATTTTTTAAACAGTTCTAACAACACCGATAGGCGTACATTATTTTAAACACAAAATTTTCCATAGTATATATATCAGGGTGAGCTGAAACAGTATCCACATAAATAAACCTTTATTCTATTACCCATTCTATCTGTGCACTTTTATAGGGTTAATAAGGAACATTCTGTGGACGAGCAGGGTGAGCTGAAACAGTATCCACAATGACATAAATAAACCTTTATTCTATTACCCATTCTATCTGTGCACTTTTATCGGGTTAATAAGGAACATTCTGTGGACGAAGGATATAATGTGAATCGCTTCGAAGTCCCTTGAGAACAATAAAAAAAACCACCCTCTTAAGCCACGTTCATACAATGTCTCCTGTTAGCCGCATTGGAGAAAACGTTTTGTAGTCGAATTAGTGTTTGGTTTTGGGTATTTCAGGAAATGAATGCGTTTAACGTGAATGTGCCTGACAAACTGTTTTGTGATTTGAACCAAAATTTCGTCAGCTCACAGGTATAAAAAAATATAGGAAATCACTGTCACAGTAACACGCAAACAGTTTATAAAACACATCACGTTGCCTGTGCACATCATTTATGCGAAAAAGCAGTTGTCCTTCGTTAAACACTATCCTCCATTTATGAAAAAAAGCTACCCACAAAAAGTTTTGTCTGGCCATTTATCGTCAAATAATCTTGGTCGGAACCCTTTGTTGTGTTTCTTTGGTGAGGTAAACAAATTGTGTTACTTGAGCCGATAATCAACGCCCGGATTGCATGTCCCAATTATGTGGTATTTTGGGTATAAACGCTTGGTAAAACATCAATTTACAATTTGCTTAAGGTGGCTGCAGGTATTGGAAGTTACCGAAAATACGAATAAATTAATAACCTCAAGAGAAATGTAAGATTATCAGTGGCAAAATCTCGAGTGTGGAACCACAAGCAAAAAAAATCGTTATTACTACATGCAATGTGCAGATTGTGTACTATCACTGAAACGCCTATGGAGTGGAGTTTCTTTCCAGGCAAACACTCCTTCGTCTGTGACAAAGCAGGAGAATAATAAGGAAAGTTTCAGCCATTTCACCTCCGAGTTGGGCCGCAGGTTCACTGTCCTGAAGCGCGTTACAACCAAATACGTCTCGAAGAATATCAATTGAGGGAGGTATGGAAATCATGACTTGTTCCGACTTTCAACTTTACTTTACTACGCTCAAACCATATTTATGGTACATGAGGTACAGCAAATAAAATATCATCAAACAATTAGAATGAGGACAATGGAGCAGGTAGAGTATAGAGGGACACAATGTAAATAAAGGGGTGTCCCTATATTAATGGCATTGTTGGTAGGTGAATTATAGTGAGGTGGGTATGGGGTGCGGTCAGAATTTTACAAACCTTTATTCCATGAACCTGGTGTGAATTCCGTGTAGCAATTCGTCCCTTGAGCGCACCAAGGCGCTACCAGCAGTCTCAGACTTCCAGATGTCGTCCAGGTGCATCCAGGGGGCGAACTGATTCTGTATGAGGACAGCCTTTTAGTGAATGTCACGACCACTTGTCAGGTTGCCAACAGTGTTGGAGAGGACGAAAGGGGGGGGGGGGGTCAATATGAATAAGGGATACAACGGCATAGTTTCTACTCAAGTATATTCAAATCGAAAATGATAGCATAGCATTTTCCCAGTCACCCAATCTTGTTAGAAAACGAAAGTTCGCCCATCATGACCGGATCTGCGTTCAATATATCCAACTGCCAGGCGACGAAAGTCAAGAAATTGGGCTCGAGGAAATGCTAGGGCTAAACCTTTGTCCTGTTCAGCACATATGAGGCGTCGTAAGTCAATGGTCTTCTCTCGGCTGTCCAACGCATGTGCGATCTGGCACTACAGGTAGGCGTGATTCGCACGGCTCCAGCTTTCTGATTAGACGCAGTGATTTCAGCAAGTAATTAATGTTGAGCCGCAGAATACACGCCCACCCCAACCAAAGCAAGCACCGTGCCAACAAATACAGAATCACTCGCTAATGGTTGTTAATATGTACCTAAAACTAAAAGAGAGTGATTTTAATGGGCGTAAAGCAAAAGCATATGAGAAAGATCCACAGGAGGAAACCGGGGAACTATCCCTTGTCAAAAATTATGCTAAATGATAATTATCTACTTGTTAATTATTTTTCTGTTAATAATTTTAACCAATTTTGATATATTGATCAATTCCTTTTTGTTGGAGCTGGACATAAGTGCAGCAAACTTTATTATATTCGGTTGAGTATAGAGTGATTTGTGTATATATTTCTTTCGATGGGCAACAACACTCGGGCATTCTAAAATATAATGATATTCGTCACCTAATGATTGCGCATCGCAAAAAGTACAAAGTCGCTCTTCTCTGGGTGTTCTAGTCCAGCGACCGGTTTCTATAGGAAGCTGGTGGTTTGAAGTTCTGAACTTCAAAAATACCCTTGCCAGGCCAGTGGGGAGTTTATTCAAATAATCCTCAAATTCGAATATTGTCTTAAAAGTGCCATAGATACAGCCAATAGGCGAATTAATTACCTCCGTGTTCCACGACTGGATAAACTGATCAATAAGAGTTACTTTGACACACGATATTAACCATTCGGGGTTAGGACAGTACTGGTTATCCCAAACATAGCACAGACCACACGAGTTTAGAATGATACTCAAGTGATCCATCCACGAATATCTGATAATGCCTGACATATGCTGCTTATATGCATACCTATAAAGACCCAGGGAAATTTTAGCTGTGCTATTGCTGATCAATCGAGCCCAGAATGCAACCATTCTCAACTTAATCGAGATTTCTATAGGACAAACACCTACTTCTCCATACACCATAAATGATGGAGTGCTATTTTTTAGGCCGAGAACTAACTTCAAATATTTGAGTTGCAATTTTCGAAACATTTCTACATTTTCAACACCCCAAATTTCACTACCGTATAAAACTATCGGTTCTATAATTTTATTAAAAAGATCTAGCTGGCAATCTATTGATAGATTTAAACTTCTTGCCTTTCTTATAATGCTGTACATTGCCTTTGTTGCTTGTTCAAGATTATTTTTTCTCGACTTTGCAAATGATCCGTTTTGAGAGAAAATTATGCCCAAATACTTTATCTCTTTTACTTCTTCGACCTGCAAATTCTGGATTTCAAAAATAACATTTTGGCGATTGCGATTTCCAAAGATAAGAATTTTTGTTTTAGACACGTTAATTTCCATTTTCCAGGTTGTACAATATTCCACAAAATTATCCAGGGCGAACTGCAAGTCATTAGCAGTTTGAGCAAGGATAACGGTGTCATCCGCGTACAATAGTACGCACAGGCGTATAAAAAGGTGAAGCTCATTTTCAATTGAAGATTCCAACTCATGAAGTCCTGTGACACCCTTTTCGGTAAGGAACTCTTCCAGGACGGTGATTGCTTATGTCACGACTGATGAAATATTTCAACTGTACCCTTATGGCATGCCTTCGTTGAAGGCATGCCTTAATGGTATAGTTGGAATTTTATACAGGAGCGGGAGTGGAGGTATAGTTGAAATACTTAACATTTCTTTGAAATTTATTTTTGGAAATATAAAATACACTTGTCGTAGTCGTGACCCAAAGCCTTGTTTAATAAAAACGTAGAGTACTGGTACTCAAAATTGGTCAAGTTCGGCCCAACGGAACTAATCGGGATAGTACAGACCTCCATTTGTATGCCCGACTGTGTGTGACAAAAGTCCAGGTATCAAATCTGATCTCGTAATAGAGTGCATGATTACCAGCAAGTGTGAATTGATATCTAACACTCCAATCGACATGAATATGCCCTGACAGGGAAAATTATTGGGGGTTTCAACCCCAAACGCCTCTGGTCTCAACAATACATATCAGTTAGCTTGTAAGAAAGAAGTTTGTGCAATGAATCACCAAAATCCTTCCATAGTTTTTGTTGTTGTTGTTGTTGTTGTTGTTGTTGTTGTTGTTGTTGTTGTTGTTGTTTCCAAAGACGTTTGCAATCCTTCATACATGAATGATAGCAGTTTCAATCTCACAGTATAAGGTATCGTTTCACCTGGTTTCACTTCTTTATTCCATCATTTCAAAAGTTATGTAAAAAGCGAATATGGTGCATTCATTAAAATCTCGACAAGTTAACAGATACTTGTTAATCGTGTGTCCCTGCAAGGTAGAGACTGCACGCCCTGTCTCCACAACGGCAGAGTTTGAGGAAAAACATCGCAAAATAAGTAAATAAGGGTGACCCGACTTGAAAAGTGGCAGTCAGAAATGTTGTAATTCCAAAACTGGAGCAACCACTTTGTGTTGCATATTATTTCTTGAAACGGGATGGCGATTTTCTTAAAATCAGGTTTTTTTAAACATTTCTTCCAAAGCCCTAACTGAAACGATTCGACCATACTCTCTCACTCACGCATGTCCAGCTGTTTTCTTCAAATTAGTGGAAAAAGGTCAGGTTATCTCCCCTGAAATTGTCGTTTAGGGGATTAGGATTAGCATTACGGATATGGAAAAGTTTTACAATACCTAAGATTAAATAAAATATTCGAAAGTTAAATGATGGAAGCGCATGGCATCGGAAACTTCAAAATATTTTCTTTATAGTAATTCTTGAATGTTGCCTTTTACCATCTGAGTTTCGTTTCCATGTCACATATAAAATGTACCGTTTTCTATGGTGCAAATATGCTAAAATTGTTTTGAAAGTCTTTCCATTGACTTTTGGCCATCTTTGTACGCTTTTCGGTTTGACAGATGACGGGGAAGCGCACTAATTCGGAAAATAGGTTCTTGTGTCTGCTGCCTGGTAAATATATCTATCAGCCAAGAAGTTTGGGTTTTTGTTCCTTTCATGTTCAAAATTCTGTCTCATCTGATTACTTTTCTCACACCTTGGCAAATTATCTGTGAAGCAAGTAGCTGATGGGTTTTGATGGTCGATATGGGGAGATAAGCGTCACTTGAACCAGTCAGCTGAAGTGCAAGGCTGGTAATGGATGCAGCAGCTCTTCACGAACGATGACTGAAAATTTCATTTAAATCGCCCGAGAATTGTCTTAGAGTGTTTTAAAGGAATGTTTTGAATTTGGTCTTTTACAAGCTGTTGGGAAACAGGACGGGGATGTGCGCAGCGGACTGCCCCCGCCCCCTCCCACCACAGACACTGGGGTAGTCCTTTAAAACTTATAATTCAATGTCACGGGTGGATAGATGGGACAAAAGTAATCTCGCTTTTCCAACAACGCCACCCGTGCATCCCGACACTACCCTTAACACTTAGACAATGGCTAGCAGTTGAAAGTGAACAGAAATCGCTGGCGAAAGGGATGGCAAGTTAGGCATTAAAAAGGAAAACATAGCGGGGTGGGAGGGGTGGGCTTGGACCCATCGAGCAGACCATAGTTCGACCCAACGGGGGAAAATTTTGATTTCTCAAGCTAACAGAACTGAGGAACGCTTTTTACATGCACCTGAGCGGAGAAATGGAGATAGACGGCTGGTATATTGGCAGTCCACATAGAGAGCATTTCCGTATTTCGGCAGTCTTTGCAGTTCGAGCCATTTCGCCTCCTGTTGGTCATTTTCACAATTTTCACGCACTAACAGGCTGCATTAATTTTGTGCCCCCCCCCCCCCCCAGGAGGGGGTGGGTGCACTATATTTTCAACATATTTTCAATCGACGTTCAGTCACAACTCTATTTTTGTACAAAAAAGCGGGCGTATGCGATTATTTGCCTGATGTTGGGAACGGGGCAATCGACTGAAATAAAAAAATGCACTATTACGTGGACGCCCATATCAAAATATCACCTGGATTCAAACACACTCGCAGCGATCTATTCCAATGTTTATGAGAGCCTAAAACACTGAACACGTGACCTGGTGCATTTGACACCCAAAGTTGTGAGCAGGATTAAATAGGGATCATCGGCCGATTGGTTAAAAATCTTTGAAATCATCAATTAATATTTTTGTCCAGTTTATACAGTATTAAAAAGGTTTTTTTCTGTAATTTTGTGCCGCAATGAGTGAAATACTCTCAAAAACACTAGGCTTCAAAACAAAGTGTCAAGTTCATTCGGTGCAAGACCAGACGGGTGAAGCGAAAATTCAAAATTTCTATTTCAATTTTAAGTTGTACAAAATATATTTTTCCAGGTTTTGTTTGTTCAAATATGACGATGTACTTTGTGGATGTATAAGTAATTTATTACCCAACAACTTGGTGTGTTGTACAGAGAGTGAAAGGTTAGCACTGCTGTCAATGGGATTTGGGGGGCTTTTAATAACCTAATCTCGACAATGTATTGAACGCATCAATGCACTTGGCTACTGAACTTTTCACTACAATTTTGCAATAAAGTGTTGTAATACACCCAAGGCATCCAACTGTTAAAAAATCAAAACCATTCAGATTAATTATTCTCTAATGTTTGTAAACAGTCGGAAACATGATCATCTTCATCCAAATGTAAGACTGATGGACAAGCAAGTTGGTAAAACAAAGCTTTAATTTATATTCTTTTTGAGCAGACGATTTTTTCGACGAGATCTGTTCGGGTATACTCAGCCGATGTTGCACATTCAACACTATGATTACTTTACTCTGTGTCGTGTCCAGCGTAGAATGCTTTGTCCATATCTCAATGAAAAATATGATCATTCAGAGCCAAATTATAAACGCCAGTATCTCTCGACATTAGAGATGGAATAAGCTGATCTCTTCAGCCAAGAATTCTGACACGTTAATTAAGAGAAATAATGTCTTTTTTCTCCAAAAGTTTTGTTCATAAAAAATGTCAAATTCAAAAATGTCAAACATCTGCTAAATAATCATTGATTTTTTGCCCCCTGTCAATATTCGTATCCATGCTCAAAGTCAAATCCTAAACCCGAAAACCTCATTCTAGAGTAAAGATTCACCAAGACAAGCCTTCTACTGTTCTCTTTATTTTCATAACGTGCAACTCAGATAAACGGAACATGCCGAAAATGACAATGATTCGTCATCGTCAAAATACTCAGAATGAAGGTATTATATCAGAGGAAAGTTCTGTTTTTCAAGAGTGCGCACATTCACATACATCTTATGTGTTGGTGGACTGCTCGGGGATAGTGTTGTGTGGCCAGAGGAAGGCTTTGCACAATAATATTTTATTTTGTTGAGGGCCGCAACTAATACTTTTTCTTTATTTTTCTTGGTGGGGGTGGGGGTGGGTATTGGACACCTGTGCAGGACGGCTCAGTCATATCGCCCAAACTATCGGATCATACCTGTTTGCTTTTATCAAAGACATATACACAAAAATATACTTTCCATTGATAGAATACTTACATGGCAGGGAATATATAAGAATTCTATGACAGTGCTGTCCATTACACACAAGTTGGGCGGATATGCCCGCCGACCTTCTGGGTGTTTCAACAGGTCATGGTCATAAAAATTATTTATTTTTATTTGCTCTCTCCCTGGATGTGGGATTCTACCGATAATGTGAATCGGGAATTTATTGCACTTTCTGATCTGTGCATATTTTTATCGGGCGTACAAGAGAATTTGCCCAACTGATTACTCAAACCTATGTATATTTTCGTCGCGCAAGCAAGGAGTCTGCCCAACTTGGTATTTAATATTTTTTTCCAACCTTTGCGTGATGAAACCCTGGATCGGGATACGCCCCTGCGATTTTTTTAAAGAGTAATTTTATTTCCATTAAGATGAAATAGTACTTGGCGAAGATGCTCACCATATATAAATGTCCCCCCTCCCCCCACTCTACAAATATATTCTCCTCTGATCTTTGGAAAAGGATGAGTGAGATTACTGTATATCTTCACGAAATCTAGAAAATTTTACCGTGACGAACAGTTTGAAACCCTCTTTGAAATGTTTTCCTTGTGTTTCTCGATTTTTTAAACAGTTCTAACAACACCGATAGACGTACATTATTTTAAACACAAAATTCTCCATAGTATATATATCAGGGTGAGCTGAAACAGTATCCACATAAATAAACCTTCATTCTATAACCCATTCTATCTGTGCACTTTTATCGGGTTAATAAGGAACATTCTGTGGACGAAGGATATAATGTGAATCGCTTCGAAGTCCCATGCGAACAATAAAAAACCACCCTCTTAAGCAAAGTTTATACAATGTCTCCTGTTGGCCGCATTGGAGAAAACGTTTTGTAGTCGAATTAGTGTTTGGTTTTGGGTTTTTCAGGAAATGAATGCGTTTAAAGTGAATGTGCGTGACAAACTGTTTTGTGATTCGAACCAAAATTTCGTCAGCTCACAGATATAAAAAATATAGGAAATCACTGTCACAGTAACACACAAACAGTTTATAAAACAAATCACGTTGCCGTGCACATCATTTATGCGAAAAAGCAGTTGTCCTTCGTTAAACACTATCCTCCATTTATGAAATAAAGCTACCCACAAAAAGATTTGTCTCGCCATTTATCGTCAAATAATCTTTGTCGGAACCCTTTGTTGTGTTTCTTTGGTGAGGTAAACAAATTGTGTGTTACTTGAGCCGATAATCAACGCCCGGATTGCTTGTCCCAATTATGTGGTATTTTGGGTATAAACGCTTGGTAAAACATCAATTTACAATTTGCTTAAGGTGGCTGCAGGTACTGGAACTTACGGAAAATACGAATAAATTAATAACCTCAAGAGAAATGTAAGATTATCAGTGGCAAAATCTCGAGTGTGGAACCACAAGCAAAAAAATTCGTTATTACTACATGCAATGTGCAGATTGTGTACTATCACTGAAACGCCTATGGAGTGGAGTTTCTTTCCAGGCAAACACTCCATCGTCTGTTACAAAACAGGAGAATAATAAGGAAAGTTTCAGCCATTTCACCTCCGAGTTGAGCCGCAGGTTCACTGTCCTGAGGCGCGTTACAACCAAATGCGTCTCGAAGAATATCAATTGAGGGAGGTGTGGAAATCATAACTTGTTCCGACGGTGATTGCTTATGTCACGACTGATGAAATATTTCAACTACACACTTTCGTTGAAGGTATGCCTTAATGGTGTAGTTGGAATTTTATACAGGAGCGGGAGTGGAGGTATAGTTGAAATACTTAACATTTCTTTGATATTTATTTTTGGAAATATAAAATACACTTGTAGTAGTGTGACCCAAAGCCTTGTTTAATAAAAACGTAGAGTACTGGTACTCAAAATTGGTCAAGTTCTGCCCAACGGACCTAATCGGGATAGTACAGACCTCCATTTGCATGCCCGACTGTGTGTGACAAAAGTCCAGGTATCAAATCTGATCTCGTAATAGACTGCATGATTACCAGCAAGTGTGAATTGATATCTAACACTGCAATCGGCATGAATATGCCCTGACAGGGAAGATTATTGGGGGTTTCAACCCCAAACGCCTCTGGTCTCAACAATACATATCAGTAAGCTTGTAAGAAAGAAGTTTGTGCAATGAATCACCAAAATCCTTCCATAGTTTTTTGTTGTTGTTGTTGGTTGTTGTTGTTGTTGTTGTTGTTGTTGTTGTTGTTGTTGTTTCCAAAGACGTTTGCAATCCTTCATACATGAATGATAGCAGTTTCAATCTCACAGTATAAGGTAACATTTCACCTGGTTTCACTTCTTTATTCCATAATTTCAAAAGTTATGTAAAAAGCGAATATGGTGCATTCATTAAAATGTCGACAAGTTAACAGATACTTGTTAATCGTGTGTCCCTGCAAGGTAAAGAATGCACGCCCTGTCTCCACAACGGCAGTGTTTGAGGAAAAACATCGCTAAATAAGTAAATAAGGGTGACCCGACTTGAAAAGTGGCAGTCAGAAATGTTATAATTCCAAAAACTGGAGCAATCACTTTGTGTTGCATATTATTTCTTGAAACGGGATAGCGATTTTCTTAAAATCAGGATTTTTTAAAAATTTCTTCCAAAGCCCAAACTGAAACGATTCGACCATACTCTCTCACTCACGCATGTCCAGCTTTTTCTTCAAATTAGTGGAAAAAAGTCAGGTTATCTCCCTTGAAATTGTCGTTTAGGGGATTAGGAATTAGCATTACGGATATGGGAAAGTTTTACAATTCCTAAGATTAAATAAAATATTCGAAAGTTAAATGATGGAAGCGCATGGCATCGGAAACTTCAAAATATTTTCTTTATAGTAATTCTTGAATGTTGCCTATTTACCATCTGAGTTTTGTTCCCATCTCAAATATAAAATGTACCGTTTTCTATGGTGCAATTGTGCTAAAATTGTTTTGAAAGCGTTTCCATCGACTTTTGGCCATCTTTGTACGCTTTTCGGTTTGACAGATGACTGGGAAGCGCATTAATTCGGAAAATAGGATCTTGTGTCTGCTGCCTGGTAAATATATCTATCAGCGAAGAAGTTTGGGTTTTTGTTCCTTTCATGTTCAAAATTCTGTCTCATCTGATTACTTTTCTCACACCTTAGCAAATTATCTGTGAAGCAATTAGCTGATGGGTTTTGATGGTCGATAAGGGGAGATAAGCGTCACTTAAACCAGTCAGCTGAAGTGCAAGGCTGGTTATGGATGCAGCAGCTCGTCACGAACTATGACTGAAAATTTCATTTAAATCGCCCGAGAATTGTCTTAGAGTGTTTTAAAGGAATGTTTTTAATTTGGTCTTTTACAAGCTGTTGGGAAACAGGACGGGGATGTGCGCAGCGGATTGCCCCCGCCTTCTCCCACCGCAGACACTGGGGTAGTCCTTTAAAACTTATAATTCAATGTCACGAGTGGATAGATGGGACAAAAGTTAACTCCATTTTTCAAGAACGCCGCCCGTGCATCCCGACACTACCCTTAACACTTAGATAATGGCTAGCAGTTGAAAGTGAACAGAAATCGCTGGCGAAAAGGATGGCAAGTTAGGCATTAAAAAGGAAAACATAGCGGGGTGGGAGGAGTGGGCTTTGACCCATCGAGCAGACCATAGTTCGACCCAACCGGAGAAACTTTTGATTTCTCAAGCTAACAGAACTGAGGAACGCTTTTTACATGCATCTGAGCAGAGAAATGGAGATGGACGGCTGGTATATTGGCAGTCCACATAGAGAGCATTTCCGTATTTCGGCAGTCTTTGCAGTCCGAGCCATTTCGCCTCCTGTTGGTCATTTTCACAATTTTCACGCACTAACAGGCTGCATTAATTTTGTGCCCCCCCCCCCCTCCCCACCACCAGGAGGGGGTGGGTGCACTATATTTTCAACATATTTTCAATCGACGTTCAGTCACAACTCTATTTTTGTACAAAAAGCGGGCGTATGCGATTATTTGCCTGATGTTGAGAACGGGGCAATCGACTGAAATAAAAAAATGCACTATTACGTGGACGCCCATATCAAAATATCACCTGGATTCAAACACACTGGCAGCGATCTATTCCAATGTTTATGAGAACCTAAAACACTGAACACGGGACCTGGTGCATTTGACTCCCAAAGTTGTGAGCAGGATTTAATAGGGATGATCGGCCGATTGGTTCAAAATCTTTGAAATCATCAATTAAAATTTTTGTCCAGTTTATACAGTATTTAAAGGGCTTTTTCTGTAATTTTGTGCCGGAATGAGTGAAATACCCTCAAAAACACTAGGCTTGAAAACAAAGTGCCAAGTTCATTCAGTGCAAGACCAGACGGCTGAAGCGAAAATTCTAAATTTCTATTTCAATTTTAAGTTGTACAAAACATATTCTTCCAGGTTTTGTTTGTTCAAACATGAGGATGTACTTTGTGGATGTATAAGTAATTTATTACCCCACAACGTGGTGTGTTGTACAGAGAGTGAAAGGTTAGCACTGTTGTCAATGAGATTTGGGGGGCTTTTAATAACCTAATCTCGACAATGTATTGAACGACATCAATGCACTTGGCTACTGAACCTTTCACTACAATTTTGCAATAAAGTGTTGTAATACACCCAAGGAATCCAAGTGTTAAAAAATCAAAACCATTCAGATTAATTATTCTCTAATGTTTGTAAACAGTCGGAAACATGATCATCTTCATCCAAATGTAAGACTGATAGACAAACAAGTTGGTTATACAAAGCTTTAATTTATATTCTTTTTGAGCAGACGATTTTTTCGACGAGATCTGTTCGGGTATACTCAGCCGATGTTGCACATTCAACACTATGATTACTTTACTCTGTGTCGTGTCCAGCGTAGAATGCTTTGTCCACATCTCAATGAAAAATATGATCATTCAGAGCCAAATTATAAACGCCAGTATCTCTCGACATTAGAGATGGAATAAGCTGATCTCTTTAGCCAAGAATTCTGACACGTTAATTAAGAGAAATAATGTCTTTTTTCTCCAAAAGTTTTGTTCATAAAAAATGTCAAATTCAAAAATGTCAAACATCTGCTAAATAATCATTGATTTTTTGCCCCCTGTCAATATTCGTATCCATGCTCAAAGTCAAACCCTAAACCCGAAAACCTCATTCTAGAGTAAAGATTCACCAAGACAAGCCTTCTAATGTTCTCTTTATTTTCATAACGTGCAACTCAGATGAACGGAACATGCCGAAAATGACAATGATACAATGATTCGTCATCGTCAAAATACTCAGAATGAAGGTATTATATCAGAGGAAAGTTCTGTTTTTCAAGACTGCGCTCATACACATACATCTTATGTGTTGGTGGACTGCTCGGGGATAGTGTTGTGTGGCCGGAGGAAGGCTTTGCACAATAATATTTTATTTTGTTGAGGGCCGTAACTAATAATTTTTATTTATTTTTCTTGGTGGGGGTGGGGGGTGGGTATAGGACACCTGTGCCCGACGGCTCAGTCATATCGCCCAAACTATCGGATGATACCTGTTTGCGTTTATCAAAGACATATACACAAAAATATACTTTCCATTGATAGAATACTTACATGGCAGGGAATTTATAAGAATTTTATGACAGTGCTGTCCATTCCACACAAGTTGGGCGGATATGCCCGCCGACCTTCTGGGTGTTTTCAACAGGTTATGGTCATAAAAATTATTTATTTTTATTTGCTCTCTCTCTGGATGTGGGATTCTTCCGATATTGTGAATCGGGAATTTATTGCACTTTCTGATCTGTGCATATTTTTATCGGGCGAACAAGAGAATTTGCCCAACTGATTACTCAAACCTATGTATATTTTCGTCGCGCAAGCAAGGGGTCTGCCCAACTTGGTATTTAATATATTTTTTCCAACCTTTGTCCGATGAAACCCTGGATCGGGATACGCCCCTGCGATTTTTTTAAAGAGTAATTTTATTTCCATTAAGATGAAATAGTACTTGGCGAAGATGCTCACCATATATAATTGCCGCCCCCTCCCCCCCCCCCCCCCACTCTACAAATATATTCTCCTCTGATCTTTGGAAAAGGATGTGTGAGATTACTGTATATCTTCACGAAATCTAGAGAATTTCACCGTTACAAACAGTTTGAAACCCTCTTTGAAATGTTTTCCTTGTGTTTCTCGATTTCTTAAACAGTTCTAACAAAACCGATAGGCGTACATTATTTTAAACACAAAATTTTCCATAGTATATATATCAGGGTGAGCTGAAACAGTATCCACATAAATAAACCTTTATTCTATTACCCATTCTATCTGTGCACTTTTATCGGGTTAATAAGGAACATTCTGTGGACGAAGGATATAATGTGAATCGCTTCGAAGTCCCTTGAGAACAATAAAAAAAACACCCTCTTAAGCAAAGTTTATAGAATGTCTCCTGTTGGCCGCATTGGAGAAAACGTTTTGTAGTCGAATTAGTGTTTGGTTTTGGGTTTGTTCGGGAAATGAATACGTTTAAAGCGAATGTGCGTGACAAACTGTTTTGTGATTAGAACCAAAATTTCGTCAGCTCACAGATATAAAAAATATAGGAAATCACTGTCACAGTAACACACAAACAGTTTATAAAACACATCACGTTGCCTGTGCACATCATTTATGCGAAGAAGCAGTTGTCCTTCGTTAAACACTATCCTCCATTTATGAAATACAGCTACCCACAAAAAGTTTTGTCTGGCCATTTATCGTCAAATAATCTTGGTCGGAACCCTTTGTTGTGTTTCTTTGGTGAGGTAAACAAATTGTGTGTTACTTGAGCCGATAATCAACGCCCTGATTGCTTGTCCCAATAATGTGGTATTTTGGGTATAAACGCTTGGTAAAACATCAATTTACAATTTGCTTAAGGTGGCTGCAGGTATTGGAAGTTACCGAAAATACGAATAAATTAATAATCTCAAGAGAAATGTAAGATTATCAGTGGCAAAATCTCGAGTGTGGAACCTCAAGCAAAAAAAATTCGTTATTACTTCATGCAATGTGCAGATTGTGTACTATCACTGAAACGCCTATGGAGTGGAGTTTCTTTCCAGGCAAACACTCCTTCGTCTGTTACAAAACAGGAGAATAATAAGGAAAGTTTCAGCCATTTCACCTCCGCAGGGTCACTGTCCTGAAGCGCGTTACAACCAAATGCGTCTCGAAGAATATCAATTGAGGGTGGTGTGGAAATCATGACTTGTTCCGACGGTGATTGCTTATGTCACGACTGATGAAATATTTCAACTATACCCTTAAGGCATGCCTTCGTTGAAGGCATGCCTTAATGGTGTAGTTGGAATTTTATACAGGAGCGGGAGTGGAGGTATAGTTGAAATACTTAACATTTCTTTGAAATTTATTTTTGGAAATATAAAGTACACTTGTAGTAGTGTGACCCAAAGCCTTGTTTAATAAAAACGTAGAGTACTGGTACTCAAAATTGGTCAAGTTCGGCCCAACGGACCTAATCGGGATAGTACAGACCTCCATTTGTATGCCTGACTGTGTGTGACAAAAGTCCACGTATCAAATCTGATCTCGTAATAGAGTGCATGATTACCAGCAAGTGTGAATTGATATCTAACACTCCAATCGACATGAATATACCCTGACAGGGAAAATTATTGGGGGTTTCAACCCCAAACGCCTCTGGTCTCAACAAAACATATCAGTTACATTGTAAGAAAGAAGTTTGTGCAATGAATCACCAAAATCCTTCCATAGTTGTTGTTGTTGTTGTTGTTGTTTCCAAAGACGTTTGCAATCCTTCATACATGAATGATAGCAGTTTCAATCTCACAGTATAAGGTAACGTTTCACCTGGTTTCACTTCTTTATTGCATCATTTCAAAAGTTATGTAAAAAGCGAATATGGTGGATTCATTAAAATGTCGACAAGTAAACAGATACTTGTTAATCGTGTGTCCCTGCAAGGTAGAGACTGCACGCCCTGTCTCCACAACGGCAGTGTTTGAGGAAAAACATCGCTAAATAAGTAAATAAGGGTGACCCGTCTTGAAAAGTGGCAGTCAGAAATGCTGTAATTGCCAAACTGGAGCAATCACTTTGTGTTGCATATTATTTCTTCAAACGGGATGGCGATTTTCTTAAAATCAGGATTTTTAAAAAATTTCTTCCAAAGCCCAAACTGAAACGATTCGACCATACTCTCTCACTCACGCATGTCCAGCTTTTTTCTTCAAATTAGTGGAAAAAGGTCAGGTTATCTCCCCTGAAATTGTCGTTTCGGGGATTAGGAATTAGGATTACGGATATGGGAAAGTTTTACAATTCCTAAGATTAAATAAAACATTCGAAAGTTAAATGATGGAAGCGCATGGCGTCGAAAACTTCAAAATATTTTCTTTAAGGTGATTCTTGAATGTTGCCTATTTACCATCTGAGTTTTGTTCCCATGTCACATATAAAATGAACCGTTTTCTATGGTGCAATTATGCTAAAATTATTTTGAAAGTGTTTCTATTGACTTTCGGCCATCTTTGTACGCTTTTCGGTTTGACAGATGACTGGGAAGCGCATTAATTCGGAAAATGGGATCTTGTGTCTGCTGCCTGGTAAATATATCTATCAGCGAAGAAGTTTGGGTTTTTGTTACTTTCATGTTCAAAATTCTGTCTCATCTGATTACTTTTCTCACACCTTGGCAAATTATCTGTGAAACAAGTAGCTGATGGGTTTTGATGGTCGATATGGGGAGATAAGCGTCACTTGAACCAGTCAGCTGAAGTGCAAGGCTGGTTATGGATGCAGCAGCTCTTCACGAACGATGACTGAAAATTTCATTTAAATCGCCCGAGAATTGTCTTATAGTGTTTTAAAGGAATGTTTTGAATTTGGTCTTTTACAAGCTGTTGGGAAACAGGACGGGGATGTGCGCAGCGGACTGCCCCCGCCCCCTCCCACCACAGACACTGGGGTAGTCCTTTAAAACTAATAATTCAATATCACGGGTGGATAGATGGGACAAAAGTAAATTCGCTTTTTCAAGAACGCCGCTCATGCATCCCAACACTACCCTTAACACTTAGATAATGGCTAACAGTTGAAAGTGAACAGAAATCGCTGGCGAAAGGGATGGCAAGTTAGGCATTAAAAAGGAAAACATAGCGGGGTGGGAGGGGTGGGCTTGCACCCATCGAGCAGACCATAGTTCGACACAACGGGGGAAACTTTTGATTTCTCAAGCTAACAGAACTGAGGAACGCTTTTTACATGCACCTGAGCGGAGAAATGGAGATAGACGGCTGGTATATTGGCAGTCCACATAGAGAGCATTTCCGTATTTCGGCAGCCTTTGCAGTCCGAGCCATTTCGCCTCCTGTTGGTCATTTTCACAATTTTCACGCACTGACAGGCTGCATTAATTTTGTGCCCCCCCCCCCCCCCACCACCAGGAGGGGGTGGGTGCACTATATTTTCAACATATTTTCAATCGACGTTCAGTCACAACTCTATTTTTGTACAAAAAGCGGGCGTATGCGATTATTTGCCTTATGTTGTGAACGGGGCAATCGACTGAAATAAAAAAATGCACTATTACGTGGACGCCCATATCAAAATATCACCTGGATTCAAACACACTCGCAGCGATCTATTCCAATGTTTATGAGAGCCTAAAACACTGAACACGTGGCCTGGTGCATTTGACACAAAGTTGTGAGCAGGATTAAATAGGGATCATCGGCCGATTGGTTCAAAATCTTTGAAATCATCAATTAATATTTTTGTCCAGTTTATTCAGTATTAAAAAGGATTTTTCTGTACTTTTGTGCCGGAATGAGTGAAATACTCTCAAGAACACTAGGCTTGAAAACAAAGTGTCAAGTTCATTCAGTGCAAGACCAGACGGCTGAAGCAAAAATTCTAAATTTCTATTTCAATTTTAAGTTGTACAAAATATATTTTTCCAGGTTTTGTTTGTTCAAATATGACGATGTACTTTGTGGATGTATAAGTAATTTATTACCCAACAACTTGGTGTGTTGTACAGAGAGTGAACGGTTAGCACTGCTGTCAATGGGATTTGGGGGGCTTTTAATAACCTAATCTCGACAATGTATTGAACGCATCAATGCACTTGGCTACTGAACTTTTCACTACTATTTTGCTATAAAGGGTTGTAATACACCCAAGGAATCCAAGTGTTAAAAAATCAAAACCATTCAGATTAATTATTCTCTAATGTTTGTAAACAGTCGGGAACATGATCATCTTCATCCAAATGTAAGACTGATGGACAAACTAGTTGGTTATACAAAACTTTAATTTATATTCTTTTTGAGCAGACGATTTTTTCGAGGAGATCTGTTCGGGTATACTCAGCCGATGTTGCACATTCAACACTATGATTACTTTACTCTGTGTCGTGTTCAGCGTAGAATGCTTTGTCCATATCTCAATGAAAAATATGATCATTCAGAGCCAAATTATAAACGCCGGTATCTCTCGACATTAGAGATGGAATAAGCTGATCTCTTCAGCCAAGAATTCTGACACGTTAATTAAGAGAAATAATGTCTTTTTTCTCCAAAAGTTTTGTTCATAAAAAATTCAAATTCAAAAATGTCAAACATCTGCTAAATAATCATTGATTTTTTGCCCCCTGTCAATATTCGTATCCATGCTCAAAGTCAAACCCTAAACCCGAAAGCCTCATTCTAGAGTAAAGATTCACCAAGACAAGCCTTCTAATGTTCTCTTTATTTTCATAACGTGCAACTCAGATAAACGGAACATGCCGAAAATGACAATGATTCGTCATCGTCAAAATACTCAGAATGAAGGTATTATATCAGAGGAAAGTTCTGTTTTTCCAGACTGCGCACATACACATACATCTTATGTGTTGGTGGACTGCTCGGGGATAGTGTTGTGTGGCCGGAGGAAGGCTTTGCACAATAATATTTTATTTTGTTGAGGACCGTAACTAATAATTTTTATTTATTTTTCTTGGTGGGGGTGGGGTGGATATAGGACACCTGTGC
Organism: Pictodentalium vernedei; assembly: GCA_031216915.1. Taxonomy (NCBI): domain Eukaryota; kingdom Metazoa; phylum Mollusca; class Scaphopoda; order Dentaliida; family Dentaliidae; genus Pictodentalium; species Pictodentalium vernedei. The sequence goes on from CM062294.1 coordinate 264,221,057, forward strand.
CCGACGGCTCAGTCATATCGCCCAAACTAACGGATCATACCTGTTTGCTTTTATCAAAGACATATACACAAAAATATACTTTCCATTGATAGAATACTTACATGGCAGGGAATTTATAAGAATTTTATGACAGCGCTGTCCATTACACACAAGTGGGGCGAATATGCCCGCCGACCTTCAGGGTGTTTTCAACAGGTCGTGGTCATAAACATTATTTATTATTATTTGCTCTCTCCCTGGATGTAGGATTCTACCGATATTGTGAATCGGGAATTTATTGCACTTTCTGATCTGTGCATATTTTTATCGGGCGAACAAGAGAATTTGCCCAACTGATTACTCAAACCTATGTATATTTTCGTTGCGCAAGCAAGGGGTCTGCCCAACTTGGTATTTAATATTTTTTTCCAACCTTTGTCTGATGAAACCCTGGGTCGGGATACGCCCCTGCGATTTTTTTAAAGAGTAATTTTATTTCCATTAAGATGAAATAGTAGTTGGCGAAGATGCTCACCATATATAAATGCCGCCCCCTCCCCCCCACTCTACAAATATATTCTCCTCTGATCTGGGGGGGGATTTGGGGGGCTTTTAATAACCTAATCTCGACAATGTATTGAACGCATCAATGCACTTGGCTACTGAACTTTTCACTACTATTTTGCTATAAAGTGTTGTAATACACTCAAGGAATCCAAGTGTTAAAAAATCAAAACCATTCAGATTAATTATTCTCTAATGTTTGTAAACAGTCGGAAACATGATCATCTTCATCCAAATGTAAGAACTGATGGACAAACAAGTTGGTTATACAAAGCTTTAATTTATATTCTTTTTGAGCAGACGATTTTTTCGACGAGATCTGTTCGGGTGTACTCAGCCGATGTTGCACATTCAACACTATGATTACTTTACTCATTCAGAGCCAAATTATAAACGCCAGTATCTCTCGACATTAGAGATGGAATAAGCTGATCTCTTCAGCCAAGATTTCTGACACGTTAATTAAGAGAAATAATGTCTTTTTTCTCCAAAAGTTTTGTTCATAAAAAATGTCAAATTCAAAAATGTCAAACATCTGCTAAATAATCATTGATTTTTTGCCCCCTTTCAATATTCGTATCCATGCTCAAAGTCAAACCCTAAACCCGAAAACCTCAAAACTGAAACGCCTATGGAGTGGAGTTTCTTTCCAGGCAAACACTCCTTCGTCTGTTACAAAACAGGAGAATAATAAGGAAAGTTTCAGCCATTTCACCTCCGAGTTGAGCCGCAGGTTCACTGTCCTGAAGCGGGTTACAACCAAATGCGTCTCGAAGAATATCAATTGAGGGAGGTGTGGAAATCATGACTTGTTCCGACGGTGATTGCTTATGTCACGACTGATGAAATATTTCAACTATACCCTTAAGGCATGCCGTCGTTGAAGGCATGCCTTAATGGTGTAGTTGGAATTTTATACAGGAGCGGGAGTGGAGGTATAGTTGAAATACTTAACATTTCTTTGAAATTTATTTTTGGAAATATAAAATACTCTTGTAGTTGTGTGACCCAAAGCCTTGTTTAATAAAAACGTAGAGTACTGGTACTCAAAATTGGTCAAGTTCGGCCCAACGGACCTAATCGGGATAGTACAGACCTCCATTTGTATGCCTGACTGTGTGTGACAAAAGTCCACGTATCAAATCTGATCTCGTAATAGAGTGCATGATTACCAGCAAGTGTGAATTGATATCTAACACCCCAATCGACATGAATATGCCCTGACAGGGAAAATTATTGGGGGTTTCAACCCCAAACGCCTCTGGTCTCAACAATACATATCAGTTAGCTTGTAAGAAAGAAGTTTGTGCAATGAATCACCAAAATCCTTCCATAGTTTTTTGTTGTTGTTGTTGTTGTTGTTGTTGTTGTTGTTTCCAAAGACGTTTTCAATCCTTCATACATGAATGATAGCAGTTTCTATCTCACAGTATAAGGTAACGTTTCACCTGGTTTCACTTCTTTATTCCATCATTTCAAAAGTTATGTAAAAAGCGAATATGGTGCATTCATTAAAATGTCGACAAGTAAACAGATACTTGTTAATCGTGTGTCCCTGCAAGGTAGAGACTGCACGCCCTGTCTCCACAACGGCAGTGTTGGAGGAAAAACATCGCTAAATAAGTAAATAAGGGTGACCCGTCTTGAAAAGTGGCAGTCAGAAATGCTGTAATTGCCAAACTGGAGCAATCACTTTGTGTTGCATATTATTTCTTCAAACGAGATGGCGATTTTCTTAAAATCAGGATTTTTAAAAAATTTCTTCCAAAGCCCAAACTGAAACGATTCGACCATACTCTCTCACTCACGCTTGTCCAGCTTTTTTCTTCAAATTAGTGGAAAAAGGTCAGGTTATCTCCCCTGAAATTGTCGTTTCGGGGATTAGGAATTAGGATTACGGATATGGGAAAGTTTTACAATTCCTAAGATTAAATAAAATATTCGAAAGTTAAATGATGGAAGCGCATGGCGTCGGAAACTTCAAAATATTTTCTTTAAGGTGATTCTTGAATGTTGCCTATTTACCATCTGAGGTTTGTTCCCATGTCACATATAAAATGAACCGTTTTCTATGGTGCAATTATGCTAAAATTATTTTGAAAGTGTTTCTATTGACTTTCGGCCATCTTTGTACGCTTTTCGGTTTGACAGATGACTGGGAAGCGCATTAATTCGGAAAATGGGATCTTGTGTCTGCTGCCTGGTAAATATATCTATCAGCGAAGAAGTTTGGGTTTTTGTTACTTTCATGTTCAAAATTCTGTCTCATCTGATTACTTTTCTCACACCTTGGCAAATTATCTGTGAAGCAAGTAGCTGATGGGTTTTGATGGTCGATATGGGGAGATAAGCGTCACTTGAACCAGTCAGCTGAAGTGCAAGGCTGGTTATGGATGCAGCAGCTCTTCACGAACGATGACTGAAAATTTCATTTAAATCGCCCGAGAATTGTCTTATAGTGTTTTAAAGGAATGTTTTGAATTTGGTCTTTTACAAGCTGTTGGGAAACAGGACGGGGATGTGCGCAGCGGACTGCCCCCGCCCCCTCCCACCACAGACACTGGGGTAGTCCTTTAAAACTAATAATTCAATATCACGGGTGGATAGATGGGACAAAAGTAAATTCGCTTTTTCAAGAACGCCGCTCATGCATCCCGACACTACCCTTAACACTTAGATAATGGCTAACAGTTGAAAGTGAACAGAAATCGCTGGCGAAAGGGATGGCAAGTTAGGCATTAAAAAGGAAAACATAGCGGGGTGGGAGGGGTGGGCTTGCACCCATCGAGCAGACCATAGTTCGACCCAACGGGGGAAAATTTTGATTTCTCAAGCTAACAGAACTGAGGAACGCTTTTTACATGCATCTGAGCGGAGAAATGGAGATAGACGGCTGGTATATTGGCTGTCCACATAGAGAGCATTTCCGTATTTCGGCAGCCTTTGCAGTCCGAGCCATTTCGCCTCCTGTTGGTCATTTTCACAATTTTCACGCACTAACAGGCTGCATTAATTTTGTGCCCCCCCCCCCCCACCAGGAGGGGGTGGGTGCACTATATTTTCAACATATTTTCAATCGACGTTCAGTCACAACTCTATTTTTGTACAAAAAGCGGGCGTATGCGATTATTTGCCTTATGTTGTGAACGGGGCAATCGACTGAAATAAAAAAATGCACTATTACGTGGAAGCCCATATCAAAATATCACCTGGATTCAAACACACTCGCAGCGATCTATTCCAATGTTTATGAGAGCCTAAAACACTGAACACGTGGCCTGGTGCATTTGACACAAAGTTGTGAGCAGGATTAAATAGGGATCATCGGCCGATTGGTTCAAAATCTTTGAAATCATCAATTAATATTTTTGTCCAGTTTATTCAGTATTAAAAAGGATTTTTCTGTACTTTTGTGCCGGAATGAGTGAAATACTCTCAAGAACACTAGGCTTGAAAACAAAGTGTCAAGTTCATTCAGTGCAAGACCAGACGGCTGAAGCGAAAATTCTAAATTTCTATTTCAATTTTAAGTTGTACAAAATATATTTTTCCAGGTTTTGTTTGTTCAAATATGACGATGTACTTTGTGGATTTATAAGTAATTTATTACCCAACAACTTGGTGTGTTGTACAGAGAGTGAACGGTTAGCACTGCTGTCAATGGGATTTGGGGGGCTTTTAATAACCTAATCTCGACAATGTATTGAACGCATCAATGCACTTGGCTACTGAACTTTTCACTACTATTTTGCTATAAAGTGTTGTAATACACCCAAGGAATCCAAGTGTTAAAAAATCAAAACCATTCAGATTAATTATTCTCTAATGTTTGTAAACAGTCGGGAACATGATCATCTTCATCCAAATGTAAGACTGATGGACAAACTAGTTGGTTATACAAAACTTTAATTTATATTCTTTTTGAGCAGACGATTTTTTCGAGGAGATCTGTTCGGGTATACTCAGCCGATGTTGCACATTCAACACTATGATTACTTTACTCTGTGTCGTGTTCAGCGTAGAATGCTTTGTCCATATCTCAATGAAAAATATGATCATTCAGAGCCAAATTATAAACGCCGGTATCTCTCGACATTAGAGATGGAATAAGCTGATCTCTTCAGCCAAGAATTCTGACACGTTAATTAAGAGAAATAATGTCTTTTTTCTCCAAAAGTTTTGTTCATAAAAAATTCAAATTCAAAAATGTCAAACATCTGCTAAATAATCATTGATTTTTTGCCCCCTGTCAATATTCGTATCCATGCTCAAAGTCAAACCCTAAACCCGAAAGCCTCATTCTAGAGTAAAGATTCACCAAGACAAGCCTTCTAATGTTCTCTTTATTTTCATAACGTGCAACTCAGATAAACGGAACATGCCGAAAATGACAATGATTCGTCATCGTCAAAATACTCAGAATGAAGGTATTATATCAGAGGAAAGTTCTGTTTTTCCAGACTGCGCACATACACATACATCTTATGTGTTGGTGGACTGCTCGGGGATAGTGTTGTGTGGCCGGAGGAAGGCTTTGCACAATAATATTTTATTTTGTTGAGGGCCGTAACTAATAATTTTTATTTATTTTTCTTGGTGGGGGTGGGGTGGATATAGGACACCTGTGCCCGACGGCTCAGTCATATCGCCCAAACTAACGGATCATACCTGTTTGCTTTTATCAAAGACATATACACAAAAATATACTTTCCATTGATAGAATACTTACATGGCAGGGAATTTATAAGAATTTTATGACAGCGCTGTCCATTACACACAAGTTGGGCGGATATGCCCGCCGACCTTCTGGGTGTTTTCAACAGGTCGTGGTCATAAACATTATTTATTATTATTTGCTCTCTCCCTGGATGTAGGATTCTACCGATATTGTGAATCGGGAATTTATTGCACTTTCTGATCTGTGCATATTTTTATCGGGCGAACAAGAGAATTTGCCCAACTGATTACTCAAACCTATGTATATTTTCGTTGCGCAAGCAAGGGGTCTGCCCAACTTGGTATTTAATATTTTTTTCCAACCTTTGTCTGATGAAACCCTGGGTCGGGATACGCCCCTGTGATTTTTTTAAAGAGTAATTTTATTTCCATTAAGATGAAATAGTACTTGGCGAAGATGCTCACCATATATAAATGCCGCCCCCTCCCCCCACTCTACAAATATATTCTCCTCTGATCTGGGGGGGATTTGGGGGGCTTTTAATAACCTAATCTCGACAATGTATTGAACGCATCAATGCACTTGGCTACTGAACTTTTCACTACTATTTTGCTATAAAGTGTTGTAATACACTCAAGGAATCCAAGTGTTAAAAAATCAAAACCATTCAGATTAATTATTCTCTAATGTTTGTAAACAGTCGGAAACATGATCATCTTCATCCAAATGTAAGAACTGATGGACAAACAAGTTGGTTATACAAAGCTTTAATTTATATTCTTTTTGAGCAGACGATTTTTTCGACGAGATCTGTTCGGGTGTACTCAGCCGATGTTGCACATTCAACACTATGATTACTTTACTCATTCAGAGCCAAATTATAAACGCCAGTATCTCTCGACATTAGAGATGGAATAAGCTGATCTCTTCAGCCAAGATTTCTGACACGTTAATTAAGAGAAATAATGTCTTTTTTCTCCAAAAGTTTTGTTCATAAAAAATGTCAAATTCAAAAATGTCAAACATCTGCTAAATAATCATTGATTTTTTGCCCCCTTTCAATATTCGTATCCATGCTCAAAGTCAAACCCTAAACCCGGAAACCTCAAAACTGAAACGCCTATGGAGTGGAGTTTCTTTCCAGGCAAACACTCCTTCGTCTGTTACAAAACAGGAGAATAATAAGGAAAGTTTCAGCCATTTCACCTCCGAGTTGAGCCGCAGGTTCACTGTCCTGAAGCGGGTTACAACCAAATGCGTCTCGAAGAATATCAATTGAGGGAGGTGTGGAAATCATGACTTGTTCCGACGGTGATTGCTTATGTCACGACTGATGAAATATTTCAACTATACCCTTAAGGCATGCCGTCGTTGAAGGCATGCCTTAATGGTGTAGTTGGAATTTTATACAGGAGCGGGAGTGGAGGTATAGTTGAAATACTTAACATTTCTTTGAAATTTATTTTTGGAAATATAAAATACACTTGTAGTTGTGTGACCCAAAGCCTTGTTTAATAAAAACGTAGAGTACTGGTACTCAAAATTGGTCAAGTTCGGCCCAACGGACCTAATCGGGATAGTACAGACCTCCATTTGTATGCCCGACTGTGTGTGACAAAAGTCCAGGTATCAAATCTGATCTCGTAATAGAGTGCATGATTGACCGGCAAGTGTGAATTGATATCTAACACCCCAATCGACATGAATATGCCCTGACAGGGAAAATTATTGGGGGTTTCAACCCCAAACGCCTCTGGTCTCAACAATACATATCAGTTAGCTTGTAAGAAAGAAGTTTGTGCAATGAATCACCAAAATCCTTCCATAGTTTTTTGTTGTTCTTGTTGTTGTTGTTGTTGTTGTTGTCGTTGTTGTTGTTGTTTCCAAAGACGTTTTCAATCCTTCATACATGAATGATAGCAGTTTCTATCTCACAGTATAAGGTAACGTTCAAAATTCACCTGGTTTCACTGGAGCAATCACTTTGTGTTGCATATTATTTCTTGAAACGGGATGGCGATTTTCTTAAAATCAGGATTTTTTAAAAATTTCTTCCAAAGCCCAAACTGAAACGATTCGACCATACTCTCTCACTCACGCATGTCCAGCTTTTTTCTTCGAATTAGTGGAAAAGGGTCCGGTTATCTCCCCTGAAATTGTCGTTTCGGGTATTAGGAATTAGGATTACGGATATGGGAAAGTTTTACAATTCCTAAGATTAAATAAAATATTCGAAAGTTAAATGATGGAAGCGCATGGCATCGGAAACTTCAAAATATTTTCTTTATAGTAATTCTTGAATCTTGCCTTTTTACCATCTGAGTTTTGTTCCCATGTCACATATAAAATGTACCGTTTTCTATGGTGCAATTATGCTAAAATTGTTTTGAAAGTGTTTCCATTGACTTTTGGCCATCTTTGTACGCTTTTCGGTTTGACAGATGACTGGGAAGCGCATTAAGTCGGAAAATAGGATCTTGTGTCTGCTGCCTGGTAAATATATCTATCAGCCAAGAACTTTGGGTTTTTGTTCCTTTCATGTTCAAAATTCTGTCTCATCTGATTACTTTTCTCACACCTTGGCAAATTATCTGTGAAGCAAGTAGCTGATGGGTTTTGATGGTCGATATGGGGAGATAAGCGTCACTTGACCCAGTCAGCTGAAGTGCAAGGCTGGTTATGGATGCAGCAGCTCTTCACGAACGATGACTGAAAATTTCATTTAAATCGCCCGAGAATTGTCTTATAGTGTTTTAAAGGAATGTTTTGAATTTGGTCTTTTACAAGCTGTTGGGAAACAGGACGGGGATGTGCGCAGCGGACTGCCCCCGCCCCCTCCCACCACAGACACTGGGGTAGTCCTTTAAAACTTATAATTCAATATCACGGGTGGATAGTTGGGACAAAAGTAAATTCGCTTTTTCAAGAACGCCGTTCGTGCATCCCGACACTACCCTTAACACTTAGATAATGGCTAACAGTTGAAAGTGAACAGAAATCGCTGGCGAAAGGGATGGCAAGTTAGGCATTAAAAAGGAAAACATAGCGGGGCGGGAGGGGTGGGCTTGGACCCATCGAGCAGACCATAGTTCGACCCAACGGGGGAAAATTTTGATTTCTCAAGCTAACAGAACTGAGGAACGCTTTTTACGTGCATCTGAGCGCGGAGAAATGGAGATAGACGGCTGGTATATTGGCAGTCCACATAGAGAGCATTTCCGTATTTCGGCAGTCTTTGCAGTCCGAGCCATTTCGCCTCTTGTTGGTCATTTTCACAATTTTCACGCACTAACAGGCTGCATTAATTTTGTGCCCCCCCCCCCCCTCACCAGGAGGGGGTTGGGTGCACTATATTTTCAACATATTTTCATTCGACGTTCAGTCACAACTCTATTTTTGTACAAAAACCGGGCGTATGCGATTATTTGCCTGATGTTGGGAACGGGGCAATCGACTGAAATAAAAAAATGCACTATTACGTGGACGCCCATATCAAAATATCACCTGGATTCAAACACACTCGCAGCGATCTATTCCAATGTTTATGAGAGCCTAAAACACTGAACACGTGACCTGGTGCATTTGACACAAAGTTGTGAGCAGGATTAAATATGGATCATCGGCCGATTGGTTCAAAATCTTTGAAATCATCAATTAATATTTTTGTCCAGTTTATACAGTATTAAAAAGGTTTTTTCTGTAATTTTGTGCCGGAATGAGTGAAATACTCTCAAAAACACTAGGCTTGAAAACAAAGTTGTCAAGTTAATTCAGTGCAAGACCAGACGGCTGAAGCGAAAATTCTAAATTTCTATTTCAATTTTAAGTTGTACAAAATATATTTTTCCAGGTTTTCTTTGTTCAAATATGACGATGTACTTTGTGGATGTATAAGTAATTTATTACCCAACAACTTGGTGTGTTCTACAGAGAGTGAACGGTTAGCACTGCTTTCAATGGGATTTGGGGGGCTTTTAATAACCTAATCTCGACAATGTATTGAACGCGTCAATGCACTTGGCTACTGAACTTTTCACTACTATTTTGCTATAAAGTGTTGTAATACACCCAAGGAATCCAAGTGTTAAAAAATCAAAACCATTCAGATTAATTATTCTCTAATGTTTGTAAACAGTCGGAAACATGATCATCTTCATCCAAATGTAAGACTGATGGACAAACAAGTTGGTTATACAAAGCTTTAATTTATATTCTTTTTGAGCAGACGATTTTTTCGACGAGATCTGTTCGGGTATACTCAGCCGATGTTGCACATTCAACACTATGATTACTTTACTCTGTGTCGTGTCCAGCGTAGAATGCTTTGTCCATATCTCAATGAAAAATATGATCATTCAGAGCCAAATTATAAACGCCAGTATCTCTCGACATTAGAGATGGAATAAGCTGATCTCTTCAGCCAAGAATTCTGACACGTTAATTAAGAGAAATAATGTCTTTTTTCTCCAAACGTTTTGTTCATAAAAAATGTCAAATTCAAAAATGTCAAACATCTGCTAAATAATCATTGATTTTTTGCCCTCTGTCAATATTCGTATCCATGCTCAAAGTCAAACCCTAAACCCGAAAACCTCATTCTAGAGTAAAGATTCACCAAGACAAGCCTTCTAATGTTCTCTTTATTTTCATAACGTGCAACTCAGATAAACGGAACATGCCGAAAATGACAATGATACAATGATTCGTCATCGTCAAAATACTCAGAATGAAGGTATGATATCAGAGGAAGGTCTGTTTTTCAAGACTGCGCACATACACATACATCTTATGTGTTGGTGGACTGCTCGGGGATAGTGTTGTGTGGCCGGAGGGAGGTTTTGCACAATAATATTTTATTTTGTTGATGGCCGTAACTAATTATTTTTATTTATTTTTCTTGGTGGGGGTGGGTATAGGACACCTGTGCCCGTCGGCTCAGTCATATCGCCCAAACTATCGGATCATACCTGTTTGCTTTTATCAAAGACATATACACAAAAATATACTTTACATTGATAGAATACTTACATGGAAGGGAATTTATAAGCATTTTATGACAGTGCTGTCCCTTACACACAAGTTGGGCGGATATGCCCGCCTACCTTCTGGGTGTTTTCAACAGGTCATGGTCATAAAAATTATTTATTATTATTTGCTCTCTCCCTGGATGTGGGATTCTACCGATATTGTGAAAAGGGAATTTATTGCACTTTCTGATCTGTGCATATTTTTATCGGTCGAACAAGAGAATTTGCCCAACTGATTACTCAAACCTATGTATATTTTCGTCGCGCAAGCAAGGGGTCTGCCCAACTTGGTATTTAATATTTTTTTCCAACCTTTGTCTGATGAAACCCTGGATCGGGATACGCCCCTGCGATTTTTTTAAAGAGTAATTTCATTTCCATTAAGATGACATAGTACTTGGCGAAGATGCTCACCATATATAAATGCCGCCCCCTCCCCGCACTCTACAAATATATTCTCCTCTGATCTTCGGAAAAGGATGAGAGAGATTACTGTATATCTTCACGAAATCTAGAAAAATTCACCGTGACGAACAGTTTGAAACCCTCTTTGAAATGTTTTCCTTGTGTTTCTCGATTTTTTAAACAGTTCTAACAACACCGATAGGCGTACATTATTTTAAACACAAAATTTTCCATAGTATATATATCAGGGTGAGCTGAAACAGTATCCACATAAATAAACCTTTCTTCTATTACCCATTCTATCTGTGCACTTTTATCAGGTTAATAAGGAACATTCTGTGGACGAAGGATATAATGTGAATCGCTTCGAAGTCCCTTGAGAACAATAAAAAAACACCCTCTTAAGCAGAGTTTAGACAATGTCTCCTGTTGGCAGCATTGGAGAAAACGTTTTGTAGTCGAATTAGTGTTTGGTTTTGGGTTTTTCAAGAAATGAATGCGTTTAAAGTGAATGTGCGTGACAAACTGTTTCGTGATTAGAACCAAAATTTCGTCAGCTCACAGATATAAAAAATATAGGAAATCACTGTCACAGTAACACACAAACAGTTTATAAAACACATCACGTTGCCTGTGCACATCATTTATGCGAAAAAGCAGTTGTCCTTCGTTAAACACTATCCTCCATTTATAAAAAAAAAGCTACCCACAAAAAGTTTTGTTTGGCCATTTATCGTCAAATAATCCTGGTCGGAACCCTTTGTTGTGTTTCTTTGGTGAGGTAAACAAATTGTGTGTTACTTGAGCCGATAATCAACGCCCGGATTGCTTGTCCCAATTATGGTGTATTTTGGGTATAAACGCTTGGTAAAACATCAATTTACAATTTGCTTAAGGTGGCTGCAGGTATTGGAAGTTACCCAAAATACGAATAAATTAATAATCTCAAGAGAAATTTAAGATTATCAGTGGCAAAATCTCGAGTGTGGAACCACAAGCAAAAAAATTCGTTATTACTACATGCAATGTGCAGATTGTGTACTATCACTGAAACGCCTATGGAGTGGAGTTTCTTTCCAGGCAAACACTCCTTCGTCTGTTACAAAACAGGAGAATAATAAGGAAAGTTTCAACCAATTCACCTCCGAGTTGAACCGCAGGTTCACTGTCCTGAAGCGTGTTACAACCAAATGCGTCTCGAAGAATATCAATTGAGGGAGGTGTGGAAATCATGACTTGTTCCAACGATGATTGCTTATGTCACGACTGATGAAATATTTCAACTACACCTTTAAGGCATGCCTTCATTGAAGGCATGCCTTAATGGTGTAGTTGGAATTTTATTCAGGAGCGGAAGTGGAGGTATAGTTGACATACTTAAGATTTTGGGGAAATTTATTTTTTGGAAATATAAAATACACTTGTAGTAGTCGTGACCCAAAGCCTTGTTTAATAAAAAACGTAGAGTACTGGTACTCAAAATTGGTCAAGATCGGCCAAACGGACCTAATCGGGTGAGTACAGACCTCCATATGTATGCCCGTCTGTGTGTGACAAAAGTCCAGGTATCAAATCTGATCTGGTAATAGAGTGCATGATTACCAGCAAGTGTGAATTGATATCTAACACTCCAATCGACATGAATATGCCCTGACAGGGAAAATTATTGGGGGTTTCAACCCCAAACGCCTCTGGTCTCAACAATACATATCAGGTAGCTTGTAAGAAAGACGTTTGTGCAATGAATCACCAAAATCCTTCCATAATTTTTTGTTGTTGTTGTTGTTGTTGTTGTTGTTGTTGTTGTTGTTGTTTCCAAAGACGTTTGCAATCCTTCATACATTAGTGATAGCAGTTTCAATCTCACAGTATAAGGTAACGTTTCACCTGGTTTCACTTCTTTATTCCATCATTTCAAAAGTTATGTAAAAAGCGAATATGGTGCATTCATTAAAATCTCGACAAGTTAACAGATACTTGTTAATCGTGTGTCCCTGCAAGGTAGAGACTGCACGCCCTGTCTCCACAACGGCAGTGTTTGAGGAAAAACATCGCTAAATAAGTAAATAAGGGTGACCCGACTTGAAAACCGGCAGTCAGAAATGTTGTAATTCCAAGACTGGGGCAATCACTTTGTATTGCATATTATTTCTTGAAACGGGATGGCGATTTTCTTAAAATCAGGATTTTTTAAAAATTTCTTCCAAACCCCAAACTGAAACGATTCGACCATACTCTCTCACTCACGCATGTCCAGCTTTTTTCTTCAAATTAGTGGGAAGAGGTCAGGTTATCTCCCCTGAAATTGACGATTAGGGGATTAGGAATTAGCATTACGGATATGGGAAAGTTTTACAATTCCTAAGATTAAATAAAATATTCGAAAGTTACATTATGGAAGCGCATGGCATCGGAAACTTCAAAATATTTTCTTTATAGTAATTCTTGAATGTTGCCTCTTTACCATCTGAGTTTTGTTCTCATGGCACATATAAAATGTACCGTTTTCTATGGTGCAATTATGCTAAAATTGTTTTGAAAGTGTTTCCATTGACTTTTGGCCATCTATGTACTCTTTTCGGTTTGACAGATCACTGGGAAGCGCATTAATTCGAAAAATAGGATCTTGTGTCTACTGCCTGGTAAATATATCTATCAGCCACAAGTTTGGGCTTTTGTTCCTTTGATGTTCAAAATTCTGTCTCATGTGATTACTTTTCTCACACCTTGGCAAATTATCTGTGAAGCAATTAGCTGATGGGTTTTGATGGTCGATAAGGGGAGATAAGCGTCACTTGAACCAGTCAGCTGAAGTGCAAGGCTGGTTATGGATGCAGCAGCTCTTCACGAACGATGATTGAAAATTTCATTTAAATCGCCCGAGAATTGTCTTAGAGTGTTTTAAAGGAATGTGTTGAATTTGGTCTTTTACGAGCTGTTGGGAAACAGGACGGGGATTTGCGCAGCGGACTGCCCCCGCCCCCTCCCACCACAGACACTGGGATAGTCCTTTAAAACTTATAATTCAATGTCACGGGTGGCTAGATGGGACAAAAGTAAATTCGCTTTTTCAAGAACGCCGGCCGTGCATCCCGACACTACCCTTAACACTTGAATAATGGCTATCAGTTGAAAGTGAACAGAAATCGCTGGCGAAAGAGATGGCAAGTTAGGCAATAAAAAGGAAAACATAGCGGGGTGGAAGGGGTGGGCTTGGCCCCATCGAGCAGACCATAGTTCGACCCAACGGGGGAAAATTTTGATTTCTCAAGCTAACAGAACTGAGGAACGCTTTTACATGCATCTGAACGGAGAAATGGCGATAGACGACTGGTATATTATAGAGAGCATTTCCGTATTCCGGCAGTCTCTTCAGTCCAAGCCATTTCGCCTCCTGTTGGTCATTTTCACAATTTTCACGCACTAACAGGCTGCATTAATTTTTTTTGTCCCCCCCCCCCCTCCCCAGGAGGGGGAGGGGGCACTATATTTTCCACATATTTTCAATCGACGTTCAGTCACCACTCTATTTTTGTACAAAAAGCGGGCGTATGCGATTATTTGCCTGAAGCTGGAAACGCGGCAATCGACTGAAATAAAAAATACACTATTACGTGGACGCCCATATCAAAATATCCCCTGGATTCGAACACACTCGCAGCGATCTATTCCAATGTTTATGAGAACCTAAAACACTGAACACGTGACCTGGTGCATTTGACACCCAAAGTTGTGAGCAGGATTAAATAGGGATGATCGGCCGATTGGTTCAAAATCTTTGAAATCATCAATTAATATTTTTCTTCAGTTTATAGAGTATTAAAAAGTTTTTTCACTGTCCCGAAGCGTGTTACAACCAAATGCGTCACGAAGAATATCAATTGAGGGAGGTATGGAAATCGTGACTTGTTCCGACGGTGATTGCTTATGTCACGACTGATGAAATATTTCAACTACACCTTTAAGGCATGCCTTCATTGAAGCTTTTATCTTCAAATTAGTGGGAAAAGGTCAGGTTATCTCCCCTGAAATTGTCGTTTAAGGGATTCTGATTTAGCATTACGGATATGGGAAAGTTTTACAATTCCTAAGATTAAATAAAACATTCGAAAGTTACATTATGGAAGCGCATGGCATCGGAAACTTCAAAATATTTTCTTTATAGTAATTCTTGAATGTTGCCTGTTTACCATCTGATTTTTTCTTCTCATGGCACATATAAAATGTACCGTTTTCTATGGTGCAATTATGCCAGGCACATATAAAATGTACCGTTTTCTATGGTGCAATTATGCCAAAATTATTTTGAAAGTGTTTCCATTGACTTTTGGCCATCTATGTACGCTTTTCGGTTTGACAGATCACTGAGAAGCGCATTAATTCGAAAAATAGGATCTTGTTTCTACTGCCTGGTAAATATATAGCAGACTGCCCCCGCCCCCTCCCACCACAGACACTGGGATAGTCCTTTAAAACTTAAAATTCAATGTCACGGGCGGCCAGATGCGACAAAAGTAAACTCGCTTTTTCAAGAACGCCGGCCGTGCATCCCGACACTACCCTTAACACTTGAATAATGGCTATCAGTTGAAAGTGAACAGAAATCGCTGGTGAAAGAGATGGCAAGTTAGGCAATAAAAAGGAAAACATAGCGGGGTGGAAGGGGTGGGCTTGGCCCCATCGAGCAGACCACAGTTCGACCCAACGGGGGAAAATTTTGATTGCTCAAGCTAACAGAACTGAGGAGCGCTTTTTACATGCATCTGAGCGGAGAAATGGAGATAGACGACTGGTACATTGGCAGTCCACATGGAGAGCATTTCCGTATTCCGGCAGTCTCTGCAGTCCAAGCCATTTCGCCTCCTGTTGGACATTTTCACAATTTTCACGCACTAACAGACTGCATTAATTCTTTGTGCCCCCCCCCCCCCCCCAGGAGGGGATGGGGGCACTATATTTTCAACATATTTTCAATCGACGTTCAGTCCCAATTTTATTTTTGTACAAAAAGCTGGCGTATGGGATTATTTGTCTGAAGTTGGAAACGGGGCAATCGACTGAAATAAAAAATACACTATTACGTGGACGCCCATATCAAAATATCCCCTGGATTCGAACACACTCGCAGCGATCCATTCCAATGTTTATGAGAGCCTAAAACACTGAACACGTGACCTGGTGCATTTGACTCCCAAAGTTGTGCGCAGGATTAAATAGGGATGATCGGCCGATTGGTTCAAAATCTTTGAAATCATCAATTAATATTTTTCTTCAGTTTATAGAGTATTAAAAAGTTTTTTCTGTAATTTTGTGCCGGAATGAGTGAAATACTCTCAAAAACATGAGGCTTGAAAACAAAGTGTCAAGTTCATTCAGTGCAAGACCAGACGGCTGAAGCGAAAATTCAAAATTTCAATTTCAATTTCAAGTTGTACAAAATATATTTTTCCAGGTTTTGTTTGTTCAATATGATGACGTACTTTGTGGATGTATAAGTAATTTATTACCCAACAACTTGGTGTGTTGTACAGAGAGTGAAAGGTTAGCACTGCTGTCAATGGGATTTGGGGGGCTTTTAATAACCTAATCTCGACAATGTATTGAACGCATCAATCCACTTGGCTACTGAACTTTTCACTACAATTTTGCAATAAAGTGTTGTAATACACCCAAGGAATCCAAGTGTTAAAAAATCAAAACCATTCAGATTAATTATTCTCTAATGTTTGTAAACAGTCGGAAACATGATCATCTTCATCCAAATGTAAGACTGATGGACAAACAAGTTGGTTATACAAAGCTTTAATTTATATTCTTTTTGAACATACGATTTTTTCGATGAGATATGTTCGGGTATACTTAGCAGATGTTGCACATCCAACACTATGATTACTTTACTCTGAGTCGTGTCCAGCGTAGACTGCTTTGTCCATATCTCAATGAAAAATATGATCATTCAGAGCCAAATTATGAACGCCAGTATCTCTCGTCATTAGAGATGGAATAAGCTGATCTCTTCAGCCAAGAATTCTGACACGATAATTAAGAGAAATAATGTCTTTTTTCTCCTAAGGTTTTGTTCATAAAAAATATCAAATTCAAAAATGTCAATCATCAGCTAAATAATCATTGATTTTTTGCCCCCCGTCAATATTCGTATCCATGCTCAAAGTCAAACCCTAAACCCGAAAACCTCATTCTAGACTAAAGATTTACCAAGACAAGCCTTCTAATGTTCTCTTTATTTTCATAACGTGCAACTCAGATAAACGGAACATGCCGAAAATGACAATGAATCGTCATCGTCCAAATACTCAGAATGAAGGTTTATATCAGAGGAACGTTCTGTTTTTCAAGGCTGCGCACATACACATACATCTTATGTGTTGGTGCACTGTTCGGGGATAGTGTTGTGTGGCCGGTGGAAGGCTTTGCACAATAATATTTTATTTTGTTGAGGGCCGTGACTAATAATTTTTATTTATTTATTTTTCTTGTTGGGGGGGGGGGGGGTGGTATAGGACACCTGTCCCCGACGGCTAAGTCATATCGCCCAAACTATCGGATCATACCTGTTTGCTTTCATCAAAGACATATACACAAAAATATACTTTCCACTGAGAGAATACTGACATGGCAGGGAATTTATAAGAATTTTATGACAGTGCTGTCCATTACACACCAGTTGGGCAGATATGCCCGCCGACCTTCTGTTGCTTTTAACAGGTCATGGTCATAAAAATAATTTATTATTATTTGCTCTCTCCCTTGATGTGGGATTCTACCGATATTGTGAATCAAGAATTTATTGCACTTTCTGATGTGTGCATATTTTTATCGGGCGAACAAGAGAATTTGCCCAACTGATTACTCAAACCTATGTATATTTTCGTCGCGCAAGCAAGGGGTCTGCCCAACTTGGTATTTCATATTTTTTCCAACCTTTGTCTGATGAAGCCCTGGATCGGGATACGCCCCTGCGATGTTTTTTAGAGAGTAATTTCATTTCCATTAAGATGAAATAGGACTTGGCGAAGATGTTCACCATATATAAATGCCGCCCCTCACCATATATAAATGCCGCCCCTCCATTAAGATGTTCACCATATATAAATGCCGCCCCGCCGTTAAGATGAAATAGGGGCTTGGCGAAGATGTTCACCATATATAAGTGCCGCCCCTCACCCCCCCCCCCCCCCCCCCCCCCCACTCTGCAAATATATTCTCCTCTGATTTTTGGAAAAGGATGGGTGAGATTACTGTATATCTTCACGAAATCTAGAAAATTTCACCGTGACGAATAGTTTGAAACCCTCTTTCAAATGTTTTTCTTGTGTTTCTCGACGTTTTAAACCGTTCTAACAACACCGATAGGCGTACATTATTTTAAACACAAAATTTTCCATAGTATATATCTCAGGGTGAGCTGAACCAGTTTCCACATAAATAAACCTTTATTCTATTACCCATTCTATCTGTGCACTTTTATCGGGTTAATAAGGAACATTCTGTGGACGAAGGATATAATCTGAATCGCTTCGAAGTCCCTCGAGAACAATAAAAAAAACACCCTCTTAAGCAAAGTTTATAAAAAGTCTCCTGTTGGCCGCATTGTAGAAAACGTTTTGTAGTCGAATTAGTGCTTGGTTTTGGGTTTTTCAGGAAATGAATGCGTTTAAAGTGAATGTCCGTGACAAACTGTTTTGTGATTTGAACCAGAATTTCGTCAGCTCACAGATATAAAAAAATATAGGAAATCACTGTCACAGTAACACATAAACAGTTTATAAAACACATCATGTTGCCTGTGCACATCATTTATGCGAAAAAGCAATTCGTTAAACACTATCCTCCATTAACGAAAAAACTTACCCACAAAAAGTTTTGTCTGGCCATTTATCGTCAAGTAATCTTGGTCGGAACCCTTTGTTGTGTTTCTTTGCTGAGGTAAACAAATTGTTTGTTACTTGAACCGACAATCAACGCCCGGATTGCTTGTCCCAATTATGTGGTATTTTGGGTATAAACGCTTGGTAAAAACATCAATCTACAATTTGCTTAAGGTGGCTGCAGGTATTGGAAGTTACCGAAAATACGAATAAATTAATAATCTGAGGAGAAATGTAAGATTATCAGCGCCAAAATCTCGATTGTGGAACCACAAGCAAAAAAATTCGTTATTACTACGTGCAATGCGCGGATTGTGTACTATCACTGAAACGCCTATGGAGTGGAGTTTCTTTCCAGGCAAACACTCCTTCGTCTGCTACAAAACAGGAGAATAATAAGGAAAGTTTGAACCATTTCACCTCCGAGTTGAACCGCAGGTTCACTGTCCTGAAGCGTGTTACAACCAAATGCGTCACGAAGAATATCAATTGAGGGAGGTATGGAAATCGTGACTTGTTCCGACGGTGATTGCTTATGTCACGACTGATGAAATATTTCAACTACACCTTTAAGGCATGCCTTCATTGAAGCTTTTATCTTCAAATTAGTGGGAAAAGGTCAGGTTATCTCCCCTGAAATTGTCGTTTAAGGGATTCTGATTTAGCATTACGGATATGGGAAAGTTTTTACAATTCCTAAGATTAAATAAAACATTCGAAAGTTACATTATGGAAGCGCATGGCATCGGAAACTTCAAAATATTTTCTTTATAGTAATTCTTGAATGTTGCCTGTTTACCATCTGATTTTTTCTTCTCATGGCACATATAAAATGTACCGTTTTCTATGGTGCAATTATGCCAGGCACATATAAAATGTACCGTTTTCTATGGTGCAATTATGCCAAAATTATTTTGAAAGTGTTTCCATTGACTTTTGGCCATCTATGTACGCTTTTCGGTTTGACAGATCACTGAGAAGCGCATTAATTCGAAAAATAGGATCTTGTTTCTACTGCCTGGTAAATATATCTATCAGCCACAAGTTTGGGCTTTTGTTCCTTTGATGTTCAAAATTCTGTCTCATCTGATTACTTTTCTCACACCTTGGCAATTTATCTGTGAAGCAATAAGCTGATGGGTTTTGATGGTCGATAAGGGGAGATAAGCGTCACTTGAACCAGTCAGCTGAAATGCAAGGCTGGTTATGGATGCAGCAGCTCTTCACGAACGATGATTGAAAATTTCATTTAAATCGCCCGAGAATTGTCTTAGAGAGTTTTAAAGGAATGTGTTGAAATTGGTCTTTTACAAGCTGTTGTGAAACAGGACGAGGATGTGCGCAGCAGACTGCCCCCGCCCCCTCCCACCACAGACACTGGGATAGTCCCTTTAAAACTTAAAATTCAATGTCACGGGCGGCCAGATGCGACAAAAGTAAACTCGCTTTTTCAAGAACGCCGGCCGTGCATCCCGACACTACCCTTAACACTTGAATAATGGCTATCAGTTGAAAGTGAACAGAAATCGCTGGTGAAAGAGATGGCAAGTTAGGCAATAAAAAGGAAAACATAGCGGGGTGGAAGGGGTGGGCTTGGCCCCATCGAGCAGACCACAGTTCGACCCAACGGGGGAAAATTTTGATTGCTCAAGCTAACAGAACTGAGGAGCGCTTTTTACATGCATCTGAGCGGAGAAATGGAGATAGACGACTGGTACATTGGCAGTCCACATAGAGAGCATTTCCGTATTCCGGCAGTCTCTGCAGTCCAAGCCATTTCGCCTCCTGTTGGACATTTTCACAATTTTCACGCACTAACAGACTGCATTAATTCTTTGTGCCCCCCCCCCCCCCCAGGAGGGGATGGGGGCACTATATTTTCAACATATTTTCAATCGACGTTCAGTCACAATTTTATTTTTTGTACAAAAAGCTGGCGTATGGTATTATTTGTCTGAAGTTGGAAACGGGGCAATCGACTGAAATAAAAAATACACTATTACGTGGACGCCCATATCAAAATATCCCCTGGATTCGAACACACTCGCAGCGATCCATTCCAATGTTTATGAGAGCCTAAAACACTGAACACGTGACCTGGTGCATTTGACTCCCAAAGTTGTGCGCAGGATTAAATAGGGATGATCGGCCGATTGGTTCAAAATCTTTGAAATCATCAATTAATATTTTTCTTCAGTTTATAGAGTATTAAAACGTTTTTTCTGTAATTTTGCGCCGGAATGAGTGAAATACTCTCAAAAACATGAGGCTTGAAAACAAAGTGTCAAGTTCATTCAGTGCAAGACCAGACGGCTGAAACGAAAATTCAAAATTTCAATTTTAATTTCAAGTTGTACAAAATATATTTTTCCAGGTTTTGTTTGTTCAATATGATGACGTACTTTGTGGATGTATAAGTAATTTATTACCCAACAACATGGTGTGTTGTACAGAGAGTGAAAGGTTAGCACTGCTGTCAATGGGATTTTGGGGGCTTTTAATAACCTAATCTCGACAATGTATTGAGCGCATCAATCCACTTGGGCTACTGAACTTTTCACTACAATTTTGCAATAAAGTGTTGTAATACACCCAAGGAATCCAAGTGTTAAAAAATCAAAACCATTCAGATTAATTATTCTCTAATGTTTGTAAACAGTCGGAAACATGA